>JAPPVO010000031.1:80445849-81074707 GCA_030407325.1 Camellia japonica
CAATTCAATAAGTAAACAGTTCAGAAGATAATCATTTTTGAACATATCTTTACACAGTTGTTACTCACAGAGTCCTGGGCTACAGTAAGCTAGAGCGTCTCCTCGGTAAGCCAACCCTACACAGTTAACAGATTGAACACACACTAAGCTACACAGTTGGGAAGGATAATAACTTAATCCCTAATTTGCCTCGGTGTGTTCTACATCTAAATCCTCATTAAGATGTCTTAAATTAGGCCTAAGAATGCCTAGGATGGGATGAGGATGCAAAGATGCACTTAGAAAGCAGTTTCAGAATTTTCAGAAAAACAGTTCCCCGCTCGAGCGTACATGCAACAAAGGTCCCCGCTCGAGCGTAAACTCCCCCGCTCGAGCGTGTGACACAAGCCTCCGCTCGAGCGTACAATACCCCGCTCGAGCGGACTGTAAAGCAGTGAGAGATGCTGGGAGCTCGATTTCCCCGCTCGAGCGGCACTTCCTCCGCTCGAGCGGACGACCAAAATCTGGAAAACCCAGATTCGAACTCCAAGTTCAAAACCAAGTTTCAAAGCATCAAATTCGATCCTTTTGGGCTAATTTTCTGGGAAACACTTTAAAACTCAATGTATAACATGTTTCAAAGATCAATTTGAGAGATCAAAGCCCAAAGGTAGTTCCATTAAACTCATTTTCAAACAACATTTCATGTACAAGATGAACATGGTACATGCATGACTTTAAATCAATTCAAAGCTTCAATACATGCTCAAATGAGCCAATTCTTTACAAACCAAGATGAAATCATGGACTTAAACATAAATATGAGCATGCATGTAACATTTGCCATGAAAACAACTTTAAATTCCTCAATACAAGCATGCATGCAAGAGATGAGCTTCAACTCAACACGATTGAACCAATTCATGCCTTAGATCACTAAAGACCCATGAATCATGCAAGAATAAACTCAAATGCACAATAAAGAAGGTCAATGATCTACCTTAGGTCTTGAATTAGAGGTATGGGGGCTCAATTTAGCAATCTACACTTCCATTCTTCAAGTTCTCTAAGCCAATTTACCATGAAATCAAGCTATCTCCTCTCTCTCTCTCTAGTTCGGTTATGCTCTCAAAAATGAGCTGAGGAAATGTTTGAATGAAGTGTAATAAGGCTCAAAAACTTTGTAATAAAGGGGTCCACTAACAATGGCATTAATGTAAATAAGCATATCCCTTTTATTAGCTTATTTTAATCCAATTTAATCATACCAAATCAGTTTTCAGATAAATGTGCCATAAAATCACATTAATTATGATGAACACAGAACATTAATCAATTTTGGCTTCGGCCGCCGATAAGGCCTTCAAT
This sequence comes from Camellia japonica, assembly GCA_030407325.1. Lineage (NCBI taxonomy): Eukaryota > Viridiplantae > Streptophyta > Magnoliopsida > Ericales > Theaceae > Camellia > Camellia japonica. Next base: position 80,447,197 of record JAPPVO010000031.1, read on the forward strand.
TTGCAGTTTAATGCATAAGACGAGAACAGATAATTTGGCAGTCAAACAGATAGATTATGCATTTAAACAGTTACAGTCAATCGATTCAGTTTCGGATCTCAGTCAGTCAGTTCGGTACTTTAATCAATTCAATTATCAATCACGTTCAGTCTCAGTAAACAGTAATCAGTGGGTAACCAGTAAACAGTGACGAGGGTTGTTACACCTAGCATTGACCCAAGCTTCATCTGTCACCAATTGAACGTCCACCCAACCGCCAGACCAATCATTCAGCGCACTCGCAGATCGGCACTCTACCACGCCGAGATAGTGGCGGAAGAAGTAGAAAACCTGCTAGAAGCAGGAGCTATCAGAGAGGTGCACTACCCCAGATGGATCTCCAATACAGTAGTGGTGCCAAAAAAGAATGGAAAATGGCGTGTCTGCGTGGACTATAAAACAGTCAACAAGGCATGCCCAAAGGACAACTTTCCTTTACCCCGGATAGACCAACTGGTAGACCTGACGGCGGGGCACAACCGACTTAGCTTTCTTGATACGTACAGAGGCTACCATCAGATCGCTATGTATGAACCAGACCAGGAGGTTACATCTTTTACAACGCCAAGAGGACTGTACTACTGCAAGGTCATGCCCTTTGGCCTAAAGAACGCAGGGGCAACATTCCAACGGATGGTCACCAAGATGTTTGAACCATTGTTAGGCAGAACAATGGAGGCTTACATCGACAACATGGTGGTCAAGAGCAAGGATAAGAATGACCATCTCAAGGACCTAGGTGAGATGTTTCAGATCCTGAAGAAGCACAAGCTACGCCTTAATGCGTCCAAATGTGTGTTCGGTGTAGGATCTGGCAAATTTCTGGGCTTCTTAGTGACCAACCGAGGTATTGAGGCAGACCCCTCTCAGATCAAAGCAATTCAGGATCTGGAGAGGCCCAATTTAGTGAAAGAAGTGCAGCATCTCACCAGCATGGCAGCTGCACTCAACCGATTCATAAGCTGATCGTCGGACAGATGTCGACCATTTTTTCAAGCATTAAAAGCCAAGTTCAAGTGGGACGAAGAATGCGACCGCGCTCTAGAAAGCTTGAAAGAATATATGTCTTCTCCACCACTGCTTGTGACCCCAATACCTGGAGAAGAACTCTTTCTGTACCTGGCAGTTTCACAACACGCAATTAGCGCAGTGTTGGTCCGAGCAGAAGGAATCCAACATCTGCCCATCTTTTATGTCAGCAAGACATTACTAGGCGCAGAAACAAGGTACTTACCACTGGAAAAACTGGCCCTAGCCTTGATGATGGCCTCAAGAAAGTTGTCGCATTACTTTCACGCCCACACCATAGTCGTCCTCACAGCCTTTCCATTAAAAGCTTTGTTTGAGATGGCAAACTTTTCTAGGCGAATCCTAAAGTGGGCAGTAGAGTTAGGACAGTTCGACATCAAGTTCCAGCCCAGAACCGCGGTAAAAGCCCAAGCCTTGGTAGACTTTATCGCAGAATTCACCCCAGGAAGTTATCATATCTGCCCAGTCGACCTGACTGATACAACCGAACTAGGGTTGGAAGTTGACGCCGGAATAGCACAACCTTTGATGCAGGATACCCAGTCATACCCTAAGGCAGACCAGAGTAAAGTAAGGGAGGAAGAAGCAAACTATGCTACACCAAGTCAAGACTCACCAGCAAACAAAGACTTGGTACAATCAGATAGTAAGGGACAAACAGCAAGCATGGACATTGAAGAAAACACCAACAACACTTTTGACCCCAAGGCATCATATGACCCCTTCACTTGCTGGAAATTGTTCGTTGGCGAGATGTGGAAGCTCTTTGTGGATGGGGCGTCCAATAGGCACGGTGCAGGACTAGGCATAGTCCTTATCTCACCAGATGGCCTGGTAGTGGAGCAAGCAGTTAACCTTGGCTTCCCAGCATCAAACAACGAGGCGGAGTATGAAGCCCTTTTAGCAGGACTGAAATCAGCATTCTACATGAAGGCAACCGAGCTGATGGTTTACAGTGACTCACAACTGCTGGTAAACCAAATTTCAGGCGACTACGAAGCAAAGGACGACAGAATGGCTAAATACCAAGAGTTAGTCAGAACAAAGATCAAGAAATTTGAAGTAGTACGGATAGAGCAGATCGGCAGGGAAGAAAATAGTAGAGCGGACGAACTAGCAGGCTTCGCTTCAATGGCAGATACATCCATCCCTCATCCGCTGCTGATTGACTACCTACCAAGACCAAGCATTGATGAGCCCGAAGTAGAAGAGGTATGTTGTGTCGAACTAGGCCCTTCATGGATGGATCCCATCATACTGTTTCTAAAAGACGGCGTCTTACCGGAAGAAAAGAAAGAGGCCAACAAAATAAGAGCAAAGTCACAGCGATTTTGGCTCTCCCCATCAATGGCCTTGTACAAAAAGTCATTCACAGGACCTTACCTAAAGTGTGTCCACCCCAGCAAAATTGAAGCATTCTTGTTCGAAATACACGAAGGCGTATGTGGAAGCCACCAAGGAGGAAGATCTTTAGCATACAGGGCCATTTCACAAGGATATTGGTGGCCTTACATGCAAGCAGATTCAGAGAAGTATGTCAAGAAGTGCGAGAAATGTCAGAAGTTCACACACTAAATACATCAGCCAGCCAGAGAACTCCTACCATTGACAAGCCCATGGCCCTTTGCAATATGGGGCTTGGACATAGTGGGACCACTTCCAACGGCACCCGGCAACAGAAAGTTCTTCCTTGCAGCAACAGACTACTTCACAAAGTGGGTGGAGGTAGAAGCATTGGCATCAACCAAAGAGAAGGATGTGAAAAAGTTCGTCTGGCAGAATATCATCACTCGGTTCGGCATACCAAAAGCTCTAATATCGGACAACGGCACTCTGTAGACGTCCCCGAACGCCCCGGAGGGATGAGTCCCGTTCCGTTTGTTTTGGGCTCACTACAGTTCAGGACTCAAATAGTCACGGTTCGTAATCTGAACCAAAGAGTCCAAATCCGGCAAATCGTTTTGAGAAAACAGATTTTTTTTTAAAGAAGTGCCAAACATGGACTGCTTTGCCAGATACAGAGTCGCCACCTAAATATTTTATTTTGGAAAATTTAGGAAACCCTGACTCGTTGCCTAAGGCCATGTGTCCGTCATCACCAAAGTTGTCTCGGCTTGGGAACTTGGGTACGATTGGGGAAGGTCACTTCGTGAGCACCCCCGCTCGCCCGATCAAAGATCGGCCTCTACTAACCATGATTTTGAGTTTTGAAAACCTTATGCATTCTTATTCTGGTTATTAGCCTAGATTTACTATGTGATGCGCACAGCATACAAGTATAGACCGGGTCGCCTGAATTGGAATAAAACATTTCATGTTTGTTTTTTTGAAAGATGGTTTGCTACTCGCAAGTAGGCTCAAAATGCAGATTTTGCCACCATCGGGTGGGCTTAGAAAACATGGTTTTGCCACTATCTAGTGGGCTTAAAACTCACAGTTGATGATTTGTCCTAATCCAAATAACCCAACCTTCACCCACATGCATTCAGGCAGTTATATCACATAAGCAAATAGCCTCATGGTAAGCATACTATCATGGCAGTCACTCACACTCATGCAAGGATGCTAAAGCATAAAAACTTACCGAGTACTCCAAGCCAAAACAAAAGCTATGTTAGAAATCCATGCATGATCCTAACTATACAGAGATGCCTAATGCAACACATGCAAAAATGTAACTATAGCAGGCTCGGCTATTCTAAACATGGCATATGGAATGCTACAGCTAACATGTATTCAACTCGGAATTGAAATACAATGCAGTGAGTATGATGCGCCGAGCTCGGTGCATGCAAAACAGATGAATGAATGCAAACATGCTATCATACTGTATGCTAATTGAAATATGCCCTAATCTAACCATCATAAGCTGGTAAATAAAAGGGAGAAAGACGTGGGGTTGGAAGACATACATCACACACACGCACACTTATTACAATATTGCCATCGCTTGGAGGGTCCGAATAAATAATACAGTCCCGAATAAATAATACAGTCCAAATAAGTACAAAACCCTAATTAATTAACAAATTAATCTAGGAAAGCAATAAATTGGTATGCAAGCCCATGGACCGCCTCAGCTCTGTTCCGAATGATGAATGATGCATGCTTGAGTTGCCTGGCGCAGAAATCCATTGCGATGCCCCCAACTAGCCTCTGTTTACAATTAAGCCCGGAATATTGCGTGAAGCTCCAAAAGACTGCCGGTTTCTGATTTGCTGCAACAGAGAGCAAGAAAGGGGCATGGCAATGTATTTTTACATATATATGCTTGCCTCGATCCTCGTGCCATCAATCACGCATCCCGATGCATGATGGCCGAGGAGTCGAATTGCACGACTCAATATGAAATGAATGCACATAAAGACACAACAAGACCTAAACTCCATCGTGGATAATCCGGAGTGTCGGCGACTGGGAATTGAGACACATTCTGTCACTCAAAGTACGAAACGTCCCTCGTTTCCCATGCTCGGGCTAACTCTTATCCCCAAACACAATGCAAATGAGATGGCATGCATTATGCAACTAATATACAGCCTAGCATACACAATGCTATGAAATAGCATACACGATGCTCTAACATACAACCTAGCATACGCAATGCTATGAATTGAAATGGCATACACAATGCACGATGGACTTACACCAACATGAGTCGACCTCAGCCACACTCACATTAGTGGCCATGAGATGAAAATGAGACGCTTGAGATGCGTGCATGCATGCACGCAAACCAAGGACTGATCTTAAGGCACAAATGCCATTCTAACAAGGCATGGCAAGGCATGAAATATGGCATACAAACATGCAAGTTCCAGCACTAAAATGTGATGCAAAATGATCCCAAAACATGGAAACATGGCACCCGATGCATGAAATGGTCCCGAAACACAAAACTAGGCACATGCATTGACCTATAGCTATACAAAGCATGCATTATTTGATCATGAAGCATAAAGATAGAACCAAGAAAGTCCCAAAACATGAATATTTTTAGTTCAAAGTATGGCCAAAAGATGCTAGCAAGATGGCCTAACATAGCATGCAATTTTGACTATCAAACGTGGGTTACATGGCAAGTACATGAAGCAAGTGAGAACTCATCAAAACCAGCAAAAATCAGTGAACTAAACATGCCAAAATATGCCCAAATAAACATGGAAATGCAGCCACCACATGCACAAATGGTGGGTTCCTTTAGAGGGCATACAAAGAGATTATTAAGCACATATAAGATGGACACTTAGCATGGCACAAAAAACTCTGAAAATCACCAAATTGGGCCTGAAAAGTGGCTAGGAAGTATGCAAAGAGGGGCCCCTTTGGAGGGCCAAAATAACCATCAAACAAGTCAAGGTGAGAGGGGGGCATCCCCCTCTGATTTGGAGGCTCAAAACAGCATCAAAGCCACTGGAAATCCACTAGATTCTAGTGGCTAGAAGGTCAAACAAAGCATGCAACAAGAGCTTAGGTGTAGGGCTCAAAACAAGCGACAATCAAGCATACAAGGAGGCATATGTCCTCAAAAAAAAAATGGGACCTTAAACAAACTTGAAGATGAGATTAAAAAAAGATATTTTTCAGTTTATGAAAACTCTCAAAAAATAACACAAGTAGGGCTAATCTATCATGCAAAAATAGCCCTAAAAGAGAGATTAGAGACAAGGGACAGCATCTGGCCCCAAATAGCAAAGAGCCCTTCAACAAAGATGAAGAGGGACTCAAAACAAGATACTTTTCAATTTATATCAAGTCTCAAATATGCTCACAAGTAAGGCTACAACATGATGTGAAAATGGCCCTAAAAGAGAGATAGAAAGCAAGAGGCAGTAGCTGGCCTCAAACAGTGATGAGCCCTTCAACAAAGTTGAATAGGGGCTCAAAATAAAGCACTTTAAAGTTTGGCTCGAAGCCCATAAATGCTTACAAACAGAGCTAATATATCATGCAAGATTAGGCCCTAAAAGAGAGATAAAAGGAAAGGGATAGTAGATAGCCTCAAACAGAGAAAAACCCTTAATCAAACATGAATATAAGCTCAAAATAAGACCATTTCCAGTTTGGGTCAGAGCCCAAAAATGTAAGCAAGTATGGCTTATAAATGAAGCAAGAAAAGACTAGAAAAGGGAAAAAAAGGACTCACCCTTGTAGAACCAAACTTCAGCAACTTTTGGACCAAATTTGTGAGCTCTCAACCTCTGGAAATCAGCTTCAAAGGGCTGGAATGGAGTGTGGAGGTGTGGTGCTATGGATTGTAGTGTAAAGGGTGCAAGAACCTTAGGGTTTGAAGGGTTTGGAAGAGAGGGAGAGGGAGAGTTGTATGCAAGGCTCCAAGCAATTTTTGTAACCCTAAAAGATGAAGGGGAGAGGCTGGTTATATAGAGGGAGAGGGGTGGAGAAAAGGGGGGAAAATAAATTCAAATTTCCCCCCCCCAAAAGACCCCCCATCGGATATAGGATCTGGGGGGAAACATAGGGTGCAGCTATAAGGAACCAGGTGAGAGGGTCATGGCCGGCCAGGTTCAGAGGGTTCAGGTGGCCGGCCAGCCACATCCCCTGGCCGGCCGGCCAGGGTCAAAAGGTTCAAGCAAGAAAAGCTGGCCGGCCACCCATATTGGTGGCCTCCCATGTGTGCACAACACAGCTATGTGGAGAAAAACCAGGAAATGTATCCCAGGAGAGAGAAAAACCAACTTTTTAGAGGGGTTCAAAAGGGTTAGGAAGAATTAATGGCCGGCCAATCCATATTGGTGGCCGCCCAGGTGTGTACAACACAATGGTGTGGAGGAAAGTCAGAAAAAGTGGCCCGGTGATGGAAAAAGTCAGCTTTCTAGCGAAGAAAACGGGCGATAAAGTGCGATGAAGGAATAAAGCTGGTCTTCAGAACAATTGATGGCCTCCCACCCTTCTACGACCTTCCTATCAATGAAAATAAGGTCCCTGCCAAAAATGAACCGAAACCGATGTAAAACGAAGGTTCGGGGGCCAAAACGCGCGGCCTGGGGCCCCGAAAACAAGCTGTTAAGCACCGGAGGTGGCATTCGACCGCGAAGTTGGTCTCTCGAGCCACAGTGTCCCTCAAAAGGGAGGAAACAAGATGTGTGCCAAAAACCGGAGCAAACGGAGGTGGTTAAACGGTCCCGAACCGAGGCACATGGCCAACGGCTCCGAAAAATCAAAAACCGGGCTCCAAACGGGAAAAATGGCCTACGACCACGAAACGTAGCCTACGGCCACTGAGAGATGGTCTACGAGACCTCTCCCTCCCTTCGGGAAGAGAAAACAGAGAAAACAGAGCCTGGTTCGCAAACCGAGGCAAAGCACAGAAAAGCCCGGAAGTTCGGAGGCAAGGCTCGCAGCCGAGACTCTGAAACCTCTGAACGAGCACGATATGCAACATCACCAAGCGCTCAATCGGTGACGTCTGAGTCTTAAGGTCGGTCAAAAATGGGGTGTCTACACACTCAGTTCGATGGAAGAATCTTTAGAGGCTTTTGTGAAGAGTACAAGATAGAGTTCTACAACTCTACACCGGCATATCCACAAGCAAATGGCCAAGCAGAAGCATCAAACAAAGTGGTCTTGGATGGATTGAAGAAAAGATTAAAGAAAGCAAAGGGCAAGTGGGCTGAGGAGCTTCCCCACGTTTTATGGGCTTACCGTACCACACCTCGGCGGTCTACTGGCGAAACACCCTTTTCCTTGGCCTATGGCATGGAAGTAGTAATCCCACTGGAAGTTGGTCTCCCCACAATTAGAAGTGAAAATTTTGACCCGGACTTAAATGGAGAAGCCATAGCATTAGAGCTCGATCTTGTGGAAGAAAGAAGAGAAAGAGCACTGGTTCACATTGCCTCATACCAGCAAGAGTTGTCTAGAAAGTATAACAAAACAATACATCCAAGGCAATTCAAAATCGGAGATTGGGTACTGCGCAAAGTGATGGGAAACACCTTGGTACCCGGAGATGGCAAGTTAGGGCCTAATTGGGAAGGACCTTACAAGGTGGTTGGATTAGCAGGAAAAGGGGCATCCCACTTGGAAGATAAAGACAGCACAGCCATTCCCAAACCATGGAACACTGCCAATCTCAAGTTATTTTATTTTTAGCTTTTCTTTCAAATATTTGTAATTTTTTCATTTCTCAATAAAACAAGCAGTTTCTTTTCAGTATAGCTGTTTCCTTTGTAAAAGATTATTTTAGTGAGTTAGGAAAATTGAAAGCATAGCTGGCCGGAATAACCAAATATGCACCCCTCCTAAGCCTAGGATAAGGATCCAGGCTGCAGGACGTTTGGCTGGAAAAACCAAACACTTACTCTAGGTTGGCAGGAAAAACCAACTTAGAGGTTGGCGGGAAAAACCAACACCCCTCCTAAGCCTAGGATAAGGATCTAGGCTGCAAGACGTTTGGCTGGAAAAACCAGACACTTACTCTAGGTTGGCAGGATAAACCAACTTAGAGGTTGGCTGGAAAAATCAACACCCCTCCTAAGCCCAGGATAAGGATCCAGGCTGCAGGACGTTGGCTGGAAAAACCAACACTTAGTACTCTTCAACCGAGATAAATATCAAGGCTGCAGAGTGGTTGGTGTAGACACCCCATTTTTGACCGTCCTCAAGACCTGGACGTCACCGCTTGAACACTCGGTGATTATCCATGTCTGCGTTCGTTTGAAGTTCCCGGAGTTCTCGGCTACGCGCCCTACCTCAGGACCTCCGAACTTGACTGTTTTGTGTCTGGTTTTGCACCAAACACTTGTGTTTTGCCTTGGAAGGGCAGGGAATGCTTTGTGAGGCATCCCCACATACCACCGGCTGTGGCTAGAGGCCACCGGCTGGCTGGTGTTGCCATCGGCACTATATTGTGCCGGTCGGCACTATTTTGTGCCGGTCGGCACTCTTTTTGGCAAAATGACCATTTTGCCCTGCCGACCACTTTACAGCTGTTTTTGGAGATATTTTCAGACAGCTTTCTGGTGCTTGTTTCCCCTCTATACACGTGTATGGAGGGATGAGCCTTTTTGATGCCTTAACTTGTAAGCTTTGGATGCCTATACAAGAGAAGCCTCTTCTCTTGGCTCAAGGGTTAGAATTTTGGAGAGTTAGACATTTTAGGAGGGGGAGAAGCTCTGGTTTTAGGTTAGGTTTTGTGTATCTATCCTATCTCTCTCTTTCTTTCTTGTTTTGTACACTAGGTGTTTGTGCCTTACTATTGCACATCAACACCTAGTGTTTCACCTTCCTCTTGGAACTGAGGTGCTAAGGGCTTGTTCTTGAAGTTCTTGACTGGTTTGGAGCTCAAGGAACCAACAACTCCAACCTTTGTGAAGATGGTCTTCAAAGGTAACAAAACTTACTTTATTTACCCCATTTTGCACCTTGTTTTTACCTAGCTTAGAGTTGTTTTTGTGCTTAGTGTTTAACACATAAAAGTTCTGTTTTTTTAGCCTCTTTATTGTTTATTAAGAGTGTTTGGTGGTTTGAGTAAGTTTGGCCACCCTTAGGCCTTGAAAAGGGCCATTTTTAGGCCATTTTGTGAGAGCTCCGAGACTTTGGTGCTTGGGCCTCTTCACCACTGAAATCCCTCAAGATTTCAGTGGTGGAGATCGTGCCTTGAAGTCTCCAAAAGGAGAGGGCCACCCCCTCTCCTTGATGTCCTTGAAAAGGGCAAGTTTTGGCCTCCAAAGGAGCACCATGTTTGGTTGTGTTTTGAGCATGTCTTGGCTGTTTTTCATGCCTATTATGCCATGATTAAAATCTGTTTTAAGTTGGTTTTAGCACTCCTTGCATGCTTCGCATAGATGCTTTGTAATGCCTTGTATTGCCTTAACTTGCTCTAGGTTTGTATGCCTTCTTTCTAGCATGTTTTAGGCCTAGATCCATGAAGCTTGTATGCTTATTTTGACATGTTTTAGCTCTGTCCTAAGTTGTTTTGGTCAAGCTTGGCATGCATCATATAGCCCCTTTACATTTGGCTTGTTGGCCTCAAGAGCATGAATGTGTAGCATGCCATGCTTGCTTCATTTTTGATGGTTTGGAACCACCTAGCATGCTATTTCAGACCTTTTGGTGTGCTTGTATGCTCACCTTAGTCGCCTCTTTAACGCTTTGAAAGCATGTCTTGAATGCCCCCATGTTTTGGCCATTTTGCATGCCTTTGATTTCAAGCCTCTTAGATGCCATCTAAGTAGCCTTTTGGCTTTGTTTTGACATACTAAAAACCTGTTTTTAGTTGTTTAGTGCATGCCATAATCGCCTTGCATAAGTTTGGTTCAAAGCCTCTTTGACTAGCTTTAAGCCTTAGACCATTTGCATGCTTTGTTTGGTCTATCTTCGACTTGGTTTGGCACCATGTTTTGCATGTATTTCAGAGCTTTACAATGCATGCTCATTGTCTATGTTTGGTCTCTTTAAGTGTGCTTGAGAGTTGCCATGTTCATGCTTAAGGTTTGGATCATAACACTTGCATGTGTGTGTGTTGTTTAGTCCTCATGTCTAGGCACTTTGGCCACTGATTTTAGGCCTATTTGAGTTGCCTAAGTCATGTGTAAGACCATTCTTTCATTGGTTTGCATGCTTGTCTTGTATGCTTGCTTGTATGCTTGCATAGGTATATTGCATAATCCATTTTGCATGTTAGATAACATGCTTAGAGTTGCATCACATGAGCATGCATGCTTGGCCTCTTGAAGTGAAATGTGATAGAGGTTGGGCACTTTTGTGTGTTTATTTGGTTGCATTGCATTTGAAACTAAAGTTGCATACTTGGTTCTCCGGGCCATCATGCATGGAAATGCGCGATTGGTGGTTCGGGAATCGAGGCACATGCCCTTTTGAGTCAATAGCATGATAAGGGTGTGTATAGTGCATAAATACCTTGAATCACATTGCCATGCATGTTGTTGTCCTCTGATGCTGTGAGTTGCAGGTTCTGCAGGTGTTAAGTGCCGGCCGGCACTATTTAGTGCCGACCGGCAGTCAATTTCCAGCCGATAACTTCATCTAGTGCCGGTGGCCTCCTTCTTCGGCCGGTGGTGCTCTACCCCAGCCGGTGGTACTCCCTAGTGCCCTGAGAGGCACTCCTGGGACTTTGGTAATTTTCTGAGGAGGAGAGCAGAGGAAACAGAGGCAATCCGTGCATGGCAGTGCGATTCCGAGCCAGTCCCGAGCGCGTGTTGCATCCGGTCCTCATCCCGAGGCGATTTACTGTTTAATTAGATTAATTATTTTATTTAATTAATTTAGTTGATTTGTAATATTTTAATTAGCTTGCGTAGTTAGTTAATCTGTATTATTATTCGGTCCCTCCGAGTGAGGGCATAATTGTAATAAGTGTGTGTGAGTGGGTGTATGTCTTCCAATCCCCATTTCTTTCTTCCCTTTTATTTACCCGCTTATGTTGGTAGATTAGGGCACGCTTATTTTAGCATACCTTATGCAATGCATGTGTGCATTCATGCATTTGTTTACATGCACCGGGCTCGGTACATCATACAAACTGCATTGCAATTTTCAATTCCAAATTGAATACGTGCTACTCGCGCACTTCACATGCCATGTTTAGGGTTAGCCGAGCCTACTCTAGACTGCATCTATGCCTGTGTTGCATTAGCCACTTAACATGAACTAGGTCATGCATGTTTGCTAACCGGGTTATTGTATTTGGCACGGAGTACGATGTAAGTTTTTACGCTTTAGCATAGCGCATGCGTGTGAATGCTAACATGACAGTATGATTGCCATGCGGCTAAATGCTTATGTGATATTACTGTTTGAATGCCTGTGGGTGGAGGTTGGATTGCGTAAGTTGGAACGACTCATTAAAATCCGTATTTTAGCCTACTTGCGAGTAGCAAAATCTAACACGTTTTTCGAAACAAAACGGATATGCAATGTTTATTCCCAAGTTAGGCAATCTAGTCTATACTTGTTTGCTGTGCGCATAACATAGTAATTCTAGGCTAATAACCGGAATAAGAACGCATAATGTTTTCAAAATCGGATATCACGGTTAGTAGAGGCCGGTCTTCGGACCGGGCGAAAGGGGGTGCTCATAGCTGACCTTCCCCGATCGTACCCAAGCTCCCGAGCCAAGACATTTGGTGATGACGGACACGTGGCCTTCGGCACCGAGTCAGGGTTTCCTAAATTCCCCATTTTAAAAATATTTAGGTGGCGACTCTGTAATCTGGCAAAGCAGTCCATGTTTGGCACTACTTTTTCAAAAATCTGTTTTCCTTCAAAACGATTTGCCAGAGTTGGACTCTTTGGTTCAGATTAAGAACCGTGACAATTTGAGTCCTTTGAACTATAGTGACCCAATACGAACGGAACGGGACCTTAACCCTCCCGGGATGCGTTCGGGGACGTCTACAGTTGGCTGGAAAAACCAACACTTAGTACTCTTCAACCGAGATAAAGATCAAGGCTGAAGAGTGGTTGGCTGGAAAAACCAACACTTAGTACTCTTCAACCGAGATAAAGATCAAGGCTGAAGAGTGGTTGGCTGGGAAAACCAACAATTACTGTTATTTAGCTGAGTAAGGGTCAAGGCTAAAGAGGTTGGCAGGTATGGCCAGTTAAAAATCAATGTTAAGACCGGGATAAAGTATCTCGGCAAGAGAATGTTTTACCTCATCCAAGACTACAGTTGGGAAGTAAAATACCAGCATAAAGGTCAACCGAAATAAGAGTTGAAACAAAAGAGGCATTCATTCAAAGTTCAAAAGTACACAAGGATGTTACTTCAGCCCGGTTACAATTGTCCAAGAGCAAAAAGAAGAAAATATAGAAATCAAGCAAAAAGGTCATCTATTTCAGCGTTAAGTTCAACTCGGAGCTCGGTCTCATCTGGTAGCCCAGTCTCATCTGGTAGTTCGGTCGTCAGATCTTCAACTGGTGGCTCCAACTGAGCTGATTGAACAACAGGTTCATTAACAACCGGGGTATTGTTTGGCTCGGTCTCTTCTTCGTCATCCTCAGCCTGAAAAAATTGTTGTTGAATAGCAGTAGCGTACTCCGTCATCGAACCCGAGATAAAATACGGAGGAGGGTTGAAGACCTCGGTCTTTGACTTATGACCGAGCTATGCCATGGCCGCCCTCCATCCACATTTAAAGAATAAGTCTTTTGCCGCCTCACACTGCTTAATGTACAAGGCCTCACCTTCTTTGAAACCGCGGTCCTCCACGTCCTTGGCCTTCTTCTCCCACTCCTTTATCTCGGCATTCTTCTTTCCTTCAAGCTTTGCAAGCTCGCGCAGATACTTGTCTTTTACCACGGCCGCGACCTTTTTCTTCTCTGTAACAACCCTCACCACTGATTACAGATTTAATCACTGATTACTGCTGAACTGAGATCAAGTATGATAATTGACTGACTGACTGAAATCTGTAACTGAATTGATTGAGTATGTTAGTTAAATTGCATTTCTATCTGTTGCCTGTTTGATTATCTGTTCATGTTTTTACGTTTAAACTACAAATTGAAGGCCTCATCAGCGGCCGAATCTGAAATTGATTAGTGATATGTATTAATTATAATTTATGTGATTTTATGGCATATTTATCTAAAATGTGATTTGGTATGATTAAATTAGACTAGATGTTGACAAATTGCACTAATTAGCTTAAATCACAACTTCGCCATCCTAGTGGCCCACTACCTAGCACATTTGAACCTTACACTTGATCATATAACATTTTCTTTCCCTCAGCCATTCTTGAGACAAACCGACCTTGAGGGAGAGAGTGAGAGGAAAAGAGTGATTTCAACATTATTGCTTGGAAACTTGAAGAAATTGTAGGAGATTTGCCTAATTGAACTTCTACACTTGTAATGTCTTGCATGGTTCATGGAAGTTTGAGAGTTAAGCCTAGAATTGGTCCTAAAATGTTGAATTGTAGCATTTATCATGCATGCATGTCTTCATTGTTGCATTTTGAAGTTGTTTTCATGGAATTTGATACATGCATGTTCATATTATTGGAATAGTCCATGATTTTATCATGTTTTAGAAAGAGGTGGCTCTATTGAGCTAGCATTTGAAGCTTTAAAGTTGTTGAATTCATGCATGTTACACATTCATCATGTTCTTGAAAGTTTGGTTTGAAATTGGATTTAATTGAACTACCTTTGGGATTTGATTTCTCAAATTGATCTTTGAATCATGTTAAACTATGAATTTTGAAGTGTTTTCCAGCAAATTAGCCCAAGAGGATCGAAATTTATGTTTTAAAACTTGATTTTGAGCTTGAGGTTCAAATCTGGGAATTCCAGATTTTGAACTCACGATCAAGCGGGGTGACTGGCGCTCGAGCGTGGAATTCGTGCTCCCAACACTTTGCATTGTTTTGCAGTCCGCTCGAGCGGGGTATTGGACGCTCGAGCGGGACCTTGTGTCTCACGCTCGAACAGCTATCGAGCGCCCATCGAGCGTGATTTTCACACATCCAGTACTTTTGGCATGTTTTACAGTCAGCTCGAGCGGAGTAACTCGCGCTCAAGCGGAGTATTTTGTTTGCCTTTACGCTCGAGCGGGGTAACCTGCGCTCGAGCGTATCCCCTGTTTTCTGAAAATTCTGAAAATGTTTTCTGAATGCATCTTTGCATTCTCATCCCAACCTAGGCATTCTTAGGCCTAGTTTAAGACATCTTAATGGGGATATAGATATAGAACCACACCGAGGCAAATTAGGGATTAAGTTATTATTTTCCCAACTGTGTAGCTTAGTGTGTGTTCAATCTGTAACTGTGTAGGGTTGGCATCTGGAAACGCGCTCTAGCCTCACTGTAGCCCAGAACTCTGTGAGTAACGATGTCATAAAGATATGTTCAAAGATGAATATTTTCTGACTGTTAACTGAACTACTTTCTGAATTGTTACTGTTAACTAAATGAATGCATGTCCTCTATTCTGAATTGTATTGTGGCATCTTAGCAACCACTGTTACTGTTACTGTTACAGAGATCTCTGTCGGTTCCCATGTTGGAACCACTACTGTTTACTGATATGATGGCCATCATTGACTGTTCGGTCTTTTAAGACCTACTGTTTACTGTATTGCTATGCTAATGGATATACCACATATGACTGTTATGACTGAATGACTGATCTATTGAATCAATGAACTGTTTTCATTACTGTAAGGACATTCATTCTCAACCTCTTTACGCATTATGTTATTCACTGGGCCTTAGCTCACTGTCTATATATATATAGGTGTTCAGGCACCAGACCGGAGCTAGTAGCGTGGGTTAGACTCCCTTTTTGTCAAGCCAACCACTGCGCCTCACTGCGAGGTTCCGAGCCTGTCAAGCTATGGCTTAGGGGTGTTTTAATTTCCCCCGTCTGTCTCTGTAACTGTTTTGTAATCTGTATAGACTGTACTGTTTAATAGGGATTAGGTCCCTGTTCTGAATGATTGTAAATATTGTGCATACTGTTTGTCACTGACTGTATATAGGTATGAAAAGTCTTTTGCATTCAGACTGTCACAGCTCATTGGACATAGTTTATTTACTGTTTTGGCTTCCGCCATGCCCCTGTACTCTGTATTACTGTATTACTGTTAAGCAGGCCTGGTAATCATGGATTACTGGCCGGTTACGGTGCTAAACCCATAGGGGCGGGTTTGGGTCGTGACAGAGTGGTATCAGAGCGATACTTAACCACGAGTTACACCGCACACACGTGTCCAAATGAGCTATAGGATGTCCTAGAAAAGAAATAGGGCATTACATGAGCATGATAAGTGTGTGTGGCTTAGCATGACATGAATATATGCTAACGTGCTAATGTGTTTAAATGTTTAAAGTATGCGACTTCTTGTGCTTATTATTACTATGTTGCATATAGTGAAATGGATAATGCAAGCACTGCAAATGAACCTGAATCATCCGAAGCCAGAATGGCAAGACTGGAAAGAACTGTTGAACTATTAACTGAAGCCTTAAGGCAACAGCAACAACAGAATCAACAGCCCCCACCTCCTCCTCCGGTACAGCCGGAACCGAATGTTAATGATGGGGATATAATTGCTCTCACCCAGAAGTTCAGCAAAATGAAACCGCCATCCTTTCAGGGAGGCCTTGAACCACTAAAGGCTGAAGCTTGGGTTCTTGAAACAGAAAAATTATTTGAAGTGTTTCCGTGCTCTGAAGCACATAAAGTACTGTTAGCTACCTTCACCTTACAAGAAGAAGCTAAAAGGTGGTGGATACTGGTCCGTGACACCAACACCGTTATGACTTGGGCTCAATTCAAAGGAGCCTTCTTCGAAAAGTATTTCCCTCAGTGTGTCAGGGATAGAAAAGTGACTGAATTTGAACAACTGAAACAAGGTACCATGTCCGTGGCTGAATATGAATCAAAATTCACCGAGCTTACCAGATATGCACCACATATGGTAGACACTGACTACAAGAAGGCCAGAAAGTTTGAAGGCGGCCTTAATGTTGCAATACTGGACAGAATAAATGTTTTAAAATTACCGAACTATGTAAATGTTCTTGACCGAGCATTGATGGCTGAGTCGAACATCGAGGCACTAAAACAAACTGAAACACTAGCGTCTGAATGGCGTGGTAAAAGGCAGGGTTTTAAGTTCAAGAAAGGCAAAAACAACCCGTCGAACAAAAAGCAAAATACAGGGTCAACGACTACTTCTAGTCAAGGGAACCGTTCTATACCGCCCTGTTCTGAATGCGGTAAGAATCACAAGGGAGTTTGTTGTAAAATCTCTGGTGCTTGTTACAGGTGTGGCAAGGTGGGCCACATGGTCAAAGATTGCCCTTCCACTCCTCAGGGCAATAGTAAAGCTGCACCAAGCGCAGCAGCATCAACTGCCCTACCAAAACCCAACCCTAAAGCTATCGGGAAATAGCCTATGAGGCAGGGCCGAGTGTTCGCCCTAGTACCGGGAGATGTGCAGAATACCGAGACCATTGTGTCAGGTATCCTCTCTATTTGTACTCAAAATGCATATGTTCTGATTGATTCGGGGTCTACACATTCATATGTATCGCATGTTTTTTCGCGAAAATTGAATAGACCACTGGAACCTATGAACTATTTGTTAGCTATATCTTCACCTGTTGGAGGATCTGTGACTTGTGCTTATATGTACCCTGCATGTGAAATTATTGTTGGGGATATGCATCTGTATATTGATTTACTGCCACTGAGCATTGACCATTTTGACGTAATATTGGGGATGGACTGGTTAACGAAATATCATGCTACCATAGACTGTGTAACGAAACAAGTAGTTTTCCGTCCACCGGGTTTACCTGAATTTGTGTTTAATGGGGTTGGAGTAGTACCTCCTCCATATCTGATTTCCTCTATGAAAGCCTTTAAACTGATTAAGAAGGGGTGTAAAGGGTATCTGTGTTCTGTATTGACTGTACCTACTGATGTTAAAACTGATGTGAACAGTATTTCTATAGTCAGAGAATTTCCAGATGTTTTTCCAGATGATCTGCCAGGGGATTTGATTGACAGGGAGATTGAGTTCACCGTTGATGTAATTCCGGGTACACAGCCAGTATCTAAAGCTCCATACCGAATGACACCTACCGAATTGAAAGAACTGAAAGTTCAGCTACAAGAACTGTTAGACAAAAAGTTTATCAGGCTCAGTACTTCACCGTGGGGTGCACCTGTCTTGTTTGTGAAAAAGAAAGACGGCTCACTGAGACTCTGTATTGATTACCGTGAATTGAACAAGGTAACTGTGAAAAATAAATATCCATTACCGCGTATTGATGACTTATTTGACCAGTTACAGGGTGCTCAAGTATTTTCTAAGATTGATCTCAAATCCGGATACCATCAGCTGAAAGTTAAACCAAAGGACATTGATAAAACTGCTTTTCAAACGAGGTATGGACATTACGAATTTTTAGTTATGCCTTTCGGAGTTACCAATGCACCTGCTGCATTTATGGACCTCATGAATAGAATTTTTAAACCATTCCTCGATGACTTTATTGTTGTATTCATAGATGACATTCTGATTTATTCCAAGAGTAGAGAAGAACATGAACATCATCTGAGACTTGCCCTACAGACCCTAAGAGAACAGAAACTTTTTGCTAAACTGTCTAAATGTGAATTTTGGCTTGATCATGTTATGTTTTTGGGACATGTTATTAGCAAGGATGGAATTTCAGTTGATCCACAGAAAATTGAAGCAGTAGTGAACTGGCCTAGACCAACAAATGTTACAGAAGTCCGAAGCTTTTTGGGATTAGCTGGATATTACAGAAGATTTGTCAAAGATTTCTCCAAAATTGCCTTACCGTTGACTCAATTGACTCAAAAGGGGATATCATTTGACTGGACTGACCAAAGGGAATCAGCATTTCAAGAGTTGAAAACTCGACTTGTGACTGCACCGGTTCTTACCCTACCTTCAGGTACGGATGGTTTTACCATTTTTAGTGATGCTTCTCATAAGGGTTTGGGGTGTGTTTTAATGCAGAATGGGAGAGTTATTGCCTATGCTTCCCGACAACTGAGACCGCATGAAAAGAACTACCCGACCCATGATCTGGAACTTGCTGCAGTAGTATTTGCATTGAAAATCTGGCGTCACTACCTCTATGGGGCGACATGTGAAGTGTATACAGATCACAAGAGTTTGAAGTATTTCTTCACACAGAAAGAACTGAACATGAGACAGCGGAGATGGCTAGAACTGATTAAAGACTATGACCTACAGATTTTGTACCATCCGGGAAAAGCCAACATCGTTGCCGATGCACTGAGCCGGAAATCGATTGGAAACTTAGCCTGTTTACTCATCGGACATAAAGAATTGCTTTGTGACCTTGAAAAATCTGAAATTGAGATTGTTTTGCGAGAACAAGGTGGAACAATAGCTGCTATTTCTGCTCAACCGGCACTGATTGAAGAGATTAAAGAGAAACAGCAACATGATGACTTCTTGAAGAAGACCATCGAAGAACGAGAATCTAAACCGAGACCGGGTTTCAAATTTGAAAACAATGTACTGAAATTTCAAGGAAGATTGTGTGTACCGAATGATTCTGAACTGAAAAGAAGAGTTCTGCAAGAGGGCCACAATTCAAAATTTTCTATCCATCCGGGGAATACGAAAATGTATCAAGATTTGAAACTGAATTTCTGGTGGCCGGGAATGAAGAAAGAAATTGCTGATTTTGTATCGAAATGTCTTCATTGCCAACAAGTCAAAGCGGAACATCAACGACCCGCAGGCTTACTGCAACCCTTACCTATACCGGAGTGGAAATGGGAACATATCACTATGGATTTTATCGTTGGATTGCCTCGCTCCAGTAAAGGTATGGACTCAATTTGGGTTATTGTTGATAGACTGACTAAATCTGCTCACTTCTTACCTGTCAAAACAATTTATAATGCGGACAAATTGGCTGTGATTTATATTGATGAGATTGTTAGATTGCATGGAGTGCCTGTGTCCATTGTTTCTGACAGAGATTCGAAGTTTACATCGAGATTTTGGCAAAGCTTACAGACTGCATTGGGTACTGAACTGAGACTGAGTAGTGCCTATCATCCTCAGACAGATGGCCAGTCAGAAAGGACCATCCAGACTCTGGAGGATTTATTGAGAATGTGTGTCCTTGATTTTCAGGGAAACTGGGAAAGCCATTTGCCTTTAGCTGAATTCGCCTACAACAACAGTTATCATTCAAGTATTGGTATGGCGCCTTTCGAGGCATTGTATGGCAGAAAATGTAGATCTCCGATTTGTTGGGCAGAAGTTGGAGATGGGCCTTTGCTTGGGCCCGAGATTGTGTATGAAACGACTGAGAAAGTGAAACTGATACAACAGAGACTGAAAACCGCACAGAGCCGACAAAAAAGTTATGCGGATGTCAGAAGACGAGACAGAGAGTATGAAGTAGGTGATCACGTTTTTGTGAAAGTGACACCGATGAAAGGCCAGACTCGTTTTGGAGTCAAGGGCAAGCTAGCGCCGAGATATGTCGGACCGTATGAGATTATTGAGAAAATCAATCCGGTGGCGTATCAAGTTGCGCTTCCTCTTGAAATAGAGCATATGCATAACGTATTCCATATTTCTATGTTGAGGGATTACCTCCAGGATCCTTTTCATGTGATTGAGCCGACCCGTGTAATGCTAAGTGATGACTACACTTATGAAGAACGGCCTATCCAGATTGTGAACAGACGGATCAAAAAGTTGAGAAACAAAGAGATTCCGTTAGTGAAAGTTGACTGGCAAAACCATGGTGGCGTGTATGCCACTTGGGAAAGAGAAGATGACATGGCCAAGAGATATCCTGAATTGTTTCCTCTGAATCCTGTTTTCTTCCAAAATGAAGGTAACTCGAGTTTAGAGGACTAAACTCCTTATAAGGAGGGGAGACTGTAACAACCCTCACCACTGATTACAGATTTAATCACTGATTACTGCTGAACTGAGATCAAGTATGATAATTGACTGACTGACTGAAATCTGAACTGAATTGATTGAGTATGTTAGTTAAATTGCATTTCTATCTGTTGCCTGTTTGATTATCTGTTCATGTTTTTACGTTTAAACTACAAATTGAAGGCCTCATCAGTGGCCGAATCTGAAATTGATTAGTGATATGTATTAATTATAATTTATGTGATTTTATGGCATATTTATCTAAAATGTGATTTGGTATGATTAAATTAGACTATATGTTGACAAATTGCACTAATTAGCTTAAATCACAACTTTGCCATCCTAGTGGCCCACTACCTAGCACATTTGAACCTTACACTTGATCATATAACATTTTCTTTCCCTCAGCCATTCTTGAGACAAACCGACCTTGAGGGAGAGAGTGAGAGGAAAAGAGTGATTTCAACATTATTGCTTGGAAACTTGAAGAAATTGTAGGAGATTTGCCTAATTGAACTTCTACACTTGTAATTGAAGATCTAGGTGAGGATTTCAACCCCTCTTTGATGTGATTGTGTATTGTCTTGCATGGTTCATGGAAGTTTGAGAGTTAAGCCTAGAATTGGTCCTAAAATGTTGAATTGTAGCATTTATCATGCATGCATGTCTTCATTGTTGCATTTTGAAGTTGTTTTCATGGAATTTGGTACATGCATGTTCATATTATTGGAATAGTCCATGATTTTATCATGTTTTAGAAAGAAGTGGCTCTATTGAGCTAGCATTTGAAGCTTTAAAGTTGTTGAATTCATGCATGTTACACATTCATCATGTTCTTGAAAGTTTGGTTTGAAATTGGATTTCATTGAACTACCTTTGGGCTTTGATTTCTCAAATTGATCTTTGAATCATGTTAAACTATGAGTTTTGAAGTGTTTTCCAGCAAATTAGCCCAAGAGGATCGAAATTTATGTTTTAAAACTTGATTTTGAGCTTGAGGTTCAAATCTGGGAATTCTAGATTTTGAACTCACGCTCGAGTTGGGTGACTGGCGCTTGAGCGTGAATTCGTGCTCCCAGCACTTTGCACTGTTTTGCAGTCCGCTCAAGCGGGGTATTGGACGCTCAAACGGGACCTTGTGTCTCACGCACGAGCGGCTATCGAGCGCCTATCGAGCGTGATTTTCACACATCCAGTACTTTTGGCATGTTTTACAGTCCGCTCGAGCAGGGTAACCTGCGCTCGAGCGTATCCCCCGTTTTCTGAAAATTCTGAAAATGTTTTCTGAATGCATCTTTGCATCCTCATCCCAACCTAGGCATTCTTAGGCCTAGTTTAAGACATCTTAATGGGGATATAGATAGAGAACCACACCGAGGCAAATTAGGGATTAAGTTATTATTTTCCCAACTGTGTAGCTTAGTGTGTGTTCAATCTGTAATTGCGTAGGGTTGGTATCTGGAAACGCGCTCTAGCCTCACTGTAGCCCAGAACTCTGTGAGTAACGATGTCGTAAAGATATGTTCAAAGATGAATATTTTCTGACTGTTAACTGAACTACTTTCTGAATTGTTACTGTTAACTAAATGAATGCATGTCCTCTATTCTGAACTGTATTGTGGCATCCTTAGCAACCACTGTTACTGTTACTGTTACAGAGATCTCTTTCGGTTCCCATGTTGGAACTACTACTGCTTACTGATATGATGGCCATCATCGACTGTTTGGTCTTTTAAGACCTACTGTTTACTGTACTGCTATGCTAATGGATGTACCACATATGACTGTTATGACTGAATGACTGATATACTGAATCAATGAACTGTTTTCATTACTGTAAGGACATTCATTCTCAACCTGTTTACGCATTATGTTATTCACTAGGCCTTAGCTCACTGTCCATATATATATGTAGGTGTTCAGGCACCAGATCGGAGCTAGGAGCGTGGGTTAGACTCCCTTTTTGTCAAGCCAACCACTGCGCCTCATTACGAGGTTCCGAGCCTGTCAAGCTATGGCTTAGGGGTGTTTTAATTTCCCCCGTCTGTCTCTGTAACTGTTTTGTAATCTGTATAGACTGTACTGTTTAATAGGGATTAGGTCACTGTTCTGAATGATTGTAAATATTGTGCATACTGTTGGTCACTGACTGTATATAGGTATGAAAAGTCTTTTGCATTCCGACTGTCACAGCTCATTGGACATAGTTTATTTACTGTTTTGGCTTCCGCCATGTCCATGTACGCTGTATTACTGTATTACTGTTAAGCAGGCCTTCGGTAATCACGGATTACTGGCCAGTTACGGTGCTAAACCCATAGGGGCGGGTTTGGGTCATGACATTCTTTGCCTCAGCCGAGCTGACAAGCCCAGTCAGACGAGCCATCTCGGTCTGTAGCTCGACTATCTGCTTCCTTGACTCCTGCAGCTCGGTTGTTTTGGCATCAGCCTCTGCCATGGCTTGCCTTGTGGCTTTTCGCAGTTCCAACACTCACTTGTGAGCGATGTGGTTTTTCTGTATGGCCTGCAAGAGGATGGTAAGAAACTTTCACATTGAAACCGAACAGAAAGTTGTAAAGATTAGAAAGATGAGCAAAGGGGCAACCTACCAGCACCATGGACTTTGTGGAAGAACGAATTGCTTTAAGCTCGGTTAGGTGGTCGTGGTGTGACATGTCGGCTGGAAGGCATACGCCTTTGGCAAGATTGAATGCCATTAAGTGGTCTTTTTCAGCGACCACTGAATCAGTGTCCTTGATGGCTCGGTTCTGGAAAGTGATCTTTGGAGCCCACTTGGAAGAGCTAGCCCGATCCGAACGCTCCGGTTGTGGGCTCAGTAGGGGGCTTGGCGGAGTGGTTTGTGGAACCACGGTTTCGTCTTCGTCAACAAGGCGTTGCTCAGTTGTGGAAGTCCGAGCATGCTTGCTTGGGCAGGATGACGAAGGCTGGTGGGTTGGCAGAGCTACCACGGTTTATTGAGTTTGATCGGCTGGTGGTACCTCGGTCTAGTTTGTTTCGGTCAGAAGGGCTCGCACGGCTCTCTTCTTGCCCATTTCTTGTTCGGCGGTTAGTAGGATGAGCTTGATATGGGGCAAGGATGGGTCTGGTTCAGGAGAGGCTTCCAACAAGAAGTCAGTTACCTTGGTCTTTTGTTTGCCGCTATACCGGTAGGTCGGCTCGAAGTTCAATAGCTCGGTCCAACTCCGGTTTGGATAACGCAGCGCGACACGAAGAACATTCAAGTCGGGGTAGCTGTATTGGGACTTTAGAAAGTTCAAATCTGCAAAAAGGAAGACAACAGTCAGTACGGTTCAAGATCAGAAAACCGAAGTAAAAGAAAAGCATGGAATTAAGCCTAGGTAATCCTACCGGCTACACCCTTGTTCCAATTTATTCTGTGGCCAGGAATCTGGGCTTATTGGTCCTCAAAATTCCCAGATACCCAGAAGAAATCATCGTCGTTCACGTCCTTATCCGGAGTATCCTTTATTATTTTTTCACGCTGGCGCCTTATTCGTAAGTAGTAAACCCAACCATCTTCAGCTGATCCTATGGAGTATTGGTGAAAAAGCTCGGCCAGGCCGAGGTTAAGGCCAGCCCGACGGTTTAGCTTGGCTTTGTCGTTTATTATACGGTAAGAATTGGTGGAAAGTTGGGTGGGGCACAGCTTGGTTTGCCTAAGAAATTTACATAGAAGGGCTGTACAGGGAATCGCAGACCGCACTCTACGATGGAAATAACGTTAAAAGGTACAAAACCTTGTTTTCCCCAGGGAATGGTTTCTAGTTCGGCCAGTGAGAGGTGGACATCATCTGGAATTTGGTAGTCCTTACGAAATTCAGTTATGGCCCCTGGTGAGTTTACTAAAAATCTATACTTTCCCATTTTTGGTTTAAGTTATGAATAAATTAAACTGAGTATTAGCTCGGTCGAAGAATGGTGCTGAGTAGCTCTGTTGAGCGCTCAAAGGAGTGCTTGGGCAACCTAAGTTTGCAAAGTAAAAAACAAAGGTGTTAAGCACAGAAATAAAGGTAAGATAAATAAAGTCCTAGCTCGGCTATGTGAGATGCTACGGGACTTAGCTCGGTTTGAGCAAGGGGTTTGTTAGCCCGGTTGAGCCTCTAGGGGCAGCGTTCTAAGTTCGGTTTGAACTGAGAGGGCTGGTTTAGCCCCAAGCTGTAGCTCGATCGTGGTTGAGGCTTTCAAGCGTGCTACTGCACAGACCTAGTACGGTTCGATAGCTCGGCTAATTGAATCAAAAAGGGGTTTTACTTATTGAAACTACTGGTATATCATGAAGTGTTAGTTCGGTTGGTTAGTCTGGCTAGATTGACACTAACTACAAACAACTTTTTAGCTCGGTTACATTGTGATTTTGGATCAAATACATCGTTCTACAGGTGGTTCATAAGTGCAATGGTTCTATTACGTGAGTTCTTTCCAGAAACAGGAAGCAAAAATGGTATGTGCTTTGAAAAACATACAAATACGCATGCTGTGTGTTGCAAAACAGATGCGAAATCAACAAAAAGGAAACAGATCTGAGCAAACTTACCAGCTCAAAATGGGGGCAAGTTGATGAAGATCCAAGTTGCAGAGAAGAACGCAAGCTTTGCAAAGAACAATGGTTGCAGAAATGGGGGCTCAAACAAGAGGGAAAAAGAGAGAGGGTGAATAGTGCAAAGAAATGATTCGAAGAATAGGGTTTTTCCTTGGTGTAAAGCTTTTTTAAGCGGGACTATTCAAATTACGCGAAGTACGAAGACGGCGTGACAGCTACATTGGGCCAATGAGAGTGTGCCACGTGTCCGTTGGAATGAGAAGCGATTTAGTTACAAGGACTGAGGGGACGTTTTGACCGGACAGATTGGTAGCACGGTGTGAATTTAGCTCGGTTGGAAGGCTAAAGCATTCTTTAGCTCGGCTGGTAAAAGATAATTCCTATTATGCTGCGCAGATGGAATTAAGGGGCAATTGAGAGGGTAATTTATATGTAAATTGGGCCGAGCTGGGTAGTGGGCCGTTCTATGGGCCACAGTAAGAAGGGTAGGGTAAAAAGGGCCCAAGAGTTAGCCCGGTCGTAGAAAGTCTCGTAGTTACCCCGGTCCCAGAAAGCATTGTAGTTAGCCTAGTCCCAAAAGGGCTTTGCAGTTAACTCAGTCACCACGGCTAGAGTGACAACCGTTAGCTCGGTCACACCTTTTTTGCCGAGGTATGTTGAAGCCTACCACAAGCCCTTGCTATTAGTTAGCTCGGTCCAAACTCATCATGGTTAGCACAGTTTCAGACAACCCAGCACCAAGGTACATGCAGTGAAAGGAAGAACTAAGCTAGTTAAAGCTCGGTCTATTTTGCGGCTTTAGCATGGCCATGTTATCTCGATCGTATTGACATCCGACCATGGTAAAACCATCTCACTTGGTTTAAGCAGTGAGGGGGGTGTTGAAGGATAAGCATTATCTTTCTGGAAAGTGATTCCTAGGAGGACTCTGCATGGAGGAGTAAGAGTCCTACAAGGATTGTGCCACGTGGAACCTATAAAAACTCACAACATAACCTGTGGGGGAGGTAACACAACTTTGATTCCCGAATACACAGAGCTTTTTGTCTATTTGTCTATTTTGCTGACTTAGGCATCGGAGAGGTATCCGGCACACACCCGCCGGCTAGCTCACGTTTGTGTTTTCAAGGAGTAAAGCGACGTCGTACGGAGGAGCGCAATCTTGATCAACAGGATTATACAAGAAAAATATTTCATGCTCGTACAGTCCCTAATTTAAGACATATATTAATAAGTTTAAAAAGATCGCTATAACATATAAAAATTATACGGACTAAAGTTTTCTATTCTCAAAACGTAAAATTCTGTTAAATAAAACATTGGTAGATCAATTACAATCGCCACAATAAGGTTGTCCAAAAATGTCCAAAAAAAAAAAAAAAATACTTTAGTGAAAAAGTTGCTAATAAATGTGACAAAAAAAATTTGGCCAAAATATTTATCTTTCTTAAATGAAGATTTTGGTCTCAAAATGATATAATTCATTATTAAATGTCTAATTTTATTACTAAAAATATAACAATGACACTTGTAGTAAATAAAATATTTTGTCCCTAAAAGTGATTTCGGCCTATTTTGAGAAGATGGTTAAAAATTAACTTTTTAATTTTTTTGACTTTTTCTAAAAAAATGTGTAAAAAATATGAGATGATATAACCTAAAATATATTAAAAAACTGGCTTTTGACTACCAACTCACTTCCCAAAAGAGCCCGAATGTCTCTAAATTTTTATTTGTAAAACCTTGATTTGTTGTAATAGATTATAAATTTTTCATAAGTGTATGCAATAAAAATTATACATTTTTTTTTTTTTAACTCTCAGGATCCAAGAAATATCAGTGATAAAGAATAAAGAGAACTGGTATGTATCATTGCATATTTTTTTTCCCTCTCTTATATTTATTTATTTATTTATTTATTTTCCTCTCTTATGTTTATTCTATATATGTTGGATTTACAAATTAACAATAAAATTTTTATTATTCTATGCATATGATAGATCATACATATTCATACTGTTTGTTAGGTGAATTCACCCAAAAAGTAAAAAAATAAATTAAATACATTTAAATTATTTTCCAAAATAAAAATAAATTTTTTGGTGGGGGGAGTGAGGGGCCCATTTTACCGTTATTAACTGCTATTGACAGGTAATCTAGAATTGTACTAATTTAATGATCATTTAATTGCACTTTATTTAAATTTAAAATGATGCTTTATAAATGAAGAAGGTTTTTAATTTTTAGAGACACTACACCACAGTGGGTGTCAAAAAAAATTATAAAATAATAAATATTATAAATATTAATTATTAAAATTATAAATTTTTTCATTAATGAGTAATTAACTTTTCCTGCCACCATAATGCAACAATTGTCCCTTAATTTTATTTTTTTTTGCAACCTTTATTTGATACTTATATTATTATCATGTTTATATATTATAGTAATACTAAGGCCTCGTTTGGGAACAGACTTTTTTAGTAGCTTTTTGACTTTTTAGCTAAAATGTGATGTAAAAAAACTAATATGTTTGGGATACTTTTTAGCCTTTTACGAAAAGATGTGCAAAAAATAGAGAGAAAATAGAATTTTTGACTTTTTGATATGGGTTGTTGACTTTTTAATTTTTTTAGTGACTTTTTAACTTTTTAACTAAAATAGTTATTTCCCAAACGAGACCTAAAAATACAGAAGCCAAATATAAAATATGACAGAAATGTCTCATATTATGTGAATACCATCTCTTAGAAGCACAGAGACATTATATATATTGGATGACCGTATAGTAGCCCTACATCTTCTATTCTAGTCCCTTAAGTGGGGAAAGAATAGATGGATATGTGATACGCAAGCAACGCTTTATATAAATTACTCCACATTTGTAATTAACAATTTTATTTTCGAAGCAATTATATCTTCGTTAAATAAATATATATTAATTCGGTGTTCTAATTAACTATACTATAAGGTCAAGTTTGACTATCCTAAATAAGTACACTTTTTATCTTTTTATCTTTTTTTCATCACATCATCTCTCTATTTTTCTGCACCTCTTTTCGTAAAAAGATAAAAAGTACACTTATTTAGGTCATCCCAAACAACCCCTAAGTGGAAGATGCACAGGTCATACATGTGTAATTGTATATCTATATTTTTGGATAAATTATGTAAATGATCCTTATAATTTATACGATATGTCAATTTGATTCCTATTATTTTAATTTGTTCGATTTTACTCATTAATTTAACGGATTGTGTCATATTAATCTAATAAATAACAACTATTAGGTTTAGTGAATGAAAACTCAAACGATATGTCAATTTAGTTACTGTCAAAATCGAGTAAATTAAAATAACAGGGACTAAATTGACACATTGTGTAAACTATAAGGATCAAATTGGCACATCGTTTGAGCACATGACAACTTTCCGTCCACTAAACCTAACGGCTGTTATTTATTAGACTAATATGACACAATTCGTTAAATTAAAAAGCAAAATCAAGAAAATTAAAATAACAAAGACCAAATTAATACATCGTATAAATTATTGGGATTATTTATATAATTTATCCTATATTTTTCAATAGTTTATTAAATAAGAAATATTAATTGATTTTGAAAACTAATTAATAGTAGATGTAGTAAAATATCTCTTTATTCAGTTAGCAATTCTATTAGTACTCTTAAAAATCAAAATTATGTTACAAAATTTTTTAAAAAATATTTTAAATAGTGTGCTTTTTATAATAGGATCTACATTAAATATTAAATCTTAATCCAACATTACGAATAAAACAAATTAAAGGATAACAATGAAACGGAATTTTTTTTTATCAAAGGTCATGAGATAAAATGGAAAAGTCAGCCCATTAAAGTGGAAGGTTTCTTCAAACAACGAGACTGGGTCAACTATTCAATCAAATGCTATGGCATTGGACTTAAAACGAAACTTTCAATTGGGTCCCACATCGGACTTACATCATGTGGGCCACAGATAACTACGTGGGGTCCTGCAAAAGTCACCTCTCGTTGGCCCGTTTGTCATATCAAGTTAATGACGGCTATTATAATTTAAATTTATATATTTTATTGAATTCTATTAGTAGGAGGAGAAATTGTTGAGGTAGAGATTGTTAAGTATTTATAATTTAATTTTATATATTTTATTGAATTTAAATTTAATAAAAATTTGGTGAAAATAGAATTTCAATTGATTCATTAAATTGATATCAAATAAAGGGAGATATATATATTTTTTTTATCAAATTAAGGAAGTGTTTAGTCTTTTATCAAATTTTGTAAATAGTTATTAGTGGAGATTTTGACCTTATAGACTGAAAATTTAATCTAGGCTGGGTGATCGGCTAAATTTGATGAAAATCTTAGTTCACCATTAGAGTGTATCATATGAGATCAAATTTTTTATCAAAATTTTGCTCAAATTTGATGAAAGATTTAATGAACGATTGGAGATGTTCTGAGTGAGGGAATTAAGAAAAATTGTATTTGTTTGTAATATATTTTGGTGAGGAGATTAACTATATGAAATACCATAAATACACGTTAATGTTTTTGATATATTTTAATATTAAAAATTATATTTTATACTATATTATTTTAATATTTTTTTGGCTTCGTTTGGCATAGAGGGTTTGAGCTAAAATAGTCGCAAAAAGACAAAATAAGCTAAAAAGTCAATAAAATAAAATGTCACATCTAAATTATAATCATTTTATTTTTCTCTAACAAAACTCAAAAAATCAAAAAAATTCATCTCAAACGAGACTTTTTTAACTTCAGACTAAAATAATTAAAAAGTCAAAAAACCAGCCTAACATCCCAAATGAAAGCTTTATATATATAAAAAAAAATGACGTAATACACGCGCCCGCGCACACAAAAAAAAATCAGACACACAACACATAACATGAGTAAAATGATTTATTTCCAAGCTAATCTCCTCCTCCAAGGCCCATGCTAATCCCAAGGGATTATCAATTGAAAAATATTTGAGGGCCATAAAATTTGTGGCTCAAATGGTTCGAAATTGTCAAAACAACGTCGTTTTGCGTTGTTTTGTGCTCAAAACGACGTCGTTTTGACAGTTTCGAACCATTCAAGCCACTAAATTTCAGGCCACCAACCATTGCTGTTATCAATTACAAGCTTCACTTTGGAAACAAATATAATATTAACAATCCCAACACATTAAATAGTATAGTCCCAAGGGCCTACATTTGAAAACAAACATGGCCTTAGAATTTAGTGAGACTTTTTTATAGATTAGGAAGTCCTACAAAATATTTCTTAACCTAATAACAGGGTTGACCCTAACTACTTTTTGGGCGTTTAAGGCAAACTCATAAGATGAGGGCTCAACTCTCATACATATTTTAAAATATATATATATATTAGTAAGATAGTAATAATTTTTAATTTATTTATATTTTTTGCTTGTATCTCCTATAAATTTTTATTGCATATGCTACACATAATTATTGACGTAAATCATAATTATTGGCATAAATTTTGAACATTTTAGATCATTAACACTATTAATTTATTCACATTTTTTCTTGACGTTGTAAATTAAATCGTAAAATCTAATTAACTTCAACTTAAAATAATAATTTTTGAGAAGCTATTGTAAAATAATTTATACATTTGGCAAGCAAGAATTCATTATTTTAAAATAATTTATCAATTCAATTGTTTGTTTAAACTTTCATTTTTGAACTACTAATACTATAATGTAGTGTTTGGCACACTGAAATGAAATTGAATTGAATAAAATGGTCATTCTTTAGTTATAAAATTACAATTCTCTCATAATGGTGAATGATAATTTTATTTGTAATCTTTTTTAGTAAATCAAATGTGAAAATGAACATTATGAACTCTATTCAACTTTATTTTAATAAACCAAACATAATTTAAGATTAAAATAATTAACCAAACATAACTTAAGATTAAAATTATTTTGTGACCTTATGTTTTAGATAGAATTTGAGGCCCGAAGCAGCAACCTTACTTGCCTTACCTCAGGGCAACCTTGCCTAATAAATGCCATTTTCCCCATTAAAAAAAAAAAAAAAAAAATTATGATATTTCATAGTTAAAATATCATACAAAAATTTCAAAATTTTACAATTTTGGAAAATTTATTAGTTGTAATATTTTTTCTCAAAATTTCAAAAATTTTCAAATATAAAAACACCACTAGTCTGCTCATCCCTCTCCCACAACAAAATATACGCTAGGAACTGTGAAATTTTCATAATTTTTGTGTTTAAAAATTATGAAATTTCATCTTAAAAAAAATATAAATTTTTATCAAAAATATATGTAGAGATCATCACATTTTAAAATTTAAAATCATAAAATTACTAACTCAAAAACTCAGTAATGCAATCAATGTCAGTGGTGTTGCTGAGCACTCCACTAATGAACAAATTCAAAATCTTTCTTGAATATTTTTAAAAAAATGATTTAAGATACTAATTTTGAATGCCAACTGGACATTATTGATTAAACTTTCGAAGAATAGAATTTGATAATAGAGTTTTACGTAGAGGTGCTCAGTGGATAGTTTAATCCGTTTCAATTGATCAAATCGATTTGATCTGTCACATTTTGAACAAATATGTGATGACGAGCGGACGATTGTCAATTGATTTTTTTTCCAATCCGTCTAGTTTTGGATGGGTGAGGGATTTGAGATTCTTCTGGCCGCAATTGAATTGCCAAACTGAGAGAACTCCTAATAATTTGTAAAATCTTGTGTTTTCAATTTGTTTAGATATTCTGTTTATATTTTCAATTGAAAAATAATTTAGATATTCTATTATGTTTTCAATTTATTTTTAATTTGGAAATCCTTTTATCAAATCGTAAGTGTTGATATTTGGTATTTTTGTGTAGAAAATATAATGCTTAATTTTGTCATTTAAAAAAAAAAAATCAAATTATATAGTTTTTGAATAAAAAAAGTAATGAAATAGTTTTGATAATGCATGGTTTTCTTATATGTATTTATTATTGGTATTTGACAATTTACTTGATAATCTTTTGGTTATGTTGAGTTAGGTTGCGTTTGGTAGAGTTTTGTAATTATGATTTGAGAGTATGAGTTGTATTTTGAGTTTGTGAGGTTTTGAATTATGATTTGAGTGTGAAAAATTTGTTTGGTAAAGAGTTTTGAAAATAGTTTTGATTTGAGTAGGGAATTGTTGATGTGACATTTGATATTTGATACAAAAATTTACAACTCACAACCAAATATACAACTCAAAATTATTTTAAAACACATAAAAAATTTTAAAAAATTCAGAAAATGTGTTTTTCGATTATATAAAAATTAACATATCAAAAAAACAAAAAAAAATCACTATTCCGGTCAACCGGCCAGACGATCGGTTAGGCAAAGTTTGCAAAAAAAAAAAAATTCCGAAAAGTATGCCTGAGACAGAGTTCTCTGCAGAGTTTTGGAAAACTGATTCCAAAACTCCTACCAAACATGATATTCAAATGTAGGTGTAAAATTATGTTTTCAAAACACAACCAAACAGAATTGTTATCCAAAAAAACAATGTTGATTAGTTGTTGTATTATGTTCAAAATTTGTAAAAGTCGCCAAATCGATTCACATTCATCTGCCAATCTACCAATCCGCTCAATCCACATCCTCCAATCCGGCGGACGGATGCGGATTGATTTTTCCCAATCCGCCAATCCGACGGATGAATGGTAGATTGGAAGTTCTCCAACCACAACCGAACCGTAAGCACCCCTAATTTTACATTCACAAAATGGCTGGGTTAGGGATGTATGATTATTTATATGTAGATAAATTTACTATACACTCCTCTGAAAATGTGACTCATTGCCTAATTATGAGTTAAAATAGTTGTGATTATACTTGGAGGTGATATGATTATGACTTGAAGTGGTGACCAAATCAAAGTAGAGCCAATGTACCTTTAGTTACTACTCAAAATGGTGTTTAATTATCATGTAAAATGATATTAGTTATCACTCAAAAGTAACAACCTAAACAATTCAAAATAATGTTAGTTATGTCCATAATAAATTTGATTATGCTACAAAACGGTGTTTAATTATCATGTAAACTGATATTAGTTACTACTCAAAAGTAATGACTTAAATACAATTCAAAATGATGTTAATTTAAACCACAATAAATTTGGTTATGCCAAAAAAGGTTCATAGACGCGCAAAAAAGATGTGCACTATCACTTTGATTGTGACTTTTATTTATTTATTTGTGGCCAACAAAACACAATTGAAATGAATTACACTTTCTACATATCTAAATATATAACTCACTTCATTAAAGTTGTACCTCAAAATAAGTTTAGCTATTACTTAAATACCAAAAGAGGGGGAACACTTCATATGCTTCATGGTCATTAAATAGTTTCTGAATTGTGCTATCTATATTAAAGCATTGTTTCAATTTGTAATTGAAAAGTACATTTAGTGAGCCCAGCTACAAGGTACATCAAATCCATCATTTGCTGAAGAATTGTTTCAGAAAGTGGATCCATTAAATCACCACATTAAAGATATATAAAGCACCAATAATAGTAAGGTAAAAGTCCTCTTTCAGTGGGGTGTTGCAGTGTGTGAAATACTTCTTAGCAATCAAAGTCTTTGTTGTGTGTTTACTACACACAAAAAGAGCACATTCAGAAGGACAAAAAGGGAAATTACATTGACCAACGAGGTTTGATTAAATATATTACAAGTAGATTTATTAGTTTAGAAATATGACACCATTGATAAGATATCTAATGATGAAGATGAAATGTTGAGCATAGATACAGGGCAGACACATATGGATCATACTACTCAGTTGCAGCTCAAGTCACACTTGACATATGCCAAAGCTGCAGAATGAGTCGCAGTCCTAGCAATATGAGCTGTAACCCCAGTTGCAGTCTACTGCAGCCCAGTTAGCCAAAGCTTGAAGTTTGTTAGTCTGTTAGAACTAGAGTTAGATAGTAATTTGTTGGAAAATTTAGAAGCGGTGAATTAAAATACACTTCATTTGAATGAAAGGATGCAACCCTTCATGGTGTTTCTTTATCTTAAAAGGGTGTGACCTAAGGGTCATCTTTTTCTACATGTCTTTTCTATTCAAACTGAATATGTGTCAACAAAGCCTATATAAAAGCAGCCCCCATTCCAATTTTCTTCATTCCAAATTCCTCAAGTTCAAGCATTCTTCTTGTATTCTTCATCTATGCAAGTCTAAATTTTGTGAGTGCAAAACATAATTTTGGTTCGTTGTACAATCAATGAGTGTGCTTTCTTCGTTTATGGTGATTGTTGTATCGTGGAAACAGGACGTCCATTGTTCTCAAGCACCATTGGAGAAGATGAAATTTTGTCTTAAAGACACATTGTTTGTAATGCCTCAATATCCACACCATGATATGCTACCAACCCAACATATGAACAATAAGCAAAGGTATACAGTTCAATAACTGGAATCTATCACATTCTCATAAATTTCTTGTCCAGCTCAAAGTAATAAAATTACAATACAAGGTAATATAAAAATATCCATCTAAATTGCCACAAGGGCTTACACCTTTCAAGACTAAGAGTCTTGATGCAACAAATAAAATTCCTAACTCGACAAACAAGCTCAATGGCTATAGACGAACAACATCAAA
This sequence comes from Camellia japonica, assembly GCA_030407325.1. Taxonomy (NCBI): domain Eukaryota; kingdom Viridiplantae; phylum Streptophyta; class Magnoliopsida; order Ericales; family Theaceae; genus Camellia; species Camellia japonica. The sequence goes on from JAPPVO010000031.1 coordinate 80,481,947, forward strand.
GAAGCTTCGGCGCTCTACATTGAATTCCATTCGCTTTTCGACACTAACATGGTACACCTTCAACACCTGGATTTTAGGATATCTAGCCCATAAAAAGGGAGTGAGCTTTGACGCTCAATAGGAAATAAATTTAACAACAAATAAATATGCTCAAAGTGATTATGTTCATGCAATGTCATGCCATGCATACAACTTAACTTTATTAGAAAACCAATTTGTGAAGTGCTAAATTCGTATTCCAAGTTTGACCCAATTTGTTAACCATTGATTTAACAATTAACCTTCATTTTGTAACAAATTCCACGTTACATGTCACAAACACTCCCCACATTTACTGGCCACCAAGCACAGTAAGACAAGCGGACACCTCTTACTTTTAGAAAACCTCCACAGTTACCGGCCACCAAGCACAGAAGGGCAATTGGACACCCATCAATCATTGTAACTTTGCCCCCATATTGACCGGCCTACAAGCACGGAATGGCAATTGGGCATCTTTACCAACATACCAATAACATCCCCACATTTTCCAACCTACAAGCACGGAAGGGCAATTGGACACCTCAACACACAACACATTTCAAATTAACCCATTTTTAATTAACTCTGCCCACTTGATCCCAAAGTCATGAAGATACAATGCAATGCAATGCAATTGGTTTGCCAATATCATAGTTTGTCAAAGGTTCAAATCATTACTACAAGAGTAATTAACACGAAACATAAGCAAGGCAATCTCAACAATTTCCATAATCATCTAATATAGCAACATTAATCCCAAATTCTCCATCATTCCAACATCATGTAAATATCAACTCAAAACGACTCCAATTCCACTTTTAAACATTACTTAGGTAAGTTATCTCATTTCCATTAAACTCCCAAGCTAAGGTTCCAAAATGATTTAATCCACAACTTCTATCCCCACACTAGTTTCATCAAATTATTAGGATTTACCCATTTCATAATCTCCATGTATTCCAATACCATATTAATATCAATTTTAACATAAAACTATCAATTAGTTTCAAAATCCCTTTTTTTTTTTTACTCAAAATTTCAAACCTAGGGTTTTAAAGAAAATATGGGGTTTTCCTCTTTTCTTAGTTAAATCCTCAAATCATCAATTATTATTTATCAATATGCTAAAACATTCAACACCTTTTGAAAATTTGAGTGAAAACCCAATTCGTACTTAAACAACTAGCCATTAATGTTTTCTAACCCATAATCAACTCAAAATCCCAAAATGTCACCAAAATCACTTTGAATCATAAGTATTTAAGGCTAAGAGAACTCCCTGCATCAAGATTGGAAGCTAAAGATGAAGACCCAACTTGAAACTCCAATAAAATCGCAAAACAATCGATAGAACTCTTGGTCTATGCTTGCTCTTCAACCTTCTTGAAAGATGTGGGGTGCATCTTGGGTAAAAAGAAGAGAAATCAAGAGTTTGAAAAGTTAGGGTTTCGGGTTTGGAGGATGAGAGGAGAAGAGAGGGAGAAAAATAAAGTTTTTAACTCAAAAAGTTACTTTATAATGTCTGTTCGTGACTTGGTCGCTCGAGCGAAAGAAGCTTGGATTGAGCATAGAAAAGAAGCTCCTAGAATCTTTGAAAATCGCATAGTTCGCTCGAGAAAAAGAAAATCTCGCTTGAGCGAGCATACTTCCAACACTGAAACTCAAAATTAAAACATGTATAACTCTCTTGTTTGGATTCCGTTTTAGGTCGTTCTTGTGTCCAAATCGAAGCCTCGGAAACAAGCTTTTCAATAACTCCATCTTCACATTCAAATTCAAAGTATGGAAGGATAAAAGGGCAAAAGAGTGAAGGTTGGTCAAAAATAAAAACTCAAATTTTCGGTTTTGATCTAATCTTGCCTAAATACCTTGTTAAGGCTTCAATCAAGGTTCCAAACATCACCCAAGGGTCCTCAATTATAATATTTAAGGTTCACTTTGCCACCCCATCAATACCAAGAGTCCGACAACCACACAAGTTTTAAGGTGATGGGCACCAATTTACACAAATCTGATACGTATTAGAATTCGAGTTATTACAGTGTTCAAACACTGGTCTCAATTACAAACTTGTTCATAAAACATCTACAGAAGTACTGTAAGATTTAATTTTGTTGTTTATTTTATCTTATTAATTATTTTCTTAAATTAATTATTTGTCAAAATTATTTCCAACATAATTATGGTTAGGTTTAGTAGTTAGTAGTTATGGTTAATCGATTGCATCACATGTATATAATGTTCTAGATCTCTCTGTAATTGTTGTTGTTAGGTTTTTATTCTTGGCAATCCCGTTTGACAAAACTCCTTTCAGTTGTATTTGTTTTCGCACTTTTTATCTCAGTATTCCTATGAGTGTTTAGATGCGAATCCTACCCGAATTGTGCCTTGCAGAGAAGTTTGTGATGTTAATGCTTTCAAGATTGCCACTTCGCTGATTATGACGGGGGTCGAGCTGACCGGTCAGCTCGCGGCCGAAGCAAAATGCAAGAATGCATTCAAAGTTGCCTGTCCGCTCGAGCGTCTGTTTCCCCGCTCGAGCGGAGAATGATGAGTTCCAGAAGTTTGGTGAGTCTGCAAAAATACTGTGATCCGTGTTTTCACACTCGAGCGTCGAAATCCCCACTCGAGCGTACATCCTGGTTTGGAACACGTCATATAGTGTCCCCGCTCGAGCGTACACCCTAGTGCGGAACACTTCATATAGTGTCCTTGCTCGAGCGTCCATTCCAACGCTCGAGCGGACCTCGCAATTCCAGATTCTATAAAAGTCCAAGTTGCTCTAAATCTAGGATTATTTCTTCAGATCTTCTTTTTGGGTTCTAGGGTTTATATCTGGGGATATTTTGCTAGTTTTCTTTGATGTTTTGATTGAGTATTCAACTCATGGTTTAAAGAGTATACATCAAAGGATTATTTGTTTGTTCTATACAAAAGAGAGAGTTGTTCTTCGGTGGATTCTGAAGAATTCGAGCCTGAAGCTTTGGTGGATTCTAGAGTGGCTCATCGTCAAGACAATTCCGAGGTGAAGACGGGATAGGAAGAGGCACATAGGGGTTGGTTCAATTTGGGCGTGGATTTGCTAGGTAATTGAGAGTATACCTGTGTATTTCCTTTATAGCTTCTTAGTGGATTGTTTTGTGGCTGTTGCCCGTAGTTTTTTATCACAATTGGAGGTGCTTCAATTGTGGTTTTTCCACGTAAAATCGTTGTGTCAATTTGTCTTGATTGTTTGATTGGGATTGTTATATACTGCTTAAAATTGTTACATAATCACAAATCAACATTTAGGAGATTTCTAGATTTTTCAGTTGTTGAATGAAATAAATCACAATTTCTTTAACCATGAAACAAAAGGTTTGGATTCAACTTCTGACCACCTCAATGTTAATTATTATTCTTGTTTGTTGGATTCTTGATCCTTAGTCTTGTTCATTAGGTTTGAATTTGATATGCTATTTAATATGGGCAACAAATTTTAATGATACAGTACAATTAACCTTGAGCATGACCCCTCATTTGCTTCACAGCAGCAAATAAGCTAAATTATCACAGCGGCAAAACAACAAAACAGAAAAACAGTTCACAGCAACAAAAAAGCTAAACAAAACAGCAGCAAAATAGATCTCCTCTGCTCACAACTCCATCTCAGACCATGACACCTCCTCTCCTTCACCTACACAGTCCTGGCAGAGCACTATAAGCAGTGCACACAGACCCAGCAGAGGTACTATAAGCAACTTCTAACTTGTTGAATGTTGAAGACAAACTCGTCCACCGCATACCCTTGCCCAAATAAGTGTGTTTTCATCCAAAAGGCCACTCTTATTTTAATTAACTGACAGAGATCTTCACAAATGGGCTGCAACTCATTAAACAAACAGTTATTCCTGCATTTCCAAAGGGACCACAAACCGACAAGCAAAATTGATCTCCACAGTTGCTTCTCCATTTTTCTAAAAGTACAACCTATCCACCAGTGCATTAGCATGTGCACTGAACTAGGGGAGGCCCATTATAAACCCTACCACTTGATTATGGTGGACCATACTTTCCAAGGAAAGGGACAAATAAAAAAAACATGATTAAGTGATTCAATCTCCGCATGACAAAACACACACTCATTACTAACTTCATCACTTAGGATACCAATTCTATGTAAATAATCTAAAGTCTTTAACCTCTCTTTCCAGACCAACCAAGAGAAAAATTGGGCTTTAGGTGGAGAGGATTGTGCCAAATCAAGTCAGGAAGTTTTAGAGCAGGTCCATTTGATGATTCACACCAGTTAACAGCGCATTTAACACTGAAAATACATGTAGGATCAGCTTTCCACAAAATACTATCATTAGATTCCAATCTCAATTCAGGACCCTTTCCTAGAACATCATGAAGTCTCTGTAGTTCATCTTCCTTCCATGCCAATAAGGGTCTTTTGAAGTTGAATGCCCAGCTGTTCTGATTTCTGGCCCTAGACCACTGCATATACAAGGATATGTCTATTTCCGTTGATAAGTAGTATAATCTAGGAAATTAGGACTTCAAACAAATGGTTCCCAACCAATTATCAACCCAGAAACTATTCTTTCACCATTTCCAATTTTGATTTTAGCATTGTGCAAATAATGGTTGAAAAGGCTGTAGTTAGATTCATTAACAAGTAGAATGTCACTCCACAATCTTGAAATATTGTTTACTTCCACATGAAAAATAAACCATCTACCCTCCTCTGACTTGTACTTACTGTAGATGAGTTGTTTCCATACTGAGTTATCTTCCATCCCAAATCTCCACCACCACTTAGCAAGCAAGCTATTGTTCACAACTCTTAAGTTTCTAATCCCCAACTCTCCTTGCCTTTTATCCTTGGTTAAATCCTTCCATTTCACCAGGTGGACTTTCTTTTTCACATCAAAGTCTCCCCACAAGAAAGCTTCTTGAATCTTATCAATCTTTTTTCCCACACATCTAAGCAATCTAAACAGAGACATATAATAAACAGGTAATGAGGATAGTACAGATTTGATTAGTATTACTCTACTTGCAAAGGACCTCCTTTTCCAACCTATTAGTTTCTTCTTAAATTTCTCCACCACAGGTTTCCATGTTGCTCTTCTTGATGGGTTGGTCCTTAATAGCATTCCAAGATACTTTAAAAGGAGCTTCTGGCAGGTACAATTCAATCTTGAAGCAAAAGTTTCCATAATATCATCAGAAATTCCTACACCACATACAGCACTCTTGTGAAAGTTGATCCTTAACCCAGAAATAATCTCAAAGCATCTGAGTATTCTCTTCACATTTAACACTTCAAATCACTCGGCTTCACAGAAAATAATTGTGTCATCTGCAAACTGGAGATGGGAAGTGTTAATGCCATTGAACCCAATGGTTATCCCTTTAACCAAACTGGCCACTAAGGTATTTGATGTTGAAGAGAAAGCAAAATGATCTATATATGTTCCCAACCTTCGGAACTTTTTTAATGATCATTATTGTTCTTTTGATTGTCGGTGGTACTTTATTTATTTACAACAAAACTAATTCTTCTTGAATCTAGTTGCAAATTTTTAGGTTTGATCATTCCAACTTGTTTGATGTAAATAGTTGTTGAATGCACATTATGTCACTTTCATTTACGCTTCGTTTGTTTGGGTAGAAAATATTTTTCTATATTTGGTGGTGGTGGAACAAAAGTAGAGATAGAGGTGAAGGTAGTGGCGTGGTGGTGGTGGGGTAGTGGCGTTGGTGATAGCGAAGGTAATGGTGATGTGGTGATGAAGGTGAGAGTTGTGGTGGTAGTGTGGTGACATTAGCAAAACTTTAAGTCAAAATATTTTTCATCTTTTAAAAGTGGAAAATATTCGGGGGACTTACGTGTTGACCTCAATGGGTAGACTTATTATCCGATAGTTCCTATGATAATTAATGACGTTTTTTTATCAAACACTATTAAAAAAACGTCACTAGTTATTAATTTTCAATGATAGTTTAAAAATTTTGTTACAAAAAATGTCATTAATTATAAGTTTTAGTGACAATTTATAAAATCATGAAAAAAAAATGTTACTAATTTTTAACTTTCAGCGACAATTTGAAAAATTCATCACAGAAAAGGTCACTAATTGTAAGTTTTAGCAACAACTTATAAAAATCATGACAAAAAAAGTCACTAATTATCAATTTTTAGCAACATATACAACAAATATTTTTAGCAACGATTTTAATGGACTTATTTTCAATAGGAATTAATGGTAATTAAGTTCAATTATTAGAACCTATTGTTAGTTTATCCAAAATATTTTCTACCTGTATAGGCTTGTTTTCTATTCATCATGGAAAATATTTTACGTTAAGTTTCGTTTTTCATTGTACCAGACACCAAAAAATATGAAAAATCTTTTTCAAAAATGTTTTGCACCCAAATAAACGGAGCGTTAGTTCATATTATTTTTATTTATTTATTTTAATTTCCACATATTTTATAGTCCCATTTATAGAGCTAATAATAGGCTAAAACTCTTCACATTAAAATATTTTAAGGAGTGAAAATTTAAAAAAATCACGAGATTTTGATTTGTGATTATAATTCAATTTTAAATAATGAATAACAATCCCAATTAAACAATCAATAACAAATCAACATAACGATATAATGTGAAAAATATCACAATTGGACTCCTCCAATTGTGATAATAAAAAAAAAAATATGGATCAAACCACAAAACAATCCACTAAGAGGACAAAAAAGCAAATGAGAACTCTCAACTACTTAGCTAATCTACAGCTAATCTACGTCTAAATTGAACCAAACTCGATGTGCCTCTTCCACCACCGTTTTACCTTAGAATTGCTTTGCCCAACGTTGAATCTACAATGTCGATATCGAATCCACAACAATGAGCTACTCCGAAATCTATCAAACTTTCAGGCCTAAGTTCTCAGAATCTACCGATGAACATCTCTTTGTTTTAATGAGCAAAAGAACAAAAACAACCTTTGATGATAAACAATATGTAACTCGTTGATCAATCGTCACCTTCTATACATCAAGGAAACTCATACAAAAACACTCTCCAATATAGACCATTTTGTATTTTTCTCCTCTCTAAGAATCTAGACGGGTTCCACCCTAAAATGAGTAAATAGCGCACTTTATACTAAACAAAGTCGCGATGATTGCGTTGGCCTATATGTGAGGACTGTCTTTTAGTCACACCGTTCGAGCGCACACTTCACCGCTTAAGCGGTGTGACTAAAAGGCGGGGCTCACATATAAGCCAACCGCTCTAGCGCAACATTCACCGCTTGAGTAGTGAAACATATTTCTCAAAAGTTCAAAAAGCAGACACAGATACTGGATGAACCACTTTACGACTCAAGTCGATCCTCGTACACAGTCGGCAAAGTGGCAAACAAGGAATGATACGGAATGTCAGTACAAACTCCTTCTCTGAATAGGCACAACTTAGGTTGGATTCGCATCTAAACTCTCATAATTCACAAATACAATAGAGTAAATGAAAATATAACTGAACAAAGTTTTGTCCAACGGAATTGGCAATTATAAAAACCTAACAAAGAGGAAAGGCCAATTTAATCAATATGATATTATCAAAATTCCTGAATTTGTTGAAAATCTCTTGAATTTACCCTATTACTTTTATCACTTAGTTTTTTAACCTATGCCATTTACAAGTTTTATACATTTGAAATTAATTTCAAGTAAAAGCAAATTTTTGGCAATTGTGCAAAAACTCTCTACTTGATGCCATATAAACATATGAGTGGAATTTTGAAAACTCAATGTTCTGTACCAATTTTACTTTTTAATTTGATCTTCCTTTTTACTTTCCTTTTTTCTTATCTTCTTGTGACTGCACAAAGACTTTTATTTTTATTTTTATCCAATCATTGGGATAAATTTTTAAAAATTCTTTCATATGCATGTGAGAAATGTATCTAGGAATTTCTAGAATTAATTTCATGATTTTTAAAGAAAGTAATTTTTTTATATCCATTTTGGATCTAGCTTATTTTACTTTTATATTTAACATTATCAGCTATTTGAGATGAAAAATCGGAAAATGTTGAGATTATGGATGACAAATTTTTCCCGGAAAAAGGTTGAGACCCCCTTTTTTCGAGACCCCCACCACCTCCAATGTATTGGAATTGATCAACTTTTTTCCTTTTGTTTTTTTTGTTTTTTTTTGTTTTTTGTTTTCCTCCTATCACTCCCTAACATGTGTCTGTAGAGGTTATGGGGTTAAGGAAAAATAAGATCTCTATCATTTCTGTTTTTTCCCACTCTGCTTCACAATTTTCTTCACCGTTCCATGCAAAATTTTGGGGCCCCAATGAGGAATGGGGCAGGGACAGATTTTATATATTTATATGTATATAATATATTATTTAATATTAAAATTTATATAAAAAAAACTTTAAAAAATGGTTTGATGATGGTGAAGAAAGTGATTTGTGTTTTAACAAAAATGTTTGAAAGTAATAAAAGTAGAGCTCTAATAAGAGTTTTATTTATGTGGCAGTAGGCTCTACTCATGAATGATTTGATGTACGTGTTTTGTTTGTTTGTTTATTTTTTTTGCTTCATGCCACATCATTAATGTCATTATTAGAGTTCCAAATTTAGAATTATGAATCATTACTCTTTCATTTATTTGGTCCTTCTTTTTGTCTTCTCAACTTATTTGGCAAATCCAATTTTTACAAAAAGCTCACTTTTGCCACTATCTCGCCTATTTCTCTCCAGAAAGCCCAATTTACTTTGCCCTTCGTATTTTCCTACTTTGCACATTATAATGTAATAGTAAAGAGGGTAAATTTATCATTCTACTAAAAAAATCAAAAAATTAACAAAATTACCAAATATGCTTTTATACTTAAAAGGCATTACAAAATTTAAAAATAAAAAATATGTTAAACAAATTAACTTCTTGCAATTTACTTTTATAAATTTATTTTTAACTAATAAACTAACTTATAAATGATACCTTAAGAATGACCAGGGTAATAACACAAACTATAAGGTCATATATTCATCACTGGAACCAAGGTATTAATTTGTTGTAGTTGAACTTTTGTGGATACAGAAAATTCAAAAAAATAATCTTGTTTATGAGTGATTTAAAAGGATTAGTTAATATAATTTAAAAGAATTCACTACAAAAAAAAGCGTTTTTTGCGACGGTAATTTGCCGTCGCAAATGCCCCGGACGCCGTCGCCAATACTTTTTGCGACGGTAATTTGGCTTTTTGCGACGGCAGGAGGGGGTCGCGACAAAGGGGGTTGCAAAAGGGCTTTAGCGACGGTAAGTGCCGTCGCTAATACTTTTTGCGACAGGACGGAACCTTTTTTGCGACGGTACTTTTCTGTCGCCAATAATGGAAGGAATACAGTTTTTGCGACGGCAGAATTCCCGTCGCTAAAATGGGTTTTTTGAGACGGCAACAATACCGTCGCAAAAAGTGTCGAAGCTTATAACTATTGGCGACGGCGACCTGAACCGTCGCTAAAGATTTATTTTCAATTACCTGCCATAGCTTTTGCGACGGTATGGGTGCCGTCGCAAAAGCCACTTACTATTTTTTGCGACGGGTACTTATGCCGTCTCAAAAAAAAAAAAAAAAAACCTGTTCGGAAATTATTAAAAAAATTAAAATAACCTGTATTAAATAAAAAATAACTATAAAAATCCAAAATTAACATAATAATAAATTCATACATAAACAAATAATGAAAATTCATGATATTGTTCCATTCATAACAATACAAATAAAAATTCATAACAATAAAAATTATGGCACTACATAACGTCGCATAATACATACATAATGTTGTTCACAAATTTAAATAACATAAATCAAAATCAAAACAAAAGTTTTCATCTTGATTCATTCGTGGGTTACAAAAACAAAACTTGGTCATAAATCTTTATACGCCCACATTCCACAAGAAGCAAACTGCTACTCAGGAAATATCTGAAAAAAACAAGATAAAAATAATTAAAAACCATATAATGGTGTTAATATTTTAATTACAGACAAAACTAAAAAAAATTGACTACTGAATAATTAAACATTAATAATAGTTTAATTAATAATTTTGACTGGACCGAAATCCGACTCTAACTCCCAAACCGGGAACCCGATTCGAGCCCCGTCTTCTCCCACAAGTCTCTCGTGCCTAGGAGGTCGTGTGTGCCAAGTTTCGTCCTAAACCGACGCCGTTTGGTGATTTTGGGGCATTAACTCCTCGAATTCAAGTTTCTTAAGGAACTAGTTTGCCTAAAGTGAAATCCGGCTCTAACTCCCAAACGGGAACCCGATTCGAGCCCCGTCTTCTCCCACAAGTCTCTCGTGCCTAGGAGGTCGTGTGTGCCAAGTTTCGTCCTAAACCGACGCCGTTTGGTGATTTTGGGGCCCATTTTTTTAGTCCTAAAACTCAACTTCTAAAACTCAAAGATCAAGTTTCGTCCTAAAACTCAACTTCTAGTGAAGCCTTAGTTGTGGAAAAAAAAAAAAGATGGGGTGAATGCATTCAAAGACCAAACATGCTTCGACGATATCTCAGTAAAAGGTCCACAACCAACAAGAAGATTGATTCATAGCATTTGATGCACGATTTACTCTCTTTGATGGATAGATTGAACTCGTGAAAGGTGTAGAGGACCTAAAAAGTTGTGTGATGCCAAATTATGGTTGAGAATATGGCTGCAAGATTATGAGGTGGTTAATGATGCCATAAATTCATCCGAGATACTCAAAAAATGAGGGTGCTTGTATATTTCATGATGTACACAGAAAGTATAGAGAAATCCCACTTTGCAAATATGAGAGATAATGTAAGTGCAGTTTGTTACCCACTGATCATAAAGAAAGCTTGATCAGAAGTGTCGATTTCCCTAAAACTGATATGCTAGTTTCAAACAAAATTCAATCAAATACATTAATAAAATTCAATATCACAGCTGGAGTGAAGAAGTAGAAATACAAAGCAAAAGCATTAGGACATATATATTAATAGTCATACCTCAGATTCAAGGCTCCTGCAGACAGATTCTAGGCAAATCTCAAAAGCTCTGAACTCAAATGGTAATGGCTTTGAGTTGCCCCTATTTGACCATTCAGTTGGTGATTTATGACTCCTATCACTTGCCTCTGGTGGCATATTAGAGGGTGATTGCTCCATAGCTTTACACTATGTTTGGTAACTTAGGAGAGAAAAGAAAAGAAATGATTACTTAAGTAATAAGAGAAAAGAAAAGAAAAGAAATGATTGTAATTTCTCTCCTTTTTGTTTGGATAAGTAAGAAATAAAAGAAAAGAAATGATTGTGATTTCTCTCCTTCTTGTTTGGTTAGATTTCATTAAGAGAAAAGAAAAGAAAATATTTTATGTTATATTACCAAAATAACCTTTTATATTTTCAATCATTTTATTTCTTTTATTTTTATAGGGGTAAAATTGGTATTATGAAAATATAAACATTTGTGGATTTCTTTTCTCTCCCAATCTCTCCACTTTTGGGAAGATTGAAAATAAGGATTATGAGAGAAATGAGTTTCTCTCTATTTCTCTCTATTTCTCCCCATTTCTCTCCACTTAAGATAACCAAACAAGAAAGAGAAATACATTTCTCTCTATTTCTTTTCTTTTCTCTTTAAATCACTCAATCCAAACACAGTGTTATTGCTTACCATATTGGCCTTCACACAGCAACACAATCAATCATACACCTCTTTTTAAATTATATCAATCATTAGGTGGTGTCGTGATGCTATTTTTTTTTTTCTGATTAAAGTAACAATAAACTGGATATAATGTTCTCTGCTTACCATTATAGAAAAAAATAATTTCGCCAACAATTTATGGTTCTAACTATTATCTGTCCACTTATGTTTACCATAATAAGCAAAAACGAAATGGCCATTACCCAGAGCTGGTCTCCATTACCCAGATTGGGCAGATCGGGAATGGATCTAACTTTTCTCCATTCCAGTTAAGTACAAATGGGAACACCCCCCCCCAGTTAAGTACAAATGGGAACCCCCAAATGTAACAGATCAAAAACCCCCTATATACACTCACAGATATATATATATATATATATATATGTGTGTGTGTGTGTGTATGAAAACCCCCTATATCCGAAATCCCGACACAGAGAGCGAGAGAGAGATACCCTTTGAAATCGGCGGTGAGGGAAGATCACCGGCGAGGGAGGAGTGGCGGTGAGGAGCGAGCAACCGTCAACGTCGTCTATGAGAGAGAGAGAGAGAGAGAGAGAGAGGGAGGCAGCAGCGGCGGTAAGGGAGGAGGATCGACAGTGAGGTACGAGCGACGGTGAGGGAGGATTGGGGGTGAGGGAGGATCGGCGGTGACGGATGATCGGCGCCGTCGTTGTGTGAAAGAGAGAGAGAGGAAGGCAAAACCCTAGATGGAGAGAGAGAGAGAGAGAGCAGGAGGAGAGGAGACGGCTCTGTTGTGTTTGTGTTGTGTGTGTGTGTTCTCAAACAAAACCCTACACACACCCACACTAATGTTATAGTTAATGAATTTTTTATTAAAATAAAAAATTATTAAAATAATTTTTATAGATAATGAATTTTTTATTTTTATAGTTAATGAATTTTTTTTTCATTTATTAAGGTTAAAAATTTATTTGTTTCATATTTATTTTAATGAATAAAAAATTATTATTATTTTTTTTATTTGGTAGAAGTAGGGATAATATTTTCCATGAAAATAAAGTTAATTTTTTGTGGTCAATGAAATTTTTTTTTTTGCGACCCATTTTTTTTTTTTTTTTGTTACTAAAAATCAAGAACTAATTTTTTGTGGTAGAGGATAGGAAGTGGCAGTAGTGGTGAAAGTGATGGATAAGAGGTGATAGTGGTGGTGGTAGTGATGGTGAAGGAGATAAGTGGTGAAGTTGTGGTAGTAGTAGAGGAGATAGAATAGCAGTGGTAGAATGTGGTAGAGAAGATAAGAGAGAGAGAGAGAGAGAGAGAGAGAGAGAGAGAGAGAGAAAAGAAATGAGAGAAGAGAGATGAGCGAGAGAGATAGAGAGAGAAACAGATGAGAGAGATAGAGAGAAGAGAGATAGGCGAGAGACATAGAGAGAAAATGAGAGAGATAAACAAACAGATAGAGAAAGAAGAGTGATGAGTGAAAGAGATAAAGAGAAGAGAGAGAGATAAAGACAGAGAGACAGGAAAAAATAATAATAATAATCAGGGTGTTTGGTTTGAGTTTTCTGGATTAAATTTTTTGAAAATTGACTTTTTTATTTTTCGTGTTTTTTTGTTTTTAGTAAATATTTTTAAAATTTTAAACATTTTTTTTAGTTTTTTAGATGCACCTTACTTAGATGTATCTAAAAAGTAAAAAATTTGTGAAAAAATATTTTAAAAAATTATTAAATACATAAAAATACAAAAAATGTACTGAATTCTCGTGTTTTTTTTTTATATTTTTGGTATTTAGTGAATTTTTGGTATTTATACAAAAAATGAGACTGATCTGATGAGATGAGAGAGTGAGGGAGACAGATTAGATCAGAGATATATCTGATATATATATATAAAACAACCATCGGGCCGAGAGAGAGAGAGACAGAGATTGAGAGAGGTAATGGTAGTAGTTGTGGCAGTAGTGGTAGTGGTGGTAGTGGAATGGTGGCGATAGTAGTAGTAATGGTAGTCGTAGAGGTGAAGTGGCGATAGTAGAAGTAATGGTGGTGGTGGAATGGTGTTTGCAGTAGTGGTGAAGGTGGTAGAAGAGATGGGTGGTGAGAGAGAGAAATGAGTGAGAGACAGATAGAGAAATAGAGATAAACAAGAGATGAAAGAGACATATAGAAAAAGAGCGAAAAGAGATGAGCGGGAGAGAGAATAGAAAAATAGAGAGATAGAGAGAGAAGATGATGAGTGAGAGACAGAGAGAAAGAGAAGAGGGATGAGCGAGAGAGACATAGAGAGAAGACAAATGAGAGAGATAGAGAGAAGAAAGATGAACGAAAGACACACAGACAGATAGACAAACAGACAGAGAAAGAAGAGTGATGAGTGAAAGAGAGAAAGAGAACAATGGTGGTAGTTGAATGGCATTTGCAGTAGTGGTAAATGTGGTAGAGAAGATTGGTGGTGAGAGAGAGATGAGTGAGAGACGAATAGAGAAAAGAGATAGAGAGACAGAGAAAGAGATAGAGTGATGAGCGAGAAAGAGACAAAGTGGTCGCTAAAAGTGCATTTTCTTGTAGTAGATCGATAAATCAAAAGGGAGCTCAATAAATAAAGAAGACAGATAATTCAAAACTCTTTTCAAAACTTAATTCAAATCAATTTTTTAAATATTTAAATATTTTAAAAATATTTTAATTTTGTGAGAGACAGATAAAGAAGAGAGATAGAGAGAGAGACATAGATAGAGTGATGAGCAAGAGAGAGAGAGATAGACAAAGTGGTTGCTAAAAGTGTATTTTCTTATAGTGGATCAATAAATCGAGAAGGAGCTCGATAAATAGAGAAAATAAGAGTAAGAGAGTGAGCAAGGCGAACATAGTGAGAGAGAAATAGACAAATAGACAAGTAGACAGAGAGAGAGAGAAGAGTGATGAGTGAGAGAGAGACAGGGAGAGACAGATAGACAGAAAAAGAGATAGAGAGAGAAAGATGGAGAGATAGAAAAGAGAGAGAAACAAGAGATGAGCGAGATATAGACAAAAAGAGAGAGAAATAGAACGAAAAGAGATGAGCGAAAGAGAGACACAGAAAAAGAGAGACAGAAAGAGAAGAGAAATGAGCGAGAGAGATAGAAAGAGAGAGAGAACAAAAAGAAATGAGAGAGATAGAGATAAGAGAGATGAGCGAGAGAGACAGAGAGAGAAAATAGATGAGAGAGATAGAGAGAAGAGATAGGCGAGAGACACAGAGAAAATAAGAGAGAGAAACAGGCAAACATAGAAAGAAGAGTGATAAGTGAAAGAGATAAAGAGAAGAGAGAGAGATAGAGACAGAGACAGAGACAGAGAGACAGGAAGATGAAAAAATGAATGAAAAGAGAAATGTTATATCAAAAGAGTAAGACGACATTGTTTTTTTTTATTTTTTTTTTTTGCAACAGAAAAATACCGTTGAATTTATTCAAACCATTTTGTGACGGTATATATATGAAGCTATCTCAAAACCACAATCACTATGCTAGGTTAGAGTTTTCCAAAAACTCTTTTGAGAAAATTATACTTTTTTGTTTTCCGTGTTATATTGTTTTTATTGAATTTTTTTTAATATTTTAAGTATTTTTTAAAATTTTTAGACACACCTAACATAAATACACCTAAAAATTAAAAAAATTGTAAAAAAAATCTTTTAAAAATTCACTAAATACCAAAAATATAATAATTCAATACATTTTTTTTGTATTTTTATGTATTTATTAATTTTTAAAAATATTTTTTCATAAATTTTTTATTTTTAGATACATCTAAGTAAGATACATCTAAAAAAATATTTAAAATTTAAAAAATATCCACTAAAAACAAAAAAACACGAAAGCCACTTTTTGCGACGGCAGAAAATGCTGTCTCAAAAAACAGAGTATTTGCGACGGCACCATTTGCCGTCTCAAAAAAACAGAGCATTTGCGACGGCACTAGTTGCCGTCTCAAAAAATGAGAGTATTTGCGACGGCAGACAAATACCGTCGCAAATACTCTCATTTTTTGAGACGGTAAATTGTGCCGTCGCAAATGCTCTGATTTTTTGAGACGGCAATTTTCTGCCGTCGCAAATACTCTGCTTTTTTGAGACAGCATTTTCTGCCGTCGCAAATACTCTGCTTTTTTGAGACGACATTTTCTGCCGTCGCAAAAAGTGACTTTTTGAGACGGCAAGCGCGCCGTCGCAAATAGTTCCGTCTCATATACCCAGTTTTCTTGTAGTGATTATACATTCTTTATAGTAAGTACTTTATAAAAAAAAAAAATAGAAAAAAAGTAAAATCATTTGGAGAGGCTACAAGCTTTTGTTGAATTTTGCATACTATTTGCTACAAGTTTTTATTCTATTTTCCCATTTGTCTCCCAGTCATTACTACTTGGTTCATGGAATTTCATCATAATCCAAAACTCGCAATGTGGTTGGACTCTCTAAATCATGTGATGTTGACCCAGCTCTTGTCATGAATCTGTTATTTTCCTTGACAGATTGTCATGGTCCCCAGGAAAAAAGCTGGATGTGCCCCCACATTGACCAATTGAGATTAGGTTTCGTTTGACAATCATGATTATAGTTAAATTAGTCATCAAAAAATAAAATAAATTAAAAAATTAATAAAATAAATATTATATTTAAAATATAATTATTTTATTTTTTTCTCACAAGAGTTAAAAAAAAAAAAAAAGCAATCCAAACAAATTTTTTAATTCCAAACTAAAAAAATTCTAACTCTAAAAAGCTAACTAAATTTTTTTTTGCCAAATGACAATTAGGATTGTTTTGGAAATTTGGTTAAAAGTTTTTTTTGATTTTTTTAATCTTTTTTTTTTTTGAAAAAATGTACTATAAAAAAATAAAGAGCTAATGTGATCTAAAATAAATTAAAAAGCCAAAAATTAATTTTTAGTTTAAGTTTCCAAATTAACCCTAAATCAGTCAGTTGTCAAGGCTTAATTTTGTGGGGAATTGTTGAATAGATCTTGTTAATTTTGTTACTTCTCATATTTTGTTAATTTTTTGATCCTATACTCTGAATTATAATTTTTTTTCTTCAGTGCTGAACATAATTTTTTTTTAATTGGTTTTTGTTATTCATTGATTTGATCAATCAATAAAAAATAATTATGAACATGGACAAATTGGGCCACAATCAGTCATCTCTTTTAACAAGGATCGACTCCCTATTAGTTTAAACTTCTGCACTATATACTATAAGAAATTAAAATTTTAGAGCTAAAAATTTAGAAACTAAATTATTTTTTAAAGGAATATTCTTATCGCCAAAAATGTTACTATTTTATTTTTAATGATAAAATTGAACATTTATGGCCTATTTGGTAGTTATTCCGTTTTCAGTTTATATTTATAAAAAATTAAAAAAACTATCATAAAAACTTGTTTGATAATTTTTTTGGTTTATAAATTGTTGTCTCAGTTTATAAGTTTGAGGAAAATACGTAAACTCAAAAAATGAGTTTACATTTTCAGTTTTCAATTTTTTTTTTCAAATAATTTTTTTTCAAATAATTTTTTTTCAATAATTTTTTTTTTCAAATAATTTTTTTCAATTATTTTTTTTATTAATTTTTTTTCAAATAATTTTTTTTCAAATATTTTTTCTCCCAATTAAATTTTTTTTCAATTATTTTTTTTATTAATTTTTTTTCACATATTTTTTTCAATTATTTTTTTTTTCAAATAATTTTTTTCAATTATTTTTTTAATTAAATTTTTTCATTTTTTTAATTAATTTTTTTTTTCAAATAATTTTTTTTCAATTAATTTTTTTTCACATATTTTTTTTTCAATTATTATCTTTTCAATTAATTTTTTTCCAATTAAATTTTTTTTAATTAATTTTTTTCAATTATAATGTGTGTGATCCCATTGTCATAAATAATAAAAATAAATATAAATATTTTAGGCTTGAACAAACATATTTTTTAGTTTATGTTTTTAAAATTTTTTAAACAATTTATTCAAATCAAACGCGTTTATAATTTATGTTTTTCTAAAAATAAACAAAAATCAGTTTATAAAATTTTTGTAAACATAAACCAAAAAACGTTACCAAACGATACATTAGTAATGAATTACTAATTTTTTGAAACCAAAAATTATCTCAAAAAATAAATTTTTTTGAGACCAAGTTATTTTGTCTCTAAAAGTATTCAATAGCAATATTTTTAAAATTTTGTTCCTAAAAACTCGTTTTTTTAACTTTTCAAGACAGCATTTTAACGACTGTACTTGTGACAACAGAAATTAGTCTCTACATATTTTTTGCAACAAAATTTATATTTTTAGAGAAAAAAATTGATTTGTAAAACTCTTATATACTGTGTAATGTTTCATTAAAAATTTAGTAACTTAAATTTTTTCACTTGTATGTAAATTTTATTCCCAATATATGTGTTTGAATTTTTTTATTTTTTATTTTTAGTTTGGCAGTTTTGTTTTGTTTTTGTATTTGTATTTGTTTTTGTTTTTGTTTTTGTGTTAATCTTTATCTTCATTATAATTGTAATTGATGGATTGACTCGCAGAGTTTAAAGTATACACAAATGGCTAATTGAATTAGCTTAATTAATTTTTCAATCAGATCTTGTAACCTAATAAATCTCAATTAAAATAGTAAATTTTAATATTTAAATAAAAAAACCCAATTAAAAAAATCTGTCTTGATCAATTTCAGAGAGTGGATCAACAAAATCCAACTCGCCTACAAGTCCATGGAAAGCCCACGAACTGACTTGTTATAAGTCTTCTTTGACTTTTTAATTTATTATGTTTTTTTTGCCGGTCTTTCCCGTTAGCAAAAGCTATCCAATCCCAGTCAAACGTCATTAATTGATGGAAAAGTCTGAAGCCACACATTCATTCAAAAAAATTTCAGTGGCTATTTGTGTGGTGAAAATTTATGCAATATAAAAGAATAATTTAAATTATAATGTAATAATTTTAGATAATTTTTGAATAGTTAAGTCTGAATTTATGATATTCTTGTTAATTGATAGGTGGTGTTTGGTTGATTAAAATGAAGTGAAATGATTATTTTATTAGAATATTTACTTTTTATTTTATTGATTAAAAAAATAATAAAATATAGTATATTATAATGTGATTATTATTTGGATGCATATGACAATTGTGAGGATGAATGTCATAAATGTGATAACTAAAAAATAAAAAATATATAGTTATAACTAAATATCATATAAAATATAATTAAAAATATTTTGGATCATAATTAAAATAATATTATAATTAACATGACAATGATTCATAACTAATCCTACAATTAATGATTATTCCATTTCATTCTATCTTAGTTTAATAATTGACTATTTGGATAGGTTAAGAGTGTCACGGGCGAGGAATTATTTTGTCTTTCAGGAATTTTAACTAGGTTGTATGCCTTTTAAATTCTATTAGTTGCTTTATGTAATGTATAGGAGAAAAAATAGGAAATAATACGTATGAACCAATAGAATTATAAAGATATATCACCTAAGATATGAGGTCAACGTATGTGATAATTTTTTGTCATGGACCCAATCTAAATGTTTAGGAGATTGACTTGGTCCTATTATACTAGAACTATAAATTAAAACAATGATTCATCTCCTTTTTCCCCCCACTCCCTTTGACCCTCTCTCTCTCTCATTGGTCCACTTTTCTTTTTTTTTTTTTCTTTTTTTTCCTACTCCTCCAATCACCACCCGCCACGTGACAAAGGGGGGGTGAGGGGGTGACCCCCAAAAGGGGGTCCCAAGCATTATTCAAATTAAAATTGAAGTTTGCTTATTTGGTAGATTTTTTTTTTTTGTTTCTTATTTTCGTTTTAGTGAACTTGTTTTAAATTTTTTAAAAAGGTTTTAGGTTTTTGGATTTTGCTCAATAAGACGAATTAAAAAAATTAAATTTTAAAAAAAAAATCACTAAAAAAAATCAGAAAAAGAAATATTTTTGTTTAGGTGTTCCGAAGCACCCTCTTAGTGGCATCCCACACTCACATAGTATTTGTCACGCTCACCTTATAATCTCCTTTCTTGACCTGTTTTAATTTTATAATTTGTGTTTTCAACATTAAATTTTAAGAATATGATTTTTATAGTCTATGATGACAAATGACTTTTAAGAGTCAAAACACACAAAGTTGACGTTTATCTATAGTTAAATTATAAAGAAATGAGAGAAAGAAGATCGAGAAAGGGAAAGACTTTCGTTCTTACTATTATTTTTTATATCCTTTTATATTTTATTTTGTGGTTCTATTTTAAGTCTATAATGATAATTTAAATCATTCATCTTATAAATAAAAATTAATTTAATTAGATATCACTAGACATATAAAAAAAAAATACATTTTTTTAAATGACAATAATTATGAATTTTAACTTAAACCATTCATTTCATAAAAATTAAAAAAAAATGATTCGTTTATTTATTTCATATTCAATAAAACTAATTTTTTACATAGAAAATTAAAGAACGGCTCACATTTACTATTACAATTATAGAATAATAAAAATGCTACATATCCTAGACAACCTATTAAAAAAACTACTAAACACTCACATAGGTGTGGGTGGATCCACACCCAAATGAGTGTTCTACATGTGATGCTTGATAATTTTTTTAGTAAATAATTTTGTATCCCTAACATTGCTAGTAAAATAAAGACCATGCTACTTTTTTTTTATCATCCGTAATTTTGGTAGTACGACTACTCCTATCACATTATAATATATATGTATATATTAGTGTATGTCCGTGCCTAAAGGCATGGTGTGAATAAGCATTTCTCCCATTCTCTTCCTCATTACATGCCAAGAGGAACTCACCTCCCATCCCACCATCATTGACCACCTCTCTCAAACTGTCTGAAACTCTCCTATTCTCCCTACCAATAATTGCAACAAAGTTATAAAAAAATTCAATTCAAGAGTGCAATTAGAGAAAGGCAGTCAACATCATTAAGCATATCACAAAGTCATAATAATTGCATTCCACCGATGCAATACAATCAAGTATTAACATAATTACCATACATGTAAAACAACTATAGTTTTTACTACCCAACTAATCAATCAACAAAAATTGACAAAGAAAACACAACAAAACAACACCAAATCACACACAACCGACCAAACAAATCTCAAATTTACCTAGCTAAAGCCAGTCGCTTTCACTCCAGTTGGTCATCGTCACTGCCCTCCAAATTCCGCTTTCCCCTACTCATAGAGTTTGTCCTTTCCATGTACCTGGTCTGCATTACCCTCAATTTGCAGAATCCCTCAAAATTCACAGATCTGCAACACAAATTCCCCAAAAAAAAAACCTCAGAAACCCTAACAATCAAACACACAAGTTTCCTATTCACAGATCTACAAATTCAGCTAGAAAATGAAGGAAAGTGAGAGAAAGTAATAGTAATTGAGGGATTGGTGATAATCCAAACACATACCTGTATATGCGTGATTGAGAGTTTATAGGGTGTCTTCAAAAAAAATTTTGAAACCAAAATGAAATTAAAAAAAAAAATGTATTCAACAACAAAGAATAAAGCATTATTAGCTAAAAATACAAATATAATACAGATTGTGAATTGCCTTATCCACCTCTTTCAACTGCACTGAAATGAGACCCTCACTACCAAGCCAAACCTTTTTCCCCCTTACCGATGGCATGTCCAAAACAACATTTTTTGCTTCTAGGCTTGACAGATGCAACAATTTGATTCATCAAGCTACCACAAAAGATTCCCTAAATTGGGATGGTGATTCCGTGCCATTGTTCCAAAGGTCTTTCAACTCACCTCTAACCAGACCCAAGATAACAACCAATCCTAAGATACAAAAAATTGAAATAAATCAAATCAGAACACAATTCCAGAGGTCTCTCTCTCTCACTCTCCAACATTTTCTCTCTATTTTGAAACTGTCATTTCCTAATGTATACCCTTCAAAATCAATCAAATAATAAGTCATTGAAAAAGAAAACTCTCCTTTAAAAAAATCATCTCTTCTATCATTACAATCTATTTCTTCTCAATATTTCATTGCAAAATAAATAAAACATTGTGATCCATTGACGAACTCTCTCTCACATTCTTTCTCTATCTATAATTACATTTTGATATCAACAAAACAGAACACATTTTTGAAACTGTCATTTTCTAATGTATACCCTTCAAAATTAGTCAAAGAGTAAGTCATTAAAAAAGAAAACTCTCCTTTTAAAAAAAATCATCTCTTCTATCATTTCATTGCAAAATCAATAAAACATTGTGATCCATTGACAAACTCTCTCTCACCTTCTTTCTCTATCTATAATTACATTTTGATATCAACAAAACAGAACACATGAAGCATTTGACGCCCTTGGGATCACTCAGTATACCCTCATTACCAAAACGAAATGACAATCTCTGACTTAAGAAACCCTCATTTCTATTTACATTACATTAACAAAACAATTCACACCTTAATTAAATGTACAAAACAGGTAAAACAGATAGTAAGCCATTGAAGGATTCAAAAAAAGAAAAAAGAAAAAGAAGGCATAGTATAGTAGATTAAATAAAACGAACTTGAGAGGTTAAATTGGAAAAAGGTAGAGTAGTGTAATACAATGCCAAATGGTAGAGTCACACTTCTTAGATTTGTGATGACCATCGATTCTCCCCAAAGCATAACTGATGATCTCTTGGTTGAGTCAAATTTAAACAACCATAAAAGATTCTTGTTACGTCTCAAGTAATACACGACAAACAAACCCAGCCAAAAACAAAAATAGCCATCAGCCATACAACAGCCGAGTTCGAAGGAGGAGAGGAGTGAATACTGAAATTACCTTGCGAGTGCAAGTGCGAGTTCAACCAAATACAATAGCGATAGAAGGAAATTGAAAAACAGAAACCAAACAGATATATTTGCAAATTCCAATATCTACTAGTCAGTTATCACAACAATTTCAATCTACAACATGTTTTTGTAACTTTTAAAACCCTAGGCACAAAAGATTAATTTAAAAATTCATGGATAGCGTTGAAAAATTCTCTCTCTCTCTCTCTCTCTCTCTCTCTCTCTCTCTCTCTTTGAGGGATGAGATTGTATACGTGAAATTCAGGAATTAATAAGAGTTTACAATTCATGACATAACTAACAAAATTAAAAGAAGGTACAAAATTTGATATGAGCAAAGAGTAAATTGGGCCTTTGGATTAAACAATCTGAGAGTAATAAAAAATTTTATAGTTTTATTTTTTAATACCCCTGTCAGTTAGATCGCCTGATTTCTTTTTAGCAGCAAGATCTTAATCCTTCGTTACAAACCCAAAAAACTTAATCGGTTGCAGAGAGAGTTATATAATATGATAACCCAATCTACATTTTAGAGAGAGAGAGAGGGGGGGTTTTACTTTCAGGTATGGCAAGGGTTTTGGAGAGATGAGCTTTTCGTCTAGGATTACGACCAGACTTTTCTCAGATGGTGCGCCCGTCGGATTAGCTTCTGATTCAACTTTCAATGGCCACTGGGGACTCTGCTGCTGCTTTTTTCACTCCTTTGCCTTTCGTTGAGGAGGAAAATGGTCGGTAAGATCATCCTGTTAAAGCAGAAGAACAGAGAGTGAGTGAGAGATAGAAAGGGAATGTGAGACAGTCGCAGAGTTGGATCAATGGCGACAATGATGATGAGTAGCGGCGGTGGTGGTGTTTGGTGAAGGATGAAGAAGGGGAAAGGTAAGAACAGGAGATTAGGTTCTTTTGATTTTGAAGAGAGAACATGTAGAGAGTGAGTTGAAGAGACGTGTTTGGCAGACGTGAGAGAGAGAGAGAGTAGAGAGTGTTTGGATGGAAAAAAAATTGATCTCAACCATTAATTATTGATTAGGATTGATCTAGACCATTATTGATTGGAGAGAAACACTTGAATCTAAAGAATTTAGGATAAGTAAAATTAAGACAGAGTATATGAAGTGTAGTTTTAGTAATAGTAACAATGGAAATAGAGGAGAAATGAAAATTGAGAACCAAGAACTATCTAAGAGTGAATTTTTTCATTATTTAGGATCAATTATGACAACGGCTGGAGAGATTAAAGCATAAATGATCCATGGAATTAAGGTGAGGTGGCTTAAGTGGAAGAGTGTGTCTGGGATACTGTGCATGGGATACTATGCAATAAACAAGTACCCACTAGATTAAAAGAAAATTTTTATAGAACAACTATTAAACCATCGATATTGTATGTGATAGAATGTTAGGCAATTAACAAATAACAAGTAGATAAGATGAGTGTTGTCGAGATGAGAATGTTAAGATAGATGTATGGCAAGACTAAAACAGACATAATTAGGAATGAGTATATTCATAAATGGGTAAGAGTAGCACCGATAGAAGATAAGTTGAAAGAGAATAGATTAAAATTGTTTGGTCATATACAATAGAGATCAATAGAGACATACTATAAGAAAATACACTTTTGGCGACCAATTTTGCCGACTAAAAATATTTTGGTAGCCAAAAGTTATGGAATTGGCGACCAAAAATTATGTTAGTTGGCAAAAGTACAATATTTAACTACTAAATAATTTTAGTCAGGGTATATTGATTCTTGGCGACTAAAAAAAAATTTGTCGCTAAAAATGCCACAATTGACGACTAAAAAATATTTAGTTGCTAAATTTGCCATAATTGGGGACTAAAAAAATATTTTAGTCGCTGTATAGTTAGTTTTGGCTACTAAAATTATTTAGTCATCGAATGAAAAACAAAAATTTACTTTTTATCATTGCCGACCAAAAGTTTGCTCATAAAATATTTATTTTCAGCGACTAAAAAATATTTTAGTTGCTGTATAATTAGTTTTTGCTACTAAAATTATTTAATTGCTGAATGAAAAAAAAAAAAAATTACTTTTTATCTTTGGCGACCAACAGTTTGGTCGCCAAATATTTATTTTTAATGACTAAAAAATATTTTAATCGCTGTATAGTTAATTTTGGCTACTAAAATTATTTAGTCGCCAAATGAAAAACAAAAATTTACTTTTTATCATTGCCGACCAAAAGTTTGGTCACCAAATATTTATTTTTAGCGACTAAAATATATTTTAGACGTTGTATAGTTGGTTTTGGCTACTAAAATTATTTAGTCACCGAATGAAACATAAAAATTTACTTTTTATCTTTGGCGACCAAAAGTTTGGTGGCCAAATATTTATTTTCAGCGACTAAAACAATTTTTACTCGCCAAAGAAATAAAATATTTAGAGGGAGACATTTCAAATTTTGGTGGGATTTATAAAATATTTTCAATATTCTTCTTTTCTCATTTTTTTGCCCCAAATTAAATTTGTTTCTCTAAAGGAGCTCTCTCTTCCCTATCTGTGGGTCATCGATCTCAATCCCTTAAGCCACTCTGTATGTCCTTGCCACCATCGTTGAAACCACCGGCTGTCTTTGCTGGCACATATGACTGTCAGCCTTGTGGTAATGATACCAGAGAGCAACTCATCGGTAGCGGCTGGGCTAGGGCTAGGGCTCCACATTGATCGAGCCGCCACCGGTTTAACTAATTTGATAGTGGGTCCACTGTCGTTCTATGGGAACAAGCCGACCACGCCTGATCTTCTTGGGCTGGGGATTGGAGCTGGTGGAGCCTGCACTGCTGGCTTCTCGACTTTGTCCACTTCTGTCACACCCTCAAAATATGATATAAATCAATCCAAGAGATTTACAAGCATAATATGAAATGTAATACTTTCATTTATCTGAGTTTATGTTACAAAAGAAATTACATGCATTACACTTTCATAAATACTCATTCTGAAACTACGACATGTAATTCAAATTGATAACAACGAAATAAATGCCCAACGAGTATACATCTTTCCAAGACTTCGCTTGGTTACAACAAAAGAAGAGTCTAAGTCTCTATAGAAGTAAAGCCCTCGGCTTGAATAGACATTCAACACAAAACGAAATAACAAAATGGAGCCTTCAGCGCTTAAACCTCCTAAGCTATGTCCTTGGACGCGGCATGTCTCTTGTACCTAAAAATGGTTTCCCAAGTAGGGTGAGCCAAAGCCCAGTAGAGATATGCTAAAACAATATATGAGATTTAACTAAGATATATGCATCAAATAAATGTGCAATGTTCCAAACCAACACATATTCTTTCAAAAATCGTTCAATATAGATAACCGTATCTCGATTCATTTCCATTCATCCATTTCGGGTAAATCTATTAACCCAAATCATTATCATACAATTAACCAAAATGAGATTTACAACTCAATGGTTCACAATTCAATACATTCATTAATCTAACACTTCTATTTTCTTGCCATTTTATGGAAACACCTTCGAGGGAACCGGCACCCATATATATATATATATATATATAAAAGATTTCAGAACTTTCACCCTAAATACTCTGGCCAACTTAATTTTCAATGGAGTCCATCCCCTATCTTCTCCCAAACAATGGAGTACAGCCCCTATCTCCTCCCAAACAATGATATATATACAATGTATTTAACAACGTGTCATATATAATGACTACCCAAATTCATGTATTCAACAATTTCATCAAACCGTCATATTCAATGACATAATTCGTGTGATTAGTTTCAATTTACCTATTCATCATGCAGTTTCTACAACAATCATAGCTATCCTCCACCGATAGCCCAAAACAGATATACAATCTATCAAACAGATAATTTATCATATTTTTCATAGGTGAGTGATTTATCAAATCCAATCACACATTTCATTTGTACATCCTCCCAATTTCACATTCCTCATATCAATTTCATTATCTTCACAAATAATTTATTTAACTCATATTAAGGCAAATCTCTTATTTTTTTTTTTTTTTCAAATATTAACCCTAAGAGCCAATCTCACCATTTGTACTCAAGTAACATCGTACTCAAGACCTCACATACATATATGGAGCCAAATGTAGAAAACTCCTCTTTCAAAAATTCAAACCCAAACCCTATCTTCATCCAAATCTTTCCAAATCCCACCATTTATACAAAATGACAAATATCTAGGTTAAAACCCATATCATAGAGTAAAATGTCCCTACCTCAAGAAGAGAAGATGATCCAAGCAAGAGAGAAACTCCAAAGATGACGAAATCCCACTTTATTCGATTCAAAAGGTAGATCTTGAGATGCTCCAACTTTTTAATGAAGGCACAAGGGTGTAGGGATCACTTGATCTAGGCCAAAATGTAGAGAGATGGAGTATTTTAGAGAGAGAAGGTCTCAATCTAGGTCTTTGAAAAGTTTTAGAGAGAGAAAAGGATGAAAAAGTGATTTAAAATGTCACTTTCGCGATTTGATATACGCTCAGTCCGCTCGAGCAGAGAGTTTGATGCTCTAGCGTCAAACACAAATTTTTGTTCTGCTCGAGCACAATAAAGGCCGCTCGAGTACCAAAACACAACAACAAGGCACTAGTTGCTCGAGTGTAATAAGACCCGCTCGAGCGTAGAATATACACTTCCAGTATTTTGCAGTCAACAGACAACCCGCTTGAGCGTAAGAAACGCCGCTCGAGCGTGAAAAACACTCTTCCAGCACTTCTGCAGATGTACCAAGTACTAAGAGTGTACAACTTCCGCTCGAGCGTAATAAGGCCCGCTCGAGTGGAGAACCAAAATTCTGGGCAACTAAGCTTGGTAAAAACAATCATCTAACATGTTCCAAATGCAATCACAACAATCCAAAGGCCCATTTCAAGAGATACAAGGGAGGAAAGAGGTGAACAACAATATGGAAACATAAAACCTAAGCCCGGAACACAACAAATGATGGGTTAAAATCGAGATCGCTATAACCTTCCCCTTTTAAAGAATTTCGCTCCCGAAATTTTAAAATCATGCTTCAAAAACATGTTTTACCCAATTTTCAAAATGATTACAATTTACTTCTCATTACCACGACCCATCTACCGGTCATCCATTCTCATCGACTCGATACACAAGTCCTAATCAAAATGAAATTGACAATTTCTCCAAACATTGACAATTCTTAATCAAAGTCCGAGTTTTCACGAAGTTTCACATAGCATATACAATGCTTCCATGGTAATATTATACATGTGATATTCCATATTCTTAAACATATGCAATGTTTATAATAAATTCATATTTCCAAAGTGTATACACATACACAATGTTCAAATTAACGTGCATTTCCGAAACATATTCAACATTTACAATGCCTTCATAATCCAAAACATATACAATGTTGTTATAGTTCATAAACAAAACTAAAATCTCAACATATACTCAAACATCAACAAATAAGTCCGGGTACTTCCCTCAGATTTCCAATTCACGCTCCCAAGTTGCTTCCTCAACTCCATGATGTTTCCACAATATTTTGACCAAGGGAATTGTCTTGCCTCGCAAAACATAGTCTCGTCTATCCAAGACTCTCACTGGTCTCTCCTTATACGAGGCATCCTCATCTACCTCTAAGTTGGTCCAATCCAACACATACGATGGATCTGGCTCATACTTCCGAAGCATACTAATATGAAACACGTCATGCACTCCAGAAAGTTGTAGTGGCAACGCCAAACAATAAGCAACCTCCCCAATCCGCTCAAGGATCTCAAAAGGGCCAATAAATCGAGGGGATAACTTTCCGCTCTTTCCAAACCTCATCAAACCCTATCTAGGTGATATTTTCATAAAGACATGATCACCCACTTCAAAAAACAAGGGTCTTCTCCTACGGTCGGTGTAACTCTTTTGGCGACTTTGGGCTGTAACCAACCTCTTACGGATAAGTGCAACCTTCTTCGTCGTTTCCCGCACTAACTCCGGGCCCAACAAAGGTGCATCACCCACTTCGGCCCAACACATGGGTGATTTGCACGGTCGGCCATACAAGGCCTCAAACGGTGCCATGCTAATACTCAATTGGAAACTGTTATTGTAGGCAAACTCCACCAAGGGTAAGTGTCTCTCCCACAACCCCTTAAAGTCAAGGACACAGCCTCGAAGCATATTCTCAAGGATCAGAATAGTACGCTCGGACTACCCGTTAGTCTGAGGATGATATGCAGTACTAAAAGTCAACTTAGTGCCCAAGGCACTTTGCAAGCTCTGCCACAACCGAGCTATAAAACGCAGATCTCTATCCGAAACAATAGTCACAGGGACTCCATGCAGTCTCACTATGTCTCTAATATACAAGTCAGAAAGGTAATCTATCGAATCTCTTACGTGCATAGGAATAAGATGCGTCGACTTAGTCAACTGGTCAACTACCACCCAAATGGCATCGCTACCCCGTTGAGTCCTCAGAAGGCCCACAACAAAATCCATCATGACATGCTACCATTTCCACTCAACTATAGGCAAGGGTTACAACAAACTTGCTGGCCTCTGATGTTCGGCCTTCACTTGCTGACAAGTAAGACACTTCGATACAAACACTACCACATCCTTTTTCATACCCCTCCACCAAAACTGGCAACTCAGATCATGGTACATCTTTGCGCCTCCCGGATGCACCACAAGGCATGAATGGTAAAACTCTTGGAGTACTTCCTCTCAGCAAGACTCCGACACAAACAAATAGTCAATGTATCTTACACTTTGGTCGGGATACACAGCCAAACCTCTTTCTACCTTCCCACTGGAGATCTTCTCCCAGAGGGATTCTACCTCGAAGTCACCCCAATGCGCTTCTAACACTTGGTTCACAAGTGTAGGTTGTACAACTACAGAAAGGTCACAGATTTAACGGACTTGCCAAGATGCAAGTCAAACTCCTCAAGAGTACCCAACATCTCCCATTCCCGGATGGCAATACAAGCCACACTGCTTATAGACTTCTTACTCAAAGCTCGGCCACGATATTGGCCTTTCCCGGATAGTAATGCAACTCGAAATCATAATCCTCTATGAACTCCATCCACCTTCTCTGCCTCAAATTCAAGTCCCTCTGTGTAAACAGATATTTCAGACTCTTATGATCAGAAAACACCTCAAATCTCTCGCTATACAGATAGTGCCTCCAAATCTTCAGGGCAAATATTACAGCTACTAACTCTAAATCATGAGTAGGGTAGTTCCTTTCGTAGGTTTTCAACTACCGTTAGCCATAGGCTACCACATTCCCCTCTTGCATCAGCACACAACCCAAACCTTCTTATGAGGCATCACAATATACTGAATAGCCCAAACCCTTCTCTGGGATAATCAAGACTGGAGCAGCGGTAAGTCTAACTTTAAGCTCGAGAAACGACTTTTCACAAGTCTCACTCCACACAAATTTGACCCCTTTCCTCGTCAACCTAGTTAAAGGTGATGCTAATCTGGAGAAATCCTTCACAAATCGGCGGTAATACCTGGCCAAGCCCAAGAAACTACCAATCTTGAAAGCATTCTTAGGTTGTGCCCAATCTTGCACTGCCTCAATTTTGGATGAATCTACAGTCACCCCTTCCCCGGATATTACATAGCCTAAGAACTTAACCTCTCTTAGCCAAAACTCACACTTCCTGAACTTAGCATATAGTTTATGGGCTCCAAGAAACTCAAGCACCACTCACAAGTGTTCATCGTGCTCCTCCCTAGAGGGTGAATAAATCAAGATATTGTCCACGAAGACGATCACAAAACGATATAAGAACTCTCGAAAGATTCGATTCATCAAGTCCATAAACACAGTTGGTGCATTGGTTAGCCCAAAAGGCATCACCAGAAACTCATAATGGCCATACCGCGTACGGAATGCCGTTTTCGGAATATCCTCCTCCCTGACCCTCAACTGGTGATAACTCGATCTTAGGTCTATCTTAGAAAAACAACTGGACCCCTTCAACTGATCAAAAAAATCATCTATACGAGGCATAGGATACTTGTTCTTAACCGTAATCTAGTTCAACTTTCGATAGTCAATACAAATTCTCAAGGCCCCATCTTTCTTCTTAGCAAAGAGGGTCAGTGCTCCCCAAGGCGAAGTATTATGGCGAATAAAACCCTTATCTAGCAATTCCTGGAGTTGAATCTTCAACTCACTTAACTCAGCTGGAGCAAACTGATACGGTGCCATAGAAATCAATGCCGTGCCAGGCATTAGATCAATAGAGAATTCAATCTCTTGGTGAGGTGGTAAACTAATAAGATCCTCGGGAAAAACATCCGAGTACTCACAAACCACTCTTGGCAACTCAACTCGAACTTCATCACACTCACTAGTCAAAAAGCTAGCAAGAAGACAACTGAGTTCACTCTGCCCCCGTAGATCATATACCGGTGGTAAAACTCTACCAACCCAATCCCCCAAGAAATGAAAACAATCCACGTTCAAGATACATACAGTAACCCTCTAACGGTAGCAATCTATAACAGCCTGGTATTATGATAATCAGTCCATACCCAAAATAACATCAAAACCAATCATATCCATCAATACAAAAGAAAAAGGAAGCTGACGGTCGGCGATCTCTATATCACAGCCCAGACACCCCTGCATCAGAACCATATCACCCCCAACAGGTGACATAACACAAATAAGAGATGCTAACTGTGTCAACTCCAACCCCAAAATAGATGCAAATGTAGATGAACTAAATGAATGAGATGCACTCGTATCAATCAACACATTAGCAACCGAGTTACAAAATAGAAAGGTACCTCTCACAACAGATAGAGCTGGTATGAGATCTGGCGCGATAACAACATACACGCACCCTGTAGGTCTTTGATCCACCTACTCACCTCTCGGAGCATAAGACTGCTGCACTGACTGAGCCAAAGAGGCTCCCTGATTGGCCCTCGAGGCCTGTACTAACTGTGCTGGTGTGACAACCCTCACCTCTGATTAGCGTTAATTCAAGATTAAGTATGATAAGAAATTGATTAAGATGAAATCCTAACTTGATTACATGAGTGTGTTGTTTAGAATGCATTTCTATCTGTTTATTACTGAATGATCTGTTCATGTTTTAATTCTCGAATTGCGAATTGAAAGCCTTATCGGTGACCGAATCAGAAATTGATTAGTGTTATATACTAATTAGGATTTATATGATTTTATGGTAGGTTTGATTAAAATTTGATTTGGAATGATCAAATTAGAATAAATAAAGTTAAAGTACATTAGTTTGAATTTATTACACAATTGCCATTGAGTGGATTAATTCTAGACCATTTATTTAGTCTTGATTCATATATATTTGGCACTATCATTTTACCATTTCCTCAAGACCAAACTGTAAGAGAGAGGGAGAATAGGGGAAAATTGAATTCATCTAGAAATTTTGCTTGAATTTAGAGGAATTGAAGAGGACTTGCAAAATTGGGCTACCATGCTTGGAATTCAAGACTTAAGGTAGGAAATTCATTCTCTTAATTATGAATTTAAGTTGTTACATGCATGGTTCATGGAAAAATTGGAGGTTAGCGTCAAGAAATAGCCTTAAGAGTTGAATTGAGAAGCAATGTATGCATGCATGTCCATATCATTCAGTTTTGAGATCATTTTCATGAGAATTTCTACATGCATGTTCATATTTTAGTTGTGATCCAAGAATTCACCATGTTTTTTAGCTCAATCTTGCATTTGCCATACTTTGGAGCATTAGAATTCATAAGAACTCTTGCATGTTATGTTCTTGCATTGTTCTTCAAGTTTACATTACAAATTGTGTTCAATTATCACACATTTGGGCTTGATTTTATGAAATGATCTTTAAAACATGTTGTATTATGGGTTTCTAAGTGTTTTCTAGAAAATTGGCCCAAAAGGATGAGTTTTGATATGTTTGATTCTTGGTTTGAGCTTTGGGAGCAAATCTGGAAAACCCAGATTTTGGCTTCCACGCTCGAGCGACCACCTTTGTGTTCAGAGCTCCGCTCAAGCGACGGAATACTGGCTTGAGCGTAAATTGCAAGCTCTCAGGTTTTTGCGTGTGCAGACGCACGCTCGAGCGATGAGACCTATGCTCAAGCGAGGAACTGTGTCTCACGCTCGAGCGAGCATCGAGTAAGCATCGAGCGGAGAATTTCAGCAACCAGTACTTTTCATGTTTTTGCAGACCACTCGAGCGAGGAAGTCTACGCTCGAGCAACCTCTCTGTTTCGTTAAGCTCGCTCGAGCAGGGAAAGCCACGCTCGAGCGTGACCCTTATTTTTAGTAAGTTTTGAAAAATGTTGTTAAGTGCATTTTTGCATCCTCATTCCATCCTAGGCATTCCTAGGCCATGTTTAAGGCATCTTAATGAGGATAATGTTATAGAACCACACCAAGTCAAGATAGGGGCTAAGTTATTAATCCCGAATGTGTAATTGAGTGTGTGTTCGTTCTGCGACTGTGTAGGGTTGGCACCCGAATACGCTGATTAGCCTGCCTATAGCCCAGTACTCTGTGAGTAACAATGTTGTAAAGATATGTTCAATTATAATTATTTTCTGAACGATTGACCGTACTGCTTTCTGAAGTGACATTGTTTACTGAATGAATGTTTGTCCTAATTTATGAACTGTACTCGTGGCATCCATAGCAACTTACTGTTACTGTTACTGTTACTGCTACTGTTACAGAGATCTCTGTTAGTTCCAATGATTGGAACTACTACTATTTATTGTTTCGATGGCCATCAACTGACTGCTCGATCTATTAAGACCTACTGTACTGTTCTGCTATTTGATGTACCACATATGACTGCTATGGTTTCTAAATGACTGATATGACATGAAATATGAGTCACTGATTGAATAACTGATCTACTGATGCAAACGACTGTTTTAATTATTGAAAGGACATTCATTCTTAACCCCATTACACAGTTGTTATTCACTAGGCTTTAGCGCACTATTTATATATGTATGTAGGTGGTCAGGCACCGGACCGAAGCTAGAAGCGTCGAGTTAAGCTCATGTTTTGTCTAGCCAACCATTGTGCCTCACTTTGAGGTTCCGAATCTACTCAAGCCAAGGCTATTTTTGGGGTGCTTCAGATTCACCATTTTGTCTCTGTTCTGTACCGACTGAATGACTTAACTGTACAGTTATGGTGAAGGAATTAGGTCCTTAACCTGGATGTTATGTGTATATGATATGTGTATATGTTTTATGGTTATGAATGTGGTTTTGCCCATAAAAGTCTTTTTCCATTCAGATTTTCACAGCTCATTGGACATCTTTTATTTACTGATTGGCTTCCGCCAGCCCTTTACTCTGTACTATTGTCATTATTGTTAAGCAGGCCTTTGGTAAGCACGGATTACTGGCCGGTTATGATGCTAAACCCATAGGGGCGGGTTTGGGTCGTGATAGCTGGCTGGTGGCTCTGTGTCTGCTTCGAACCAGATGCACCAGGCGTGCCACCCAACTTTTGGAAAAATCTCTTCAAGTGCCCCGTCTGCCCACACTGATGACAAGTGAGCAGCTGGCCTCTGCTCTGACTCTGACCCTGATTCTGACCCTGAGAACGAGTTGAAGATGAAGCTGCTCGCTGCCCTCCTCCCTTCTGCGGGCAAGCTGGAGACTTGTGGCCCAACTGATCACACTTGAAACAAGTGATGTCTCTCTAACCACCTCTCCCAGAACCTGAACTCGGCACTGGAAAGGTAGACCTCGAATGCACCCTCTGGGATTGCTGAGGGTTAGAATCCCTCTGCCTTTTACCGTTTCCCTATCCATCTTGACTCCTCCTGGAGCCCCTCATCCTCTCTTCTTCCGCATGCATGATAGTCTCAAGATGGGCTGCAATTTCCACAAGGCGCCCATAGTCCCTAATCATGGACCCGACAACTCTAAACATGAGTTCGGTCCTCAATCTCTTTTCGAACTCCAGGCAACAGCGTTCCTCAGTCGCCACTAACTCCGGTGCGAACCTAAATAAGCTAGTAAAGGTGGCCTCAAACTTAACCATTGGTGTATTCAACTGCACCAACTTGGAAAATTGATCTCTCAACTTCTCCCTCACTATAGCAGGTAAGTATTTGTCCTGGAAAGTTTCAACAAAGACCTCCCAAGTCCCTCCAATGCGTCCCCGCGCGTACTTCCACCACTGACCAGTGTCTCCTTTTAGCTGGAAGGACGCCAAGGTCACTCTTAAACCTCCGTCTTCGATGCCGAGCATCTCAAACTTCTTAACCATCTGCTCCAATCACTCGTCAGCCTTCAGTGGCTCCTTAGGATCTCCCAGAAACTCTTCCGGATTCGACTGAAAGAACTCCCTCTTCAGAAAAGATGGCCCAGCTTCAGCTACTTGGGCCTGGACTTGATTCTCAGCTCTGAGAATGTCCATATATTCTCTTAATGCTTCGGCCATTTCACGGGCTAAGGCGCCCATGGCCTGCTGACCAACTGGTTCGGCCACATTGATCTGACCAACTCTTTCCTCTTGCGCCGGAATTTCATTCAGTATGGGTAACTCATGCCTACCACGCCTACCACCCCTACCACCACGACCTCATCCTGACATCCTAATAAAGGTAACAATAGACATTAGCACATTTACAAATGTGCAGAAGCTAATTCACTCGTGTCCTAATATGATGGACAATTATAATTCACTCCACATAAACACATACGAATTTCATTTCCGAATAATGACCATCCCGTGGCGTTGCTAGAGTTCCAGTTAGAAACGGTAGTGATCAAGTGCCTTTCCAATAAGACTTCCAAAAACCCACGGACCCGATCAACATCCTAGAAATTAAATCCCATACCCATATAGTCACATAAATATGTTATCATATAGGCACATAACATCGGTACGTAAGTCTCTGACAAACAAGACAAACCCATTGTGGTACTAACCACTTCCCACGTACCCAAAGTATTCAAACCCGGTACACTCTGATACCAAGTTGTCACGCCCTCAAAATATGATTCACAAGCATAATATGAAATGTAATACTTTCATTCATCAGAGTTTATGTTACAAAAGAGATTACATGCATTACACTTTCATAAATACTCATTCTGAAACTACAGCATGTAATTCAAATTGATAACAACGAAATAAATGCCCTACAAGCTTACATCTTTCCAAGACTTCGCTTGGTTACAACAAAAGAAAAGTCTAAGTCTCTATACAAGTAAAGCCCTCGGCTTGAATAGACATTCAACACAAAACGAAATAACAAAATGGAGCCTTCAGCCCCTAAACCTCCCAAGCTATGTCCTTGGAGGCGGCATGTCTCCTGTACTTGAAAATGGTTTTCCAAGTAGGGTGAGCCAAAACCCAGTAGAGATATGCTTAAACAATATATGAGATTTAACTAAGATATATGCATCAGATAAATGTGCAATGTTCCAAACCAACACATATTCTTCCCAAAACCGTTCAATATAGATAACCGTATCTCGATTCATTTCCATTCATCCATTTCGGGTAAATCTATTAACCCAATTCATTATCACACAATCAACCAAAATGAGATTTACAACTCAATGGTTCACAATTCAATACATTCATTAATCTAACACTTCTATTTTCTTGTCATTTTACGGAAACACCTCCGAGGGAACCGGCACCCATATATATATATATATATATATAAGATTTTGGGACTTTCACCCTAGACACTCCGGCCAACTTAATTTTCAATGGAGTCTGTCCCCTATCTCCTCCCAACTAATGGAGTACATCCCCTATCTCCTCCCAAACAATAATACATATACAATGTATTTAATAACGTGTCATATACAATAACTACCCAAATCCATATATTCAACAATTTCATCAAACCGTCATATTCAATGACATAATCCGCGTGATTAGTTTCAATTTACCTAATCATCATGCAGTTTCTACAACAATCATAGCTATCCTCCACCGATAGCCCAAAATAGATATCTCTAAACAGATATACAATCTATCAAACAGATAATTTATCATATTTTTCAAAGGTGACATTTCATTTGTACATCGTCCCAATTTCATATTCCTCATATCCATTTCAAAGGTGACATTTCATTTGTACATCCTCCCAATTTCATATTCCTCATATCCATTTCATTATCTTCACAAATAATTTATTTAACTCATATTAGGGCAAATCTCCCATTTTTTTTCAAATATTAACCCCAAGGGCCCATCTCACCATTTATACTCAAGTAACATCATACTTAAGACCTCACATACATATATGGAGCCAAATGCAGAAAACCCCTCTTTCAAAAATTCAAACCCAAACCCTATCTTCATCCAAATCTTCCCAAATCCCACCATTTATACAAAATGACAAATATCTAGGTTAAAACCCATATCAAAGAGTAGAATGCCCCTACCTCAAGAAGAGAAGATGAGCCAAGCAAGAAAGAAACTCCAAAGATGATGAAATCCCACTTTATTCGGTTCAAAAGGTAGATCCTGAGATGCTCCAACATTTTAATGAAAGCACAAGGGTGTAGAGATTGCTTTATCTAGGCCAAAATGTAGAGAGAGGGAGTATTTTAGAGAGAGAAGGTCTCAATCTAGATTTTTGAAAAGTTTTAGAGAGAGAAAATGATGAAAAAGTGATTTAAAATGTCACTTTCACGATTTGATATACTCCCAGTCCGCTCGAGCAGAGAGTTTGACGCTCGAGCGTTAGACACAAACTTTTGTTCTGCTCGAGCGCTACAACACAACAACAAGGCACTAGCTGCTCGAGCATAATAAGACCCACTCGAGCATAGAATACACACTTTCAATATTTTGCAGTCAACAGACAACCAGTTCGAGCGCAAGGAATGCCACTCAAGCGTCAACCCGCTCGAGCATAAAAAACGTCGCTCAAGCGTGAAAAACACTCTTCCAGCACTTCTGCAGATGTGCCAAGTATTGAGAGTGTATAATTTCCGCTCGAGTGTAAGAATGCCCGCTCGAGCGGAGAACCAAAATTCTGGGCAACTAAGCTTGGTAAAAACAATCATCTAACCTGTTCCAAATGCAATCACAACAATCCAAAGGCCCATTTCAAGATACAAGGGAGGAAAGAGGTGAACAACAATATAGAAACATTAAACCTAAGCCCGGGACACGACAAATAATGGGTTAAAATCGAGATCGCTATAACTTCCATTGTAGGTGGGCTTGATGTTGCGGTGGCCAGTGGCAGAGCCAGGAAATTAAGTTAGAGGGGCACTTATTAATTATAATATTTTATTTAAAAAAAAATCACGATCAACATTAAGATAATAATAATTTATGAGCTAAATTTAAGCATAAGAAATTAAAAATAATTATCAATATGAACAAATCAAAATTCTATAAGAGTGCGTAATATCTTGGTACGGGATGGTGTAAGTTTGTAGTTTTATTTATTTAATTAATTTTTTTAAAAAAAAATTCACTTTTGAGAATTTGTTCCTTGACCTTAGCAGTAATAGTGATTTCTTGTTTGCTGCTGTAAGATTTCACTTATTTAGAGTTATTTTTAATCTTGCACTTATAATCCTTTCTTTTATTATTTTTATTGTTATTATTATTATTTATGGAAAACATTTGCTCATGATTTGTTATGCTTCTCAAACAATTTGGATTGGTTAGCAAACGTTGGTTTAACCTTCTATTGTAGACACGTCTAGAGCCCCTGGATTTTGAAGCTATCATTTTTACAAAATAGGTAGGTGCTGCTAGCAGTTTGTTGTTTTTCTGAATGAATCTCTAATTGGTTTGCTAATTTATTTTGAAGAGTCTAGGTGTACATCTAGTTTTTCCTTTGTGGTGGGTTTAATGTGATGTAAAATCAGTTATATATTTTTCAAAGTGATTTCGAGAACTAGATCGATTTTTAGTTAGTAGATAGGTTTAATGTGGTCAATGGTTGGCTTTGGCCTGTTTTCCATTAGTGATAAAACCCCAGTGTCCATTGATGATCACCAGTTTTGGTAAGGCTCTCAGCAACCATAACCAATCACTATAAATATGGAAATCTCTCTATAAAAGGTCTAAACCAATGGGTTATGAGAACACTACATTCTACTAGGGTTTTACACTTGGCATTGTGAGAGCAGTGACAGCATGTAACATGTTATGATTGCAAAGATCGAAATGGTTAATGCTAGATTGGATTGGATAGAGAACTGGAACCAAATTGTAACGAGATGAGAAGAGTCTGGAGTCCTAGCTTATCCTTTAACCTAATGTTTATTCAGATTCTTACTTATCTGGTCTTGAAGAGCTAGGAAGAATATCCATGATTGAAGAAGAAAGGTCAGTGTTCCTTCCACAACTAGTTGCATAAATTTCATTTTTGTGAAGATATAAGTTCTGCTTTTGACAGCAATATCCAATTGTCTGATGGTCGTATTTTTGTAGTGTCCAATTAATGTGTTAAGAAGAAATATTTAAATTTCAATCTCATCGATATTATGCTCATTTATTTTAGTATAATCTACCAAATGAAATGGCACAACACAAATTGGTGACTGCCAAGAATTTTGGATGTAGAAGTAAATCACTCAACTCAACCATGAATAGTACTTCAATTGTTTGTTTGTCTCAACTTGAAAGTAATGATTCTAACTTAAAAGAATTAGTCTAGGGATCTAAATTAATCCACCCAGAAAATTCTGGTTGAGTGATTGTGTGGTGAAGATTAATTTGTGTAATGTGGGGTTCATGTGCAAAATAAATCTGAAATATAAGATAAAGATTCTAAATAATTTTTGAATTAATAAGTGTGGGTTCGTAATATTAAACTGAACTTAAAATTGTTTGTTTGTCTTGCTTATAACATGGATATGGACAAGTAAAAGTTAGTAATGGGTTGTGATCACACTACATATTAAAGGATAAGTTTTATTATATACCCTCTTTTAGTTTCTGTGTTTGCCTTTTTTAGCATACCATTTTCTTTAACTATCAAGTTTGAAACAGCCTCAAAATAGACCCCATATCATATATGAAAAAAATGATAAAAAAAAAAGTGTCCAAAAAGGTGAAAGCGGGCTATTTGGGGACAACAATTGAAAACAGCCTCGAATCAGCCCCTATATCATAACAGTCACCTTAGCCTAAATTAAACAAACTTGTGCAAGCAAGCGGCGCGTCGACAGGATGCATGGTTGGATATTTAGACCAAAAAAATGTGATAAAAAAAAGGGAAAAAAAAGAGGGTTGTTTGGGGGCAAAAATTGGAAAAATGACTCGAAAGAACCTCGAGAATATAATGGTGACCGTGACCTAGATTAAAGAAACTTGTGAGAGCATGCGGCGCTTCGATAACATGCACGATTAGATATTTAGACAAACAAATGTGATGAAAAAGACAAAAACAAGCCGTTTGGGGGCAACAATTGGAAACAGCCTCGATATCATAACGGTTACATCGACCTAGATTAAACAAATTTGTGATAGCAAGCAGCGTGTTGATAGGACGCACGGTTAGATATATAGACCAAAAAAATGTAATAAAAAAAAGAAAAAAACAGGCCATTTGGGAGCAACAATTGGAAATAGTCTTGAATCAGCCCCGATATCACGATCACCTTGGCCTGGATTAAACAAACTTGTGAGAGCAAGGGGTGCGTCGATAGGACGCAAGGTTACAAATTTAGACTAAAAAATGTGATAATCTCAACCTCGTATCTTCCACTCCCCTCTCACACTTACCCTCCTCCAAGTAAAAGTTCAACCAAAGTATTTTGAATTCAGAATTAGAAAGACTATTTTAACGTAGTTTCCATTGTTGAAGCACAAGTCAATATTGGCAAATTGTGGAACAATAGTTAGAATTGATATGTACATATGAATGCTGTTGTTTTATTTACAAAATGGTATTGATAGTCATTTAATTTGTTCATGCTTCCTTTACTTTCCATGTACATTTTTCATTTTTTGTCCAATTTTACAATAAAGTGATGTGCATATATTTTCATAAAAAAATTACCTAACATTATTTCTCATTTTCTTTGGTATAGATGGATGATCTCGTGCATGAAGCTAAATTGTACAGGACTAATAGGCACTATAAGCATTTTTGAAAGGATTATATATTTTTTGATACATGTGTATGGAAAAGATTTGGGTAGACTAGTAGTTATATTTTTGGATAGACTAGTAGTTATATTTTTGGATGGATGTATATGGAAAATATTTGGAAAGACTACTAGTTATATTTTTTGATAGATTCGCATGGATAAAAATTTAAAATATAATAAGAAGTACTTGTTATGGTAGATGGATATGTGACTTGGATGATTATATAGATTACTAGTGGATTTTTAATTGGAGGAATATGTAGTTTGAAATTACTTGTGGATAAAAACTTATAATAGTTGTTGATTTTCATTAAACAGGTTCAGGATTGGATGAGTTACGTATTTTGTCGAATCTTCATGGTTCAGTTGATTTGAATAATGCTTGCAAATTACATATTATATTGAATGGATTGGATGAATTATTATAAATTACGGGTTTATTTTGTTGGATGTTAGTGACTAAATTTTTATTTTGTTTTTCTTTTTTTGGCGACCAATTGATTAGTCGGGAAAGATAAGTAATACTTTTTCTAACTAAATAAGGTAGGCGAGAGGGTACATTTGGCGACTAAATATTTAGTCATTAAAATCATTAATTTTGGCAACCAAAGGATTTTGTCGCTAATAGGTCAATTGCCGACTAAACTTTTAGTTGCGCAAACATTCTTTTTCGTGACTAACATGCTTGGTCATGGAATGTGACAATTGCCGACCAAACTTTTTGGTCGTAGAATCTGACAATTGCTGACAAAACGTTTTGGTTGTTAAATGTTTAAACATTGCCGACCAAACTTTTTGGTTGTTGAATGCGACAATTGGCGACTAATATGTTTAGTCGTGGAATGTGATAATTGGCGACTAACATGTTTGGTCGAGAAAATAAGACTTTTCGCGACTAAAGTATTTTAGCTACTAATTGATTAGTCGCAGTAATTATATATTTAGTGGCCAAAAATTTAGTCGGCAAATAGAGCTTTTTCCCGACTAAAAAATGTTTTAGTCACTAATTACTTTTCATGACCCTCAATTGGCGACTAAAAAAATTAGTTGCGGATAACTATTGCCGACTAAAAATAGACTATTGCTAACTAAATTTTTAGTCGGCAAAAGTGCGAATTCCTGTAATGGTAGTAGTGAACAGATGCGATAGAGTGAAGCGTTAGGAAAAGGAGCAGATCTAAATTGACGTAGGGTAGTGTACTAAATAAAGATATGAATCTTCTTAATTTGATTAATCAAATGACCTTTGATATAGTTGAATTGAGAAAAATGATTCATACAATCGATCTCATTTGATAGAAGGTAAAACGTGGTTTGATTTGGTTTGGTTTGAATTTTGTATATAGATGCCAAGCATATTACTAGTATAATTAACCCTTTTTTACCAGTTGTAGACACCCCATTTTTGACCGACCTTAAGGCTCAGATGTCACCGATTGAGCGCTTGGTGATGTTGCATATCGCGCTCGTTCAGAAGTTTCAGAGTCGCGGCCATGAGCCTTGCCTCCGGACTTCCGGGCTTTTTCTGTACTTTGTCTCGGTTTGCGAACCAGGCTCAGTTTTCTCTGTTTTCTTTCCTGAGGGGAGGGAGAGGTCCCGTAGACTATCTCTCAGTGGCCGTGGGCCACGTTTCGTGCCCGTAGGCCATTTTGCCCATTTCGGAGCCCGGTTCCCGGTTTTCGGAGCCATCAGGCCGTGTGCCTCGGTTCGGGACCGTCTAACCATCTCCGATTGCTCTGATTTTTGGCATGCATCTTATTTGCTCCCTTTTGAGGGACACTGGGGTCCGAGGGACCGACTTCGTGGTCGAACACCACTCCCGGTGCCCAACAGTCAGTTTTCGGGGTCCCGAACTGCGCGTTTCGGCCCCCGAACCTTCATTTCGCATCGGTTTGGGCTCATTTTTGGTGGAGGCCTTATTTTCATGGTTAGGAAGCTTGTAGGAGGGTGGGAGGCCAGCAATTGTTTTGACAACCAACTTTTTGTTTGGTCAAAAGTGGTTCAGCATGAATTCGGGAAGGAGAAAAGTCTGCGCGGCTTCACCGAAATGGGCGTAACTCTTTGCACAAGAGGAATTAAAATATGAGGCCACCACCATTGGAAATCTTACTTCCGGGGCTTCATTTTGCACTCAAGAATCTCCTAAGTCCAAATCCGAGGGGAGGAGATATGGTTGGTTGAAGTCCGGTTAGACCGAATCTGCGCGGCTTTACGAAAACTGGCATAACTTTTTCTACAGGAGGAATTTTAATGCAAGGTTTGCGGCATTGGAAAGCTAACTTCAAGGGCTACATGGCCGGCCACTTTTATGGCCTGAACCTTTTGACCCTAGCCGGCCGGCCATAGGGACTAGCCGGCCGGCCATGGGGGTGGCCGGCCGGCCACCTGCAACCAAAGTACCTAGCCGGCCTGCTTCCTCAGTGGGGGTGTATTACAGTTGTATATCTGTTTTTCCCCAAAAATATCTGTACCCGGGGGAAGCTTTTGGAGGAAAAATTGGTGTCATTTTCCTCCTACCTTGCTCCCTCTCTTTGGCCTATATAACCAGCTGCCCAACTCTTGTTTTGGGGTTACAAAAATCCCTAAGAGGCCTCACATTCATATCTCTCTCCATCTCTCTCAAATTCTCAAGTTTTGGTTCCATTTCTTCATCATCATCAAGCACCACCACCACTACTCTATCTCCAGCAGCTAAGAGAGCTTTCCAGCAGCTAGGAGGCATCCATTCTTCAAGCAAAAGGCAGCCAAGACTTGTCTACAAGGGTAAGTTGCCATTTCCCCCTTTTGTAGCTCATTTTTGCACCATTCTTCTAGCCTATTTTCTTGTTGTTTTGAGATTTGACCCTAACTGAAAGGGTCATTATTTTGAACCATTTTACATGATTGTTGAAGGGTTCAACCCTATTTGAGATCACCATCTTGTACTTGCTTCAATATCATCTTATATGTCACATTTTTGCATGAAATTTCTAGCCTATGAGTGATCTGTTTTTGAGCATAATATAAACTGTAAGAGGGCCTATTTTGAGCCCCTATTCAACATTGAAGAAGGGCTCAACCCTGTTTGGGCCCCCTATCTTGCACTTGCTTCATAATCTCTCCAATTTACCGTAAAATTGCATGATTTGTTTGGCCTATATGTAAATTGTTTTGGAGCATGTCATGAACTGTGAGTAAGCTTATTTTGTGTCCCTCTACAACATTGTAGAAGGGATCAACCTTGTTGGGGGTCTCCATGTTATACTTGTCATTATACCCCTCTTTGACCCCCATTTTTGCATGCTTTTTTAAGTTTATCTAGCTTCTGTTTTCGGCCATCATTAGAACTGGAAAGAGTCATATTTTGATCTTCTTGACATATTTAATTAAGGGTCTTTTCTGGTTTGATGAATGTTTGGGATACCTCATGTTATAGCCTTATGTATCCTAGTTCTTGCATGACATTTTTAGCATGTTTTCATACTGATTTGGGGGATGTCATCTACTGTAAATGTTCATATTTTTAGTCCCTCATCAGTGTTGTAGAAGGGTACTTTTCCATTTGGGCATCGTATGTGTCACTTGCTTCAATACCCCTCTTGCGGGGCCATTTTTGCATTCTTGCTTAATCCTATGTGTGTTTGCTGTTTAACCCTTTTTATGACTGAAAAATGCTTTTCTTGGGGCTGTCTTGCTACTGTATTTTGATTCCATGTCTATATTGTGCATGTTTGGTATAGCTATAGGCCATTTCGGGTGCCTAAATTCATGTTTCGGGGCCATTTCATGCATCGGGTGTACTTTCGCCTCATTTCGGGGCTGTTTTCCCCCACATTTCAGTGCCAAAATTCATTTGCATGTTTGCATATCATTTCCATGCCATTTCATGCCTTACGGCCATCGCCTCGGTTTGCGCGCCCGTGTGCACGCATTTCGAGGCGCTTCATTTTCATACCGTCGGCCTCCCGTGTGAGTATGGTTGAGGCTCTCTCATGTTGGTGTAAGCCCATATTGCATCGCATATCTCATTTTAGTCCTGTTGCATTCCGTATGCCATTTTCTTGATTTGCATGCCCGTGGGCACATATTTCGAGACATCTCATTTTAGTCTCATTGCATATCATTTCCATGCCATTTCATGCCTTACGGCCATCGCCTTGGTTTGCGCGCCCGTGTGCACGCATTTCGAGGCGCTTCACTTTCATCCGTCGGCCTCTTATGTGA
Source organism: Camellia japonica (assembly GCA_030407325.1). Lineage (NCBI taxonomy): Eukaryota > Viridiplantae > Streptophyta > Magnoliopsida > Ericales > Theaceae > Camellia > Camellia japonica. Next base: position 80,526,882 of record JAPPVO010000031.1, read on the forward strand.
GTGTGGCTGAGGTCCACTCGTGTTAGTGTAAGTCCAATTGGCATTGCGTATGCCATTTCATGCCTTAGGATCATCGCCTCGGTTTGTGTGCCCGTGTGCACGCATTTCGAGGCATCTCATTTTCATAGCATTGTGCATGCTAGGATTGTATTTTAGTTGCATTCATGCATATCATGCATATTGCATCGTGTTCGGGATAGGAGTTAGCCCGGACATGGGAAACGAGGCACGTTCCGTACTCCGAGTAACGGAACGAGTCTCAATTCCCAAGTCACCGACACTCCGGATTATCCATGATGGAGTTAGGTTTTGTTATAGCATTCATACGCATTCATCCTATATTGAGTTGTGCAAATCGGCTCCTCGGCCATCATGCATCGATATGAGTGATTGGTGGCACGAGGATCGAGGCATGCATATATTTGTGAAATACATTGCTATGCCCCTTTCCTGCTCTCTGTTGCAGCAAAATAGAGAATCAGCAACTTTTCGGAGTCTGGCGCGCATTTCGAGAAACATTGCAAAACAGAGGCTAATTGGGCATCCCAGTGGATTTCCGCGCAAGGCAGCCCAGCATACATCATTCATCAGAATCAAGGCACCCCCTGTTGCATGCCAGTTTACAGTTTTTCTTAGTTAATTTGTTAATTAATTAGGGATCTGTATTATTTGGACTGTATATTATTCGGACTATATTATTTATTCGGACCCTCTGCGTGAGGGCATAATTGTAATAAGTGTGGGTGAGTGTGATGTATGTCTTCCAACCCCACGTCTTTCTTCCCTTTTATTTACTCGCTTATGATGGTTAGATATAGGGCATATTTCAATTAGCATACAGTATGACAGCATGTTTCATCATTCATCTGTTTTGCACGCACCGGGCTTGGCGCATCATACAAACTGCATTTGTATTTCAATTCCAAATTGAATACATGTTAGCTGTAGCATTCCACATGCCATCTTAGAATAGCCGAGCCTGCTATAGTTGCATTATTGCATGTGTTGGATTAGGCAACTCTGTATAATTAGGATCATGCATGATTTCTAATCAATTTTTGTTTTTGGCTTGGAGTACTTGGTGAGTTTTATGCTTTAGCATCCTTGCATGCGTGTGAGTGTTGCCATGAATAGCATGCTTACCATGAGGCTATGTGCTTATGTGATATAACTGCCTTGAATGCCTGTGGGTGGAGGTTGAGTTATTTGAAGTGGAACAAATCATTGACTGTTTGTTTAAGCCCACTAGATAGTGGCAAAATCATGTTTTCTAAGCCCACCTGAGGGTGGCAAATCCACGTCTTAGCCTACCTGCGGGTAGCACCATCAAACCACTTTTCAAACAAACAAACATGAAATTTTTTGTTCCAATTCAGGCGGCCCAGTCTATACTTGTTGCTGCGAGCATCACATAGTAACCTAGGCTAATAACCGGAATAAGAACTCACAATGTTTTCAAAATAAGATATCATGGTTAGTAGAGGCCGGTCTTTGACCGGCGAGCGGGGTGCTCACGAGGTGAGCTTCCCCAATCGTACCCAAGTTCCCGAGCCGAGGCAACTTTGGTGATGACGGACACGTGGCCTTTGGGCACCGAGTCAGGGTTTCCTAAATTTCCCAAAAATAAAATATTTAGGTGGCGACTCAGTATCTGGCAAAGCAGTCCATGTTTGGCACTTCTTTCAAAAAATCTGTTTTCCAAAACGATTTGCCGGATTTGGACTCTTTGGTTCAAGATTAAGAACCGTGACACAAATCGAGTCCGAGCTGTAGCGAGGTCCCCCGCGGGCTTGTTACACCAGTCATTTTCTAGGTTACAAATCACATGTTATAAACTATTTGTGATGAGGAATGTTATAAATCATTTTGATGCGAAATTTATAATAAATTGGGATGATCATTACAGATCGTTATAGTTATTGTGTGTACCGGATTCCGCACTAGATGAAAATGGATCGGGGCTCCGCACTCGGTTGGACTATCTAGGGGACTGAGGTTCCTTCCACAAGAAGCACCGTAAGAGCTACCCGGCCGAGGTTGGCCGGATAACCCCTCCGGTGTGGGAATTAGTGATCGGAGAAAAGAGGTAGAGAGTTGAGTTTGTAAGTAGATGGGGTTTTACTTGGAATAGTTCAGTTACCTTCAATGTGAAGTTCATGTAGTATATATAGTGTACCTTGCTTGCTTCTCAAGATGGTTTCATGGAGCTCTGGTGCTGCCAGGCTTCCTTTTAGCATTGCCCAAGATGGGGGACCACCTGATAGTTGTTATATAATGCATATACTCATTGTAGTCATACTGATAACAAACTTCATTCTTCTGGTTCAACAGCTTCCGTGATTCTAGGTATGGAGGACCAGCTGAGGTGGCAACTTGCACATGCACATACTCACAACTTCCACGTTTCTCTGCGAGGTTCTCTCAGCTTGGTACCTTCGCGCCCCAGTTCGGCCCTATACAAGGCTTCTGTTGGGACGGGCTAGTCCATTCGGATATCTTAGTGTGGGCTCGGCCCACTTTAGTTCAGTCCATAGATTAGGTCTTGCGGCTCGGCCCAGCCCAGCATCGCGGCTGGGCTAGCCTTTCCACTGTGGGTTGGGCTCGAGTGCTTGAGGACTTGGGTAGACAGTTGATCATGGAGTTGGGCTCAATTGGCTTGCCCATATATTCGTCTAATCCATTTGGATTTGGGCTTTAATGGATTGGGCCGGCCCAAGGCTTGGATCCGACCTATTTTATATTCAGCCCCTTCATTTGCCCCCTAGCTTGCGCTAAGGTTCCCCTTGGGGGGAGCTATTGTTCTGCTCTCTAAGCGTTGCGTCGCTTCAATTATGCCCCAGTTCGGCCTTGGTGATGGTTCAATCCTGACACACAACCCCTGCATGCGTCCTTTCAAGGTGACACGTGGCGACGTGGGATAGGTGTGCAGAGATAGTGCGTCGATTCCATACCGAAGGTCGTGCTTCGTGTACCTTCACGCCGGTTGGTGCAATAAATGCTCTGGTTGTCAATACAAATCCCTTTATTTGCTTTTTCGTTCTTTTAGAGAGTTTCAAAGAGAGAAGAAGAACTCTTTCTGTTCCTCTAAACCAATCTCGTTGGTGCTCTGCTCAGACTTTTTCATCGCCGGTCTTGCTTTGCTACCACTGCTCTAATCTCTGTAAGTCCTCTTATGACCCTTTTTCTCTTGTCTTTTTTTGTCTCAATCATCTTGTCTGGCCCTTACGCTGTTGTGTTCCACACTCTATTATCTGAGTTCTACCTCTGTCCCATTAGGTTTGTTGGATGGGGAAGTTCCGCTCACTAGTTGATACCCCCGAGGCCATGGCCATGTTCCGCCTTGACTATAATATTCCCAATGACGTGACCCTTTCGTTGGCAAAAGTTGATACCAAGCGTATGGGCACTAGGAGTACCGTCGCCTTTCCGATTGCGACCATCGTCGAGGGAGGGGTTCGGTTCCCCTTCGACCCTTTGGTGCGCCGATTTCTGCATCAAGTCCAGTTAACCCCAATGCAAGTGTCCGTGAACCTGTTCCATGTCGTCTATGGTGTGTCTGCCCTTAACAGGCGGTTAGGTTTGAACCTTGATATCTGGGATATTTTAGGCTGCTACACTCTTTCGCACAACAAGGACCACATCACATATTACTTGCATGTTCGTTCGATCGATTGTCATTTGGTGACTCGATTGTCATTTGGTGACTTGGTTGCCCGATTCGGATAAACACAACGATGATTTCCTGCAAGTTGGTGGCAACTGGGAGTTCCCCGTTGGGACTGAATTCCAATTCGAGCGGATGCCTCAGAAGGACGGCTACCCAGGTTCAGGTCCTTCCCTCTAGTGTTTGTTGTATTTCTTACTTTGTTTTGGATGTTACTCTAATGAGTCACTTCTTTTTTTTGCAGAGGCCTCTTGTTTTCAACGCAGGCCGAACCGGAAAAACACTGAGGCCATAAAAGCTGCTTTGAGGTACAAGAAGAGATCTACGCCCGAGTTGTTGGATTACCAGTCAACTTACCGTTCCACCATTCCGAAGAAGGTGAGGTTCGCTGCTTCCCTTCTGGATTCCGATACTGAGATGGACACATCCCTCACTCCTCTGGTTACGAATCGTCGTCAAAGCCAGGGTGCATCGTCTGAGAGAATTCCCTCTCCTAACCCCAATTTCGCAGGGGGCGGGTCTGTGTCGAAGAGAAGGGTGCTGGTGGATTTAGAGGCTGAGGCTTTTGGTGCCTCCGATGTTTTGGAAACCCCTCTGGAAAAGGCCGAGGCGAAGAGCCTCATGGAAGTGAAATTAGAGGTAGGAGTTTTTGGGACCCCTACTACTGCTGCCGAGCCCTCAGCTTCGGTTGCTGCAAGAGCAAAAAAGAGGAGGAGAGAGATTGGCAAAGCAGTGGTGAGGGAAGCTTCTGAGGATCCTGTTGAGGATGAGGCATTTGAGAAATGGGAGCCGCCAATGTTGCATCAAGGCAGGCCCATTTCTACTTCTGATTTGGTTGTTGCTTCCCAAGATTTTGCTTTTGATTTGACTAGGTTTCTGTTGATGCCAGTTGACATGGCTGACTATAATGGGCCCCGCGATATTCCTATTCTGAAGGGGACCCTCCAGATGATGACTGATGTAAGTGTTTTCTTGTTTTGTATGTTTTTGGTGTTATGCTGCTGTTTCCGTTTTTTTTAATACTTTGCTGTCCTTTGTAGTGTATCCAGAGCATCTGTCCATCACCCGTGCTGAAGAACTAGAAAAGGCCGTACTGGAGGCCGCAATGAACGCTGAGAGACTGATAGTAAGCCTGGAGACCGAGAAAGAAAGACGCCGAACTGCGGAGAGGGAGGCATTCTGTTTGAACAAGATTGTTGCTTCAGCTGAAAAATCAAAGGAGGCAGCTATTGGGGCGCAGGCTCAACTTGAAGGAAAAGTGGCCGAGCTGGAGGCCGTTGTCGCGGTGATGGCTGCCGAGCGTTCTGCGTTGGAGGCCAAGCATTGGCAACAAGGTTGGGATGAGGCTGGGGCTGCCTATAAAGAGGAGGTGCTAGTGCTGCAAGACAAGCTCTTTCTAAAGGATTGGACGAGTGCTTTAGCCGCTGCCCTGGTTCCTGAAGGCTCTCCCCTGTTTCAGGATGTCCTAGTTCCCTCAAGATCCTTGAGTTCAAAGATTGTCTCCACCCCTCCTGTTATTCCGGCTAAAGTTTCCCCAAAAATTGATTTTACAAACAAGACCCAGAACAGTAATGTTGCCAATGAAATGGTGAATGTTGAAGGGGTGAAACCCTGAAGACTAAAGCCGCGGGAGATGTGGTTAAGGAGGCTTCTACTTCTCAGGAAGTTGGAGCTGCCTCTACTTTTCCTCCCCTAGACGGCCTGGACAAGATTGTGGACGCTGCTCCTGAGGTTCCCTCTGTTAATGAAAGTTGAAGTTCTTTCTGAAAGGAATTTGAAGTTTTTGCTTTTTTGTTTTGATGTACTGTGGCTCGATCCCCTTGATGAGCTTTCTTTCTATACTTGCCAAGACAATTTCTCTTTTTTCTTTTCTTTTCTTTGTAGCTGGTTATGAGGCCATCTGTGCCTTTTGTTGGATGATAGGATTTTCTCTTTGAATTTGCAATCTGATATTGTTTGGCTTCTATGTCTAAATGTTTTCTATACTGCTTACCCCCAGCCGAGCACTGTTGGGACCTCGGGGCCGAATAGGTGCTCGGTCTGGTTCTGTACTGCTTGAAATAGATGCTCTGTCTAATTCTGTACTGCTTGTCCCCGGCCGAGCACTGTTGGGACCTCGGGGCCGTATAGATGCTCGGTTTGGTTCTATACTGTTTGCCCCCATGCTCGGTCTGGCTAACGAATATATGGCATGGCTGTGCTTGATTTTGTAAGAGGGTCTTACTTAGGTCCAGGTTGGTTTTTAAAAAATAGTTGTTTGCCCTCACCTGGAGCTAAGTAAGATTGGTACTAAAGATTGTGCTCTTAGGTAAAACTGCTTAAGTCTGTTTCAACTTTGATAGCACAGGTGCATTTGAATGGGATAAAGGCATGGAGAGGTGTCTTACTTAGGTCCAGGTTGGTTTTGAAAAAAAAACAATTGTTTGCCCCCAGCTGGAGTTGAGTAAGACTAATGCTGGAAGTTTGCTCCTGACAGAGCTTAGTCAAGTTTGTTCCAACTCTGTTTGTTCACATCAGTGCTGAAGTGTTGACGTGTTGATACTTGAGAAGTTCTGTGGATTCAGAGATGTTTACTTAAGATATGTTAGTGTGGTTTCCACCAAGCAATTCCACTTGGCTAAAATCCAATTCAGCTACCAAACATAATTCCACCAAGCAATACCACTTGGCATGTTTGAGTGCTAACCAAATTTAAATTCCGTTCAGTCGTTCTGAAACTAAGTCCATTTGGGTTAGAACCAACGCTAATTCCGTTTGATAAACATCAAAGCTGATTCCGTTTGATAAACATCAAAGCTAATTCCATTTGGTAAGTACCAAAGCTAATTCCGTTTGATAAACATTAAAGCTAATTCCGTTTGATTAACATCAAAGCTAATTCCGTTTGGTGAATACCAAAGCTAATTCTGTTTGATAAACATCAAAGCTAATTACAAGAATTTGATAAATTTGAGAAAAGTGGGGAAGCATTTGCATTGGTCAACAGATAAATGCATTTACATTCTGACAGAGAAGTTGGGGGATAATTCTATTGATAGTATTTCCTGAGATTTGCTATATTCCAAGGCCGAGGTATAGCTCTTCCTTTCAGATCCTCTAGGCAGTAAGCTTCATTTCCGACAACAACTGTGACTTTGTACAGACCCTCCCAGTTAGGCCCAAGTTTGCCCTCGCCAGGCACCCTTTTGTGATCCATAACTTTCCTCAAAGCCAGTTCTCCTGGTGTAAATTGCCTTGGGAAAACTTTTTGGTTGAAACTCTTGATGAGCTGCTGCTGATACGCTACAAATCTGATCAGTGCTACTTCTCTTCGGCCCTCTGCCATATCCAGTGCTTGTGCAATAGCTTCCTCATTATTGGTGCTTTCAAACAATTCAGACCGAAGGGTTGGGAGACCTACCTCGAGTGGGATGATGGCCTCCATTCCATAAGTTAGGAAGTAAGGTGTTTCCCCCGTTGAGCGCCGTGCTGTGGTCCGGTAGGCCCATAATACGCAGGGTAACTCTTCAACCCATTTGCCTTTTGCATGTTCAAGCCGTTTCTTTACTCCGTTGATGATGGCTTTGTTTGACGCTTCTGCCTGGCCATTGCTTTGCGGGTACCCTGGAGAAGAGTTCTTATACTCGATTCTAAGGTCAGCACAAAACTTTCTGAAGATCTTACCATTGAACTGTGTTCCATTATCTGCAATCAGTATCCGCAGGATGCCGAAACGCACCACCACGTTTCTCATGACAAACCGCTTTGTATCCGCTTCTTTGATACTTGCTAGTGCCTCGACTTCAACCCACTTAGTGAAATAGTCGGTTGCAACAATGAAGAATCGCCTGTTCCCAGTGCCTCGTGCCAATGGTCCGACAATATCCAGACCCCATTGTGTAAAGGGCCATGGGCTGGTGAGTGGGGTGAGAGTTTTGGCTGGCTGACAAATGAGTGGAGCGAACCTCTGACATTTGTCACATTTCTGTATGTACTGCTACGCATCTTGTTGCATCCGTGGCCACCACTACCCGTAAGTGAGGGCTCGGTGCGCTAGTGACCTTCCACCAATGTGGCGTCCACAAATCCCATCATGAATTTCGTAGAGAACATTCTCGACCAGATTTGGATGCACACATAGAAGATAAGGGCCAAGATATGAGCGTCTGTACAGCTTCCCATATGGTGAGATCCAAAATCGAGCTGACTTATGTCTGACTTTGTTGGCTTCCTTTTTGTCTTCGAGGAGAGTGCCAAATTTTAGAAACGGCTCTAGGTTGCTGCAGAGGACTGCAGATGCAATGCTTGGTTCTGGCACGAACTCGACCCAAATTTTTCTAGCATCTTTGGTATCCACTGATGAGCCGAGGCAAGCCAGAGCATCAGCATGGCTGTTTTTGTCCCGACTAGTTCGTTCCACTCATATGGATTGAAACTTTTTGAGTAGGTCTTTGGCCTTACCTGCGTACATAGCCATTCTTTCATCTCGTGTTTCATAGACCCCAGAAAGCTGGTTTACCACAAGTTGTGAATCGTTGAAAACAAGAAGCGGTTCTGCACTGAAGTGTTCGGCACTACGTAAGCTAGCCAATAACGCTTCGTACTCTGCCTCGTTGTTTGAAGCCTTCCAACCGAGCCTGAGAGCTTGTTCCCAGATAAATCCTTCTGGTGGGATAAGTACTACTCCTGCCCCCGAGCCTCGGTTATTGGACAACCCGTCAACATAAAGCTGCCAGATGTTCCCAATAAAGAGTTTCCATGCTTATGAAGCGCAGGGGTCCCCCGTTCGGTGGTGCATGGCACCTGTGCCGAACTTGGATTCCCCAGCTTATTACTCTGGGTAGGAGCAAATTCTGCGACGAAATCTGCTAAGACCTAGGCCTTGATCGCCGTCCTGGGTTGATACCGAATGTCAAACTCACCAAGTTCTACCACCCATTTTGCTGTTCGGCCAGAGAAATCAGCTCGGCTGAATACAGATCTGAGGGGGAATTCAGTGAGGACGTTAATGGTATGCCCTGGGAAGTAATGTTGCAACTTTCTGGAGGCGATAAGCAGCGCGTACGCTAACTTTTCCAATGGTAGATACCGTATCTCGGCGTCTAGTAAAGTCTTGCTGTAACAAGTCCGCGGGGGACCTCACTACAGCTCGGACTCGATTTTTGTCACGGTTCTTAATCTAAACCAAAGAGTCCAAATCCGGCAAATCGTTTTGAGAAAACAGATTTTTAGAAAAGAAGTGCCAAACATGGACTGCTTTGCCAGATACAGAGTCGCCACCTAAATATTTTATGTTTGGGAAATTTAGGAAACCTGACTCATTTGCCTAAGGCCACGTGTCCGTCATCACCAAAGTTGCCTCGGCTCGGGAACTTGGGTACGATCGGGGAAGGTCCTTCGTGAGCACCCCCGTCGCCCGATCAAAGATCGGCCTCTACTAACCATGATATTTAGTTTTGAAAACATTGGTGCTCTTATTCCGGTTATTAGCCTAGATTTACTACGTGATGAGCACAGCATACAAGTATAGACCGGGTCGCCTGAATTGGAACAAAACATTTCATGTTTGTTTTTTGAAAGAGGGTTTGCTACTCGCAAGTAAGCTTAAAATGCAGATTTTGCCACCCTCAGGTGGGCTTAGAAAAACATGGTTTTGCCACTATCTAGTGGGCTTAAAACTCACAGTTGATGATTTGTCCCAATCCAAATAACCCAACCTTCACCCATAGGCACTCAGGCAGTTATATCACATAATCAAATAGCCTCATGGTAAACATACTATCATGGCAGTCACTCACACGCATGCAAGGATGCTAAAGCATAAAAACTCACCGAGTACTCCAAGCCAAAACGGAAGCTAATTAGAAATCCATGCATGATCCTAACTATACAGAAATGCCTAATGCAACACATGCAAAAATGCAACTATAGCAGGCTCGGCTATTCTAAACATGGCATATGAGATGCAACAGCTATCAAGTATTCAACTCGGAATTGAGATACAAATGCAGTTAGTATGATGCGCCGAGCCCGGTGCATGCAAGACAGATGAATGAATGCAAACATGCTATCATACTGTATGCTAATTGAAACATGCCCTAATCTAACCATCATAAGCAGGTAAATAAAAGGGAAGAAAGACGTGGGGTTGGAAGACATACATCACACACACGCACACTTATTACAATTATGCCCTCGCGCAGAGGGTCCGAATGAAATAATATACAGTCCCAAATGAATAGTATAGTCCGAATAAATAATACCGTCCAAATATGTACAAAACCCTAATTAATTAACAAATTTAACTAGGAAAGCATTAAATTGGCATGCAAGCTAGGGACTGCCTCAACTCTGATGAATGATGTATGTTTGGGCTGCCTTGCGCGGAAATCCACTGGGATGCCCCAATTAGCCTCTGTTTTGCAATTGTTCTTGGAAAGCGCGCCAAACTCTGAAAGGTTGCTGATTCTTGATTTGTTGCGACAGAGAGCAGGAAAGGGACATAGTAATGTATTTTCACATATGTATGCATGCCTCGATCCTCGTGCCACCAATTACGCATATCGATGCATGATAGCCGAGGAGTCGAATTGCACAACTCAATATGAAATGAATGCACATATAAACATAACAATACCTAAACTCCATCATGGATAATCCGGAGTGTCGGTGACTGGGAACTGAGACACGTTCCGTCACTCGGAGTACGAAACGTCCTCGTTTCCCGTGCTCGGGCTAACTCCTATCCCAAACACAATGCAATATGCATGACATACATGGATGCAACTAAGATACAACCTAACATGCACAATGCTATGAAATGGCATACACGATGCACGAGGTAACATGGCATACACAATGCGCTAACATACAATCTAGCATACACAATGCTGTGAAATGAAATGGCATACACAATGCACAATGGACTTACACCAACACAAGTAGACCTCAGGCACACTCACATAGGAGGCCATTAGATGAAAAAGAGACACTCGAGATGCGTGCACACGTGCACGCAAACCGAGGACCGACCCTAAGGCACCAAATGCCACTCTAACAAAGCATGGCAAGGCATGGAATACGGCATACTAGCATGCAAATTTCAGCGCTAAAATATGATGCAAAACAGCCCCGAAACATGGAAACATGGCACCCGATGCATGAAATGAGACTCGAAACTCGAAACTAGGCGCATGGAATGACTTATAGCTATACAAAGCATACATTATTTGAACATGAAGTATGAAGACAGAATCAAGAAAGTCCCAAAACAAGCATATTTCCAGTTTTAAGCAAGGCCAAAAGGTGAACAAAAGTAGGGCTAAGCTAAGATGCAAAAATGGCCTCGAAAGAGAGATAAAGAAGCAAGTAACAGCTTCTGGCCATAAATGGCAAAGAGCCCTTGAACAAAGTTGAAGAGAGGCTCAAAATGAAACACTTTACAGTTTACATAAAGCCACAAAAATAAACACAAGCAGGCCTAAAACATTATGCAAGAAAAAGGCCAAAAGAGGAACAAAGAAGCAAGTGATGGCTGCTGGCCTCAAACAGAGGAGGGTCCTTCAATAATGTTGAAGAGGGGCCCAAAACATGATATTTTACAGTTTATGACCAAGCCCAAAACAGTGCACAAGCAAGCTTAAAATACTATACAAAATAAGGCATAAAAGAGAGCTTTAACACAAAGAGCAAAAAGGAAGCCTCAAACAGTGAAAGACCCTTGATCAAACATTAAGAGTGGGTAAAAATATGACTATTTAAAGTTCGGACCAGAGCCCAAAAATACAAGCACAAGGAGCTAAAAAAGCATGCAAAAATAGGGCCAAAAGAGAGATAAAGAGGCAAGTGACAGATGGAAGCCTCAAACAGTGAAGAGCCCTTCAACAATGTTGAAGAAGGGCTCAAAACAAGCCTCTTTTCAGTTTATGACCAAGCTCAAAACAGTTTGAAAATAGGCCTAAAATACTATGCAAGAAAGAGACATAAATGAGAGCTAAAGAGGCAAGTGGTAGTATGAAGCCTCAAACAGGGAAGAACCCTTAATCAAACATGAAAAAGACCTTAAAATAAGACTATTTTCAGTTAGGGTCAGAGCCCAAAAATATAAGCACAAGGAGCTAAGATATAGGCCAAAAAAAATGCACAAAAGATGGAAGATGGGACACACCCTTGTAGCCTATGTCTTCAACAACTCTTGGTCCAAGGAATGGTGCTCCTAGCCTCTGGAAATGGCCCTCAAGCTGCTGGAATGGAGTAAGGAGGAGTGGTGCTATGAGGTGGTGTAGAAATGGTCCAAGAACAAAGGGTTTTGAAGCTTTGAAAGAGAGAGATGGAGGATGTATGTATGCAAAGCTCCAAGAGGATTTTCTAACCTTTAAAACACAGCTGGGGCTGCTGGTTTTATAGAGGGAGAGAAGGGAAAAAGGGGAGAAAAATGGGGGGGGGGGAAAACCAATTCAAATTTCCCCCCCAAAAGGTTGACCCTCGGACATAGGGCCTAGAGGAAAACAAATTGCACATCTAGAACACACTTGGGGAGGGGGTCATGGCTGGCCAGCTCAAAAGGGCAAAAAAGGTCATCCAACTAGGTAAGTGGCCAGCCTGCTACATTTCCTGGCCGGCCGGCCAGTTCAAAAGGGTCAGGTGGCCGGCCTGCTACCTTTTCTGGCCGGCCTGCCACTTTTGAGGACAAAAATGGATCTTTCGGAAAGAAAGGTGGCCGGCCAGTGATTGGGAAGTCCATTGGGGGCCGTCCAGCTGTCCAAATTGAAGCCCCGGAAGTTAGCTTTCCAATAGAGCAAACCTTGCATTAAAATTCCTCCTGTGGAAAAAGTTATGCCCTTTTTGGTGAAGCCGCGCAGATTTCGGTCCAATCGGAGTGGTGCCCTACTTCAATCAACTATATCTCCCCCGTCCGGAATTGGATTTAGGAGATTCTTGAGTGAAAAATGAAGCCCCGGAAGTCTTATTTCCAACGGTGGTGGCCTCATAGCTTGATTCCAAGTATGCAAATGAATAGGCCCGATTCGGCGAGGGCTGTTCGACTCTTTCTTAACGGTTCATGGCCATTTTTTCTCCCAACTGGATTTCTTCCCTCTTCTCCTCTTTTCTTCAACTCCAAACCCCTAAGTAAGGTGTTTTGAAAGATTTTTCAAAGATTTCATCTCTCTTTCATTCATTTCCACTTTGTCCTTGCTCGGTTTACCGAAAAGCACAACATTTGACAAAATGCGAGCCTCGGAACATCGTAAAAACTTTATTTCAAAAACGTTTTGAAAGAGAGGGTTTTAAGACTAAAATCTTTTGATCAAGATCGTTTTGGTCCAAAAAAAAAAAAAGGGGCATGAAGTTGAGATTTGACTCTCTCTCCTTGCCGAAGAAATTGAACCTTTGCACTGCACAACTTCCAAAACCATTAGTCGCATCCAAGTCTTAAAGGTGGTCAAAAATGGGGAGTCTGTAGTTGCCCCTCTTTGACAGAACTCGGAAGTCAAGAAGTGACGGGAGTGAATGTCAAAGCCTAGAGACGACTCATTTTTGACAAGGCCGAAGACTTGGACAAACAAACAAAATATAGATAAATAAATGGTTGTGCCCGCAGGCTGCCTACGTATCCTTTTGTAAGGAATCAAACCAGCGTAGTTCTGGGGCAGGATGCAAAATGATATGCAGAAAGATTTTGATAATTGGACTTATACGCTACGCGAAGCCGGTTTGAAAGTTGGACTCATACGCTACGCGAAGCCGGTTTGAAGATTGGACTTATACGCTACGCGAAGCCGGTATGAAAAATTGGACTTATACGCTACGCGAAGCCAGTTTGATAATTGGACTTATACGCTACGCGAAGCCGGTTTGATAATTGGACTTATACGCTACGCGAACCCGGATATCACTCATGACCATGCAAAGAGAGCTGTAATGAAGCAATTATGCAAAATAAATGCAACATTTTAAGCGAATGCTAGGCAAGCAAGTAAACTCGAACCAAACTATACCTCATGCAGAAAGGATGTAAGAAAATTATGGAATCTTCACGAACATGTGCGATAGATACACAAAGGTGAACGAAGTGTGTGATTGATGCACGAAGCAAGCGTGTGTGATAGATACACAATGCGAACGTGTGATAGATACACAAAGTGAAGCGAGTGTAATGGATACACTAGGTGAGTGTGTGATAGATACACAAAGCGAGCGTGTGATAGATACACAAAGTGAAGCGAGTGTGATGGATACACTAAAGGTGAACACGAAATGTGATAGATGCACTAAGTGAACAAGTGTGATGGATACACTAAAAGTGAACACAAAGTGTGATAGATGCACTATGTGAACAGAGTGTGATTGATACACTAAAAGCGAACACAAAGTGTGATAGATGCACTAAGTGAACAAGTATGATGGATATACTAAAGGTGAACACGAAATGTGATAGATGCACTAAGTGAACAAGTGTGATGGATACACTAAAAACAAACACAAAGTGTGATAGATGCACTATGTGAACAGAGTGTGATTGATACACTAAAAGCGAACACAAAGTGTGATAGATGCACTAAGTGAACAAAGTGTGATTGATACACTAAAAGCGAACACAAAGTGTGATAGATGCACTATGTGAACAGAGTATGATAGATATACTGAATGTAAACACGAAGTGTGATAAATGCACTCAGTGAACAAGTATGATTGATATACTAAAGATGAACACGAAGTGTGATAGATACACTTAGTGAACATGTGTGATGGATACACTAAAGGTGAACACAAAGTGTGATAGATGCACTATGTGAACAGAGTGTGATTGATACACTAAAAGCGAACACAAAGTGTGATAGATGCACTAAGTGAATAGAGTATGATAGATATACTGAATGTGAACACGAAGTGTGATAGATGTACTTAGTGAACAAGTGTGATGGATACACTAAAGGTGATGATGTGAATATGTGCATGATAGATACACAAAATGAGGATGTGTGTGATAGCTACACAAAATGAGTGAAGTGTGATTGATGCACTAAAGTGAAGAGAATGTGATTGATACACAAAATGAGAATGTGTGTGATTGATACACTAAAGCGAGCGTGTGTGATTGATACACAAAGTAGGCATAGTGTGATAGATACAAAGCGAGTGTGTGTGATTGATACATAATATGAACAAAGTGTGATTGATACACTAAATGAATGATCTTAAACGGAACTTCTTTGAATGAACCGTACATACAATATCGTGCATGACTGAGAAAGAAACTTGATAGGTACAATGCATTACAATGCATGATGCTTACGGAAAGTAATAAATGGACAAAGCGGCGCTTTAGAAAGCACCTCATGAGGTGAGTGGCGGTGAACCGCTCTTCTCCGACGGGGATCTCCCCTTGTGCTCTTCGAACACTTTACCTTCAACTCACAGTACAAAGGCTCTGGAATGCTGGCAAGGGTTCTACACGTAGAACACTTTGGATGCTACCTTTCTTCATGATCATTTTCACAACTTTCCCTATTCTCCAACGGGGTGACAGACTAGGTTGGTTCAGTATCCAGAATTGAGGTGCATACACGCTGTCGCAACCTATGGGGCTTCCATACAGATTTCAAGCCGGGGATACACCCCTGGGTATTTAAACCAGACTTTAGTCTCGGAAATCCCGAACCTTTGCGTTCTAGGCCACGGCCATTCGAACTCTAGTTTCCACCGTCACAATTGGTCTCCTAAGAACTCATTGTGAACACAGCCAAGATGACCCTGGCAAGGAACTGGTACTCAGAGAGAGCATTTCTGATTGCCATTCTGGCTTGAGGCAGACTTGATCTTGAGCTTGAGGTAGAGGCACACTCATACTTCGGAGCATTGACAAGGCCTGTCAAGGTGCATACGGAATGCGATCTCGGAGCTTACTGAAGTTGAAACAAACTCAGATGCCCGACATTTTCCTCTTTTGCTTTTGCTTTGCAGTCCGGAACCATTATAGCTTCAGATAGGTCCTGGTTCCACTATTCTCACATGACCTGGGTTGAACCCTGCGGTTTTATGAAAGAACAAATTCTGTTTTGCACAAATGTGGAGAACGACACGGCACTTGGAGCACAAAACGATTTTATTTTTGAAATTGAGAGATGAGTTTTCGACCAAGTATTGAGCCTACCACTGAACACAGCAAAACGACTCAACAAGGAAATAAAAGGCACACAATCTAGACACATCGAGTAACACTCGAAACGACTCAAAACAAGAATCGAGATAAAACAAAAAAGACACGACACTCAGACGTGCACAGGGAGCCTGTTTCACCGGGTAGTGTTTCCCACCCTTTCTCATTTGTGATTCTCACATCACTCTGGCACTCAATCTCTTGTTTTCTGAAAAAGCCCTTTTCTCACTTTTCCTCTCATCGCACATCTCTTTATTCTTCAATCTCTCATTTTTCAATCCCTTCCCTGGGTGGTTGATGGATAAACAGGAAGTTGCGGGCTCTTGCCCCTAGCATGCTGCTAGATTCTCTTTCTTCCGTTCATAGCTAGTGAATTCCTCCCATAGAAGGGTTGCACTACAACTGGGTGTGTAGCAAATCTGCAGCTAACATCAGTTGATGATGCTTTGTTGGGGAGTTTGGACGTTATAAGATCTGTCCAGATGATGGAGTGGAATATCTTGCCCCATTCCAGTTCGTGCTTCGCACTTGGCTTGATACCTCGTTGCTTGGAGGGTGAGAGAGCTTTCAGCCCTTTGTTATGCCCTTTTCTGGCGAATACGGTGCCCTTTCCGGCAAGTAGAGTGCCCTTTCTAGCAAGTATTTTGAAAAAGGGGAAAAGACAGAACACCTGACTCAACTGTGCCCCTAGTTCATTATTTTGACCATTTTTGTTTTGATTTTTCTACTAAAACAATTTTAACCAAAATGAGAGTTAGATTAACGCGCTTGTTTGATTTTCTGATTCAAAATCATGCAAGTTAGGTTATGAGCACTGAAAATTTTACTTTTTTGGGTCCAGGAAAAGGGTCCAGTTTTGAAAAAAATGGAATAGTTTTTGAGAGAAAATCAGTCAACTTCAGTAAAAATTCTCAAAAACTGTTTTTGCAATCGGCCACTGCTCAACGATCATAGAACCCACTCTCGAGATGCACAACCTCAAATCCGAAGAAAAATTGCCCCTTTGCTTGAAGAGAGCTGCATGGCAACGGAAAGTTGCCCCTTGTTTGAACGACACCGTGGCGCATTGAATGGCAACGGAAAGTTGTCCCTTGTTTGAATGGCACCGCAGCGCATTGTAGTCAGTCCTCAGAGTGACGAACACAACCAAATCCTCAGATACAGAGAAGACAAAGATGACCAGAACCATCGCATGGACACAATCAAATTGAAGTGTTTTATGGCTGGACTTCAGAATGAAGTTGCCTACGTATCCCAAAGATGAGAATCAAGCCTTACGTAGTTCGGGGTAAGGTACACTCGGGTATTTAACCTCTCATTTTACGCTCTAACTTTTGCCAAGGCCGCCCTTCCGGGTTTTCAACCTTGCGAGCTTTGTTTTTCTTCTTTTCGATTCTTTTTTTTTCTTTTTCTTTGCATTTTCTTCATTTTTTTTTTTTTTCATTCTTTGCATTTTTCTTTTTTTTTTTTATTCTTTTTCTTCTTTTTCTTGCTCTAACTTTTGCCTGGGTCGCCCTTTGGGTTTTCGGCCCAGCGAGCCTCTCAAGGGTAAAAGTGTAGCTTTGTCCATGTCAGATGGTTTTGAGATCCTGAAGTCATCTGAATCCAGAAGATTGGCTGCTGTTCGCTGACGATGCAGGAGTCCTTCCAATGGGGGCTGAATTTGCCCCTAGTGTTGTGGATAGGAACTTGGTGACTCATCTTTGACTCTTCAAGCGCATCTGACATTTTTGCCCCTTGTTCGGGGGGGCTTTTGATTTAGCTTCGCAAGCTTCCTTTGATCACATCTGATATTTTCGCCCCTAGTTCATGGACTGCTTCTGATCTGGCCACACGGGCCTTACATTGTGGTTGACCATTGAACATTCTGAGTTAAGGCTCAAGGTCGGAAAGCGAAGGGGGGTCGAGTCTCAAGGCTGAGAGCGATCCTAAGCTGCACAATCTCAAGAGCGATTCCACACAGGTCTTCGCAGGACTGCGCAAAACATTTTTTGAAAGTTTTTAAGAAAGCGACAAATCGCTCGCGCTGAAGACAGTGTAGAACCAATCTGGATCAAAGCTAGGGTCCTTCTCAGTACTCACACTAACAAGCATGATTTCATTCATTAAGGGCTTAGCACGTCTCTCTTTCTCTCAGTTTGATCAAAGTTTTGCAAATCCCGAGGAATTCCTCCCTCTTTGTTTTCACCGCAGTGTTCAAAAAGTTTTGAAAAACTCAGGTCATTACGATGACTTCAAGGCATAGAAAAGACAGAGTTCTTAGTCAAATACTGTCATCTCATTCAGAACTTTCGGCATAATTGGCACAAGGCAGAAGCGAACACAAGAATGTGAAAATCACTGCTGTTCATTCAGAATCTGTTGGCACAACTGGCTCCCTGGCAGAAACAGACTCAAAAGAAAACGAAGAGACAAACGCAAAACAAAATGGTGATGCCCGAGGTAACACCCCCGGAATCACCCGACCTCTATACAACAGGACTGACTCGATATAACAAGACAGACCCGAAACAAAAAGACTGACTCAAAACAGACTCAAAACAACAAGACTGACCCAATACCCAAATCAGAAAGCACAAAAACCAACATTCACAAATGCTCAAAACAGTGCGTGCCATACGCCATATCTGGGAGTAAATCGAGTGCCATCCGCAGGTGGTTCATCCCCGATCACATAGTCACATTATCCCCCACAGGTTTACTGGTCGAGTGCCGATAAACTTTGCTGGACTGGCGCGGGGATGACCCTGTTGTCAAATAGATCTTGTACATCATGGCGCAGACGAAAGCAACTGTCAGTGTCATGACCGATTTGTTGATGGTACGCACAGTACCTAGTATGGTCATGCTTTGGAGGGAGAGGATCAGGTAAAGGCCGTTGATCCAACGGTTTCAGATGTCCTTTCCGGAGTAAGACTTCTAGAGCCTTTGACAAAGGCATATGAAGTAGAGTGAAAACCCTCTTGACTCGGGGTGGATATTTGGCCGTCTGTGAGCTACTTCCGGACGCACCGGTGAATGGGGTAGCTTTTTTTGATGTGGTGGTGGTGACCATGCCCACTTCAGAAGATCTTGCAGCTGCATCACCACTGGTGGTCGCATTCGAACTGCGGGAAAACGCCCGCCTAGGCTGCTCTTTCTCCTGGTCAATGAGGCCCTGCTTCATGGCATCCTCGATCTGTACTCCCATCTCATGCAAATCTAAAAAGGTAGGGAAGGGGAGCACGATCATTTTCTGCATTAGTTTGGGCTGGAGGTTACGCACAACCATCCGTATTTGATCCTTATCCGTTGGCCTAACGGTCATCATTGAGGCCTTGGCCCTCCAGCGGGTTACAAAGTCAGAGAAGCCCTCTTTCGGCTCTTGCCTGGTCGTCTCAAGATCACGGGTTGTGATCTCAATCTGGGTATTGTATGAATATTGTGCAACGAAGGCCTCGGCCGTCTCCTTCCAGCTTCGTTTCACTGAATCCTCCAATTTGGCGTACCAGATGGCCGTAATACCCGACAGGGTCCTGCCAAAAAGGGAGAGCTTCTGTAATCTTGTCAAACCCATCGGGCGCAGAACATCTGAAAACAAACTCAGGTGGACCATGGGATCTCCTGACCCGTCAAAACGGTCGATGTGAGGCATCTTGAACCTGTTCCGCAATGTCACCACCGAATCAGTATATCCATCTCCAATGTCCAGGATGGAGTTGACTCCCTGAGATTTCTTAAACATCTTCTCAAGTTTGCTTAATTTCAAAGCTGTAGGGTCGACCTCGAACTCGAAGGGAGAGTCCGGCAGATTGGTAGGTGCTTTGGATAGCTGGGGTAAAATTGGGGGCGGAGCAGGCCCTACTGGAATGTCCGTATCTTCCTGGACATTTGGCATCTCCCCAGGTGCTGGAGCTCCTGCTGGGGGAGGAACTTGTTGTGAAGCAAACGCGCCGCTTTGCTGTTGCATCCTGGTGATGAGCTCAGCCTGCTAAGCCATGATTGCAGCCTGCTGCTTGGAAAATTCCGCTTGGCGGACAGCGTCTTGTTGCATGAGTTTCATAGTTTCCTGCATTTGACGCATCATTGCCTCCATCCCTGATGTATTCTGCTGATCCATCTGACTGACTGGTAGATCTATCTCTATGGCAACAATTGAGACCTCAGTCCGACTGTTCACTGGTTGGGTGGATAAGGGCCACTGATTTGGTAACTGCTGAACTGGTGATCTGTGCCTGACTGGCCCTTTTACCCTGTTTCTGGCGAAGGAACACTGATTTGCCCTTAAATTGAATCTCTGACCTAACAAAGTCTATCAGCACTAGTCCAATGTACCCGGGGGATATCGGAGCCTTCTGAAGCTATAGTTCCAGGACTACCTAGCAAAAGAGAAAACGTGCAGCATCTCAGCTTGATTTCATGATAACCTATGAGCCGAGCTAAATGACTGTGCCCCTACAGAATTCTGCCTGTAAACTGATACCCTCAGGTAAACTGAATCCCAAAATTCTGAACTGGTGCCCGTAGGCCTGGTGCCCAAACTTGCAAACTAATACATGCATTCCTGTAGAGACGCACTCTAAAAGCACATAACAAGCAAGTGAGAGCCAAAACACCCCTATGGAGGGGTAGGGTTTCCCTGTCCTATTTTGTCAGGAGCTAGGGTTTCACTATGCACGCAGCGGTTTCAAACAACCTATATCGGGTAAGCAACCTGTCCTAGTTTGGAATGGTCACTACGGATTTCGATATGCACTAGGTCGAATGGTCAAAAAGGGTGCCCCGGTAAAACCGGGGTTTGTGTTCCCACACTGGCAGAGCCCACAACCGGTCAGCCTTATGGTCATGTCTTGACAAGACAAGCCTCCGGCAAACCATTCAAGAATAGCAGATGGCAAACACGGTGTCCTAGGCGCACCAATGCAAATGCAATGCAAAGAAACACACAAGTGTAGTCAAAACTAGATATCATGAGTTCGAGTCAAGTTCTTTAAATTCCCAGTAGAGTCGCCAGAAACTGTAACAAGTCCGCGGGGGACCTCGCTACAGCTTGGACTCGATTTTTGTCACGGTTCTTAATCTAAACCAAAGAGTCCAAATCCGGCAAATCGTTTTGAGAAAACAGATTTTTAGAAAAGAAGTGCCAAACATGGACTGCTTTGCCAGATACAGAGTCGCCACCTAAATATTTTATGTTTGGGAAATTTAGGAAACCCTGACTCATTTGCCTAAGGCCACGTGTCCGTCATCACCAAAGTTGCCTCTGCTCGGGAACTTGGGTACGATTGGGGAAGGTCACTTCGTGAGCACCCCCGCTCGCCCGATCAAAGATCGGCCTCTACTAACCATGATATTTAGTTTTGAAAACATTGTGTGCTCTTATTCCGGTTATTAGCCTAGATTTACTACGTGATGCGCACAGCATGCAAGTATAGACCGGGTCGCCTAATTGGAACAAAACATTTCATGTTTGTTTTTTGAAAGAGGGTTTGCTACTCGCAAGTAGGCTTAAAATGCAGATTTTGCCACCCTCAGGTGGGCTTAGAAAAACATGGTTTTGCCACTATCTAGTGGGCTTAAAACTCACAGTTGATGATTTGTCCCAATCCAAATAACCCAACCTTCACCCATAGGCACTCAGGCAGTTATACCATAAGCAAATAGCCTCATGGTAAACATGCTATCATGGCAGTCACTCATACGCATGCAAGGATGCTAAAGCATAAAAACTCACCGAGTACTCCAAGCCAAAACAGAAGCTAATTAGAAATCCATGCATGATCCTAACTATACAGAAATGCCTAATGCAACACATGCAAAAATGCAACTATAGCAGGCTCGGCTATTCTAAACATGGCATATGAGATGCAACAGCTATCAAGTATTCAACTCGGAATTGAAATACAAATGCAGTTAGTATGATGCGCCGAGCCCGGTGCATGCAAGACAGATGAATGAATGCAAACATGTTATCATACTGTATGCTAATTGAAACATGCCCTAATCTAACCATCATAAGCAGGTAAATAAAAGGGAAGAAAGACGTGGGTTTGGAAGACATACATCACACACACGCACACTTATTACAATTATGCCCTCGCGCAGAGGGTCCGAATGAAATAATAAACAGTCCCAAATGAATAGTATAGTCCGAATAAATAATACAGTCCAAATATGTACAAAACCCTAATTAATTAACAAATTTAACTAGGAAAGCATTAAATTGGCATGCAAGCCAGGGACTGCCTCAACTCTGATGAATGATGTATGTTTGGGCTGCCTTGCACGGAAATCCACTGGGATGCCCCAATTAGCCTCTGTTTTGCAATTGTTCTTGGAAAGCGCGCCAAACTCTGAAAGGTTGCTGATTCTTGATTTGCTGCGACAGAGAGCAGGAAAGGGGCATAGCAATGTATTTTCACATATGTATGCATACCTCGATCCTCGTGCCACCAATCACGCTTATCGATGCATGATGGCCGATGAGTCGAATTGCACGACTCAATATGAAATGAATGCACATATAAACATAACAATACCTAAACTCCATCATGGATAATCCGGAGTGTCGGTGACTGGGAACTGAGACACGTTCCGTCACTCGGAGTACGAAACGTCCCTCGTTTCCCGTGCTCGGGCTAACTCCTATCCCAAACACAATGCAATATGCATGACATACATGGATGCAACTAAGATCCAACCTAACATGCACAATGCTATGAAATGGCATACACGATGCACGAGGTAAAATGGCATACACAATGCGCCAACATACAATCTAGCATACACAATGCTGTGAAATGAAATGTCATACACAATGCACAATGGACTTACACCAACACAAGTGGACCTCAGGCACACTCACATAGGAGGCCATTAGATGAAAATGAGACACTCGAGATGCCTGCACACGTGCACGCAAACCGAGGACCGACCCTAAGGCACCAAATGCCACTCTAACAAAGCATGGCAAGGCATGGAATACGGCATACTAGCATGCAAATTTCAGCGCTAAAATATGATGCAAAACAGCCCCGAAACATGGAAACATGGCACCCAATGCATGAAATGAGACTCGAAACTCGAAACTAGGCGCATGGAATGACTTATAGTTATACAAAGCATGCATTATTTGAACATGAAGTATGAAGACAGAATCAATACAGTCCCAAAAAAAGCATATTTCCAGTTTTAAGCAAGGCCAAAAGGTGAACACAAGTAGGGCTAAGCTAACATGCAAAAATGGCATCGAAAGAGAGATAAAGAAGCAAGTAACAACTGATGGCCCTAAATGGCAAAGAGCCCTTCAACAAAGTTGAATAGGGGTTCAAAATGAAGCATTTTACAGTTTACATCAAGCCACGAAAATAAACACAAGCAGGCCTAAAACATTATGCAAGAAAAAGGCCAAAAGAGGGACAAAAAAGCAAGTGATGGCTGCTGGCCTCAAACAGAGGATAGCCCTTCAACAATGTTGAAGATGGATCCAAAACATGATATTTTACAGTTTATGACCAAGCCCAAAACAGTGCACAAGAAAGCTTAAAATCCTATACAAAATAAGGCATAAAAGAGAGCTTTAACACAAAGAGCAAAAAGGAAGCCTCAAACAGTGAAATACCCTAGATCAAACATGAAGAGTGGGTCAAAATATAACTATTTACAGTTTGGACCAGAGCCCAAAAATACAAGCACAAGGAGCTAAAAAAGCATGCAAAAATAGGGCCAAAAGAGAGATAAAGAGGCAAGTGACAGATGGAAGCCTCAAACAGTGAAGAGCCCTTCAATAATGTTGAAGAAGGGCTCAAAACAAGCCTCTTTGCAGTTTATGACCAAGCTCAAAACAGTTTGAAAATATGCCTAAAATACTATGCAAGAAAGAGACATAAATGAGAGCTAAAGAGGCAAGTGGTAGTATGAAGCCTCAAACAGGGAAGAACCCTTAATCAAACATGAAAAAGATCTTAAAATAAGACTATTTTCAGTTAGGGTCAGAGCCCAAAAATATAAGCATAAGGAGCTAAGATATAGGCCAAAACAAATGCACAAAAGAGGGAAAATGGGACTCACCCTTGTAGCCTATGTCTTCAACAACTCTTGGTCCAAGGAATGGTGCTCCTAGCCTCTGGAAATGGCCCTCAAGCTGCTGGAATGGAATAAGGAGGAGTGGTGCTATGAGGTGGTGTAGAAATGGTCCAAGAACAAAGGGTTTTGAAGCTTTGAAAGAGAGAGATAGAGGATGTATGTATGCAAAGCTCCAAGAGGATTTTCTAACCTTTAAAACACAACTGGGGCTACTAGTTTTATAGAGGGAGAGAAGGGAAAAAGGGGGGAAAAATGGGGGGGAAAACCAATTCAAATTTCCCCCCAAAAGGTTGACCCTCGGGCATAGGGCCTAGAGGAAAACAAATTGCACATCTAGAACACACTTGGGGAGGGGGTCATGGCCGGCCAGCTCAAAAGGGCAAAAAAGGTCATCCAACTAGGTAAGTGGCCGGTCTGCTACATTTCCTGGCCGGCCGGCCAGTTCAAAAGGGTCAGGTGGCCGGCCTGCTACCTTTTCTGGCCGGCCTGCCACTTTTGAGGACAAAAATGGATCTGCCGGAAAGAAAGGTGGCCGGCCAGTGATTGGGAAGTCCGATGGGGGCCTTTCAGGTGTCCAAATTGAAGCCCCGGAAGTTGTCTATCCAATGGTGTAAACCTTGCATTAAAATTCCTCCTGTGGAAAAAGTTATGCCCTTTTTGGTGAAGCCGCGCAGATTTCGGTCCAACCGGAGTGGTGCCCTACTTCAATCAACTATATCTCCCCCGTACGGAATTGGATTTAGGAGATTCTTGAGTGCAAAATGAAACCCCGGAAGTCTTATTTCCAACGGTGGTGGCCTCATAGCTTGATTCCAAGTATGCAAATGAATAGGCCCGATTCGGCGAGGGCTGTTCGACTCTTTCTTAACGGTTCATGCCCATTTTCTCCCCCAACTGGATTTCTTCCCTCTTCTCCTCTTTTCTTCAACTCCAAACCCCTAAGTAAGGTGTTTTGAAAGATTTTTCAAAGATTTCATCTCTCTTTCATTCATTTCCACTTTGTCCTTGCTCGGTTTACCGAAAAGCGCAACATTTGACAAAATGCGAGCCTCGGAACATCGTAAAAACTTTATTTCAAAAACGTTTTGAAAGAGAGGGTTTTAAGACTAAAATCTTTTGATCAAGATCGTTTTGGTCCAAAAAAAAAAAAAAAAAGGGGTATGAAGTTGAGATTTGACTCTCTCTCCTTGCCGAAGAAATTGAACCTTTGCACTGCACAACTTCCAAAACCATCAGTCGCGTCCAAGTCTTAAAGGTGGTCAAAAATGGGGTGTCTACACTTGCTAACATAGTATACTGGCCTCTGTTCCTTGTTCACTTCTCGAATTAATACTGCACTTACGGCATGATCTGAGATTGCCAGATAGAGGTATAGCTCATTTTCTGGTTCTGGAGTGGACAGAAGATGTGGTGTGTTGAGGTATCTCTTGAGACTTTGCAGTGCTTCGGTACACTCGCAATTCCATTCAAGCGCTGCCCTTTTCCTCAAAAACTTGAAGAAGGGCTTCATCCGATCTGAAGATTTGTTGATGAACCGATTTAGTGCGGCCGCCATTCCGGCCAGTTTCTGTAGCTCTTTAGCCTTTGTTGGTACTTCAAGATCTTGTATTGCTTTGATTTGGTCCGGATTCGCCTCGATTCCTCTGTGAGTGACCATATATACCAAGAACTTCCCTGTTCCTAACCCGAAAGCACATTTCGAGGCATTGAGGCGAAGCTGATGGTTTTTCAGGATGCCAAAAACTTCTCTCAAGTCTGTAAGGTGGTCTGTAGCGAGCTTGCTTTTTACTACCATATCATCTATATAAGCTTCCATGGTTTTCCCAAGTTGGTCCTTGAACATCCGAGTGATCATCCGCTGGTAGGTTGCTCCGGCGTTCTTGAGGCCGAACGACATCACTTTGTAGCAATAAGTTCCTCTTGGGGTGATAAATGCTGTCTTTTCTTGATCTGGACTGAACAGTGGTATCTGGTAATAGCCGCTATAAGCGTCCAGAAAGCTTATGCGCTCATGCCCTGCTGCTGAGTCTACTAGTTGATCAATGCGAGGCAGCAGAAAACTATCTTTAGGGCAGGCTTTGTTCAAGCAAGTGAAGTTAACGTAAACTCTCCATTTTCCGTTCTTCTTTTTTACTACAACTGTGTTGGACAGCCATTGCGGGTACTGAACTTCTCTGATTGCTCCCGATGCCAGGAGTTTTTCGACTTCAGAAATTACTGCTTCAGTGTGCTCAACTGAGGATCTCTGACTTTTCTGTACAACGGGCCGAGCGTAAGGGTTGATGTTGAGCTTGTGGCAAGCAAATTCTGGGTCGAACCCTGGAGTATCATATGCTGACCATGCGAATACCTTCATATTTTCCCTCAGCAGTTCCAGCAGCCAAAGTTTCTCATCAGTGCCTAGCGAGGTACCGATATGGAAGTACTTTTCTAGATCATCCTCTTTTACCAGGACTTTCTCCAAATCCTCTACTATCTTTTCTTCTAGGGCACTCCCTACATCTTCCAAGACTGGCTGTTCGGCCACTTCTACTGTCTGTACCCAATTGCAGAGTTGTTTTTCCTTTAATACTACCATGAAGCAATGTTTGGACGCAACTTGATCCCCTGAGATCTGCTCTACTCCGTGTTCCGTTGGGAAACGGATGAGCTGGTCGTAGGTTGAAGGGACCGTCTCCATTTGATGAATCCATGGACGGCAAAGTATGGTGTTGTAAGGGGATGGTGTATTAATAACTAGGAACTCTATTTAGAGGGTTTTCGTTCTTGCCACGACTGGCAACACTATTCTGCCAAGCGGCCATTCTGGTTGCGAATTGAAGCCAACTAACGGGGCTACTGCTGGGGTGAGGTGTTGCTCGGAGAGACCAAGCTTTCTGAACAAGTCATAATACAATATGTCTGCTGCACTGCCTCGATCATTTTCGATGCAGGCTCTATTGACATGACCTGTTGGATTTGCACAGCTTTAGCAATCTCTTCTCTCAGTGTCTCCTCAAGTTCCTAAGTCGCTGTCTCATGGATCACATTTATTATCAACTGAGGTGGGTGCTCAATATTTGGTTCTGGTGGTGGGTTCCCCGGTTCGGTCACTTCCTTATCCTGATCAATGTAATCCCGGAGGTGCCTAGCTGCTACCAAGTCCTCCAAGTGTTGTTTCAGTGCCCTGTAGTTCTGAGTTATGTGCCCCCTATCTTGGTGATAGGTGCATTTGAGCTTCTGATTGCGCTGAGCTGGATCTTCTAACATTTTCGGTGGCCGGACAAAGAAGGGCTCTCTCTTGATCTTTTCCAGGATTTGATAGATCGGCTCCTTGAATACGGTCACGACGGCTTTGTAGGATTTGGACTTATCCACTTTATTCACTGCGATCCCTTGGTGTTCTCCTCGATCTGTTCTCTTTTTCTATCGAGCTGTTTGTTCTGCTGATGCTACCTCGATGGGGATCTGATCATCTTCGAGGCGAGCGTACTGCTCAATCCTGGCATGCAAGTCTTTCAATGCTGTGGCCGGGCGCTTGGTAAGTGATTGTCTCAACTTACTTTCCGGGCGCAGACCATGTTTGAAAGACATAACGGCCATCTGCTCGCTGCACACGTTTTCCTCCAGGTCATTATACTCTTCCCAGTACCTCCTAGCATAACTATGCAGCGTTTCTTCCTACTCCTTTCGAAGGCCAAACAGTGTATCCGACTCCTTCGGGATCTTAGTGTTGGAGACGAACCTGGCTAGGAACTCTTCGGAGAGCTGCTTCCAGCCATGAATCGATCCAGCGGGGAGTCGATCGAACCATCGAAGTCTGGTTTCTCCCAAGCTGGATGGGAAGACTTTGCACATCAATGCCTTATCTCGGCTCCATAGAGACATCATCTGTCTGTAATGGCTGATATGTGTCAGCGGGTTCGACTTCCCATCGTACGAAGTGAACTTTGGTGGGGTAAATTTCTTTAGAGGTCTCATGGTCTCAATCTCCGGGGAGAATGGCGAAGAGACGAGCCTATCCGGCGTTCGGTGCTCTCTCTAGTGAACGGTATGGTCCAGATGATCCCGATGTTGCTTGTTCTGTTTGTTGCCGATCAACCAAGTACGGAGGTCTTGAGGAGGGTATTCAGTCTGTTGACTAACTTTCTTCTGCCTTTTAGCCCTTCTCCAGCGTGACCACGGGTGTGGCTGCTTGCCGTCTCACTCTGTACCGGGATAGGCTGGCTTTGTTGTCCAGACTCATTTCTGGGGAACTGCTTCACTGGTGGCTCTCTAGATGAGCTCCTCCGTCTCAAACGAGAGGGCTCTGCTTCAGTCTTCTTTTCCGTTGGATCACCCAACACCCTTTTAAGTTGTGCTTTCAGCTCCTGTATCTCCATCCCCATGGAGTCTATGATTTGATCTTTGTAATCCTTTTCCAGAAGAAAGTGATGAGAAGAACCTCCAGCGAAGGGTAATTGATGCTTGACGGATTCAGGGGCCTGGTTATTGTTTCCAGTTTGTTCCTCCAAGACTGTTGGGAGTGCCAAGCCTTTGTTCTTCGTCTTCTCTGTGTGTGGAGTATGTATCGAAGGTGGAATATTCTCAATCCTCATCGCCAGAACTGAGTGCAGAGCTTAGAGATGAAGTGATCCACGTTTACCGCACCAATTGTGCGTACCGGATTCCGCACTAGATCAAAATGGATCGGGGCTCTGCACTCAGTTGGACTATCTAGGGACTGAGGTTCCTGCCACAAGAAGCACCGTAAGAGTTGCCTGGCCGGGGTTGGCCGGATAACCTCTCTAGTGTGGGAATCAGTGATCGGAGAAGAGAGGTAAAGAGTTGAGTTTGTAAGTAGATGGGGTTTTACTTGGAACAGTTCAGTTACCTTCAATGTGAAGTTCATGTAGTATATATAGTGTACCTTGCTTGCTTCTCAAGATGGTTTCATGGAGCTCTGGTGCTACCAGGCTTCCTTTTAGCATTGCCCAAGATGGGGGACCACCTGATAGTTGTTATAGAATGCATATACTCATTGTAGTCATGCTGATAACAAACTTCATTCTTCTGGTTCAACAGCTTCCGTGATTCTAGGTGTGGGGGACCA
Source organism: Camellia japonica (assembly GCA_030407325.1). NCBI lineage: Eukaryota > Viridiplantae > Streptophyta > Magnoliopsida > Ericales > Theaceae > Camellia > Camellia japonica. The sequence goes on from JAPPVO010000031.1 coordinate 80,555,820, forward strand.
GCTAAGGTGGCAACTTGCACATGTACATACTCATAAGTTCCACGTTTCTCTACGAGGTTCTCTCAGCTCAGTACCTTCGCGCCCCATTCGGCCCTATACAAGGCTTCCGTTGGGACGGGCTGGTCCATTCGGATATCTTAGTGTGGTGTAGACACCCCATTTTTGACCGACCTTAAGACTCAGACGTCACCGATTGAGCGGTTGGTGATGTTGCATGTTGTGCCCGTTCAGAAGTCTCAGAGTCGCGGCCGTGAGCCCTGCCTCCGGATTTCCGAACCCTCTTCTGTACCTTGTCTCGGTTTGCGAACCAGACTCGGTTTTCTCTGTTTCTTTTCCTGAAGGGAGGGAGAGGTCCCGTAGACCATCTCTCAGTGGCCGTGGGCTACTTTTCGTGGCCGCAGGCCATTTTGCCCATTTCGGAGCCCGGTTCCCCTTTTTTTCGGACGTCAGGCCATGTGCCTCGGTTCGGGACCGTCTAACCATCTCCGATTCCTCCGGTTTTTGGCATACATCTTATTTACTCCTCTTTTGAGGGACACTGAGGTCTGAGAGACCCACTTCGTGGTCGAATGCCACTTTCGGTGCTTAACAGCCTATTTTCGGGACCCCGAACTGCGTGTTTTGGCCCCCGAGCATTCGTTTTGCATCGATTTTCGTTCATTTTTGGCAAGTACCCTCTGTTTTTATCACTAGGAGGTCACTGAAGGGTGGGAGGCCAGCAATTGTCTCAGCAACCAGTTATATTCCTCCCTCCGGCGCCCTCCGACGCCCGTTTTCTCACTACTTCCGAGCCAATGTTGACCACCCTAGGAGCATTTTCTTCTCAAGCCCAAACCACATATTTGTGTTGTACACACATGGGAGGACCCTAATATCACATGGCCGGCCATAACTCAACTTGAACCTTTTGAACCCCTCCTAAAAGTGGCCTATTCTCTCTCTTGTTTTAGAGTTGCCATTTTCCAACCACAGGGTTGTGTTTGAGGAGACCTGGGAGGACACCAATATCTGGTGGCCGGCCAGAAATTGTTTTGGACCATTTTACCCCTTTTCATGATCCTACAACAAAAATATAACAAAAATAGCCACCTACAACACAACAAAAATATTTCCTACAACAAAAATATTTTTGAAAAATATTTTTGTTGTGTTGAGGGTTTTATTGTTTTGGAAATTGTTTAGGGTTGTTTTGTTTTGGCCACCTACAACAAAAATAGCAGGCCGGCCATGATCCTTGGGATGTGTTCCTTGCAGCTGTATAGCTTTTTCCCCCAAAATATCTGATTTCGGGGGACTTTGATAGAGAAGGGAACTTAGTCCCATTTTCTCTACACTTTTTTCCTTACCTTTCTCCTCCATCCTTGCATACATACAGCAGCTCCTCTCTATCTCAAGGGTTAAAAACTTGCTTTGAGCATAACATACATATCTCTCCATTTCTCTCTCTCATTTTTCTCAAGTTTTGGCTCCATTTCTTCACTACCACCAAGCACACACCACCACACACTCCATTTCCCAGCAAGGAGGGGTTTTTCAGAGGCTTAGAAGCAACATTCCTTGGTCCAAGAGGTAGCAAAGAAGTGATCTTTAAGGGTAAGACCATTTTCCCTCTTTTGTAGCACTTTTTTGCACCATTCTTCTAGCCTATTTTCTTACTGTTTTGGGCTCCGACCCTAACTGAAAGGGTCATTTTTTTGAGCCATTATTCATGTTTGTTTAAGGGCTCAACCCTGTTTGAGCCCCCCATTTGGTACTTGCTTCAATACCCTCTTAAATACCATAATCTTGCATGATATTTCTAGCCTATGTGTGATCTGTTTTTGAGCATGATATAAACTGTGAGTGGGCTTATTTTGAGCCCCTCTACAACATTGTAGAAGGGATCAACACTGTTGGGGGCCTCCATGTAGCACTTACCATTATACCCCTCTTTGGTCCCCATTTTTGCATGCTTTGTTGGCCTGTCTTTATTCTGTTTTTAGGCCATCATCAGAACTGAAAATGGCCATATTTTGACCTTCTTGGCATATCTCATTAAGGGTCTTTGACTGTTTGGTGAATGCTTTGTATACCTCATGTTATAGCCTCTTGTTGGCCTATTTCTTGCATTGCATTTGGAGCATATTTTCATACTGATTTGAGGCTTGTCATCTACTGTAAATGTTCATATTTTTAGTCCCTCTTAAGTGTTGTAGAAGGGTATTTTTCCATTTGGGCTTTGCATCTACCACTTGCTTCATGACCTCCCTTGCGGAGCCATTTTTGTATGCCATTTTAGCCCTACTTGTGATTTCTGTTTGGCCATGTTTCGTACTGTAAAAATGTGAGTTTTGGGGCTGCCTTGCTTCTTCTTTTTCATGTCATGTATCAATTATGCATGTATTGTATAGCTGTAAGCCATTTCGTGCACTTATCTTCGCATTTCGGGATCATTTCATGCATCGGGTATTATTTCGCCTCATTTCGGGGCTGTTTTGCCCCTCATTTTGTCACTGATTTTTGCATGTTTGCATATCATATTCCATGTCTTTGCCATGTCTCATTAGAGTGGCATTTCAGCGCCCGAGGGTCCGTCCTCGGTTTGCGTGCCCGCGTGCACACATTTCGAGGTGTCTTGTTTTCATCTGATGGCCTCCTGTGTGAGTGTAGTTGAGGCTCTCTCATGTCGGCGTAAGCCCATTATTGCATTGCGTATGCCATTCCACCCATAGCATTGTGTATGCTCGGTTGTGTATTACCTCGTGCAGCATGTATGCCATTCCATGACATTGTGTATGTTAGGGTTGCATATTAGCTACATTTCATGCATATCATGCATATTGCATCATGTTCGGGATAGGAGTTAGCCCGGGCACGGGAAACGAGGCACGTTTCGTACTCCGAGCGACGGAACGGGTCTCAATTCCCAAGTCACCGACACTCCGGATTATCCATGATGGAGTTAGGTTTTGTTGTAGCATTCATATGCATTCATTCTATATTGAGTTGTGCAATTCGGCTCCTCGGCCATCATGCATCGATATGCGTGATTGGTGGCACGAGGATCGAGGCATGCATATATTTGTGAAATACATTGCTATGCCCCTTTCCTGCTCTCTGTTGCAGCAAAATGAAGAATCAGCAACTTTCTGGGACTTGGCACGCATTTCGAGAAACATTGCAAATAGAGGCTAATTGGGGCATCCCAGTGGATTTCCGCGCAAAGCAGCCCAAACATGCATCATTTCATTATCCGGAGCGGAGTCAAGGCAGTCCCTGGCTTGCATGCCAATTTACAGTTTTTCTTAGTTAATTTGTTAATTAATTAGGGATCTGTATATTATTCGGACTGTACTATTCTTCTCATTTGGGACTGTATTATTTATTCGGACCCTCTGTGCGAGGGCATAATTGTAATAAGTGTGGGTGAGTGTGATGTATGTCTTCCAAACCCACGTCTTTTTCCCTTTTATTTACCCGCTTATGATGGTTAGATTAGGGCATATTTCAATTAGCATACAGTATGACAGCATGTTTGCATCATTCATCTGTTTTGCACGCACCGGGCTCGGCGCATCATGCAAACTGCATTTGTATTTCAATTCCAAATTGAATACTTGATAGCTGTAGCATTTCATATGCCATGTTTAGAATAGCCGAGCCTGCTATAATTTGCATCTTTGCATGTGTTGCATTAGGCAATTCTGTGTACCTAGGATCATGCATAGATTTCTAATAAGTTTATGTTTTGGCTTGGAGTACTCGGTGAGTTTTATGCTTTAGCATCCTTGCATGCGTGTGAGTGTTGCCATGAATAGCATGCTTACCATGAGGCTATGTGCTTATGTGATATAACTGCCTTGAATGCCTGTGGGTGGAGGTTGAGTTACTTGAATTGAGATAATTCATCAAATATTTGTTTTTTAAGCCCACTAGATAGTGGCGAAACCATTGTTCTTCTAAGCCCACCTGAGGGTGGCAAAATCCGCATTTTTAGCCTACCTGCGGGTAGCACCATCAAACCATTTTCAAACAAACAAACAAACATGAAATGTTTTGTTCCAATTCAGGCGACCCAGTCTATACTTGTATGCTGTGCGCATCACATAGTAACCTAGGCTAATAACCGGAATAAGAACATACAATGTTTTCAAAAACAGATATCATGGTTAGTAAGGCCGGTCTTTGACCGGGCGAGCGGGGGTGCTCACGAAGTGACCTTCCCAATCGTACCCAAGTTCCCGAGCCGAGGCAACTTTGGTGATGACGGACACGTGGCCTTTAGCACCGAGTCAGGGTTTCCTAAATTTCCCATTTAAAAAAAAAAAAAACATTTAGGTGGCGACTCTGTATCTGGCGAAGCAGTCTATGTTTGGCACTTCTTTCAAAAAATCTGTTTTCAAAACGATTTGCCGGATTTGGACTCTTTGGTTCAAGATTAAGAACCGTGACATTTGAGTCCTTCGAACTGTAGTGACCCAATATCGAACCAGAACGGGGGGGACTCGCACTCCTTTCCCCGGGATGCGTTCGGGGACGTCTACATGTGGGCTCAGCCCACTTTAGTTCGGCCCATAGATTAGGTCTTCCAGCTCAGCCCAGCCCAGTATCGCGGCTGGGCTAGCCTTTCCACTGCGGGTTGGCCCCGGGTGCTTGAGGACTTGGGTAGACAGTTGATCATGGAGTTGGGCTCAATTAGCTTGCCCATATATTCGTCTAATCCATTTGGATTTGGACTTTAATGGATTGGGCCGACCCAAGGCTTGGATCCTACCTATTTTATATTCAGCCCCTTCAATTATATTCCATTTTAATAGTGCACACCGTAGAAGCTACCGGTTAAGAAAACTACTTGTGATACTTAGCCTTAGGTAAATGTAAATTATAATCCAAGCTATGATCATATTTTTTTTTTTTTTTTTTTTAATTTTGTCTGAAGCTATGATCATTTTGAAAACACTAATGGTGTGTTTGGTAACGTTTACGTTTTCAGTTTATATTTACAAAAATTTTATAAACTGGTTTTTGTTTATTTTTAGAAAAACATAAACTACAAACGCGTTTGGTAATTGACAAAATGTTTAAAAAAAATTTAAAATATAAAAAAGAATGAGAAATGGCAAGTGGCGGCGGAAGACGGTGGTAGAAAGTGGTGACGGTGGGTGGTGGGTAGCTGGTGGTGGCGGGTGGTGGGTGGTAGTGGTGGTGGGTGGTGGTGGTAGGTGGGTGGCGGATGGCGGGTGGTGGGGGTAGTGGCGGGTAGGTGGCGGGTGGTTGGTGGGTGGGTGGGTGACGGTAGCGGGTGGTGGTGGTGGTGATGGGTGGGTGGGTGACGGTAGTGGGTGGTGGTGGTAGCGAGTAGGTGGTGGTGGTGGCGGGTGGTGGGTGGTGGTGGCAGATGGCGGGTGGTGGTGGTGGTGGTGGTGGTGGGTAGGTGGCGGTGGTGGTGGTGGTGGGTGGGTGACAGTGGCGAGTGGTGGTGGTGGCGGGTGGCGGTAACAGGCGGGTGGTGGCGGGTGGTGGGTGGGTGACGATGGGGAGTGATGGGTGGTAGCGAGTGGTGGTGGTGGTGGCGGGTGGTGGGTGGTGGTGGCAGGTGGGTGGCGGATGACGGGTGGTGGTGGGTGGTGGTGGCAGGTGGGTGGTGGGTGATGATGGTAATGGTGGTGGTGTGTGGTGGTGGTGGTGGTAGTGGGGGTGGTGGTGGCGGGTGGGTGGTGGTGGTGGGTGGTGGATGGTGGTGGCAGGTGGGTGGTGAGTGGCGGTGGCAAGTAGGTGGCGGGTGGTGGTGGCAGGTTGTGGATGGTAGTGGCGGGTGGTGAGTGGTGGCGGGTGGATGGCAAGTGGGTGGTGGTGGTGGCGAGGGGTGGGTGGTGGTAGCGAGTGGGTGGCAGGTGGGTGGCGGGTGTGTAGCGGTGGTAGTGGGTAGTGGTGGCAGGTGGGTGGTAAGTGGTGGTGGCAGGTGGTGGTGGTAGAAGACGGTGGTGGAAAATGATGGCGGGTGGTGCCTACTGTTGGGTGGTAAAAAAAAAAAAAACTCAAAACTCAAAACGAAAACATATTTTTTGTGTTTTCATTTTGTGGCCAAATTTATAAACTGAGACCACTGATTTATAAATCAAAAATTTTACCAAACAAGTTTTTATTTGAGTTTTTAAAATTTTTATAAATATAAACTGAAAACTGAAAACGTAAGTGTTACCAAACGGCACCTAAGCTTGCAAGGTATCTTCAACTACTGACGAGTCACGTGTACAAGTGTTCACTAATGGTGATCGAACTCAAGATTTTAGGTTTATGGTTGTATCTAATGTCTCGTTTGGCGAGAATTAAAATGATTAAATAAATATAAAAAGATAAAATAAATTAATTTAATTAATGACATAAAATATTATATTTAAATTATAATTGTTTTATTTTTTTTCTCGTAATTATCACATCTAAACTTAAAAAAAGTTAAAAAATTTTCCTAAACGAGCCTAATTTAGTCAAGCTCAATTAGTCAAAAGTGAAATTAAATTAACTCTTCTCAAACTAAGGCTAAGATTAATTTATGATTAGTTCTTTTAGAAGCAAATTTGTGGGATGACCATTCAAAAAAATAAAATAAAAGCACATTGGCCTTTCTAATTCGGGACTTGAGAATTGTCATATCACTGAATAAGTGTTGAATTTAATGAGAAACAGGTGTTCTTGGTGAATGTATTAATAATGAAAATGAATTTATCTTTGTTTCCTGTAGTTGATGGGATGAAGGAGACAGCAGCATTTCATAGCTACCGTGAATCTCACTTGAGCTTTTAAGTAGAAAAAGTGATTTTTTGTTTGATCGTAATTGATTTTTTTTTTGACAGATTTATTATTATTTTTTTATTATTATTATTTTTATTGTGTAGTTTGTATGGCTCTTTAAAATGTTGTTTTTGTATGTTATTATTTTTAATATAAATGTTTTTCATATTCTCTAAAAAAAAAAAAAATTTGAATTTAAACGCACTAGATTGTATCAGTTTGTGGGACCAAGCAAGATTAATGTGTTTCCTTACTACTTCGAATTCTTGGAATCAAAGGGCAAATTAACTTTGATTTTGTTTTGATATCCTTAGAAAATATATTTTTAGAGCATAACAATTATTATTATTATTATTATTTTTGGGGGGAGAAAAACAATGAAGAAAAATCCTGTTTTTATTTCTAGGCCTAACACAAATGGTGGGTTGGGTCCCTCTTGTTAGCCAAATCGGGCTTATTACATGATCTACTTTTTTAACTGATATATAAATTTATTTTCTAAATTCAATTTTTAGATTTAATAATATGTAAAAAATATAATTTGTTAATAATTAGAGAAAATATGATAAAAATAATTGAGATAAACTTTTAAATAGACTATCATATCATTAAATTTGAAAGGTAAATTTAATTTTTGAGTCTGAATATACTACTCTTTTATATTTAGTTTGTTCTTCTTTTAGGGTTAGGCGTGTAATGTTCCATGAAAAAAATATGGTTGATCTAATAATTATAATTATATTTATTATTAAACCAATGATTGACAAGCATGACTTTAAAAATATAAAGTTAATTACACTTTTCACCATATACTTTGTTTTAAAAATTTTACTTTAATCTCTATAATTTTAATTTGAACATGTCTGATTCCTACACTTTAAGTCTAATTTTAATTTGATCATTCTGTCTAAATTGGACATTAAAATTAACAACCTTGGGGCACTTGTCAATTTTCTAAGGTTTCAATTCGATCATTCTGTCCAAATTGAAGTTAAAATTAACAATTTTAAGATATTTGCCAATTTTTTAAAGTGCATACATAGACAAAATTAACAAAAATTTAAACGAAATGGCTAAATTAAAACTAAACTTAAAATATAAGGACCAAATTATTCAAATTGAAACTAAAGAGACTAATGTTGAGTTAAAATACAAGGGTGAAAAATATAATTAACCCAAAAATATACTATGAAATAATTATGATAATAATGGAAAATTTACATATAAATCTCATCTTAAGAAATGTTGATCCATTTAGTTCCAAGTATTTTTTTATAGACAAATTAGTCCTATTAATTTTGAAAAAGTAAATTTAATATATTATTTGAAAATTGAATTTACGGTTATACTATTATTTCTATTATGTTTCCTTTTATTTTTTCTTTTGTGCTAGAAAGATAAGGTACACAATATATGAGAATCAAATTTGGGATGAATTATTATATGATAATCTTTTTTATTTGGAAAACATTTCAAAAGGAGTATAAAAATGATTTGAAATATGAGATTATTCACACATTTCAAAAGGATGTGGGATTATTCAAATATTTCAAAAGAAGTACAAAAACTCCTTAGTAAGTTTTAGATAAATGTATAATTTTAACCTATAACACTCCAATATAGCAATCAAACGTAATACTCCAAAAAAAAAAAATCCTCACTATACTTTTCTCAAACGTAGCACTCCAATATAACATTATAAAAAAACTTCTTAGTGTATTTTTCTTAAATATAACACTTTAAAAAACTCATTAATATAAGACTCTAATATAACACACAAAAAAACTTCTTAGTATATAATTCTCAAATTTAACACTAAAAAAATGTCTCAGTGTAACACTCAAATATAACATACACAAAAAAAAGATATGGGATTCTTCAAATCATTCCAAAATGATATTGGATTCTTCAAACCATTTCACAAGGGGTACAAAAAATTCCTTAGTAAGATAAAAATAAATGTATAATTTCAAATTGTGAGTGTCGCGTTTGAAAAAAATATACCAATGAGCTTTTTAGTATTTCTGTATGTCACATTGAAGTATGTTACATTGGAGAGTTATGCATGGGATTATATTGATCGGAGTGTTAAGTTTGAAAAAAAATATATATATATATATATATATATATTTTTGTTATATTGGAGTGTTATGTTTGGAAAAAAAATTCACTAAAGAAATTTTTTTGAATATTATATTGGAGTGTTACATTTGAAAAAAGTACACTAAGAAATTTTTTTTTTTTTTTTAGTGTTACATTACAGTGTTACTTTTTAGTTTGATCAATGTTACATTGGAGTGTTAAAAAAAAAAAAAAAAAAAAAATTGTTATGCTCTAGAAATATATTTTCTAAGGATATTCTCATATCAAAACAAAATCAAAGTTAATTTGTCCTTCGATTCCAAGAATTCGAAGTAACAAGGAAATACATTAATCTTGCTTGGTCCCACAAACTGATACAACCTAGTGCATTTAAATTCAATTTTTTTTGAGAATATGAAAAGCATTTATATTAAAAATAATAATATATAAAAACAAGATTTCAAACAGCCATACAAACTATACAATAAAAATAATAATTAAATAAAAAACAAATAATAAATCTGTCAAAAAAAATCAATTACGATCAAACAAAAATCACTTTTTCTACTTATTAAAAGCCCAAGTGAGATTCACAGTAGCTATGAAATGCTGCTGTCTCCTTCACTCCATCAACTACATGAAACAAAGATAAATTCATTTTCATTATTAATACATTCACCAAGAACACCTGTTTCTCATTAAATTCAACACTTATTTAGGCCAAGTTTGATAAGTTCAAAAAAAGTTAAAAAGTTAAAAAGTTACTCAAAAAGTTAAAAAATTATCATTATTCATCAAAAGTCAAAAAGTATGGCTGCACAACTCTCAATCCTAATTTTTCTCTACACACTAATTTATACAATTTTTTAATACACATTTTTTCATAAAAAGTCAAAAAGTTAACCCAAACAATCATATTTTTTTCTCAACTTTTTAGTCCAAAAAGTCAAAAAGTGCACTTATTTAGGACATCCCAAACAACCCCTAAGTTTGGGAACACCCCAAAAAGTTACTCAAAAAGTCAAAAAGTTACTCAAAAAGTTAAAAAGTTATCACTATTCACCAAAAGTCAACAATTACGACTGCACGATTCTCAATTCTAATTTTCCCCTACAAACCAATTTTTACAATTTTTTATTACACATTTTTCCATAAAAAGTCAAAAAGTTAACCCAAACATTCATATTTTCAACCTCAACTTTTAGTCTAAAAAGACAAAAAGTGCACTTATTTAGGACACCCCAAACAACCCCTTAGTGATATGACAATTCTCAAAGTCTTGAATCAGAAAGGCCAATGTGCTTTCATTTTATTTTTTTGAATGGTCATCCCACAAATTTGCTTCTAAAAGAACTGATCATAAATTAATCTTAGCCTTGGTTTGAGAATTCACAGTAGCTACGAATTTTTAGTATTTTTACAGTTCATAAAAAGCTTTAAAACTGTAAAAAGTGAGATTCACAGTAGCTATGAATTTTTAGTATTTTTGTGTATTAATCAAACTGAATTTTTATGCTCTAGAAATATAACTGAAAAGCAAGTTTTAAAACTGTAAAAATGTTACAATGTAACACTCTAAAAAAAAATTCTTAGTTTAATCAATGTAACACTCCAATATTGATCAAACTAAAAAGTAAGCTTTGAAACTATAAAAATGATACAGTTTCAAAGCAAAAATATATTAAGCATTTATCCTTATTAATCAAACTGAAAAGCATGTTATGAAATTGTTAAATTTTACTGTTCTAAAGAATGTTATGAAACTGTAATTTTTTGCAGTTTTAAACCATGATTCATTCCAGCACAAAAATATATATATATATATATATATAAACTGGAAAATTTTATAGTTTTCACCGCCTGTAACTAAGAGTTGAAAAGAACTTATTCAGAACTTGAAAATTTTCTCCATTAAAACAGGAAAAGAGAAGTGTATATGTAACAACCTCGGCCTATGATTAACTATAAACCATGATTAAGGATGCCTAATAAGTAATTAAGATGAAATTTTGAATTAATTGCATGTGTGTTGCATTATTTGTATTTCTATCTGTTTATCGTAGAAATATTTGTTTTATGTGTTTGTTCTGTTCTGTGAATTGAAGGCCTTATCGGTATTCGATCACGAAATTGACTTCGTTTCTGTGTTATTTAGAATTTTTAGAATGTTATAGTAGGTTTAATTGAAATTCGATTTGGAGCGATTAAATTAAAATAATTAATGTCAATTTAATTAGCTTAAACCAAGTTTAATTAAACACCACTAATAAGCAAGCCTATATAAGGCTTAAGTTGATTATAGAGCATAACTCACACTCTAATTTTATCATCTTTGAGGCAACAAAACGTGTAGAGAGAGAGAGAGAGAGAGAAAATAAGAGATTGAGCTCAACTAAGAGAATTCTTGGATAGTCAAACTTGAACCCTTTGAATTCACACCTTATGTATGAACATTTCCCTTTATTCTTGGAAATAAGGTACATAGGAAGTGAATTCATGAGTCATGTAGGAATATTTACATGAAATTGAAGAGAATAAGTTAGAATTATGGCAATCATGGAAGAAATGAGCTAATTATATACATGCGTGCATAATTCATGGAGTTTGAGTTTTGATTTCAACAAATTCTTACATGCAAGAACCTATTTTTGTTCAATTATGGGAGCTCATTGTGATTTTGCACTTTAACACTCCATTTGTACATGTTTTGGAAGGTTTGGGTTCTTGACAACACATGCATGATATGCATACATATTGTTCAAGTTTGGTTTTGAAGAATTCACTTGCTTTTCGAACTTGATTTTGTGTACTGAACCTTCATTCATGATGTTTTATAAGTTTACAAGTGTTTTCTCAAGTTTTGGGGCCCAAAGGTTGTGTTTTGCAGCTTTGAATTTGAGTTTTGGACTTAGAACATCAATCTGAAAATTCTAGAATTTTGTCTCACCGCTCGAGCGACCGTTCTTTATTTTGCGCTTTCGCTCAAGCGACCAAAAGTTGACTCGAGCGTAAATTGCATACTCCTAGAAGTTTACACGTTTTGCAAACCACTTGAGCGACCCGAGTTGTGCTCGAGCGAAGACCTTAGTCTCACGCTCAAGCGACCGTCAAGCGGCCATCAAGCGGAGAAATCAAGCAACTAGTACTTTTGCAGAGTTTACAGACCGCTTGAGTGACCGAAGTTGCTATCACGCCTCGAAAATAATACAATAATACAATAATAAAGACTAATACAAAATGGCATAAACAGAGTATTAGGCTTTCATTAATTATAGTCCATTTACAAAAGGGACACATGCATTACGCATTCATAAGCTCTACCCTAGATCTATAGCATGTGGCACCCAACTAAAAGATCAACAAAATTAATGCCCTACGAGCTTACAACTTCCCAAGACAATGATTGGTTACAACAAAATGAGTCAAGAACGCAACACAAAATAAAGCCCTAGGCTTGTACAAAGGTAAATACAAAATAATCAAAAGTGAGCTCTCAGCTCCACAGTCCTCCCATGCTACTACCTTGGTGGAGGTATATCACCGGCACTTGAAAATAATTTTTCCCAAATAAGGTGGGCCAAAGCCCAGCAGAAACAGTCTAACACAAAATATAACAGGGTTATAAATATGATGCACAAGTTCAATGCTCAAAATAAGATCATTCGCAACTCTTTTCCCTCAATTCAAAACTATACTATGCCATGTATTGTATTCCAATCCAATTTCTATCAATTCGTTTCATGTCATTTCATATTTCCTCAATTCATAAGTCACACCCATTATTATTCAAGCAACCAAACTGAGACTACAACTCAGTGGTTTTCTTACTACACAACCATCACACATAACACTTCAGTTTTGCCATTTTATGGAAATTTTGTCTGCGAGATCGGCACCTATGTATACGTGGGGTTTTCGGGACTTGCACCCAGGATACACTGGCCAACTTAATTTAATGGAGTCCACCCTCTTTCTCCTCTCAAACATGGAGTACATCCCCTTTCTTCTCCCAAACATCATACATATACAATATATTATAACATAGTCATATTCAATGACAGCTAGTAAGGAATTAGTTACAATTTACCTAATCCTTATACAATTTCTACAACAATCATAGCTATCCTCCACCGATAGCCTAGCACAAATATTTCTAAATAGATATACAATCTTCTCAGCAGATAAATTATACACATTTCCATAAGTAAGAGATAACACGTATCTAACTACACCATTTATATAAAATTCTATCCAATTTCACATTCCTTGTACACTCTCCATTATTTATACAAGATAATTATTCAAGGTATTTTAGGGCAAAACTCTCATTTTTCTCAATCTCATCCCAAACCCCGAAGATCAACTATTTTAACATAACCCAAGGTCATATTCATTCCCATAACCATTACCAACACATCCATTTGAGAACCCCTCTTTGGAATTTAAACCCTAAACCCTAAGTTCGTCAAAATCACCTCAAAACCCAAATGTTTTTCAAACTCCAAGAAATAATAAAGTTAAAACTCATAGAGAGTGTAGAAAGTCCCTACCTCAAGTTTAGAAGTCGAGAGAAAGAGTGGAGACACTTCCAACACGTTGAAATCCAACTCTATTCGGATGAGAATGTAGCCCTTGAGATGCTCTATCCTTTTATCCAAGAGAGTAGGGTGGAGAAACCACTAAATCTAGGTGAAAAAGTAGAGAGAAAGTGAGTTTTAGAGAGAGGAGCTCTAGATCTAGGGTTTTGAGAGAAAAAGTTATGAAAAAGTGATGAAAAATGGTGCTGCTACAAACTGATATACGCACAGTCCGCTTGAGCGTCAGACACAATAAGTTGTTCTGCTCGAGCGCAAGAAGTGACGCCCGAGCATAGAATACACACATCCAATAGTTTTGCAGACAGAAGAACACTGCTCGAGCGCAAGAATGGCAGCTTGAGTGCACACCCGTTTGAGCATAGGAAAAGCTGCTCGAGTGTAGAATACACTCTCCAAGTAGTTTTGTAGACCTGCAAAAGTACTGAGAGTTTGCAAAGCCCGCTCGAGCACAAAAAGTGCCACTCGAGCGGAAGAGTAAAATTCTGGGCAACAAGAGTTGGGAAATTGAACAACCGACCTGTTCCAAACACAACCACAACAATCTCATAGCCAAGTTTATAGGAAAAGAAGATAAGCAAGGCATATTCAACAATACAAAACTAAGAAACCTATAACCAGATTACAACAAGGGTCGGGTTAAAAATGGAATCGCTATAGTTGCGCTCGAGCGACCATCTTTATTTTTGACCCTCCGCTCGAGAAAGAGAAGCTACGCTCGAGTGAGGACCATGTTTTTAGCAAATTTGACTAAGTGTTAAACAACATGTTTTGACTAAGTGTTAAACAGCATGTTTTGGCATCCTCATTGCATCTTAGGCATTCTTAAGCCCTAATTAAGGCATAATAATAAGGATAAAACTTAGAAACACACTAAGAACCCAATGCAATAAGTTAAGTATTATCCGAGTGTGCGTTTCAATATGTGTATCTGTTATGTTTGTGTAGATCACGCGTCGTAAGCTATCTGATTTGTCTGCTCTGTCTATCTGTTCTCAGAGCCATCTGTGAGTAATAACTTAGTAAAGATATGTTCAACTTCATTTATTTTTTGTATGATGAAATAAGATATGTTTTCTGAAATGTTATGTTATGTACAATGAATGATTGTCCAATTTTTGAAATATATTCGTGGTATCCTTAGCATATCTATTAGCTGTTACCCGGTATCGAAGGTTCTATTATAGGACTTAATATATCTGCAATTTGTTACCCGTACCAGAGGCTCCATCATGGAGCTCAACATATCTTTTATCTGTTACCCATATCCGGAGGTTCCTTTATGGAACTGGTTACTCATAACCACCATCTGTTTTGTATTTGTTCTGTTAGCGCTAATGGATGTACCACATATGATTAAGCATGAACTCTGATTTCGGTATAAGAATATGAATCTGTTTCTGATATGGAATCTGCTTTCTGAATCTGATATGGGACATCATTCAATTAAACATTTACTCTGTTATTATTCACTGGGCTTCCGCTCACTCTATTACTTATGTATGTAGGTGATCAAGCGAGTGGCCAGGCTCAATGATGATCGCCTAGAGCTCTGTTTTGTCGGTCAACCCTTGTGCCTCCTGAAGAGGTTCCGATAGTCATGTGGTCATGCTTTATGAATGTATAAGACTTTGTTTTCTTTTTGGAATATGAACAAGTTTTCTGGTTATTTGTATATTGGGCTAAGTCCCCTTCTAGTTATATCTATAATGAATGTGACGTAAGACTACTGTAATTATGACGTCACGTGTATGTATATAAGTTTTGAACCTTCTGTTCCATGTACGTCTACACAGCTCAATGGACGTTGTATTTTGTATATTTACTTCCGCAACCCCTTATATTGTATCTTGTTATTCAGATCAGAGGCCTTTGGTAATCCTAGGATTACTGGCCGGTTACGACGCTAAACCTACAGGGGCGGGTTTGGATCATGACAGTATAGTAGAGAAAATGTAGAAAAATTAAGAGATCGAAGGAGAGAGATAGATATAGAGAGAAGATTGTACTCTAGCAACTATTTTTTTGTTTAGATCTAACCGGATCTAATGTAGATCTACATCATATCTACTTAGATCTACTTATCTTCTTCGTCAGAAATATATCTTCTTACCGTCGGTGAGGGTGAAGTAAAGAGTCGGTGGTCAGTGGTTGCTGGTGAACTCGAATCGATGGTAGTCGTCGATTGCCGGTGACTATATATCAAAAAGAGAAAGAGAAGAAGTAAGATATGGTTTCCCGTCGACGATTGCCGGAAATCAAAAAGAGGAAGAGGCAGAAAAGAACAAAAACTTAGAAGAACAAAAACATTATAGGACTTTTGAGTGTAAACAAAAGATTGTGGGACTAAATAGGTCACACCTTTTTCAAAGAGGACTTCTTGGTAATTTTTCCAAAAATATGTTGCACAAATTGAGTGATTAAACAAAACAAATAAATTCATATTTGATAAATTAAATTATAGAACATCAAATAAATCTATATTTGATAAATTACATTGTGGAACATGAAATAAAATGCATAACACATAATATATTGAAAAATGAGGAATCAAACTGAAGCCTATGTGATACCACAGTCTCCTTAAAACAGATTAGCTGCCTCATTCTAGGTGCTGGAGGTACGTCGACTTCTATCTCCCAGGATATGACGTTTTAGACCGGCTAATGCAAAAGCACCTTCTGTTAGCTTTGGCGAACTGACAATGGCAGCTCTCACACAAGAAGAAAAGAAAATTATAAGAGAAAGCAAACTGATTGTATAATTCTGGAAGGCCAAAATCTCTCTTGACAACCAAAAAGGTTGGTCTCTATTTATACATCATGGAGGAGAGAGAAGAAACCTCCAGCCATGAATGCTAGCAACCAATGCCCATTACTCCTGGAGTAATGCACAAAATTGATGGGGATTCAATGTGTAAGTTACACACTATATACCTGTATGTATATGCATATCTGCAGCAGACTTAGCCCAAAAAGATTAGATTGGTGGACCACCAATCCAGCCCAGCCCAAACCTAACCTATTCCAGGAAGCCTCAAGCCCTAAATCCAAGCCCATGATCCACGACCCACTTATCACGGATCGCGGACCCGGACCTAGCACGGTCCGGGGCGAGCAAATAGCGCACGCGTATATGTGTGGCAATTTTGTCATAACCAACTTGGACCATAGTATTAGCCCAAGCCTATCCTTGAAGTATCCATAACTCCCTTCCTTCGAAAAATTTGGATGCCCCAAAGGGCTCATGCTCTTATCAAAATCTTGAGGTTTAAATAATACCCATCAAAGTTTTCTTCTATAATCAATATAGGATTGATAGCCATACACAATTCTCAATACCTCATTCATGAGACCATCTTTATGAGACAATTTTTCATTCAATTCTTAATGGCTTTTGGTCATTCTTTTTATGGTATAAAAACCTTGTTATATAGAATCTGAACTCATTTAATCACATCTCAACCAATGGTTAGAACCTATTTTAATTTCACATTAAAGTTACCAAAAATCTATTTTTTCCAACAATCCCCAACATAAACAAAACTTGACCGAATAAAGAAAATGGACAACGTTTACGACAAACACTCGGAGAGAGAGCACACAGACTAACCCTTCATCAGAAAAGGTAGTTGTTGGCCTTGAACCTTTCGTAGTGAAAGTCTATCGAATTTACTAGCTGACCAATAAACGTGATGTCTTAAACTGTTCTGTCATTTGTGTAAACCGAGACAATAGACCTCACCTAGGAGTTAGTCCAACCATTGTTCTTGTTCTCACTTGTGTGTCTGGTATGGCCTTGGAATACTAGCTTGGTTCAATGAGTGTATTTAAAGAATTTGACCTTACCAATTCTTAAAGAAGCGGCCCCACTTTGCACTCATATAGGTGACCTATATGAGGTATCTCATTATACCACGGTTGATTATTCATATCACTTAGGTCATTAAAAGCATTAGCTTAACCTTCCACCCCCACAGGGTATCACTGTACAAAGGAATGGGCAAGAGGATTTACCTCTTCAATGACTCACCCGTTACATAAAATTAGGTTGTCCCTTTGAACCTAGATCTTGGGATCTCTAGTCAACTAGGTTGGGTTTTCCATTCCGGTAACATTACTAAAGGCCTTAACCCCATTTTCTTGACGACGTTTCTACTAACTCTCGAGTTAACCCTTTGGTTAGTGGATTTGAAATGTTGTCCTTAGACTTTACATAGTCTAGAGAGACGACTCCATTAGAGAGTAATTGTCCTATGGAATTATGTCTACAACGGATATGTCTAGACTTTCCATTATACATAGGACTTTGTGCCCATCCAATGACCGATTGGCTATTACAATGAATACAGATAGCAGGCACAGGTTTCGGCCAACGTGGAATGTCACACCCCGTATTTTACTTCTCGGATAACATTACCAATATTCATTAATTAAGTCCATTTACAAATGACAATTCATCCTTAGATGAAATGATGAATAACTAAATATACATATTCCCTCTCGTTATACAACAATGACATTTACATGCAATTAAAAGAAATGCCCTGAGGCTTATGATAAAAGAGAGGACACTACTCTTTACAAAAAAATAGCATTCAGCCAAATAAACAAATGAAATAGTACAATCCATCCCTACATTACACTCATGAAATGGCAAAACCTATTGTTCGATCTTCAAATCCAAAAAGCATTCCCTATACACATGTACAGGTAGGAGGTGAGCAACCACTAACTCACCAAACAATCTTATATTATAACATTAGAAGATATGCGGGTACAAGATACTCATACATATACTTGAAATCATACCATGTCAAAACCATATGATTCTATTACATAATCTCTTAAATCTAATTTATTTTAATTAACCACAACTAGTTAACTTAAATAAATAAACATGCTTCAATAGCAATATAACATCATTTTCAATTCATTCAATTATCCATTTGTCAATTGAATCAAATAGTTAAACAATTCATAATGACATTTAACAAAGTATCAAATACATTTTATACAATCTTATGAGATGAATGCATATGTCATGTCATGCTCAAAATATTTTTCTCATCTTTTGAAAATCTTATGCACAATGCCAATTTGAAAGCACACTAATCCAACAATTTCAATAAAATTCGAAGGTGGTAAATACGATTCAGGTAATCCCTAGGGTGGTGTCTGCAAGTAGGCATATCGAGTACTATCAAATCCCCACTTTACCGGTCTCTCACTGGAAGGGCAGTGGTACCTCCTCCGCGCGTGTTTTGAATCTTTTACCTTAGACACTCAGGCCAACTTAACCAATATCAAACTACACCCCCTATTCGGACTTACCAACGTATTTACCCAAAACAAATCAAAATGATTTTGTTTCGCCAAAAATAATTCCTTTCTCAAAACAATAGTTTTCAATTGCAATTCGAAATCCATGATAACAATGAAATGGAATGGCAATGCAATATGTAACAATGCATTAGGATAGTTCCAATTTCAATTCCACCACACAATGCTTCATTGTGATCAATTTCCATATCTCTATCAATGTAATATCATGATACAATCCCAAAAGATAATATAATAATGTCAATGTTCATGTATTTACCACATGTAAATCCACTACTTCCAACTTAGTCTTTTCAAGACAATTCAACGATATTCTTTGTACACAACAACTTCCAAATCTAACATTTTCTTATCTTTCCAAGGATCTCCTCATTTAAATACCAACATGGTAATTCTTTACCAGTTACCAAAGCCAAAACTTCTAAACAATAGGTTCATCAATTTGTAACTCACATATTTTATCAATGAAATGTAATTAGGATCCTTCCAAAATTCATTACCATCCCAAACATTAAATAGAAACGATTTTCCATTTTTCTCATGCAAGTAAAATCTCGGAATCTCCAAATTAAATCATAATTCTTAATAAGCATAAGTGAATATTCCAACACTTAATCAATTTTATCAAAATCTTCTCTTGACTATAATTATAAAATATAGCACGGTGTTCACTTTCCAATTATCAACATCAACTCCATTGATTTAAACCAAGGAAAATAAATAAATAATTAAAAAATTTGATAATTCATTCTTATTTTAACCAATTCATCCATTTGCTCCAAACGAGCTAAAATCACATTATTGTCTTTTCTTGTCAAAGACCACCAAAACCATTCAAATATTTCATAAAAATTTTGAAGTACGAAATTATTATTATAACATTATCCAACTAGTAAAACTAGAAACCCAATACTAAATCACCTCAACTTAACTAATAATTTTAGTTCAACTTTGTTTCACACCAAACAACTGCATCTCACTTATTTTCTCCAAATCTCATACTTATGAAATTTTAACATTCCCATCCTGCTATATTAAAAGTTGTGGTATAATCTTAATAACACACTTTTAACCAGACTAATTTAATCCACTAAATTAGTAATTTTATTATCTTCACATTTTTCTAAAAGAAATAATACCAAACATAACTTAACCCAACTCATCTTTCAAACATAATCACATTTCATGTTAAGCTACTCAAATAGCCAATCTTTCCCAAATTCTCTTCAAATAACAATTTTCACAACCCTTTTAAAGTTAACTAATCAATATGATATTTACATCAAAAATTTTGAAATATGCCCAAGAGTACAATTTTAAGATTGAGAGTTCAAAAGTCCTCATTTCATACTTTCATTTTCGCAAAAAAAAAAAAAAAAAAAAGAAAAAAAAAAGAAGAAGAACAAAAACTAAATCATCAACACATCACCGTTCACAAAATATCAAAAATATAACACTTGTAGAGTTTTTAATCCCCAAAATAACTTTATAATTCCAACTTAACAATTTACTCAATATTCATCAACATTAATTTATTTTTCTCAAAAATAAGTTCCAAAATCAAAGATGAAAAATATTTCAACTTTATATTTCTCAAAATAAATTTCCATACGACCCATATAACTATGAAAATTAAATTTCAGATTTTTTAGCAAAATTTATCAATACAAGATGATTTTCCCAAATCAATATCAAAATACCAATATTCTTAACATTCAACATAATTTTTCTTTCAAAAATTACCAAACAAATATCTAAAATATATATATATATATATATATATGCAATACCTCTTATAATAACATATTTTCTCAAAAAAATCCTAACATAGCTTTAAAGTAATAATATGAAGAAAGTCCCTACCTCAAATATGAAGAAAAGCAAATATGAAAATGCAAATATCGCCCGATCATGGATCCGAGACCACCATTGCGAAGATCACAACGAGCTCTCCGACTTTCATTTACAAAAGTTTTGCAAAATCTCATTCTAAGGACTCCCATTTGAAGCTCAAAGATTGAGCAACAATGGAGGAAGAAAAAGAGAGAGAGAGAGAAACAATCAGAGAGTGAGAAAGAAAGACATGCAGAGATAGAGAAAGGGGGAAAGGAGCCTCTGTAATTTTTTTTTTTTAAAAAAAAAAAAAAAGTCACAATATTATTTTTTGTAATAATACCTCATAATTTTATAATATAAATTATAAAATGATATAATTTTTCTTATTACAAAATATAACATTTATGTACACTACAAAATATAATATTTTGCTCACTACAAAATATACACCCATATTCTTAACAAACTGGCAAAGCCATTCAACCTCTTCAGTTGCTTTATCCAAAGCAATAAACTTAGATTTCATTGTTGATCTCAATATACACATTTGCTTTGAAGATTTCCAAGACATGGCTGCCCCTCAAAGGGTAAACACATAACCACTAGTAGATTGGAAGTCCTTTATATCAGATATCCAATTAGCGTCACTATACCCTTCTAGTACCACTAGATATCTGGTATAATGCAGCCCATAATCCATCCAATGAGTGATATTCGAATTACTCGTGTATCTACTAAGCTTGCTAACAGAGTAGGCTATATCCGGCCTTGTACAACTCATCAGATACATCAAACTTCCAATGACCGAAGAATATTCTAGTTCAGAGACACTCTCACTATTATTCTTGGTCAAATGTAGACTCATTTATACTTGACTTACCAAATTTCTCAAGTATCTTCTCAACATAGTGAGACTGAGAAAGTACAATACCACTAGATGTTCTGGTAATCTTAATACCCAGAATGACATCTACAAGGCCCATATCTTTCATGTCAAACTTAGAGTTTAACAATCTCTTGGTAGTTCTAATCATCTTATCATTACTACCAACAATAAGTATGCCATCAACGTATAGACACAACATGACATAATTTCTGTCAATGTCTTTGACATATATGCATTTGTCACAAGCATTGATTTTGAACCCATTTGACAACATAGCATTGTCAAACTTCTCATGTCATTATTTAGGAGCTTACTTCAAATCATACAATGATTTGACAAGCTTACAGACTTTTTTATTTCGTCCTGGAGCTGAAAACCCCTCGGGTTGCTCCATATAGATTTCTTCATTGAAATATTCATTTAAAAAAACTGTCTTTACATCCATCTAATGTATCTCCAGACCACGTACAGCTACTATCGCAATCACCATGCGAATGGATGTAATCATTGTCACATGTGCATACGTATCAAAGTAATCCAAGCCTTCTTGCTGCCTGTATCCTTTAATAACTAGCCTAGCTTTATACTTATCAATTGATCTATATTCTTTCATCTTTCTTCTAAAGATCCACTTGCTCTCTAAGGCCATACTACTTGGGGGTAGATCAACCAACTCCCAAGTATAGTTCTGTAAGATGGAGTCAATCTCACTTTTAATTGCTTCTTTCCACAAAGGACTTTTAGAAGAAGTCACAGCCTCATGGAAAGTTCGAGGTTCTCCCTTTAACATATAAGTTAAGAAGTCTGGACCAAAGGACTTTGTGGTCCTAGCTCTTTTACTCCTTCTTGGCTCATCTACTTCCTCAACTTGATCATCGACTTGATCATTGACTTGATCACCTACGTGATCATCTATGTGATCATAGTCATCTTCAACTTCTTTCATGGAACTCGGAACCCCTTCTTGGATACGATAAGGAAATACATTTTCAAATAAAGATGCATTTCTAGATTCCATGATAGTATTCTTGTGTATATCTGAAATAGCAGACTTAAACACAAGAAATCAATATGCACTGCTATATTGTGCATAATCGTTGAATACAAAGTCAACGAGTTTTTAGGCTTATCCTAATCCTCTTGGGTTTAGGTATCACCACATTTTGCATGACACTTCTACATTTGTAGAATTTATAAATTAAAAAAAAAAAAAAAGGCTTTTAGCCTTTTTCCAAAAATTCATACAGAGTCTTTAAACAATTCCTTGTGTCACCATAATTATGAAACTCTCAAAATCATATCACAGTAAATATATTCCCAAAATGTCATCAACTGAATTAGGCACCCAGACATATTTGGTCCAACCTATCACTCTGAAGCTAATAGTCTCACTATTAGGAAACACAAATTCAGTGTTCAATAGTCTACTATTCGGAACTTCATAACATGGCCAGCAGTCTTATCACTATGAATCACTAATTTTTTAGCATGTGGTCAGTAAACTTTCTACTACTAGGAATCACAATTTTTTAACCTGTGATCAGTAGTCCCTTTATTACTAGAAATCACAACGTCCTGACATAGGATCAATAGACTCTTTCATTATTAGGAATCATCATGTCTTGAAATGTGATCAATAGCCTCTCCACTACTCGGAACCATCTTGCCTTGACATGTGATCAGTAATCTATTCACTACTAGGAACCACAATCTCATCACTGTGTAGCTAGTGGTCTAACACCTCATAGGAACCACAAGTTTTCTATCTCCGTGATCAGTGATCTTGTACTCACTAGGAGCCACCAATATATTTGGAATTTAAAAATTCAAAAAAATATTCACCTACCCTAACGGGTTGTCTCATCTTTATTGTTAAGCAAAGCCACATATCAATCATATATGCTATAATTGACAAAAGGATAACATACTAATTGTCTCTGATTAATTCAGAGATATTATCATGCAATCTTATGATTTCTTTTAATCACACTTGATCTCTCTAGATCTTCCTTTAAGAACCTTGCAAGGCTTAAAGTTGGTAGGTGGAACAACATTTCTATTGTCACCTCTTGAAGCCATTTCTGAAAAATCACAACATAATTTTACTATTCTGTTTTTCCAGAAACTAAGCTTAACACTAGAAAATCCCAAAGTCTGAAATTTAATTCAAAATTGATCTCACCATTTACTCTAGAATCGAACATGGTCAGGAAAATTTCCAAGAAGACTGGAGGAGTCACATCGATCCCACTTAAGACCCAGTTAACCTTAGACAAAACTTTCAAGAGCATGTTCACTCCTAATCCATGAGAAACAAATTTAGAATTAAGTTTTTCAGGAGATAAATTAGGTTAAAACAAACCAATTCCCAAGCAAATAAAATTTGCTACCAAAATTATACCACTCATAAAAGTTAACCAGTACTCCTGGAACTGAGCCTATTATTTCTGAATAAAATCAAAAATATTTTAACTAATGCTAAAATTTGGTTTCTTTTCTCAAAACCAAAACACTTTGGAAATAATCAAATTATAGACTAAAACACTTTGGAAATAATCAGATTATAACCAAAGACTTTCTCCAAACTTGGTTTTTTAACATTTTGGGAATAAAATGATTAAACCCAAAGACTTCATCAAACCCCAAAGGTTTGAAACCAAATCTGCTTTAGTTGTCATTTCTGAACAAATAAGAACTACTCTTTAGCCAAGGCTAAGCCCTTTGATTTCTATTACAGAAAACCAAACCAAGTCCCAAACTTACAAGCAATTTAAAAATTGCTAACCAAATTATAAGTAATGTAAAAAATTGTTACAACAATGATTAAGCAAACAAAATGCTTCTAACAATACAAACAAACAAACTTGCTTCAAATTTAGGTAAATAACCAACTAAATCCAAGCAAAAAATTGCTTCAAATATAAACTAATTGGATTTCCCCCCCTCCCTCCCCCCCCCCCCCCCTCTAAACTCCTTTCCTTGCTTAGGTATCCCTGCAAAGGAAGTTAGCAGAAAACTACAACAAAATACATAGCAAATAATTGAATGAAACTGTAAAAGTAATAAATTAATTAAATAGCAAAATTAAATAAAATTAAAATGGTAGACAAGTTATACAATTAAACTTATAACTTCCAAATAAATTACAAACCTTATAACTCAAAAAATTAAATAAAATTAAATATATATATTTTTTTTGATCGGCAAAGAAAATCTTTATTGATGAAAGCATGCAAATAAGATACAGAACATCAATAAAGAGGAGTTTGGAGCTAATTGAAGCTCCAAGCTCCAGTTGGTGAGAAACCAACAAACAAAACAAGAACAAGAAAAGAAAAACCCAGAGCCATGGCAGACTGATCAGCTCCAAGCAAAACAGATCAGCACAATCCAGAGCCATAGTAGACCGAACAAAAACCAACCAAGAACAAGAAAAACCTGGTTCCATTGCACCAAAAACTGAACAAAACTAATCCAAACCAGCACTAAAGTTGAAAGCAAACTGCAGAAATTTACTTCAGCACAACATAGCAGCAGCACACTCTGAAGTAGCCAAATAAAGCATCTAAAACAATGAAACAGCCAATGATGCTGTCAAAAACTGAAATTGAGCTCTACCAGAAGGAGCCCCAGAAGCAGATAGGAAGCAACAAAAGGCTTTCAACAGACCATAAAAAATGCAACTGAACATCACCCAACTAAGAACTTCACTGAGATGAATCAGTAGTCAGGGCTATCAGCAAAACACTCTGAGATGAATCAGCAGTCAGTGTGCAGTTATGAATCAACAGACTTCCACCCAACCTACACTAGAACTAAGAACTAAACTGCAGAACAAATAACAAACACAGTAACTGCAGAACAGATGCCTATCTTCAATACTAGCAGTAGAGCAATTCAGAAGCAGACCAGCAAAAACAAACACTTCCATTGATGACAATCCAAAGTTACATAGCAGCAAAAGGCAGGGCAAACCAGAGGCACAGCAGAACCAGTGACAACCACAAACAGGCCTAGAACATAATAGAGTAAACCAGCAAAACCAGAGCAAGCTAAAGCAGCAATAGCAGCAATGCCAATCCAATTATTGATTTGGAAACCCGTCTCTGATTTGTCTCCAATTGAAGATTAAGTCAGCAACTGAGTAGGGAAGGTCCTTAATAGATGCTTTTAGCCAGAGAGCTGATCTGTTTTTGATAGAATCATTTGTTTCAAAAAAGTTGGGTAGAGCCTATCCAAAAATACATTCATTCCTATGTTTCCAAAGCGACCAAAGGACAATGTGTGGGATAGCTCTCCAAATTAACCTATCAAAATGCTTAAATTTGACACTCATCCACCATTGGAGAAGGCCATCTACTGAATCTTGAATGCACCAAGAGAGCCCCCAATCATGAATTATAGAAGACCAAATATGCCAAGAAAAAGGGGCAATGTAGCAAGAGATGGGTAGCAGATTCAAATTCAAAGCTACAGAAGGTGCAACTGATGGAGATAGAAGGTTCTAAAATACCAATCCTGCGCATAAATTCTGCTGACTTGATTTTATTCTTCCAAGCCAACCAACAGAAAAAAGAAACCTTAGGAGGGACTGCCCTATTCCAAATATGTTTATAGATTGGAATATGTGGACCAATGATGGAATTACTGAAAGAGTAGAGGAAAGAAACAGAGAACTCACTAGATCTTGTAGAAGCATTTGCCCAAATATAACAGTCAACCCTGTGGAGAGTCAGACAGGGGCTGAAGCTAGGACTCCAAGCAATCTAGTTTCTTTATCCAATTCCCAAGTAAACAGCACTCTTCTGATGGGAAAATTCCAATTATTTGGGCTAGTCTTCCTTGCAAAGTATTGATGAAGAGTGCCATCTTTATCCATTGAAAGATTAAAAAGGAGGGGAAAATCAATCTTAAGACAGGAGTTGCCACACCATCTGTCATGCCAAAATTTAATTCTATTTCCATCCCCCACTTTAATTTGGCAGTTATCCACATAAAAATTGTAAATAATGCTGCTATGATTTCCAATAGATAAGATGTCTTTCCAAACTCTAGCATGTTTATAAGAGAATCTTACTGGTGGATTCCAACAAGCCTCATCTAT
Organism: Camellia japonica; assembly: GCA_030407325.1. Classification (NCBI taxonomy): domain Eukaryota; kingdom Viridiplantae; phylum Streptophyta; class Magnoliopsida; order Ericales; family Theaceae; genus Camellia; species Camellia japonica. The sequence continues at coordinate 80,582,436 of JAPPVO010000031.1, forward strand.
CTTGTATTTGCTACATATAGCCCTCCTCCAAAGTGAATTAATTTGAGTTCCAAATTTCCACCACCATTTGAGCAATAGACAAGCATTTACATCTTTGATTCTTCTAATGCCTAGACCCCCTTGATCAATGCTTTTTGTTGCCTCCCCCCATTTTACTAAATGAACTTTCCTTTTTAGGCCATTCCCACCCCATAAAAAGGCTGCTTCAATCCTCTCAAATTCTCTGGCCACACCTTCTGGCATCTTAAATAAAGAGAGAAAATATACTGGTAGACTAGATAAGGTAGACTTGATTAGAGTTAGTCTACCTGCAAAAGACAGCAATTTTCTCTTCCACCCTGAAAGTCTGGATCTGATCTTGTCAAGCACAGGTTTCCATGTAGATTTTTTCCCAGGATTGGCTCCAAGAGGCAGACCCAGAAATCTTAGAGGTAAGCTATGAACTTGACAGTTGAGAAGCTTAGCAAAAGAGAGCAAAAGAGCCTCATCCACACCAATACCACACACCATACTTTTGTGGTAATTAATTCTAAGACCAGATAAGACTTCGAAGCATCTTAGAATTTTTTAATAAGCACCATCTGATCCCAATCTGCTTCAGAGAAGAGAATTGAATCATCTGCAAATTGCAGATGAGACAAAAGAACATCCTTAGACCCAACATGCATTCCTTTAAGTATGCCAAGATTAATTGCTCTGCCCAAAAGTATGTTTAAACCTTCAGAAACTATATTGAATAGAAAAGGTGATAGCGGGTTGCCCTGCCTAAGACCTCTTTCTGGAGAGAATTCGCTAGTTGGTGAACCATTCACGAGAATGGAGATTCAGAGTATAGATACACAAGTTTTCATCCAAGAAATCCATTTAATCCCAAACCCAAAGTTGGACATCAGAGAGAATAGGAATTCCCAGCTAACTGAATCAAAGGCTTTCTCGAAGTCTAGCTTTAAGATCAGACCATGCTTCTTGGATTTCTTCCATCCATCCACCACTTCATTGGCAATGAACACCCCATCTAAGATGTTCCTCCCACCTATGAAAGCAGTTTGTGTTTCACCAATGATTGAGGGTAGAGCTGGCTTCAGCCTATGTGTTAATACCTTGGCCAGAATTTTGTAAAGAGAACTTACAAGGCTAATAGGCCTGAATTCAGATAGGCCAGAGGGATTTTCCACTTTGGGAATTACACTAATAAAAGTGCTATTGATGCCATAGGTTAGTTTGCTGTTCCTGTGGAAGTCTGCAAAAAATTGCATGATCTCAGGTTTCATGACCTTCCAAAATTTATGATAGCACAGCAAGTTAAAACCATCAGGGCCAGGAGTTGTTGCTATTACAATCCTTAATTACAGCCAATACCTCAGCTTCACTGAATTCTGAGACCAAGTGGTGAGAAACATAATCTGCTTCAATGGTCTTGAATACCCCTCCCAAGACAGGTCTTTTAGTCCAATCCTCAGCAAACTGTTTCTTGAAGTGTTGATTGACCTCAAATTTAACCCTGCTAGGATCCTCATAAGACACCCCATTAACTTCAATAGAGTTAATCATATTCCTGCTCTGTCTGGCATTGGCAAAAACATGAAAAAACCTAGTATTCTTATCCCCATTTATAGTCCAATTCAATCTGGATTTTTTATGCCAGATCCATTCCACCATTCTATGCAGCTTCCACATCTCTCCTCTGACCACTCTTTTTCTTGCCATTTCAGCTTCAACCAGAGGTCTTCCTTCTGCCAAGATGTCTAATGCATGTAATTCCTCCTCAAAAACTTTGAGTTTGGATGAGACATTACCAAACACCTCAACATTCCATTTCTTTAATTCTAGCTTTAGATGCTTTAGTTTTTGCACAAGTATGAAGCCAGCCCATCCAGTAATAGAAATGCTGCTCCAGGTATCCACAAAGAACCTGGAGAAGCTTGGATGAAGAGACCAGGAATTTAGGAACCTGAAAGGTCTGGGCCCCCAATCTCTTTCATCCTCCATCATCAACAAAGGACAGTGATCTGAAATTAATCTAGGCAGCCCCCATAGCTTCATTCTGAAATTAATCAACCATTCTGGACCAACCAGTACTCTGTCTATACGGCTCCATTTCTCAGACTCCTGAGCATTGCACCAAGTGTATGTCCTTCCATGAAGAGGCAGATCATTAAGCTTACATTTCTCAATAAACTCATTAAGATGTTTCATCCCCCTATCCCTCCTGGAGCAGCCTATCCTTTCACTTATATGTCTGATTTCATTGAAGTCCCCACCCATACACCAAGGAGCAGGGAAATGGTCTTTAAGCTTAAGAATATCAACCCATAAAGTTGATCTAGCACTGGTATCATTTGGTGCATATATGTTAATCAAAACACAATCAAAAGAGTTATACAGGGAGCCAGAAAACAAGATGTACCTTCTATTGCAACAACAGATAGAGAGTTGGAAGACAGCAGGGTCCTAAATACATAGAAGCCCACCAGTAGATCCTTCAGGATCCACAGACATGAAATCCATATTTCTGCACCCCCAAAGCTTTCTAACGGCATTATCCGAAACCACTGCTTTCTTGATCTCTTGAAGGAAAACAATGTCTGCATGCTTGTCCTTAATAAGACTTTTGATTCTGCCCATCTTCTCTGGTTTACCCAAACCCCTAATATTCCAAGATAGTAGCTTCATAAGTAAACAAAGTGATACACTTAATTTACCCATCTGCAGGATTTTATTTTTGAGCCTTCCCCTCTTTAGTGATTCTTGCTTTATCCTTGAGCTAGGTCAATTATCTTGCTCAATACAGCATCCTCTTCCCTATTGTAGTTGACACCCAATGATTTCCCCAAATGTATAGTAGCTTTGGCTTCTTCAAGAAGATAATTGTTCGAAGATGAGCCACTTTCAGATAGATCACACTTGGCTAAAGTAGATGCTGCTGGTCTGAAAATGACAGATTTAGAGGAATGCTTGTGAGCTGCTGCAGATCTAAAGCCATGAAATCTAGTAAAGCTAGTGAATCCCTTGATATGAGTCTTCTTCTTCTCTTTTTTCCTCTCTGTTTATAGGTATTCTGAATTAGGAACAAGAGACTTGACCTAGGCTAAGTGGTTGAGTTTTAGTAAACTGATTCCATTTGGTCCTAACTTGTTTGAAGGCCCAGCAGATTGCAAATGGGTCGAATGGCCAAATTCAATGGGCCTATTAGAAGAACTACTGGCTAAGAACCTCTTTGGTGAATGAGCCAAGTTAACCTCCAAGTTAATATCAGGCCCAATGCCAGGCCCAGGAACTTCAGTAGGTTCGTTGGCTAGAAAGACTTCCAAATTTATACCAGGTCCAAATCCATCTCTAGATACACCAGGTGAAGGAGCTTGCTGAACACACCTTAACTTGCTATCATTAATTGACAAGAGTTATATGAAATTATAACACAATAATCATGTAAATAAATATACAATTAACACTTTTAAATTGGCAAGAGTTACAAAATAAAACCATAACTCTAAGAATTAAATTAAAATTAATAGTCATAAATGTATGAAATTATTACACAACAAATATGTAAATAATGCTAGCACTTCACATGTAAATAATTCTAGAAATTTAAAATAATTAGCATGTCTATTTTAAACATTTAAACACTCATCAATATGCAAATTATATTATAAAATTATAAAATAAAAATAAAAATAAAACATAAAACATAAAACATACAAAGCTTGGTAGGATATTATGAACCAGGCTCATAGAAATATACTAAAACAAATCAATATGCAGGTTTTACTAGAGGTCTATGAATAAAAGGAATGACACAGAGGCCTTTTATATAAATTAAATGTCTAAAACTGAAACTAAAAAAAACAGCAATGTATGGCAATAAATTTGAATTGCTATCATGTAATAGGAAATACTACATATGGACTTGAACTCTATTGGCATCAAGATACAATTCTAATTTTTCGAAAACAGTAGCAATCTGTAAAGAAATATATTTTATATTATAAACTACACATGCACTTTCATATAGGAAGGAAACAATGGGCTACTAGGTGACTAGAAAACAAAACAGTAGCATCATGTGAATTAAATCCTGAGAAATATAAAAAAAGTAGCATGCAAATGAACTAAATCCATAAATTATTACTATGGTGCTCCAGTGACCATGGCAACAGCAGGCAAAACTATTCTTGCATTTTTATTTCAGTTCACTGTAATAGGTATATATGAATCTCTTAATCCAATTTCATGGAAAATATATAATCTGTTTTAAGATTGTCGCACAAATTGCATGATTAAACAAAACAAATAAATTTATATTTGATAAATTACATTATGGAACATGAAACAGAAATACATAACACATAATATATTAAAGGACGAGGAATCAAACCGAAACCTGTGTAGTACCACAGTCTACTTAAAACAGATTAGCCGCCTCACCATGGGTGCTGGAGGTACGACGACTTCTGTCTTCCAGGATACGACGGTTTAGACCGGCTAACGCAAAAGCACCTTCTGTTAGTTTTGACGAACCGACAATGACAGCTCTTGCATAGGAAAAAAAGAAAATTATAAGAACAAGCAAACTGACTGTATAATTCTGGAATGCCAAAATCTCTCTTGACAACCAAAGAGGTTGGTCTCTATTTATACACCATGGGGGAGAGAGCAGGAGCCTCCAACCATGAAGGCTAGCAACTAATGCCCATTATTCCTAGAGTAATGCACAAAATTGATAGGGATTCAATGTGTAAGCTACACACTATACACTAGTGTATATATATATCTGCAGCAGATTTGGCCCAAAAAAATTTGGTTAATGGACCACCAATCCGGCCCAGCCCAAACCTAAGCCATTCCCGCAAATCGCAAGCCCAAGTCCAAGATCCATGAATCACGGACCCGACCCGGTCCGGGCAGGCGAGCGACGTGCGTGTGTGGTAATTTTTCCATAATCAATTTAGACCATAGTCTTGGCCTTATCGCTAGCCCATCCTTGAAGCATCCATAACTCCCTTCTTTTGAAAAATTTGGATGCCCCAAAGGGCTCAAGTCCTTATCAAAATCTTGAGATTTAAATACCCATTAAAGCTTTCTTCTACAATCAATGTGGGATTAGTAGCCATACACAATTCCCAATACCTCATTTATGAGTCTATCTTTATGAGACAATTTCTCATTCAATTCTTAATGATTTTTTGTCATTCTTTTTGTGGTATAAAGATCTTGTTACAAAGAATCTAAATTTATTTAATCCCACCTCAACCAATGATTGGAATCTACTTTAATTTCACATTAAAATTACCAAAAACTCATTTTTTTTCCAACAAAATAAGAGACCAATCAAGTATCAATAGGTCGATGACCATAAAATCGAATGCAAAGGGGTTGATAGAAAAAGTTATGGGCCATACACGAAATTACATACCATTCAAGGTGTAACAAAGCAAGCTCGGCTCAATCTATCTTTAAAAAAAATATATTAAAAAAAAAATAGCTCGGCTCACTAAGTTACTGGCATCCTTAATATAGAGCCCACTACATAATTAGTTTCATTTAGTTTTGAAATTAATTTTTAAAAATAGTTTTTAAAAGAGTGTTGAAAATTCAAAACTTGATTGGTTATGAGTTTTTACTAGTTTTTGAGTTGTATATTTTTAAAATAGTTTTTTAAAAATTGAATTCAAAACTTGTTTGGTTTTGAGTACTCAAAACTCAATTTTGAGGTTTTTCTTTTCTTTTCTTTTTTTTTTCTTGTAGTCAATACTTTTTTGTAATATTATAGTTAAATTTGTTTACTTCTTTCATATACATAATCTAACTGTATTTTTTAGATGTATCTAATCTAATCTATACAGCAGAGTTTCACTCTGTATTTATTATTTTTTATGAATGTTTTAGAAATTTTAACACTTTTTTTTCTAATTTTGTATCTACTCAAGTTACAAACATTTAAAACGTTTCATATTTATAAAAAAAAAAAAAAATTTATAAAATTACTGAATAATAACAAATATACAAAATAAAATATAAAAACAAATTAACCCAGTTTAAATGGATTTGAAATATATGTTGGGCTTCAAAACTTGTTTGTGAAAACCCAAAACAAACAAGTTTTGGATTTTGGGTTTTAGTTTTGGGATTTGGAAAATGAATTTAAAATATATATTGTGAAAATTCAAAATCAAACAAGTTTTAGATTTTGGGTTTTAAAAAATAGATTTGAAAATTGAACCAAACGGGATATTATTTTAAAGCACCATACATAGACAACACCTTATGTTAACACCTTATGTGACGTTTTTTGAATAGTACAATACCGCTCTCTATGGTTATTATAAAAATAGGCCTGTAGGGCGCGATGTCAAATGTCATAAAAAAACATAAGTGAAATCCTTTCTATCACCAATTAATTTCATAAAAGAGGGTGTATCTCGGTCCTACAAGTTTTGAGTCTAGCAACCTACTCGATTAGCGATTGATTTGTTTGTTGAATTAAATTGGACATCTGGCCGAGCTTTGTCTAATCCAATTTCGAACTATAAATTTAAAGATTTAGCGCATGCCTGAAATGTTGGTTTGGTTTGGGATGGTTGTGTATCATTTCAGCAAAACTTCCTAAATATATATATATATATATATATATATATATATTTTTGATCATGTAATTTGGATTTGAGTCTTACCCAATTTTAAAATTTAGCAATTTTTAAAATATATTTCAATTAAACTTATTTATAAAACACGTCAATCTTAAAATAATTTTTAATAAGTGAAATCCAAGGCCAACTTGATTAACTTAATTTGTTTATAGGCTTAGTTGAGAATCTACTCTGCAATGTCTTTTTAACAAGCCCATGCTAGATGGGCTTCCAGCAAGCCCATGGAAGATAGAATTTGGTTGGGTTTAAAGTCCATCACTTAATAGACTATTAAAAAACTTTCAACTTGAAATGGGCCCACCTCCAGGGCTTTTCAACGGTACCAGCAACCCAAAACGCTGTCATGGAATGTTGAAAAATTAGAAAAACTCATGACCCAAAAGAAGAAAAAAAAAAAAAAAAACCGCTGATGTAAAACTGATAAAGAGAAAGTGAGGACCAAAGGTAAATAATAAAGGATTTGGGCTAAAAGAATAAATTATCTTCCACTAATATATTTAACACATCCGTTGCTCATCAAAAGAGGATATACATACGTGGCAAGAAAGCAACAAACTTATACCACACAATAATATCTCATTCTCTCTCTGTTTATCAAAAGAAGACACATGTGTATATATATAGAGAGAGCCAATCATCGACTTCACCGAGACCAAACTTCTCTAGAGCTCTCTATTTTTCTATCTTTCTATTATCTTCTTCTATAAAATAATACGTATTCAATTCCAATTATATCTCTTTTTATGGTTATTCAAATATTTCACAACAAAAATCATAATAATTGAATTGCTTATAGAGTTTATTGGCAGATTGAGTTTGAAAAATCTAGAAATCCTAGATGTTGATTTGTGATTATGTACCAATTTTAAGCAGAATATAACAATCTCAATCAAACAATCAAAAACAAATTGACACAACGATTTTACGTGGAAAAATCACAATTGGACACCTCCAACTGTGATTAAAAAACCACGGGCAACAGCCACAAAACAATCCACTAAGAAGATTTAAAAGAATTACACAGGTATACTCTAAATTATCTAGCGAATCCACGTCGAATTGAACCAACCTCTATGTGCCTCTTCCAACCCCGTCTTCACCTCGGAATTGTCTTTACGATGAGCCACTCTAGAATCCACCGAAACTTCAGGCTCGAACTCTTCAGAATCCACCGAAGAACAACTCTCTCTCTCTCTCTTGTGTATAACAAACAAAACCTTTGATGTACTCTCTTTAAACCATGAGTTGAATACTCAATAAAACATCAAAGAAAAAAACAAAAATATCCCCAGATATAAACCTTAAGAACTAAAAAGAAGATCTGGAGGAATTAAATAGTTTTGGGAGAAAACCAACTATTTATAGAAAATCCAAAAGTAATCCTAGTTTTGGAAGAAAACCAATTACTTATAGAAATCTAAAAATAATCCTAGTTTTGGAAGAAAGCCAACTTCTTATAAAAATCCTTGTCAACCGAAATTGCCAAGAATAAAATCTAATAGAGTTTTTTTTAACCAATTTAAATTTGAGTTATTTTTATTCAGGCCTCGTTTGGGAACAGGCTAATTTAGTAACTTTTTGGCTATTTGGCTAAAATATGAGCTAAAAAAAACTAGTATGTTTGGGATGACTTTTTGGCTTTTTACGAAAAGATGTGCAAAAAGTAGAGAGAAAAGAGAATCTTTGACTTTTTGGTATGGGTTGTTGGCTTTTTGACTAATTTAGTAACTTTTTGACTTTTTGGCTAAAAAGGAGGCTTCCCAAACGAGGCCTCACTCCTATGTAAAGTAGCCATCTTTGTTTATTCAAGGGCAGAGACCTGTATGTGACAACCAAGCTGTTCAACTAAGGAAAATTGTTTACAAAAGCTTATGGCCCGTTTGTTTTAGGGTGTAAATGATGGAATGGGATTAGGATGAAGGTGCAGCTATTTAGTATTATGTTTGTTTATAGAGTTGAGGAAGGGATTAGGATGAACGAGGATATTAAGATGAAGGTTGGAAGGGGGATTGGGATAAGAACGTGGAGGTGGAGGGAGATGTGGTATTAGAAAAATAGCGAGGGAATTAGAATTTTTTTTATTTTTTACATATTGAGAATTTTTTTTTGAACATTAATATTTAATTTTTTGTATTTTTTTATTTGTTTTATTATTTTATATAATAATTTAACAATTCTTACACTAATAACTATTATCCAAACAAATATAATTTTACTTAATCTCTTCACTAATAATTCCCTCACTATCAACCCCCTCTATTCTACCTCTAAAAACAACCAGGCCATAGAAAACTCCACTAAAGTGATGTAGTAATGATATTTTACAACTAATAGCAATTTTATGATTTTATATATATATATGTATATATTTTAAATTAAAGGTCCTGTAGGATAGAAAAGCAGGAAATATGAGCTTTGCTTCATGTTATCATATTCATATTTGCTTCGAAAAGCACATGTTAAATTAGTAACATCACAAAGATTTAAAAAAAAAAAAAAAATTCACTGTTTTTGTGGTAACCTAAGTCAATTTTTGAGCAAATTCTTTCATTTAGGCTGTCATTTTATCATCTTTTTCATTTTAGGATTTTTTTTTTTTTTAATAATCACTGTCTATGAGTTATTTTTTTATTTTTTAATGTGGTTTGTTTTGACAAATTTATATTATTTTCTTGTATTCTAATTTGAGATTAAATAAAAATAAAAATAAAAAATTGTAAAAAAGTTATTTAAGAGTCTGTGTCAGATTATTTAGTATAATTTTTACTTATAACTTATTATTAAAAAATAATTTAAATAAGTTAAAAAAAATGAATTATAAAATTGAGGGAGGGGCATTTTTTAGTTTCAAATTATCACATTTCAACTAAGAATAAATTACACCAAACAGGCTACTAAAACTACTAAAACTTCCTTAGATGATTAAAGAATGTTTCAAAGATGAACCACATCATTTTATTTTGTAAAAGTCATGTAATTTTTATGCTATGTATTGTTGGAAAATAATGATTTTTCGACAACTTTAATTCGAAATTAAAGTGAGACCCAACTGCCAATTGAGGTGGGTCTGAGTGGTTTTGTATTATCTCAAGTAAGAAGATTACAGTATAAAAATGATGGGCCGAAACTATTAAGTTGTGAATGAAAATTATCTCATAAAGTAGGCATCAATAGAAGTTGAGCTTAGGCCTAGGCTTAGGCTTAGACTTGGACTTAGGCTTAGTTTTAGTCTTGGTCTAGATTAGCTTAGGATTGTGTATGTGCATGTGTTGGACTTAGTCTTGGGTATGAGCCACGTTGTGCTATGTTGGACTGGACATGTCTTGTGCATATGTTTTAGACTGGCTTTGGATTGGATTGTGGCCCAACACCCGTATCCATTTTGTGACCCATCTAGTTGAATTATTTAAATAGCATTATATATATCTATTATTTATTTTTTCAACCTTTGTAACTCTCATCTTTTGATGATGGAGTTTATGATCATATTATGCACATGAGAGTTTCGCACCTAACTTTAGCCCTAATAGCTAGAGTTGATGGCCATTGATACTAGATTTTTGTACGAGCACGAAATAATGTTCTCATATAATCCTGTTGATCAAGTCTGCGTTCCTCCAAACGTCGTTGCTTTACTCCCTGAAAACACAAACGTGAGTTAGCCGGCGGGTATGTGCCGGATATCTCTTCGATGCCTAAGTCAGCAAAATAGACAAATAGATAAAAGCTCTGTGTATTCGAGAATCAAAGTTGTGATACCTGTACATAAGTTCTGTTATGAGCTTTTATAGTTTTTGCTTGGCATAATCCTAGCAGGACTCTTACTCCTCAATGTAGAGTCCTCCTAGGAATCACTCCTGGAAGTTAATGCTTATCCTTCCACACCCTCCTCACCGCTTAAACCAAGTGAGATGGTTTTACCACGGTTGAATAACAAAGCAACCGAGCTAACATACGCTGACGTGGCCAGTTTCACCGAACTCTCCTCAGCTCGGTTTTACCTTGCTTTACCTAGCTCGGTATCAACTTGTTTGCACAACGCAACTCCTTGTTCCCCAGTTCAGAATACTCAAACCGAGCTAACTTTAGTCATCTATGACCGGGCTAACAGAGCCCAGCGGCAAAGCCCATTCTACTCAGCCTATAGCTCGGCGCGCTTCTTCCCAGTCCTAGCTCGGCCCAGATTTACGCTTTTTACCCTCTCAATTGCCCCTTAATTCCATCTGCGTAGCATGATTGGGATTACTTGTTACCAGCCGAGCTAAAAGTTCAGACCTTCAACCGCGCTAAATTGTTACCGGGCTACCGATTTGTCTGGTCAAAAAACGTCTTTTCAGTCACGCTGTACATCTGAATCGCTTTCTGTTCCCATAGACACGTGGATGGCCCCTATTGGTTGAATACAGCTGTCAACGTCGTCTTCGTACCTCACGAATTTTGAACAGTCCCCCCCAAATCTAGGTTTTATACAAAAAGCCCTATTTTTTTAAATCAAAACATTTCACTATTCATCTTCTTTCTCTTGCCTTCTGAGCCTCCATTTCTCTCTCGCAGCATCTGCACTAACTTGTGCTCCTGTCTGGCATCTTCACCGTTTGGAACTTCATCATCTTCTTTTAAGACTGTAAGTGACTTAATCCCTCACTTTTTCCGTTTATTTCGTGAATATGTATAGTATAGATGTATATACACATATATTTTCCAAAACACACTTTGTAGTTTTGCTCAAATGGGTAAGAACCATGAAAACTCAAAAACCAGACCCCCAAATCATAACTACCTTGGTTGAATCTTCAATGAATTTGGAATGCGATCCTTTCGATTGAGAATAGCACCATGACCGAACTAGGAGCCAGTTTGTGATAGGCGCACACTCGACCGAACTAGCACACCTTAGCCAACGACCGAGCTAAGATCCCGAATGCTTAATAACCGGGCTAAAAACTCACGTAATAACCAAGCAAAGCGTTACAAACTTTTTAGTCGATCGAGAGTTTTTTTATTTTCCCTTCTTTTTAAGCCCGGTTTAGTTATCTGGGCATAACACTTTTCATTTTCACTTTGCAGACTCTGACTAGGTTGGCTAGGCACACCTTTGCATGCTCAACCGAGATACTCCACGTCATCTCAACACCGAGCTAGGACTCCGGGCTAAGTTATTCATAATTTTAAGTCATGAATGGGTAAATATCGATTCCTAGTAAACTCACCAGGGGCTATTGCCGAATTTTGCAAGGATTACAACATCCCCGACGATGTTCACCTTTCTTTAGCCAAGCTAGACACAATACCCTGGGGAAAAGAGGGTTTCGTCCCCTTCACCGTGATATCCATTGTTGAAGCTGGACTTCGATTTCCTGTTCAGCCACTATTATGCGAATTCCTTAGGCAGACTAGAATATGCCCAACCTAACTCAGCACCAATTCTTATAGAATAATAAATGGCATCGCCGAGCTAAATCGCCGGCTTGGCCTCAACCTTGGTTTAGCCGAGCTATTTCACCAATACTCACTTGGCCAAAATGAAGACGGCTGGGTATATTATTTGAGAATAAGAAGACGCCGAGAGAAAATAATCAAAAACACACCGGATAAAGACGTGAATGATGACGATTTTTTCTAGGTTTCTGGTAATTTTGAAGACCAGGAAGCCCCAATACCGGGATACAGAATTAATTGGAATAAAGGAGTAGCCGGTATGAATACCTCGGCTTAACTTGTCTGATTTTTGCTCTTGTCGCTTACAACTTCTACACCATGCTAATCGTTCTCTTTCTCTATGTGTAGACTTGAACCAACTAAAGTCACAATACCAATACCCCAACTTAGATGCTCTCCCAGCCGCACTTCGATACCGCGACCGAGGTTGGGCCGAGCTACTTAATTTCGAACCGACCTACACATATAGTGGAAGGAGGAAGACCAGGGTGTCAAACTTTCTCCTTGAGCCTTCACCTGAACCAGATCCCACACTTCCTCAAATTAGGTTGATCCCACTAACAGAGGAACAAGAGATGGCTAAGAAAAGAGCAGTGAGAGCACTCATCACCGAAACAACTGCACCAGTTGTTGGGGACCAAACCATGGTACCATAAGCTGGCCAAACACATGAGGCCGTGGTAGCGCTTCCAACAGCCCATGCCTCGTCATCTCGGCCCAATAAGTGTGCTCGCACCTTCGCGACCGAGCCACGTCTTGTTGATGAAGACGACACCGTGCTCCCACAGTCCACACAACCGAGCCCAGAACCAGTGCATTCTGACCGGGCTAGCCCTTAAGAGTGGGCGCCAAAAGTGACTTATAAAAACCGAGCCATAACAAACACGGATTCAGTGGTCGGTGAAAAGGACCACTCGCTCGCCTTCAACCTTGCCAAGAGCGTGTGCTTGCCAGCCAACATAGAGCATCATGATCACCTGACCGAACTGAAGGCCATTCATTTGGCAACAAAGTCTATGGTGCTGGTAGGTTCTCTCTTTGCTCATTTTTCCAATTCACACATCTATTTGCACGGTTTTAATAATACTTGTCATCTCTCCTCTTGCAGGCCATGCAAAAGAATCACATTGCTCACAAGCGCGTGTTAGAGCTGCGTAAGACAACACGGCTAGACGTGGCTGAAGCCAACGTTAAGACGACCGAACTAGAAGAAGCCCAACAAAAAACCACCGAGCTACAAACCGAAATAGCTCAACTCACCGGACTAGTCAACTCGGCTGAAGCAGATAAGCAGAAGGCTTTGGCTGAGCGGAAAGATAAATATCTGCGTGAGCTGGCCAAGCTCGAGAAAAAGAAGGATGCAGAGATCGCCTAGCTAAAGAAGAGCGCAGACGAAGCTGAAGACCGTGGCTACAAGGAAGGGGAGGCCATCTACATCCTGCAATGTGAGGCTGCAAAGGACATATTCTTCAAATGCGGATGGAAGGCGACTTTGTCACAGCTCAGTTATGGCCACGAAACCGAGATCTTCCAGAACCCTCATCCCCACTTCATCCGAGCTATATGGCAGATTACGCCAATGCCATTCAACAGAAATTGCTCCAAGTGGGGGAGGAAGATGAGGTATCTCCAGAACCAAACAACGCCCCGGCTACCAACAATGATCGCGGTCTCCAAACTGCTCAATCAGCTCAGGTGGAGCCACCGGTGCCCAGTACGGTTGAAAATGTGACCGAGCTACCTGCTGAAACCGGGTTACCAAGTGGTATAGCTCGAGTTGATCTGGATGCAGATCTGGACGACCTATTTGCTTGATCTTGTATTTTTTTTCTTTTGATGCTAGCTTTTGAAAGCATTTGTAACCGGGCTAAAGCCCTACTTCTTGTAACTTTATTTTGAATCTTGAATGAAATCTACTTCTTTTTGCTCGGTTTATTCCATACATGCATTTATTTTTCAACTATGATTTGCATGAAGTTTAGCATTTTTTGGCTGAGATACTTATCTCGGTCTTGGAACCTTGTAATCTTTTTGGTCATACCTGCCAACCTCTCTGCAGCTTAGATCATTGTCTCAGCTGAAAAGAGATGAAAGTTGGTTTTTCCAGCCAACCTCTCTTTAGCCTAGATCCTTATCTTGACTGAAGAGTACTCAAAGTTGGCTATGTCTACCAACCTCTCTTCAGCCTAGATTCTTATCTCGGCTGAAAAGTACTCAAGGTTGGTTATTCCAGCCAACCTTTCTTCAGTCTAGATCCTTATTTCGGCTGAAGAATACTCAAAGTTGGTTATTTCAGCCAACCTCTCTTCAACCTAGATCCTTATCTTGGCTGAAGAGTACTCAAAGTTGGTTATTCCTGCCAACCTCTCTTCAGCCTAGATCCTTATCTCGGCTGAAGAGAAATAAATGTTGGTTATTCCTGCCAACCTCTTCAGCCTAGATCCTTATCTCGGCTGAAGAGAAATAAATGTTGGTTATTCCTGCCAACTTCTTCAGCCTAGATCCTGATTTCGGCTGAAGAGAGCTCAACGTTGGGTATTCCTGCCAACCTAGAGCCAGGTGTTTGGTTATTCCTGCCAAACTTCTTTAGCCTAGATCCTGATCTCGGCTGAAGAGAGCTCAATGTTGGTTATTCCTGCCAACCTAGAGGCAGGTGTTTGGTTATTCCTGCCAAACTTCTTCAGCCTAGATCCTGATCTCAGCTTAAGAGAGCTCAATGTTGGTTATTCCTGCCAACCTAGAGCCAGGTGTTAGTTATTTCGGCCAACTCTGATTGCTCCTAGCTCACTAAAACAACTTTTACAGAAGAAAAGAATTATGTTGAAAAGGAAACTACTTGTTTTATTGAAAAAAGAAAAATTACAAGTACTTTAAAGAAAAGCTAAAAATAAAATAATTTGAGATTGACAGTGTTCCATGGCCTAGGAATGGCCTTGATGTCTCCATCTTGCAAGTGATATGCCCATTTTCCTGTTAAGCCAACCACTTTGTATGGTCCTTCCCAATTAGGCCCTAACTTGCCATCTCCGGGTACCAGAGTGTTTCCCATTACTTTGCACAGTATCCAATCTCCAATCTTGAATTGCCTCGGATGTACCGTCTTGTTATATTTTCTAGATAACTCTTGCTAGTATGAGGTGATGTGAACTAGTGCTCTTTCTCTTCTTTCTTCTGCGAGGTCAAGTTCCAAGGCTATGGCTTCTCCGTTCAAGTCTGGGTAAAAATTTTCACTTCTAATTATGGGGAGGCTGACTTCCAGTGGGATTACTGCCTCCATGCCATAGGCTAAGGAAAAAGTCATTTCTCCAGTTGATCGCCGAGGTATGGTATGGTAAGCCCATAAAACATGAGGAAGCTCCTCAGCCCACTTGCCTTTTGCTTTCTCTAACCTTTTCTTTAATCCATCTAAGACGACTTTGTTTGATGCTTCCGCCTGGCCATTTACTTGGGGGTATGCTGGTGTAGAGTTGTAAAATTCTATCTTGTATTCCTCACAAAGGCCTCTAAAGATTTTGCTGTCGAACTGAGTGCCATTGTTGGATATCAGAGCCTTTGGTATGCCGAATTGGGTTATGATATTCTACCAGACGAACTTCTTAACATCTTTCTCCTTTATTGATGCGAGTGCTTCAGCCTCTACCCACTTCGTGAAGTAATCCGTTGCTGCGAGAAAAAACTTTCTGTTGCCGGGTGCTGTTGGAAATGGCCCTACTATATCCAAGCCCCACATCGCAAAGGGCCATGGGCTAGTTAATGGTAGAAGCTCTCTGGCTGGTTGATGTATTTGGTGTGCAAACTTCTGACATTTCTCACACTTCTTGACATACTTTTTTGAATCTGCTTGCATGTAAGGCCACCAATATCCTTGTGAAATTGCTCTGTAGGCCAATGATCTTCCCCCTTGGTGGCTTCCGCATATGCCTTCGTGTATCTCAAATAAGAATGTCTCGACCTTGCTAGGATGGACATATTTCAAGTAAGGTCCTGTGAAGGATTTTTTGTATAACGCCAATGATAGGGAGAGCCAAAATTGCTGTGACTTTGCTCTGATCTTGTTGGCCTCTTTCTTCTCTTCAGGTAAGATGCCATCTTTTAAGAATACAATAATGGGATCCGTCCATGAAGGGCCTAGTTCGGCACAACATACCTCTATTACTTCGGGTTCTTCAATACTTGGTCTGGGTAAGAAGTCGATCAGTAATGGATGTGGGATAGATGTGTCTGCCATGGAGGCAAAACCTGCCAGTTCGTCTACCCTGTAGTTTTCGTCTCGGCCTATCTACTCTATTCGCACTACTTCGAACTTCATGATCTCCTTTCTGACTAACTCTTGGTACTTAGCCATCCTCTCATCTTTTGCCTCGTAGTCGCCTGAAATCTGGTTTACTACCAGCTAGGAGTCACTGTAAACCATTAGCTCGGTGGCCTTCATGAAGAGTGCTGATTTTAGGCCTGCTAGAAGTGCTTCGTACTCTGCCTCATTATTTGATGCTGGGAAGCCAAGGTTGACTGCTTGTTCCACTATCAGGCCATCTGGTGAGATGAGGACTATGCCAAGTCCTGCACCGTGCCTATTGGATGCTCCATCCACGAAGAGCTTCCACATCTCTCCAACAAATAGCTTCCAGCAAGTGAAGGGATCGGATGATGTCTTGGGGTCATAAGTGTTGCTGATGTTTTCTTCCAAGTCCATGCCTACTATTGGGGTTTGCTCTTCACTATCTGACTGTACCAAGTTTTTACTTGTTGATGAGTCTTTGCCGGGTATAGCACGGTCTGCCTCTTCCTCCCTTTCTTCAATCCGGTATGCCTTGGGATGTGGCTGGGTATCTTGTTTTGGGGGCTGCAAAATTCCTGCGGCACTTTCCATCCCCTTTTCGATTGTATCAGTTAAGTCAACTGGGCAGATGTGATGGCTTCCTAGTGTGAACTCAGCCACAAAGTTTACCAAAGCTTGGGCTTTTATTACGGTTCTGGGTTGAAACTTGATGTCGAACTGTCCCAATTCCACCGCCCATTTCAAGATTCATCTAGAAAAGTCCGCCCTCTCAAACAAAGATTTTAAGGGAAAAGCTGTTAGGACGATTATGGTGTGGGCGTGGAAGTAATGTGATAACTTCCTTGAAGCCATCATCAAAGCTAAGGTCAGCTTTTCCAATGGAAGGTACCTGGTTTCTGCCCCCAGCAAGGTCTTGCTAACATAAAAGATAGGCAGGTGTTGGATTCCTTCCGCTCTGACCAACACTGCACTAACTGCATGTTGTGAAACTGCTAAGTACAAAAAGAGTTTTTCTCTGGGTACTGGAGTTACTAGCAATGGAGGAGAAGTCATGTATTTTTTCAGGCTCTCTAGGGCGCGATCGCATTCTTCATCCCACTCAAATTTGGCTTTCAACGCTTAGAAGAATGGTCGACATCTGTCTGATAACCGACTTATGAACCAGTTGAGTGCGACAGCAAGACCAGTGAGATGCTGCACCTCTTTTACTGTGTTGGGTCTCTCTAGATCCTGGATTGCTTTGATCTGAGAGGGGTCTGCTTTTATACCTCGGTTGGTCACCAGAAAGCCTAGGAATTTGCCTGATCCTACGCCGAACGCACACTTAGATGCATTTAGACGCAACTTGTTCTTCTTTAGGATTTGGAACATTTCGTCTAGGTCCCTGAGATGGTCTTTCTCATCCTTGCTTTTGACCACCATGTCATCTATGTAAGCCTCTATTGTTTTGCCTAACAATGGTTCAAACATTTTGGTGACCATCCGTTGGAATGTGGCCCCTGCATTTTTTAGGCCAAAGGGCATGACCTTATAACAATACAATCCTCTGGGCATTGTAAAAGATGTAACCTCCTGGTCTGGCTCATACATAGTGATCTGATAGTAACCTCTATATGCATCAAGGAAGCTAAGTCGATTGTGCCCTGCCATCAAGTCTACCAGTTGGTCTATCCTGGGTAAGGGAAAGCTATCCTTTGGGCATGCCTTGTTGACTATTTTGTAGTCCACACAAACACACCATTTTCCATTCTTCTTTGGCACTACTACAGTATTGGATATCCACCTGGGATAGTGTACTTCTCTGATGGCTCCTGCCTCCAGCAAGTTTCCCACTTCCTCCGCCACTATCTCCACGTGGTGGAGTGCTGATCTGCGAGTACGCTGTATAATTGGTCTAGCAGTCGGGTGGACATTCAGTTGGTGACAGATGAAGTTTGGGTCAATGCCAGGCATGTCGTATGGTGTCCATGCAAACACTTCGATGTTAGAGGTTAAGAATTCTATGATCTCTATTCTCTCAGTGCTGGACAAAGACGAGCCGAGAAAAAAGAACTTTTCTGGGTTCTTTTCATCTATCCTTACCTCTACCAAGTCTTCCACTACCTTCTGTTCTGCTATCTTGCCAACATCTGCAAATAGTTCGTTACTTTCTGGCTCTTCTACCATCTGTACATATCCTTTTGCGGCCCGGCTGCCATTTATTATGACGAAGCATTGTTTTGACATGATTTGGTCTCCCAAGACCTCTTCAATTACTCCGGCTTCGTTGGGGAACCGCAATGCTTGATGGTAGGTTGATGCTACCGATCGCATGTCGTGCAACCATGTTCTTCCCAGGATGATGTTGTAAGTGGAAGGGACCTTCAATATCCAGAATTCCACTTGTTTAGTCATGGTCCCAGCTTTGACTGGGAGGATTATCTTGCCTACTGGCCATTCTGGCATTGAGTTAAAGGCAACTAGGGGGGATGTTGTAGGGGCCAAGTCTTTGTCCTCTAGTTTTAGCTATTTGAAGATTTCATAATACATTATCTCGCACGAATTTCCTTGGTCAATCAGGATTTGCTTGATGTCGAAGTTCTTGATGTGCAAAGTTACCACCAGTGCGTCATTATGTGGGCAATGTAGCCTTGCTAGGTCCTTGTCTGAGAAGGTTATGACGTTCGTAGCCTTTGTTTTACCATTTTTGATGGCGGGTTGTGCACTTAGTACCTCTTTCAGGTGCTCTGCCTTCTTTATCATCTCCCTGAGTTCACCTACCCACTCAGGTTCAATGATTCCATGAATAACATTGATTAAGCCTTGGGGTCGCCCGTCCACCAGCATCCCGTTTGGCCCGTTAAGGTCCTGGGGAGCTGGCTGTGTTCCCCCTTCGATATATTGGTCTAGGTGACCAACAGCTACTAATTCTTCCAGATGTTGCCTCAGGGGTGTGCAGTTTTTAGTTAAGTGCCCCTTCTCATCATGGAAGGTACAGCGGGACCTCTCATCGTAGCCCCTTTGTGCTACTTCCAACTTGGCTGGCTGCCGAACGAAGGGTTCATTCTTTGTCTCACTGAGAATTCGGTAGATAGGCTTATTCAATACGATAGCGATGGCAGTGCGAACTCTTAACCTCCTTTTTTTTGGGTCTTCCCTATTGGCCCGCCTGCCTCACCCATTCCTGTTTGGTTGTTCCACCGTGTTGAATTTTGCTGCAGTCTTTTTGTCTGGCATTACTGTTGGGCCAGATTTTGCTTTAGCCCGGACGCAAACTTCCTTCACGTGGATATATTGGTGCACCCTCTCCATTAGGGTCTTCATCGTGAGGGGTGGCATCATAGTAATTGAGTCCCTCGACTTGTTTCCGACTGGTAAACCCCTTTTGTATTGCGCGATGGCGAGATTTGTAAGGCAATCTCCTATCTGGTTGAAAGTCTCCCAATATCAACTGTTGTAGGATCTCAACGTCTCCTTGTCGCCCATGTCAATGGAGAGTAGCTGATCGATCTGCATTGGTGTCTTCGTGTTCGTTCTGAACCTGGTCACGAACGCCTCTACCAATTGTGCCTAGGAGGCGATGTTGCCTTCTAGTAGCTTTCAAACCAGGTTAGACCTAGGTCGCCAAGGCTAGATGGGAACAGGATACACATCAGGGCCTCATTCCGCCAGTACACTTCCATAACCTGGCAAAAGTGGCTCAAGTGAATGTAGGGGTCTGTCTTCCCCTCATAAGTGGTGAATTTGGATTGGCGGAGCCCCGAAGGTAGTTGTGTGTTCTCTATTGCCGGAACGAACGGCGAGCTCTGCAACTTTGCTAATACCTTATCCGCTGGTTCGTAAGCAAGGCGAGACATTGGCATCCCTACCTCGACACTCCCGTGTGTCTTGGGGGCCAATCGCTGTAGGGTTGAAACTCTGCGAGGATCGCGAGCCCTGGTGTCTTCCTTCCATCGGGCTCTTTCCTCTAGCACTGTTCGTAGGTCCGCAGATCTAGGCAACTCCGAGTGCCTCGATATCGTCTGATGCGTGTGCGAAGGCCGATAAGTGCTTCCCGATGTATACAACTTCTCAATCCTCGTCCTCTCAAACCTGGAGTAACGAGTCCTAGAAGTCCTTGATTAAGTATCATCTGTTTTAAGGCTCTTGCTTTCTGCTTGCGATGGCGTTACCTGCCTATCACGATCTTCTGAGTGGCGAGGGGGCGTGCTGACTTTGCGCCCTTCTCCTGTTGCCACCCCTTTCCCTCTTATCTGGCGCTTCATTATCTCCATGTCTGCCGCCATCTTCCAAATTAACTCGTTCTGCTCCTTTACGCGTTCCTCCAGAACTTGAGAGTCCAACCTCCGCCTCTGTCTTTCAGGACTTTGAAAGCGACGGGGGCTTGCGCCCCGTCTCTCCCTTGCGTCCCTTCGGGAGTTTCGTCGCTGGGGCTCTAAATCTGCCATGAGTGGGACAGAAGGCAAACCTTCGCGCCTCCCAGCCCCCTCTGGGGTTTGCCCATCAATAGCAGATTGCGGCAAGTCTTCATTGTGCACCATTGCTTCCAACTAGAAAGGAAAGCTTGATCAAGAGGTTTTGTTCTTTGTGGACTTCCCACAGACGGCGCCAATTGTACGAGCACGAAATAATGTCCTCGTATAATCCTGTTGATCAAGTCTGCGCTCCTTCAAACGTCGTCACTTTACTCCCTGAAAACACAAACGTGAGCTAGCCGGCGGGTATGTGCTGGATACCTCTCCGATGCCTAAGTCAGCAAAATAGACAAATAGGCAAAAGCTCTGTGTATTCGAGAATCAAAGTTGTGATACCTGTACATAAGTTCTGTTATGAGCTTTTATAGTTTTTGCCTGGCATAATCCTAGTAGGACTCTTACTCCTCAATGTAGAGTCCTTCTAGGAATCACACTCCTGGAAGATAATGCTTATCCTTCCACACCCTCCTCACTGCTTAAACCAAGTGAGATGGTTTTACCACGGTTGAATAACAAAGCAACCGGGCTAACATATGCTGACGTGGCCAGTTTCACCGAACTCTCCTTAGCTCGGTTCTACCTTGCTTTACCTAGCTCGGTATCAACTTGTTTGCACAACGCAACTCCTTGTTCCCTAGTTCAGAATACTCGAACCGAGCTAACTTCAGTCATCCATGACCGGGCTAACAGAGCCTAGCGGTGGAGCCCATTCTACTCAGCTTATAGCTCGGCGCGCTTCTTCCCAGTCCTAGCTCGGCCCAGACTTACGCTTTTTACCCTCTCAATTTCATAGTAGCTTTCATGGCTAAGACCCCTTCCCTATGAGTATAAAAAAGGCCTTTCCCCTCCAACTTAGAAGGAGAGTTTTGGAGAGATTTTTGATGGAAAATGGAGATGATTTTTTGCACCAAAGAAATTTTTTCATATCTTCTTTTGCTAGCCTCTTCTTTAGTTGTTGTCAGAGAGAGTGTAACTATTGTCAAGTTCGCCAAAACTATTCAGAAGGTACTTCTGCATTAGTTGGTTTCGACCGTCGTATCTTGAGAGACAGACGCCAGCATACCTCCAGCACTCATCGAGAGGCGGTGAATCTATTTTAAGGAAACTGTTGCATCACACAGGTTTCAGTTTGCATCTTTTATCTTTTGTTATTCAAAGTTTTAAATTTAAATAATCTCTCGTATATTATTTTATATGTCCATTTGAATTCATCTTGTAATATGTTCCATGGTGTAATCTAGTTCATTCTTGTGGTTTTTTTAGTTCTATAGTTTATTGTATATTTCATTCTTTAATTATAAATAATAATAATAATAATAATAATAATAATAATAATAATTGTTTTGTCGTTTCTATTTAATTCGTTTTATATAAAAAAATAAAAATAAAAAATAAATTGTGTTATTATGAAAAAATACCAACAATCTTAAAACAAATTTTTTATAAATAGCTTTTCGAAAAAAAATTTAGCTTTTTATTATAATTTATTCTAGTAACTCTTGAAATTAAATTAAATTTAATTGCCTAGAGTTATTGGATTGTTTTGAATTGTTTATTTCTAATAATTTATTCATGCAATTTATTTTATGTTAATTAGTTGTTATTGCATGAGTTATTTGATTGTTAGTATTTAATTAAAAATTTTATTATGTGCGATTCTTACTATTTTATTTGATTTATTTGATTGTTTTCTTTTGTAACTAACTTTCTTTGCAGGTTTACATAAGCGAGAAATGATGATATATAACACAAACAAATAAAATAAATTGGAATTAGTAAATAGGACTACTAATTTTTATTTGTACATGATTACCTTTGTGTGGAAAAAGGAATAATATTGGACCTCCAAAATTTTAGTGAATTTAATTATTCACTTTATAGTTCAGTTTGATTTCGTACTTATTCCATATGTTGTTTTGAAAGTTTGGTAACAATTTTGATTTAATTTGATTAATTAAATTCTGGAAAAAACAAAGTGCTGATTTTGAGAATGTTAAGAGATTCGGCTAGTCGAGAGGTTTTCGACGGTATAACCTCCAAACAGGTTGGTTGGGTTTTTATTCTTGGCAATCCTGTTTGAAAAAACTCCGTTCCGTTATAATTTTATTCGATCTTTTTATTTCAGTGAGGCTATGAGTTTTAGGTGCGAATCCAATTCGAATTGTGCCTTGCAAAGAAGTTTCAGAAGTTAATTCTTTCATGATTGCCACTTCTCTGACTATGTCAGGGATTGAGCTGCCTGTTCAACTCACGAGGGTCCAGGGGGCAACGCCCCTTGGCGGGTCCAAGGCAGCGCTGCTGAAGCAAAATGCAAAAATGCATTTGAAGTTGCTTGTCCGCTCGAGCGGCCGTTTGTGCACTGGAACAGAGAATCTTTGGTTCAAGAAGTTTGACCTGTCTGCAAAAGTACTGGTAGTTAGGATTTTACGCTCGAGCGAACTTTCCTGCGCTCGAGCGAGGTCTACTCGAGCGGCCATTCCTGCGCTCGAGTGGAGATCGCGGATCAGTTTTCTATAAATATGTAGTTTTATCCGTTTGTAGGGTTACGGCATCTAGATCTTCTTCTTGGATATTCGGGTTTATATCTGGAGCTATTTTGCTAGTTTTCTTTGATGTTTGATTGAGTATTCAACTCATGGTTTAAGAAGTATACATCAAAGGATTGTTTGTTTATTCAATACAAAAGAGATAGTTGTTCTTCGATGGATTCTAGGGAATTCGAGCCTGAAGCTTTTGTGGATTCTGGAGTGGCTCATCATCGTGATTCGACATCGGTGTTATGTGATTCAATGTTGGGCAAGACAATTCTGAGGTGAAGACGGGGTTGGAAGAGGCACATAAGGGTCGATTCGATTCAGGTATGGATTCACTAGGTAATTGTGAGTACACTTGTGTAATTCCTTTATGTCTTCTTAGTGGATTTTTTTGTGGTTTTTGCCCATTATTTTTTTTTATCACAATTGAAGGCACTCTAATTGTGGTTTTTCTACGTTAAATCGTTGTGTTGATTTGTATTTGATTGTTTGATTGGGATTGTTATTTACTCATTAAAATTGATACATAATCACAAATAAATATCTAGGAGATTTCTAAATTTTTCAAGGTTTGTTTTAGGAGAAAATTTAATAAAACAGTTTCAATTTTTTTGTTTTTTTTGTTTTTTTTCTATATAATGGTCTTATTTTTTAGTTTTCTTATGATTATGTTGCATTATAAGGTGAATGGATCCTAAGAGAGAATTAGTTCATGGTGGAATAATTTTACATTATAATTCTATTAATTAATTGGTGTTTCGGTTGTGAGTTTTTCCTTGTCTTGATGTGTATAATCAAGTGAATTACTCCAAACATTATTATATATTGTTGGAGTTTAACTCTATTGTTTATAAGATTATTTGCTTATAGTTAGATGGTTGGAATGCCAATATCATGGCCATAATAGTCTTATATATGTAGTTATTTCATAGCCATGAAATTCATGACATTCTTGTAACTGCAATGCATCTATAGCCTTTGAATTACACATTGTGAGTTATAACTGAAATTACTTGTGTAATATTCACTTTATTGGTTCATTAACTCATCTTGTATCCAAGTATATATATGAACAGTGAGCATGGAGATTTAGCGTCAATGAGGATAGAGTTTTGTAATGTGTTTTATATAAAGAAAAGCATTACAAGTGGAGAAGTGTGGTTTTGGCTAAACAGACCATTTCGGATGCAACCATGAACTCCGTTTTGCAGATTTAGACAATTTGTAATTGTAACAGTTGCATTTCCATTTCCGTTTGTAGTGATTTTTAATTTCTAATTTGTAATAGTTTCACCATAGTGAAAGGAAAGGGAGAATGAAATAAATTATAAACCTTCGGGATTTAGAGAAAGTTTTTGGGATTAATTTTATTATTTCCAAAGTGTTTTGGTTTTCTGTAATAGAAACCAAAGTTTAGCCTTAGCTAAAGAGTATTTCTGATTTGTTCAGAAATGGAAACTAAAATGGATTTGGTTTCAAACCTTTGTGACTAGAGGAAATCTTTGGGTTTAATCTTTTTATTTCCAAAGTAGTAGGAAACCAAGTTTTGAGAAAGTCTTTAGTTATAATTTGATTATTTCCAAAGTATTTTGTTTTGGGAAAAAAAAAACAAAAAACTAAATTTTAGCATTAGCTAAAATATTTCTGATTTTTATTCAGAAATAATGGGCTCAGTTCCGGGAGTACCGATTAACTTTTATGAGTGATGTAATTCTGATAGCAATTTTTAATTGCTTATTAGTTTGTAAATTTGGTTTGTTTTAACCTAGTTTATCTCCTAAAAAACTTAATTCTAAATTTGTTTCTCATGGACTAGGAGTCAATATGCTATTGAAATTTTTGTCTAAGGTTAATTGGGTTTTAAGTGGGACCGGTATGACTCCTCCAGTTTTCCGGGAAACTTTCCTGACCATGTTTGATTCTAGGGTAAGTGGTGAGATCAATTTTGAATAAAATTTTAGAGTTTGTGACTTTCTAGTGTAAAGTTTAGTTTCTGGAAAAACAGAATAGTGAAATTGTAATAACCCGACCCTCGTACATGATTCTGGTATCTTTTCAGCCCTCTATTCTGTGCTTTTGAATGCTCATTGTGAAACTCTATGTGAAATTACGTTGAATTAAGTGAAACTTGGAAATATGAATTCCTATCTGTTGAATAAGGAAATTATCTGTCGCACTTAAACTATTTGAATCTGAAATTGGACGCCTTAGAGACTTAATTTTCTGAAATTGATTTGATATTTGAAATCTGCATGATTTTTAAGCTCTAATGGGATTTTCTGTGTAATTTCAATTTGGGATGATTAAACGATTAAATTTTGTCTTATTCCCTTTTTATATAAATAAATATATCTATA
Organism: Camellia japonica; assembly: GCA_030407325.1. Taxonomy (NCBI): domain Eukaryota; kingdom Viridiplantae; phylum Streptophyta; class Magnoliopsida; order Ericales; family Theaceae; genus Camellia; species Camellia japonica. The sequence continues at coordinate 80,608,149 of JAPPVO010000031.1, forward strand.
TCAAGCTTTAAGATATCTTTATAGCGACCCCGGTCTTTCCCTATTTGGTTGTTGTACCCGGACTTATGTTCCGTAGATTCAGTTGTTATTTTATTGTTGTTGTTGCCCTTTAGTTCCTTATTTTGAGTTATGGGTTGTGTTGGGCAGGTTTGTTACAGGTTGGTTGGGTTGGAAACTAAGTGTTGCTGTCCAGATTTTTGGACCTTCGCTCGAGTGAGGAGTTGGTCGCTCGAGCGAGCTGTTGTTTTTGTCCTTCGCTCGAGCCAGTGTTTGGTCGCTCGAGCGAGAGTTTGCGTCTGGGCTTAGGACCTGAGAGTTGTGTTTCTTGGCTCGAGCGAGCTTCCTTCGCTCGAGCGAGCGAGGTGTATGTTTTCGAGTTCTTCGCTCGAGTGAGCAGTCCTTCGCTCGAGCGTGCTTCTGGATTGCAGACCTGAAGCATCGAGTTTTTGGCTCGAGCGAGCTTTTCTTCGCTTGAGCGAGGCTTTCTTGTGTCTGGTCGCTCAAGCGACCATGTCTTCGCTCGAGCGAGCCTGTTCAGTTTAAATAGGCAGCAGCGGATTTTTGATCAGTTTTTCTATCTTTTTTTGTTTCCAAACCCTAGGTCCGACTTCTCTCCTCCTCTACATACCTTTTACCCTAGGTTTCATCTAGTTTTAGGGTGTTTCTACCCTAGAGCCTTTATTAAAAAGATAGTGTGGGTCGAGGGCTTTTGTTTAATCTGAACAACCTAGGATTTGGAGCACTTTGGATTTTGGGTTCTCATCTCCGTCTTCTCTATTTTGCTTATTTTCTTCGAGGTAGGGATTTCCTACTCCAACTTATGAGTTTTGTTCTAAGTTTTGGTATTTTAATATGTTGGGGGTATTTTGGTAATTTTGGGAAAAACCCTAGTTGATTTATTAAATTGAATTGTATGTTTAATTTAAGGAAAATTGGGGAAATTAGTTAAATTCATGAAATTGAGGAATTTATTGATTAAGTGGGGTAGTTGATTAACTTAAATCACTCGCCTATCGTATTGTTGGTTTATTTATTTCCAGTCTAGAAATAACTGTTTTGGGCTATCGGTGGAGGATAGTCGTGGTTGTTGTAGACATTGCATGTGGATTAGGGATAATTGAAACTAATCACATTGGTTTAGTCATTAACTTTGACTGTTGAATTAATACAGACATTAAATGTATTGATTGTGTGTTGTATATGTTATGTGTTTACATACATTGCATTGTGTGGGAGGAGATAGGGGATGTACTCCACGGTTTAGGGGAAGATAGGGGATGGACCTCTAAATCGGATTTTGTTTGGGAGGAGATAGGGGATGGACTCCATTAGCATCACTATTATGTGTGCTTATTGATATTGAAGTGTTTTTGCATGTTATTGATACAACACTAAAATGTGTATCATATTGGAAGTATAAAAGTGTTTTGATATGAGCCTGTGTCTCATTTGTTTTGCTGATATTGGAAGTATGTGAATATGATATATAGTTCACTGTTGTAGTTTGGCCAGGTTCTGAGCCATGTTGATAATAATGGAAAGTTGAATAGATAATGGAAAGTGAAAATGACATTTAGTGTTAACCATCTATTGAATGCTATGGCTTTATTCAATGCTTATATTTGGTTTAGTATTTTTCTACTGGGCTGTGGCTCACCCTTTATGGGAACATCATTTTCAGGTTCAGGTGATAAGCTACCCCCAAGGACTTAGTTTGGAAGGACTTGGATTTGAAGACTAGTTTAGTTATTTGTTTTGTTTTGATATTACATGTAATCACAAGCCGAGAGCTTAATTTGTAGTTGAGTTAGTACTCACATTTTGTGTCCAAGTGTTGGCTTGGAAAGATGTAAGCCCATAGGGCATTTACTTTCATTATTACATGTAATGTCTTTATTTAAAGATACTCTGATGAATGAATTATGGTTTATTTTCTTAAGTAATGCATCTTATTATTGTGAATGTTATGGGTTATTTTTGAGGGCGTTACAATCTTTGACTTAGAAATATCTCCTGTGTGCAACTTAGAAGAGGGACATTCGTGAGAGTTGGAGAGAAGTCCTTCAAGAGAAGGATTTGGAAGATTTTGTGAAGATTGTCTAAATTGAACTTAAGGTATGAAAACAATTACTTTATCTAGACTCTCTCTTGATCATGGTTGGAAATTCCCCTTTGTTTGGAAAAGTTAAAGTAGATGTTGAAGGTTCTATGTGATGATTATATGTTTAAGAACCAAATTGAGTTAGAGAAGGGACATCTACATCTTGCTCCTTGTTATCTCATGAAAATACTCAACTATGTGTTTGAAATATAGGCTTAAATGGCTCTATATGTATGTGTTTATGTAAACCCAAAATAATGAGAACTTTGGAAAGGTTATGGTTGGTTTTGTGTATGGATTCAAATGATTGAGTTTAAGGAGTGTTGTGATTAATTGTTGTGTGATTTAGCACTTTATTTTGATGTTAGATCTATCCATTTGAGACCTTGTGTTGTGTTTTCAAAGATGGAGTTTTGTATGGAATTGAGCTACCAAACAGGGGCCAGGCCGCACGTGCGGAGGTCGTGGCCGCACGTGCGGAGAAGAGGAAAAAAATTGGGTTTGGCTACTGCTTTCGGCCGCTCGAGCGGGGAGAAGGGACCGCACATACGGTGCATGTCCGCACGAGCGGAGGGGATGGCCGCACGTGCAGCCCAGGTCAGAAATCTCGTTCGCTCCGTTTTACGCGCTTAACCCTCAGCTCTTTTCAGAATTTGTGTTTGATACCTGTTTATGATTGTACATGCAATTGAAATGTAAAAATGCAAGAAATGGTTAAAAGAAGAAAGAAACTAATATGTGTTATCTATGTGTGTAGGACACACCACGGGAGGAACCACCGCTCTGCAACAACACTGTGAGTAATAGTATACGGAATGTACATTTGTTTACCGTTAATATTTGTTATGACCACTCTGTTTTCTGTTAAACACGACATTAACATAGTATTGATCGGAATTTGGTGACAATGTAAGGTTGACTACATTCTGTATATTTCTAGGCCGAAAGGCTGTTCTGCACATTTTGGGCCGAAAGGCTGTTCAGTATATTTCTGGGCCGAAAGGCTGTTCTGTACATTCTGGGCCGAAAGGCTGTTCTGTATTTCTGGGCCAGTAGGCCGTTCTGTTATAACTGTAATACTAGGCCCAAGGCCGTTCTGAAAGTAAAACAATATCAGACTCACTATTTGGATTTCATTTTTTTGTGAATGCACTGTTATGCATTGTGGTTAAAGTTGGTTATTAAACTACTTAAGTACTATTATTCACTGAGCTTGTCTCACCCTGTAATTTTGCCTGATTCTGTAGGTAATCAACTTGGAGGTCAGTCCTAGCATCATTATCATCTCTCTTTGGTCAACCTAAGGACAACCAGGCACTTGGAGAAGCCCTTTGCATGCTAGTGCAGTTTTGCTAGACTTTGTCATTTTGTACTAATGTTTTGTGGGCTGAAGTCGATTTGTATCTAATGTTTGTTATATGCCCAACCTCTGGGCTGGACTTGTAAATGTGTATGTAACTTAATCTCAGATGCATGTTCACTAGATGTTTAATTCCAAGTCGTGGTCCTGGCAGATTTGTAGTAGCTCAATGGATGTGTCTGCATGTTATTCTATTATATTAACGCTTCCGTTCAGGCCCCGGATATTCTTATATAACAGGATAAGTGTCTGTTTCTGAGTAGGTCATGCCCGAAATTTTAGGGGCAAGTTTGGGGCTTGACAAGTGGTATCAGAGCACGAGTTGCTATCTCACACACGGATCCATTGAGCTTCAGGATGTTTAGAAAGATGTAGGCATCATGTAGTAAAGGAAGATTGATAGCAATGTTAAATGTTTTCTGCTAATGCTAATGATGATGATCAATGTCTATTGTATTCTTTTGTGTATGTTGTAATTGATTGTTTTGTAGACTATGGTGAGAACAAGGACCGAAGATCAAGAAGATGCTACCTCAGCACGGTTGGACAGGATGGAAAAAATGATTATGGAAATGGTGGAAACTCTACGGCAACAACAACAGCCACAGCCGCCACCACCACCAGTACCCCCACCTGTAGTGCAAGATTTTCACGGTGAGGACCGCACCATTACACTTACAAAGGAGTTTAAAAAGATGAAACCACCATCGTTTAAAGGAGGAATTGAACCAATGAAGGCTGAGGCATGGGTGTTAGGGATAGAAAAATTGTTCGAAGTTTTCCCTTGTACTAAAGTTCAAAAGGTGCAACTTGCTGCTTTCACCCTTGAAGATGAAGCACGGAGGTGGTGGATGCTTACAAGAACAATGCATCAGGGGTTGACATGGGACAGGTTCTTGGCGCTGTTTTATGATAAATATTTTCCCCAGAGTATGCGAGACAAGAAGGTGACCGAATTCGAAACATTGAGACAAGGAAACAAAACTGTTGCCGAATATGAAGCTCAATTCGCGGAATTAGCCCGGTTTGCACCTCACATGGTAGATACAGAATATAAGAAGGCACGGAAATTCGAAGGAGGATTGCGAAGTACTATTCTGGACCGAGTTAATGTGTTGAAGTTGCCTACCTACGTTGATGTGTTAGAAAGGGCTGTTATAGCAGAAGGGAATATTGCTGCTCAGACTCGGATTTCTGAATGGAAGGGAAAGAGGCAAAGCAACCAATGGTTCAAGGGGTCAACTACTCCACCAAACAAGAAGCAAAATTCAGGGACCTCCAGCACTACTACTTCTCCTCAAAATTCAGCTCCTGTGTGTCCAGAATCTGGATGGAGGCATCGTGGGATTTGTCACCGATTGTCTGGAGCATGCTTTCGATGTGGCAAAACGGGTCATTTGATAAAAGACTGTCCGCAAAAGAATCAACAAACTGGTAATAAGGCCGCCACAAGCTCAGCAGGGTCTACACCGGCTCCTAATGCCAAGTCAGCTGCTAAACCTGCTAACAATCAAGACACTACGAGGCAAGGCAGGGTATTTGCGTTGGTTCCGGGAGATGTACAGAATACAACAACAGTGGTGTCAGGTACATTTATGGTTCATGGTCATTCTGCTTACGTCTTATTTGATTCTGGCTCTACCTATTCCTTTGTGTCAAAATTATTTGCCAAACATTTCGATAAACCTGAAGAAGACTTGACTTATGTGCTGTGTGTATCTTCACCTATGGGAAATTCCATGATCTGTACCTCTGTATATTCTGCTTGTGAACTTCTAATTGGGGATGTCCATGTATATGCTAATCTATTACCACTTGATATGACTTCTTTTGATATTATTCTAGGAATGGATTGGTTGGGTAAATATAGTGACATTATAGACTGTCTGACGAAGCAAATTAAGTTCCACCCTCCGGGGCAATCAGAATTTACTTTTCAAGGACAGGGAGTAACTTCTCCACCGTATGTGATTTCTGCAGCAAGGGCTTGTAAATTAATTCAGAAAGGGTGTCAGGGGTATTTATGTAGTGTTTTGGAAGGGCCAATAATAAATGAGAATACTGATGCGATTCCAGTTGTCTGTGAATTTCCGGACGTTTTTCCGGAAGAATTGCCAGGAGAATTAGTGGACTGTGAAATTGAGTTCACGATTGAAGTGCTACCGGGAATCGAACCCATTTCTAAAACCCCGTATCGAATGGCACCAGCTGAAATGAGGGAATTGAAGACTCAGTTGCAAGACCTACTAGATAAGGGGTTTATCCGCTCGAGTGTTTCTCCGTGGGGTGCACCAGTCCTGTTTGTGAAAAAGAAAGACGGAACACTCCGATTATGTATAGACTACCGGAAGCTTAATAAAGTAACAATCAAGAATAAGTATCCATTACCGCGGATCGATGATTTATTTGATCAATTACAAGGGGTACAGGTCTTTTCCAAGATTGATTTACGGTCCGGATACCACCAATTGAAAGTTAAAGATGATGATGTTGAGAAGACAGCTTTCCGAACCCAATATGGTCATTATGAATTTCTGGTTATGCCCTTCGGAGTTACTAACGCACCAACAGCATTTATGGATCTGATGAACCGTGTCTTCAAACCTTATCTAGATGAGTTTGTAGTGGTCTTTATTGACGATATCCTTATTTATTCAAAGAATGCAGAGGCTCATGAAAACCATCTTCGTTTAATTCTTCAAGCCCTCCGAGAAAAGAAGTTGTACGCAAAGCTAAAGAAGTGTGAATTCTGGCTATGTGAAGTGGCATTTCTGGGGCATGTTATAACTAAGGAAGGAGTCTCTGTTGATCCAAACAAGATTGAGGTGATTGTGAACTGGCCGACTACGACTAATGTGACTGAAGTGCGTAGTTTTATAGGGTTAGCCAGATATTATAGGAGATTTGTTTAGGATTTTTCCAAAATTGTTGTACCACTCACACAGTTGACTAAAAAGGGAGTTGCATTGGACTACACTATGTTGTCAAGTGGGTATTGACAAAATGTGTTTATGTCAAAGACACTGACAATAATATATGTCATTTTATGTCTATGTGTAGGTGACATGCTCATTGTTGGTAGTTATGAGAAGATGTTCAATACTACCAAGTGGATGTTGAACTCTAAGTTTGACATGGGCCTTGCATATGCATATCTAAGAATTAAGATTTCTTGACATTTGCTAGTAGTATATTTTCTCAATCTCATTATTTTGATAAGAGTCATGAGAAGAATAAGTCAGATACAAGTGTGTTAACGACTTTGGTGGACTTTAGTCTCTATTTGACCAAGAATATTGAAATATTCTTGAGTCATTGGAAGTTTAAAGTATCTGATGAGGTGTACAAGGCCATGTATAGCCTACTCAGTTAGCAAGCTAAATAGATACACGAGTAATCCCAATGCCTATCTTTAGAGGGTGTTTACGAAGTTAAGATCCCAACTTTTGAAGAACTTAAAGGAAAATTGTATTGCAAATGGCATAATTCTTGGTCCCATTCAACTAAAAACTGCATTGTTTTTCGAGACAAGATCCAAGAACAAATTCAGAAGGGGAGACTGAAATCTCCAACCAAGACCAAAAAAAAAGGCCATGGGAATTGATACCAACCCATTTCCAGAAATTGCAGAGGCAATAGCTAATGTTGGCATACCAAATTTCCAGAATCTCTCTTTGAAGGAAATAAAAGAAGTCAATGTGCAAATGCATGTTGCTGGCCAGGCTACCTTTAAGAAGAACACAAAAGGTTCACCAGCAAGTGGACAAAGCTTTGTAGGTCAAAGGGATGGCTCCAGTGAAGAAGCATTGAATAATGACTCCCTCGAAACAGTTGTAATGCAGAGAATGTGTCCCAAATGCAGGTTGAGTTATAAATGGCTGAGGGGGCTCCCAATTGATGGGAAGCAGTACTACAAAGATGTGCAAAGAGACCATAGGCCAGGCAACACTTCCATTTCCAATTGGTTCTAGGTAGTAGCCACCCTTGGCTGGGCCTCCAGACACCAGGAATTTGTCAAGGAGTAAGAAACCTCTACATGAGACCAGGCCACATAACTACTACAGGACAGTCAGCCAACCTGAAAGAAAAACTGAATTTGGCTCAAGACAAGGCACCAGAACCAATGATTGGCCTTCAAAGATAGCTTTGAAGACAGTTTCAAAGACAAGAGTAGCAAGCCCAATAATCGGAGTAGTAGGTACATGGGTACCAGGGGTACCTGATTGGTTTATCATGCAAAACAAACTTAAAGTGATGCCTACCCAGATAAGGGTTTTTGGAGAAAAAAAAAATGATGAACAAGCCCCCTTTGGTAGCCCCAAATAATTGGGTATTACTGAAAAACCCAAAGACAAGGGAACCAGATATGGTTCCTGTAATCTCCAAGTCTCAGAGAAGGAAAATCCAGCGAAGGTACACCCAGTACCAAAGAGATTTGAAAGAGAATGGAGAAAGTACTTCATTGGCGCAGTTAAAAGGCTAGACAGGAGAAGGAGAAAGTTCAAAGCCTGGTCTTAAGATTAGGAGGAGTGCCAACAGAGAACAAGTGGCCAAAGTTCATGCTGAACTAAGAACCAAAGAGAGATCCAGTCTAGTAGGCCTCGAAAAGGCCTTGATCGAGAGTAATAATGAGATAGATGAAGGAATTGAACTAGGCCAAGAAAAGGTATTGGCTGAAGAAGAAATGTTCGAAGCTTTTATAGCTGAACAGACCTTCATTGTTGAAAAGCCAATAGAGGTTGACTACCAACAAACCGCTTCGAAGGAACCTGCTAGTACTGAGGTATCAAAATGTAGTATGGAGGAGGCTTCCCAAGCATCAGAGCAAACCGATATGGAGGGAGAGCAAACACAGCCAGTAGTACAATATTTTTAAATACACCTAATATAAATACGCTTAAAAAGTATAATATTTGTAAAAAAAATCTTTAAAAAATTCACTAAATATAAAAAAAAAAACGAAAATTTAATACATTTTTCATATTTTGTGTATTTATTAATTTTTTAAAATATTTTTTTCACAAATATTTTACTATTTAGATACATCTAAGTAAAGTGTATCCAAAAAAGTAAAAAAATTGCTTAAAATTTTAAAAATATTCACTAAAAAAAAAAAAAAATGTAAAACAAAAAACTCAATTTCTAAAAAATTAATTCAGAAAATTGAAATCAAATACACTGAATACTATTTTTTGTTTTGGTAATTTCTTTTATTTACTTTTTTATTTTTTATTTTTCTGCTTTTAAATTAAAGTAGGCTCCACGTTGAGGTGGCTTCCAAATAGAGATGACAATTTGAACCCGGCCCAATGGGGACCCAACTCCCCGTCCCCGATTAGAATGGTGTTTCCTCAAAAAATACTCCCGACGAGCCAAGGATGATATTCGAAAATGCATCCTCGATCAGTTTCGGGCCGAGGACGGGGATAGCTTTCACAGCCTTGAACCCGGCCCGTCCCCATTCCTGTCCCATCCCCGGTCCCATTTCCCTCCCAAAGTAAAGTTTCCTTTATACCCCTATATCCATTCATATATATACCCCACCCTCTCTCTCTCTCTCTCTCTCTCTCTCTCTCTCAGATTTGGATCACTCTCTCTCTCTTTTTCTGACCTCTGTCACTCATTCCCTTTCTCTCTCTCTCTCTTTCATTTGAAACCCTACCCTCAAACCCACATCGATCGAAGCAAAGAAGGAGCAAACCATGAAGATGGAGTCCTACAACCTAACCAACGAGAATGCCACTAGAGACGACGTCGTCCCACCACCTCTGCCATTCGACAACGAGAGTCGATCGTAGCTCCATTCCTCTCTCTCTCTCACCCATTACTCCACCACCGTCTCTGCCATTCCACCACCGCCACCGCCTCCGCCTCCTCCATTTGACGACAAAAGTCGATTGCAACTCCTCTCCCCTCCCTCCCTCACCGCTGCTCCATCATTGCCTCTACCATTCTACTACCACCTCCGCCATTCAACAATGAAAGTTGAGCTCAGATCTAGAAGATCTGGTTGCAGCGGTCGGAGATCACAGATCTATCTCTCTCTTTCTCTTTCTTGCCATTTCTACTCTCTCTCTCTCTCTCTCTCTCTTTATTTTTTAAATCTATCGTGTTGTTGTTATTGTTAAATCGCAGATCTATTGTTGTTGTTGTTGTTGTTGATATTATTAAATCTGTTGTGTTGTTGTTGTTGAATATTAAATCTGTTGTTGTTAAATCTGTTGAATATTAAATCTGTTGTTGAATATCAGATCTGGAGGTAAAAATTATTATTTTTTTGGCCGGAAATTTTCGGGGTTGGGGAAACCCGATCCCCGTTAGGGGCAGGAGTGGGGGCGGTGATAGGTTTCCCATCGGGGATCGGGACCCAATACAGGGGAATTTCCACCGTCGGGATCAGGGACGGGAGTGTGATCCCCAGGTCGTTGCCATTCCTATTTCCAAGTGAGATTTTGGTAAACTTTTGGGTAAAATGGATTGGTTCTGTAGACTTATTATTCTAAAATACAATATATTTTTTTTATTAACTTTAATGCATTTTTATTGAAATTAATATATATTTTTACATATTTTCAAGACATTTTTATACACTTCTTAACATTAAATAATACCTAGGAAACACTTGTTAGTATTTGCCTTTATTTAGAAAACTTTCTACAATACACATCTTTTTTTAACATGTTTATTATATACAATTTATGATAATTTGTGATATTAATACTATAAACTATTATAACTAGACTACTTTCAGTCATAACTAAAGAATCACAATGCATTATAAATAAACACCAAAATGAATAAACAAAATAATAAGCACAATAGGTCATAACAAAGTCGTACAAACACTGTGGGTGCTGATTTCGACCACACTACCAAACAGGAACTCAGTAAGAGAGCACAGGCAGAATAGATTACGCCTGAACAACCTGTCACAAAAAGATAAGACTCCGGCGGTGGTTCGTCCACCTAGGGGCACTCCGACGATCAAGTCAGTACTCAATTATCTCTCAAAGATAGCAAATAGTGCTTAACTCACAAGCCAGAATACAAAAAGCGTGCCTTTAGACCCACGAATGTGCCTCACTTTTATAGCCAGCACTAACCTGATCCTTGTAGAAGCCTAGCTTCAATGGATTTTGGCTCAATGCTCATCTTGGACTCCCAGCCAGATAGAGATAAACTCCCTAAGAGCTTTATCTTTATCCATGCTAAGGTCCTCTCCAGTTCTAGGACTCTTGTTCCTTATACGCTCAACTCGGATTCCGATATCTTCGAAGATAACCACGGCCTAGCCGAGATCATCTCGGTGCGTGACCAAGCCACGTGGCACCTCGGCTGACACTTCGGCGTCACCTTAGCCACGTGTTGTCATTCACAAAATATATCCCACAACTCATCTCGGTGTGTGACCAAGACACGTGGCACCTCGGCTGACACTTCGGCGTCACCTTGGCCACGTGTTGTCATTCACAAAATATGCCCCTATAACTGCCCCCTAGGTTCTATTACCTCGGCATCTGAGGTGATGAAACCTACATCGTTTGTCCACATAGCACGTCAGTTAAGACTTACTTCATCCTTTATGACCGAGATCATCACACGTCGGCTTGACATGACCAAGACTTTGCAGTCTACTTTATCAATGACCAAGAACCAAGAACCAAGTTTTTCAAGTTCCTTAACCAGGACCATTCCTCTAGCCAAGGTTCTTGCTTCATTAAATCAAGAACTTCAAGACTGTGCATGAGCTATTACACACGGTTTTCTTAACCGTTTCATCTACGCGTCCTTCTCTCATTGATTCGTACCTGACACGCGCCATCAGGTTGCGTTTCTTCTGCGCAGGCCGCCTGACAGACACGTCGTCCAAGGTATATCATTTATGGTTTGCCGTCTTTTCACATTTTAACAAAACTTCTCCCTCTCTCCGTCTCTTTACTTTGCATTTTTCTACTCTCTCAAAGTTTTCTCTCTCTGCAAAAAACTTTCATTTTCATTCCTTCAAAGCTTTCTGCAATTGCTCTGATTACCTCCTTCGGCGAATTTTTCATCATCCATTTGCGACCACTCACGTCATCTGACTCCAGCGATATTCATCCGGCGTCATTCTCTTCGGTAAGCCACTGTTTTCCCTATTTTCAGTTTTTGATTTATTTCAAACTCTATCGCATGCTTATACGTTGTTTGCTGCCATTGTGAATCTGTTCATGTTCTTAAATCTTTGCTTGTGTTTTGAATTTTATCATTTGGGTGTCAAACGTGTCTGTTTGTGACTTAGTTCTTTTTCAATCTGTCTCTGGGTCTGTACATACGAACTGTTCATGCACTTGAGACTTTAGGAACTTTACCACTATTATGAGTTTTTGCACATCTGCACACACTCACTCAGTGTTCTTGAATTTCTTGAGTTTGAATCATGTTTTCTTTTATGTTTCTCTTTGTCTTGTTTTCAGATTCTTGCCATTGATTCTTTGTTTCCATAAAGATTTAGGCTTGGGTTTTGATAAGAATCACATACTTTAGGAAAAACTCAAACCAAATCCTCTCTTAGATCCGAAAAAACCCTAGAAGCTGCCAATTTAGGGTTTAGCAGAGGTATTCAAACCTACTCCACTCATTCTTTCCCAAACCTTGCACCTTCTTCCTTTAGCCGACATCATGGGTATGTTCAGGTGGAGGGTAGATACCCCAGAAAAAATAGAGTATTTCTGCCAAGAGTTCTCCATCCCAGCCGATGTTCGCCTTAGGCTGGCAGGAGATGAGGACTTCATTATGCCTGATGGGAACTCCATGCCTTTCCCCGTAGTTGCTTTCATAGAGTGTGGACTTAGGTTCCCTCTAAACATTCTTTTCTGAGAAATTCTTCATTATTACAAGCTCAACTCGATGCAACTAGCCATTAACTCCTATAGGGTTATCAACGATATAATTGCTTTAGCTAGCCAAGAAAATGCTAGGATAACACTAGCCGACATCCAATATTGTTACACCATGTGTAGCCTAAAATCTGAAAAAGGCTACATCTATTACCTCAAGCCGAGATCCACAACCTACAAACTCATAGCCGACCTCCCAGACTCCAACAATGGTGCTGGAGATGATTACTTCATCGTCTCAGGTAACTGGGAATTTGCACCTGAGGACGACCTTTATCTCTATCCTCTGCGCCGATCGGTGTTTAAAGAGAATGAAGGTAAGAACCAAGGGTCACCTTTTCTGTTTAAGACTTAACACTTTATTCCTTCTATATATCCTAATGTATGATTTTCGTTCTTGCAGCTCTTCCCCAACCCTTAAAAGATTTTTGCCAGTCCTTTTTTCCCAACAAGGACTTGAGAAGGCTGCTAGGCTTGCCGGTTGAACAGCGCAAGGCCCCTCTGCTGTTCAACTACATTCCAACCTACAAATCCACTTTGTCCGACGTTCCCAAGAGGAGTAGGACTCCTCCTTCTACTACAACTCCAACAGTTGCATCCTCACCAAGGCCAGACCAAGCCTCATCTTCTGATCCAACTGAGGTTGCATTAACTTCTGCTCCTCAACTGATTCCTCCAGCCCAACGCCAACGCTGACGCCGAGCTCCACTCTTTACTCCTGCAGGCAGAACTTGTAACCGCAATGTCAAAATATTAAGGCGTTAGCTTACGATTTCCAGCGATCCGCTTTGGCACCAAAGTCACTGTAGCCGTCACTACCGAAAAGATGGGTCATAGCAAGGCTGTCGTTGAAGACCTTTTGGCCGACCTTTCTAGGGTCATAATAGTTCAATCCTCCCCATCGCAATCCCAACCCAAGACCAAGCCAAAGAGGGTAAAGAAAGCCAAAGCCAAGGCAACAATGACTCAAATCGACTTTGAGGACACTGTTCCAATCTCCAAATTGGCCGAGGCTAAAAAGAGTACTCCCTCGGCCTACAAGAGGCCAGCCGAGGTTGAGGCATCTGACCCACCACAATCTAAAAGACCAAGGTCCAGCGGCTCCTCTGATCCTTTCGGTTTTCGCACCGACGCTCCTTGGAATCCAACCGTCACAGTCGGAGATTGACCTCTTCTTGCGAGGGATAGTGCTCTAGATAGTTTGGAGGTCGGTGCCGCCATTTCCACCGCCATTGTACTCCCAGCCGACATCAACCGGATGGCTGAGCTTTCAGAGTATGAAAATTATGCAATGATGATGCAACATTGTGTCTTGGTAACTCTCAATACTTATAACTTTCTATCTAACTTCAACTCTGGTTTCCATACTTAACTAATTTCCTTTGCACTCTTGTAGGCTATCTAGCAGGGTCACTCCCTGGCAGTCAAGATCGATGGGTTCAAAAAAGAGCTTACCCAAAAGACAAAGGAGGCTGCCAAACTTCTTTCCTCACTCACCAAGGCCGAGGCTTGCATCTGAGGTCTCCTAGATCAGGCCAAAGCTAATAAGCTGGCCTTGAAGAATGCCGAGGATAAGGCCGAGGTCGCAAAAAATGTTGCCGAGGTCGCCAAGGCCGAGGAGAAAGAAGCCAAAAAAAGAGAGGCCCAAGCCCAAATTGAGCTCTAAATGGCATTGTCTACAAAGGCAGCCGAAATCAAAGAGGTGGACGAGAAGGCCTACGCCGAGGGGGCAGCCGATATCCGCAAGGAGTACAAAAAGCAAGTCAAACAAGCATGCAATAGGGGTTACACCCTTGGTTAGATGGCTACTGAATGAATTGGCTATCCCCGAGGACTCACATTTCCGAGATAAGAGCCGACTCATTGTGTCATTCCCTTCTGCTCTAATCTAATCCGAAGATGAGGTTGAGGATGAAGAGGAAGCTGAAGCCGACAAGTCTGGGAAGACTGAAGCTGCTGGGGCCAAGTCCCCAACTCTGAATAAGCATGCCGTTGACTTGACTCAGGATGACGAGGATGAGGTTCCCAAGAACGTGTCTAATGTCAAGGTCTAAAGCGCCGAGAAGAGCCTTGACAAGACTCTCCAAGAGATTGACGTTGAGATCGAGGCCAGCTGCCAAGAAGCTCTCCCAGTTGTCTGCTAAGGCCGAAACACAGCCAATCGCCAATACAGAGCAGTCTGTTTAACATCTTCTTTTTTAGCTTTGTAATTTTTCTTTGTAACAGTCTTCTGCTTTTAGTTGGGCCGAAGTGCCACTTCTATAATTGAACAAGTAATCCTTTTGTAGGCCGAAGTGCCTTTTTGCCTATAGACAAGTTTTTCTTTTGATGCAAGTCTGATTTTTTCTTTCAAGTATTGTATGTCTTCTTTTCTCTTATGTATGTTTACCACTTTCATACTTAGAATAATTTTTGTATGTCTTCAAAGTACACCTTAACTATGCAATCTCCTCGGGTAAAGTACCTCAGATATATCTTCTAAATGTTTATCTCGGCCTTGGCTTAACACTTAAAAATATTTTGAAATATTTTTACAAGTGTTGTTTCTTAAACTTGCCACTTCACTCTCACTTACTGTCTTCTATCAAGACTTCTGTCTTTTATCCTTCCCAAGTTTTGGCAACCTGGTCATCTCGGCAAGTACGTATGTCGGGTACTTCTTTTAATATTACCTTGGCTTAACTTTAACTTGTAAATTTTTCTGTAAAATTTCAACAAGTCCCAAGCACTTTAAACTTTTACTCATCATTCTCCAGCTCTCTGTCCCCTAATGTGAACCTAAGTTTCAATTATGTTCACATTAAGCACTTGTGGCCTTTCGCCTGAGTCATTGTCGAACAAAGGCTATCCGAGGCGTTAGACTTGGGTTTCTCTGTTAATATACTTAGTTCCATTCTGAGTTTGACTCTGCCGACATGGCAAGTCTAGTTTTAATTTTAACTTCTTTCAACTCTATTATATGCAAGTATAATTCAACTCTGCCACATAATAAGTCTAAGTTATTCGTCATGTTTCAATCAGAAACATCGCCAACTTTGTTCAACTTTATTATATGCAAGTATAATTCAATTATGTCATATAATAAGTCTAAGTTATTCATCATGTTTCAATCAGAAACATCGCCATAGGACTAGTCAGTCCAGCCATACAATTTTCAAATTTAAAAAGTCAAGCTAAAATTTATGACATAAACTTTAAAAAATGAAAATTCTAATGATAGAAAAATTTCAAGTTGCAAGTGTTCTAGGATCTTGCTAACTCTTTGCTCTCACTGTCTTTAAGCCGATATGCCTCATTTCCGACGACTGAGATAATTCTATTAGGCCCCTCCCAGTTTGGGCCTAGCTTGCCCTCCCTAGGGTCCTTCTTGTTGCCGACCACTTTCCTTAGTACCTGGTCTCCAACTTTGAACTCTCTTAGGTTGACCTTCTTGTTATAAGCTCTAACAAGTTGTTGTTGGTATGCCCCCAGCCAAATTTCTACCCTTTCCCTTTTCTCCTCAAGTAGGTCTAGATCTCGGGCCAGGAATGCCTCATTAGTCTCATTCTCTACTCCTTGGGTTCTGATCCCTAGGATGCCGACTTCTAGTGGGATGATTGCTTCTGTGCCATAAGCCATGGCAAATGGGGATTCCCCAGTTGATCTTCTCGGTGTAGTCCGATATGCCCAAAGTACATTGGACAATTATTCCACCCATTTCCCTTTTGCTGCCTCCAGCCTCTTTTTGATCCCATCCAAGATAGTCTTATTAGATGCTTCTGTCTGACCATTACTCTGAGTGAAACTTGGAGTAGAGTAATAGTTCTTGATTTTGTACTTTGCACAAAAGCTTTTGATTAGCTTACTGTCAAATTGTGTACCATTGTCTGCTATTATTGCCCTTGGGATCCCAAACCTGGTGATGATGTTCTTCCATATGAAGTTCTTCACATCAATATCTCGAATCTTCGAAAGGGGTTTAGTTTCTACCCACTTTGTGAAGTAATCAGTTGCTACCAAAAGGAATTTCTTTTGTCCAGTTGCTTGGGGTAGTTGTCCAACAAGATCCACCCCCCACTGAGAAATGGCCAAGGGCTGGATATTGGGTTCAAGCCTGTTGCTGGTTGATGTATCAAAGGCACAAACCTTGGACACTTCTCGCACTTTCTGACATAGGCTTTAGCATCCTTCTACATGTAGGGCCACCAGTACCCCTGAATAATGGCCCTATGAGCAAGTGATCTGCCCCTAGCGTGGTTGCCACATACTCTTTCATGTATTTCATACAAGAAGTGTTCAATCTGGGAAGGGTGCACACACCTCAAAAGGGGGCCAGTAAAGGACCTTCTGTAGAGATGTCCCTCTGCTGTTAGGCTGAACCTTGCTGACTTTAGTCTAGTCTTGTACGCCTCTTTGCAGTCATCTGGCAGCTTTTCATCTCTAAGGAACATTACTATTGCATCCATCCAACTTGGGCCCATCTCTACACACATTGCTTCGTACTCTATGATCAGTGGTTCTACACTTGGGCCTGACAAATAATCAACCATTATTGTCCTTGCCTCCCATAATTTCATTGCACTAACCAGGTTAGCCAAGGCATCGGCATGGCTGTTGTCATCTCGACTAACTTGCTGTAGTCAGCAATCCTAAAATAAGGCTAACAGTCTGACAACCTCTTTTACATAGGCTATCATTCTTTCATCTCGGGCTGCATATTCGCCTGTTGCCTGGTTTACAATAAGCTGGGAGTCACAAAAGACTACCACCTCGTCGGCTTCCATTGCTACTGCCAACTTCAATCTTGCGATCAGTACTTCATACTTTACTTCATTGTTTGAGGCCTTAAACCCTAGTCGAATATTGTTCTAGCATCCGCCCATCTGACGATACTAGCACTACTCATGTCCGCACTCCTTGACGGTTTGAAATCCCATCAACAAACAGGCGGAAGGAGTCACCAATGTAAATATCGCAGGGCTTGAGTTTCTCTTCTTTCTTCTACTCTGCTGTGGGGTTTTTCATTCCTAGCTGAGTCTTTTCTTGTTTCCCTGGACATCCTAAGCCGCGGCTCACTGGAGCTGTAACAACCCTCGTCACTGTTTACTGATTACTGTTTACTGAGACTGAACATGATTGATAATTGAATTGATTAAAGTACCGAACTGACTGACTGAGATCTGAAACTGAATCGATTGACTGTAACTGTTTAAATGCATAATCTATCTGTTTGACTGCCAAATTATCTGTTCTCGTCTTACGCATTAAACTGCAAATTGAAGGCCTTATCGGCGGCCGAAGCCAAAATTGATTAATGTTCTGTGTTCATCATAATTAATGTGATCTTATGGCACATTTATCTGAAAATTGATTTGGTATGGTTAAATTAGATTAAAAATAGATAAAATGTAAAGTTTGACTTATTTACCAAAACGCCACTTAGTGGCCACTACTCTACATTTGTTGAGACTTGTATTCATGGAATCAAAAACACTTCATCAGCTCATTTGTGGCCTCTCAACCGAAATTAGAGAGAGAGGGAGGGAATTGAGAGGGATTTTGGCTATAATTTGATAATCCTTGAGGAAATTGAGGCATATGTTGGCAAATTGAACTTCAAGGCTAGTAATTGAAGACTTAGGTAAGAGAATTTAACCTTTTATTCATGTCTTTGAACTTGTTCATGCTTAGTTCTTGAGCCTCTAGTAATTTGAGCCTTGAATTGGTCCATATAATGTTGAATTAGAGCTAAATTGTTGCATGCATGTGCATATTGACAAGTTTTGAGGTTGTAATCCATCATTCCTCACATGCATGTTCATAATCTTGCAATGGTCCATGTTTTCAACTTGTTTTGGAACATTTGGCTCACTAGAGCATCAAATTGAAGCTTTGAAATGATTTGAATTCATGCATGTTTGCATGTTCTTCATGTTCTTGAAAATGGGTTTGAGACTTGGATTTAATTGACTCACTCTTGGCCTTTGAATTCACAAATTGAGCTTTGGAACTTGTTATACATTGAGTTTTAAAGTATTTCCCAGAAAATGGGCCCAAGAGGATCGATTCTGGTGTTTGAAAACTTGGTTTTGAACTTGGAGTTCGAATCTGGGTTTTCCAGATTTTGATCGTCTGCTCGAGCGGGGAAAGTGCCGCTCAAGCGGGGAAATCGAGCTCCCAGCATCTCTCACTGCTTTACAGTCCACTCGAACGGGGTATTCTACGCTCGAGCGAAGGCTTGTGTCACACGCTCGAGCAGGGGAGTTGACGCTCGAGCGGGTACCTTTGTTGCATGTCCGCTCGAGCGGGGGAAACCTGCGCTCAAGCAGGGAACTGTTTTTCTGAAAATTCTGAAACTGTTTTCTGAGTGCATCTTTGCACCCTCATTCCATTCTAGGCATTCTTAGGCCTAGTTTAAGGCATCTTAATGAGGATTTAAGTGTAGAACACACCAAGGCAAATTAAGGATTAAGTTATAATCTTTCCCAACTGTATAGCTTAGTGTGTGTTCAATCTGTTAACTGTGTAGGGTTGGCTTCCCGAGGAGACGCTCTAGCTTACTGTAGCCCAGGACTCTGTGAGTAACAACCGTGTAAAGATATGTTCAAAAATGATTATCTTCCGAACTGTTTACTGAATTGAACTGTTTACTGAACTGTTTACTGAACTGAATTGTTTACTGAATTGAACTGTTTACTGAACTGAACTGTTTACTGAATTGATACTGTTTACAGAACTGAACTGTTTACTGAATTGATACTGTTTACTGAACTGAACTGTTTACTGAATTGATACTGTTTACTGATCTGATACTGTTTACGGAATTGAACTGTTCACTGAACTAATACTGTGTACTGAATGAACGTATGTTTCATATTCTGAACTGTACTGTGGCATCCTTGGCACCTACTGTTTACTGTTACTGTGACAGAGAGATCTCTGTCGGTTCCCAAGTTTGGAGCCACTACTGTTTACTGTTATGATGGCCATTCTGTATTTCTGATATGGAACAAAGTGCTGTACGGAACAAAGTGCTGTACGGAACTAAGTGCTACACTGTGAGCCACCTCTAGAATCTACGGAACTAAGTGCTACAGTGTGAGCCACCTCTAGAATCTGTGCGAGACACCTCTTAAATCCACAAGTACGGTACTATTCTCTGAAATAGTACTGTTACTATTACTGTTACTGTTACTGTTACTGTACTGCTATTGATGGCCATCATTTACTGTTTGGTCTGTTAAGACCCGGTCTTTTAAGACCTACTGTTTACTGTACTGTTATGCCAATGGATGTACCACATATCACTATTTTAACTGAATGACTGTTATGGCCTGAAATATGAGCCACAAACCAAATGACTGATAAACTGACTGAAATGACTATTTTCAATACCGAAAGGACATTTATTCTTAACCCCTTTACTCATTGTGTTATTCACTGGGCTTTAGCTCACTACTCATATATATATATGTATGTGTACAGGCACCGGATCAAAGCTAGAAGCGAGCACGGTAAACTCCAGTTTTGTCAGCCAACCACTGTGCCTCACTGCGAGGTTCCGAGCCTATCAAGCTATGGCTTAGGGGCTTAGGGGTGTTTTATTTCCCCGTTTGTCTCTGTAACTGTTTTGTTTACTGTATAGACTGATAGCGTCGTACTGTACTGTTTAATAGGGATTAAGTCCCAGTTTTGACTGATTGTAAATATTGTGCATACTGTTCTGTACTGAATGTCTAATTGTATGAAAAATCTTTTTGCATACAGACTGTCGCAGCTCATTGGACATTGTTTATTTACTATTCTGGCTTCCGCCATGCCCATGTACTCTGTACTACTGTATTACTGTTAAGCAGGCCTTCGATAATCTCGGATTACTGGCCGGTTACGGTGCTAAACCCATAGGGGCGGGTTTGGGTCGTGACAGGAGCCCAACGTGGGATGACACCTAGTGTGAACTCGGCCAGAACCTGGCCTTTGATTGTTGTTCTAGGTCTGAACTCTAAATCGTATTGGCCTAATACCACTGCCCATCTGGCCACCCTGCCTATTAGATCTCCTTGCTGTTGTAGGGACTTCAAGGGATACTCAGTCAATACCACAATCTTGTGGGCTTGGAAATAATGGTTCAACTTCTTGGAGGCCATCATTAAAGCCAACATTAATTTCTCCAGGGTCTCTACGCCTGCTAGGGTTTTACTTACATAGTATACTACCCTTTGTTCTCCATTCTCTTCTCTAATTATCACTGCACTCGCTGCATGCTCTGAAGCTGCCAAGTACAAGAATAGCTCCTCTCCAGGTACTGGATTTGAGAGAACTGGAGCTGTGGTCAAGTATCTTTTTAAGTTAGCCAAGGCGACTTCACATTCCTCTGTCCACAATAAGTCTGTGGCCTTTTTCAACAGACTGAAAAATGGTTTACACTTATCTGAACTTCTGCTTATGAATCTGTTTAGGGCCGCGGCCCTTCTAGTCAACATCTGTACTTATTTTGCCGACTCCAGGTTTTTCAAATCCAGGATAGCCTTGATTTGATCTAAGCTTGCTTCAATGCCCTTTCTGGTAACCAAGTATCCCAGGAACTTACCAGATCCAACTCCAAATGCACATTTCGAAGCATTGAGTCGGAGCGATATGTTCTAAGGATATCGAAAACTGTCTTCAAGTCGGCCAAGTGGTTCTCAAGTTCTCTGGTCTTTACAACCATATCATCAATGTATACTTCCACTATTTTTCCGATCAGATGTCTGAACATCTTGGTCACTAACCTCTGGTACGTTGTTCCTGCATTTTTCAACCCGAAAGGCATCACTCTGTAGCAATACAGCCATTTTGGTGTGATAAATGCAGTCTTCTCTTCATCAGGGGGGGTACATTGCTATTTGATGGTACCCCCTGTAAGCATCTAGGAAGCTCATCCTTCCATGTCCTGAAGTGGTATCCACTAATTGATCGATCTTGGGGAGTGGGAAACTGTCTTTGGGACAAGCCTTATTCAGGCTAGTAAAGTCCACGCAGACCCTCCACTTCCCATTCTTCTTTTTCACAACCACAGTGTTGGACAGCCAAGTAGGGTAGTTTACCTTTCGAATGGCTCTGGCCTCTAATAATTTGTCAACTTCCTCTTTTACTACCTCCACATGAACCAACGTCAGCCTCCTCGCTCACTAAATGACGGGTTTTGCCGACCTGTCTACGTTCAGTCTGTGACATGTAACCTCAGGGTCAATGCCAGGCATCTCGTATGGCGTCCAGGCAAACACCTATATGTTTGCTCGTAAGAATGCTTCTAACTCCCTTTCCTCTTTCTCGGCCAAGTCTGAGCTGAAGAGGAAGAAGTGCTCTTCATCCCCTTGCTGGACCAGAATTTTCTTCAAGGCTTCCTTACTTTTGTCGGCCGGCTCTTTGCCGATGTCATCCAGGACCTCCATGTCCTCATCCTCAATCTCAACTATCTCTACCTCTCGCACGTTACAACTAGATTTCATCGCTGCTATGGAGTAATTCTTTGTCTGCACCTGATCCTCTCTGACCTCTTCAATTCCTTACTCCAATGGGAACCGCAACAGCTGGTGCAGTGTTGAGAGAACAGCCCCCATTACGTGCAACCATGGCCTTCCCAAGATAACATTGTAAGGGGAGGGGGTATCAATTATTACGAACTCTATGCTTACCTTCTTGGTGCTTGCCTGCACCTCCTAACTTAATGCTCCCAGGGGCCATGCAGGCGTTCCATTGAACCCGACCATTGGACTATTGGACTGCTCCAGATCATCTCGGTGAAGGCCGAGCTCCTTGTAACAATCGACATACATGATGTCATAAGAGCTGCCTTGGTCAATCAGAATGCGCCTTACTTGGCATTCTCCAATCTTGAGGGATATCACCAGAGCATCGTTGTGTGGATGCTGCTCCATGTCTAGGTCGGTATCAGTAAAGGACACCATTGGTCCCTAGTACTTGTCTGCCCTAGGCCTCTTTTGCTAGACCTGATACACATGATGTAAGTGCTTTACCCTCTGAGTCTTCCCACGTACCTCGTTTTCATTGACCTTCGAGTGAATCACATTAATCACTCGAGGTCCATCTGCTTACGGTTGTAGTTGTGGTGGTGGTGGTGGTGGTGTTGCTGGTGCTTGGGGTAGCCTTGCTTGCTCTTCCCTTGTTTTGGCCTCATCTACTAGGTCTCTTAAGTGACCTTATCTTACCAGATCTTCCAGATGTGTCTTTAGGGCTCTGCACCCCTGAGTCAGATGCCCATCCTCATTGTGGTAGGCACAGTGCTTCCCAAGGCTTCTTTCCATAAATTTGCCAGGAATCTTCTCTGGTGCTTTATAGTAAGGCTGGTTCCTGTTCCTTTCTAGGACTTTATAAACTAGGATCCGGAACACTATGGTGACTGCCTGTGCAGCCCTCAGTCTTGTTTCTTGTCTATTAAAGTTTGTGTTACCTCGACCTCGTTTCGGCGAGCAGTTCCTCTTCTCATGTTTGACGCATTTGTTTCTGGCGTGTCTTTCTCTGCTCTCGCATATTTCTTGATTCTGGCTATAAGTTCCTCTATACTTTTTGGCAGTGTCTTTGCCAATGATTTTCGAAGCAGACAGTCATCATTCAGGCCGTTCTTAAAAGATACAACCGCCACCTCTTGGTTGCACCCTGGTATTCGGTTAAAAACCTCATAATACCTTTTGGCAGAAGCCTTGAGGCTTTCATCCTCACCAATTCTCAAAGCCATCAGGGAGTCTACCCTTAACGGCTGCTGTTTGTTTGTAATGAACCTGGCCACAAACATCTCGGCTAGGCCTTCCCAACTTTTCACAGTTTCTTTTGGCAACTTGTGAAACCAATCTGATGCGATTTCGCCAAAGGATGAAGGGAACACCTTGCAGAGCAATGGTTCGTTCCCAGTATACAACGCCATTGAGTTCAAATATAAGCTGACATGAAAGTTGGGATCAGACTTACCATCGTATATCTGGAATCTCGACATGTGGAACCTTTTCGGGGCCTCAAACTTGTCCAATTCTACTGAGAACGGAGTTCTCGGCTTGACCAGAGACGTGACCTCGACATCTTATCACTTCTTCTAGAGGTAGTCCCTAAAATCCTCCTTAGTCTGTCCAGGAGCTTAGCTATCAACGGATTTCAGCCTTTTTGGTGCGCTACTCTCAGCGTCATTGTGAGTCCTCTTGGACCTCTCTTCATTCATTGTGTTGAAACAGAGCTCCTTCCCCTGAACATGTCGTTGTTCTTTAACGTAAGTCTCCTTGGCACGAGGTGTCTTCTTAGACTCTTCTCTCATCGATTCTCCTCGCCTGACATCTCGTGAAGGCCGATGTGAATGCTCCATTGCCCTGTCATGCTGAGGGACTCACTACAACAAAAAAGTGTTTTTACGGCGCGCAACGCACGCCGTAAAAACCTTTCTACGACGTGCAGGCGCACGTCATATTATGACCAGTCATGGAAAGTCATTCACTTTCAACGACATGCTTTGTACGCCGTTAAAAACTATTTAACGACAGATTTTGTGCGTCATTGTTACATTTTCTACGGCATGCTATATTACGCTGTTAAAAACTATTTAACGGCATATTTTATGCGTCGTTATTACCTTTTCTATGACTAGTTTTGCACGCCGTTAATTGGTGAGACAAACAACAATGTTAATTGTGCGCCGTAAAATATATAATACAACGACTTGCTCAGCCTGCCGTAGATAAGTAGAACATACCACGGCATACATGGAATGCTGTGGAATATTTCATATAATGACCTAATTTGCTTGCCGTAGAATGTGCATTTTTTTTAAAAAAAAAATTCACCAGATTCTATATTTGACCTGTTTTGTAAAATGTAATATTACAAACAAGCTTCACAAAATATTAATCAACCACCAAAATATTATTTCAACCATTAAAAATAAATTATATCTATAAATTACAAACATTCAAAAATTGTCAATATATACATTCCAAACATCCAAAAGGACTATCCTTAAGTTATAAATTATCCAAAAGTTATAAACCATCCAAAACTGTACATATATAAGTTTGTAAACATTACTCAAAGCTATTCAAAAATTATAGAATCTATTCATCAAAGTCCTCAAAAACTAACGGCTTCTTCTGTAGAAGGCTTGTGAAGCTCTTGAACCTTATTCTGCAATATATAACATTTATGATAAGGAACCCAAGTCAAAAAATGTAACAACAAAGGTAATACAAAAACATTGGTTCATACAGAATAATCAAATCATTCTTCACAAAATGATTAAGAAGTTGGCATCTAATTTAAAATATTCCATTTCATTTCGAATAAACTATTTTTCGTTCAATTTCTATCCAAATTTCTTAATCATTGTTATCAATTGAACTAAATAGATCTAATATAAAAAAAAATTACAGTCAAAACTGATTAAATTGAAGTGATAGAGACCCAATTATTAGAGAGCAAGACCATAGATAAAAAAATAAATTAATATCTTTATGGGCCTTTATTAATTATCAGCTAGCCACAAAACAACCTAAGACTACCTAATTTTAACTAACAAAAATCAGAGTTCAATGAAATGGTTTACTAATTCATCATTGGTATTAGGTTCTTCTGTCATCTATTGTATATATCGTTCATGCCCTAAACAAATTCAATGGCGTAACTAAGAATTTCATTCAACTAGTTATCATCAATGTCATTGTATTAGATTTTTTATTTCTACAACAAAAAACTTTCATTTGATGCATTGTAATTTTATATATTCCCTATAAACAAAAGTAATTCAAACTCATCAAACTCGTCAATAGATAAATGTTAACAACTAAACTCTACAGTACAAGTCATACACACTGTGTGAAGATAGTATAAATTCTGAGAGGGTACTGACCACCATAAAGTTTTTAGTTAAAATTAATTGTTCCTTCCAGATGCATAAAAATTAACTCACCTTGAAAACTACTAATTACATCAAGACAACTCCAGTCCAAACCATAATAATCCAACAAGAAGCTTCTTTTGAGCATGTTTCACATGTTTTCAACATTTCAAATATAAGTAGCATTGTAGCTTTTATTTTCAACAGAAAATAATTCCTGGAATATATTTTTCCAAAAAACTATAAATATATTAGGTCAGACTAATTAAGATAATAAAGTAATATGAATAATGGAATAAAACTATAGAGTGTATTCAATCAACTTTAGGACTGTTTTATGCCTAAAATTTACTTCAGTAGTCTCAAGAAAGATTTATCAATTTTTTTTCCAAACAAAATGAAAAGGGCTAGGCACTTCTCAATTTATGGAAAACACAATTATGGTGTTAGGTCAGTTCTTTTACCCAGAGTTTCTTCATCCATATTTTTCATATAAAGAAGTTAGGAACAAATGGTAGAACCCAATCGAGACTTAACAAGCCTTGTGTTTGTATCATTAAAATCAATCTACAAGAAAGTAATAACAATTCAAAAAGAATAGGCAAGAAATGTAAGAAGTGTACCTAGAACCTTTTTATTGCGTAAAACATCTCCATATATGTGATCCCCAACATAAAGAACCTATTAAATTTACAACATATTAAAAATTAAAACCATAATGTGACCTTCTGGATTTAGAACCATAATCACATTAAAACCTAGAACAAGTAAAAATTAATTAAATGGAATAATGAATGAAAGACAAATTAAATTCCTATGTAATGAGGAAATGTAGCAGTTAATGAACACATCTTAATGAGAAATGAATAAGTAATAACCAATTAAATGAAACACCAAATTAACAGGAGCACCAGACCAAACACTAATGTAACAGTAAATACACCAATGTAACCATCACACAGATATAGAGGCACCAGATTAGCAGATTAACATACTGTTGACTTGTTAGTAAAAATGCACAGAGCAGTAGAGCAGCATACAAAGGCACCAGATTAACAGAACAGCGGTAAGCACCAGAGCAGTAGTATGCAGCACAGATATACCAGATTAGATACACTAATGTAATGGCATATCAAGACACATATACAACAGAACAGGGCACAGGTACACCAGAGCAGCTCACAGATACAAAGGAAAAACACACTTAACAGCAGAACAGACCTGTGAACTTGACTCTATACCCAGCAGTTTATGCAGATGACCAACATTGCCCCCTCTGAAAATGTAAATTCAAAAATATGACTAGCATATAAAATTATTATTCGAGAACCAAGTGAAATTTAGCAACATAGAGAAAATGCCCATAACTAAAAGCACGCAATACAGTGTCCAGGAATTTTACAAGGTAGATTTATTATAGAAATAACTTATTACCTGGAACTCTTTACAACTCTTATTCAGGAACTTTAATGGTAGTCTTAAAGCACCTCCCACCTAGGCAATAGAAGATGAAATTGTAAAAACATAGAACAAAAGAAGATAAGGATGCTGTAAACTTTAGAAGAACATAGGACATGTAAACCAACTTGAGGCATAGGAGTACCATTATCGGTATTAAGAAGCATCCGAGACGCAGGCTCAACCTCAAAAAGATTGGCATGATTTTCATCATGGAAAAAATTTTGTTTTGCACTGCAAAAAAGAACAAATGCTTCCTTAGATATAACTTCAAATTTTAAAGTTCAGTGTTCCTAAAATTAGGAAAGAACATTAAAAACTAGCATCCAACTTGGCAATTGGTCCTACCCATCATACCTGCCAATACTCTGATAGGAATGACTCACTTTTCACCTAGTTTTTGGCATATATCTATATAACTTCTCATGAGAAAAAAGGATTTAAACCCATTTTAGAACTCATTACCATAGGCTGAAACAATACACTCTTCATAGCTCTAAGGCATCCAACTCATAGGTTAAGTGTAGACTATATAAATAAGAAATAAAAATGAGAACTACAACCCCAGCAATTCTACCTATAGCATGTAAGTTTTAACAGGATTTATTATTTTGAGAAGAGAACAAAACCTGCCAGTGATGACCACATTGAAGAATTGGAGCCACTCAAAATTCAAAGTGGAACAACTATCCAATGTTTGGGGTCCACAGAGAAAATTCATTACGATGTTTGTGTAGTCCTATAGACTGCAACATATATAAGTGAGATTCTTAATAATGTTAGTTCTTGCAAAAAACATGGCCTACTTCTAAAAACTAATACCTTCAAGTTTAATACAAACATAACAATTTTAGGAGAAGAGGGGGGAGGACGTAAGATCACACAAACAAAATCAACCTATATAGTGGAATAAAAAGCAAAATAAGATTCTCATATCCATACGTATATTCAGCATCAAGAAAAATCATTTCAAATGCGATTGATAAAAAAAAGAATCACAGCCTGAAATGTACGTATAATATAGACAAAAATGAACCTCCCAAAAAGGTGCAAACACCTCATCAAAAACTAGGGATCATAAATCTGAATTCCATATATCAACAAAGACAACATCATAAATAGAAATTACAATCATAATTTTCTATTCTTCAAAGGGACTAGGACCGTGATGACAACACTAAGGATAAAGCAGTTCTCTTCATCAGAAAAATGTATGGAGAGGAGAAAAATACTCTATTCTTTTCCTTAACACTGTAGAATTCTTAAGAGAATTTGGACTCATAAATGCTTTTTGATGTCATCTTTATTAGGCACGATCCCAGCATCATTATTTACATGATGTTACATGTTCACACTTTACTTTCAATAAAACCTTTATTTATAAAAAAATAATGAAAAAAAAAAACACTAACCTATTTGTCACCGTAGTCTTATAGATTAAATATTTTTGGATGAACAAATTTCTAACTGTAAATGTTACAATTATCAACAATAAAGCAACAGTAGAGGATTGGCCAATACAATTTCTCCAAACGAAGTTTCAACACCACCCACATCAACATTTTTGTTTTCTTGATTCTCTTCCTCTTTAACCCCATCCTCTTTGTTCTTCAAACAATCAATCAATACGGACCCACCAGACCCAGAATTCAAAGAACCCACCCTTAATCTAGAACTCGAATTAGGGTTAGGGTTAAGGTTTTGCAAGCAAGTCTCTTCAGAAGCAGAGATAAGTTAGGGAACTGATAACAATAGCATATATATATATATAAGATGTAGAAGCAAAGACAGACCAGGTTATCGGAGAATCAATCAGAGCGAGAATACGGAGATGGATCCCGACGAACCTCGCTAGGCTCGTAATCACTATCGCAGCCAGCTTCGCCGCCGCCGCCGCCGTTGTCCGACGGTCGTACCACCAGCTCCACTGCTGCCGTCGTAATCGGCGTCGCCTGATCCTTCTCCTCGCCACCGAATAGAGATTGAAACCTTTGAATTGATTATTAGAATCGGTCAAAAGCCAAATAGTTGATGTATTGTTTTTCTATTTTTTTTTTTTTTTTTTTTGGGGTGTTTGAATTGGTGGCAGAAAATTTCACCTTGGCGCCTATTTTTTTAACATACAATACATGACATGCATTGTGCGTCGTGAAAAGATAATACTTTTAACGGCAAGTATTGTATGCGTCGTAAAAGTGTAAAACTTTTAACGACGGGCGTTTTGTGTGCTGTGAAAAGTGTAATACTTTTCACGACTGGCGTATATGTGTCGTATATAGTTAATATATTAATGGCATGCCATATGTATGTCATAAAAAGTTTTATTATTTACGGCAAACATTGCAAGTCGTAAAAAAATCATCGTTACTACTATTCACAGCCTACGCAATAGACACGCCGTGGTTGGAAAAGTATTTACGACGTGCAAAAAAAGCAAGTCGTAAAAGTGAGAAACTACGGCGTGCATTTATTGTATGTCGTTAATGTGGTGCCGTAAAAAGTCAATTTTGTTGTAGTGACTGCAGGAATTGCTTTTTGTCCCCCTTTCTAGGCATCGTTTTTGGCCACTGGAATCGGCGTGTCCTCTAATGGAAACGATGGCTGCATGATGTTGTTCTACATAATGAAGTTGACGACCGATTATAGGTCTACCAACTTGTTTGCCATTCCCTTTATCTCCCCGTCCCTCCTCAAGTATCTATCTTTCCATACCTGGAGGTCGCTTTCGTTGTAATACCCACCTTGATATGCCTTCTTCGGTACGTCTCCCTCTTGGAAAACGTCTTTTTTTTCGAGATTCTTATCCCGAGGCCCTTCATTACAATTGTTCTCATCTACGTTAGGATTGGCGTTTTTACCACTCCCACTAAAGATGTCGCCCCTAATCTTTTCTTTCTGCCCGTCGTTGCCCATCTATTCTCCTTATGTTTCCCACAGACGGCGCCAAATTATGGGTGTTGATTTCCGACCACACTGCCAAGCAGGAACTCAACAGGAGAGCACAAGCATAATAGATTACGCTTGAACAACTTGTCACGGAAAGATAAGACTCCGGCAATGGTTCGTCCACCCGGGGGCACTCTGACGATCAAGTCAGTACTTAGTTATCTCTCAAAGATAACAAATAGTACTTAACTTACAAGCCATAATACAAAAAGCATACCTTTAGACCTACGAGGGTGCCTCACTTTTATAGCTAGCACTAACCTTATCCTTGTAGAAGACTAGCTTCAATGGACTTTGGCTCAATGCTTATCTTGGACTCCCAGCCAGATAGAGATAAACTCCTTAAGAGCTTTATCTTTATCCATGCTAAGGTCCTCCCCAATTTTAGGACAGTTGTCTTTTATCCGCTCATCTCGAATTCTAATATCTCCGAAGATAACCTCGGCCTAACCGAGATCATCTCGGTGCGTGACCAAGCCACGTGGTACCTCGGCTGACACTTCGGCGTCACCTTAGTCACGTGTTGTCATTCACAAAATATGTCCCCACAACTCATCTCGGTGCGTGACCAAGACACGTGGCACCTCGGCTGACACTTCGGCGTTACCTTAGCCACGTGTTGTCATTCACAAAATATGCCCCCACAAACACCATAATAAATTATAATTAAGTCATAATTAGCACTGAAACGGATCATTATCAAATAATACTTGAGACATAACGAAAATAACCAAAAGAACAACCATAATAGATCATAATAAAATTATAACCAATATGAGTCATAACAAAGCTATAACCAACACTACAAATTAGTCGTAACCAATGACTACCAAAGTTATAACTGGGCACATAATACATCCTTCTTTGGTCCCCAATTTAAGACATATTAATAAGTTTAAAAAGATCGCTATAACATATAAAAGTTTTAGGGACTAAAATTTTCTATTGTCAAAAGTTAAAATTTTGTTAAATGAAACATTAGTAGATCAATTTCAATCGTCACGAAAAGGTTGTCCAAAAATGTCAAAAAAACATTACCTTATTGAAAAAGTTGCTAATAAATGTGACAAAAAAATTTGGCCAAAATATTTATCTTTCTTAAATGAAGATTTTGATCTCAAAAGGATATAATTCATTATTAAATGTCTAATTTAGTCACTAAAAATATAACAATGACACTAGTAGTAAATAAAATATTTTGTCTTTAAAAAGTAATCTCGACCTATTTTGGAAAGATAGTTAAAAGCTGATTTTTTTTTTTTAGCTTTTTTTAAAAAAAAATATAAAAAATGTGAGAGATGATATAACAAAAAATGAGTTAAAAACTGACTTTTGGCTACCAACCCACTTTCCAAGGTCTCTAAATTTTTATCTCTAAAATCTTGATTTGTTGTAACAGATTATAAATTTTTTATAAGTGTATGTAACAAAAATTATACATTTTTTTTAACTCTCAGGATCCGGGAAATATCAGTGATAAAGAACAAAGAGAACTGGTATGTATCATTGGATTTTTTTTCCCCCTCTCTTATATTTATTTATTTATTTATTTTCCTCTCTTATGTTTTTTTCCCTCTCTTATGTTTATTCTATATATGTTGGATTTACAAATTAACAATAAAATTGTTATTATTCTATGAATATGATAGACCATACATATTCATACTGTTTGTTAGGTAAATTCACCCAAAAAGTAAAAAAAATAAAAATAAAATACATTTATATTATTTTCCAGAATAAAAATAAATTTTTTCGTGGGGGAGTGAGGGGCCCATTTTACCAACTGCTATTGTAATCTAGAATTGTACTAATTTAATGATCATTTAATTGCACTTTATTTAAATTTAAAATGATGCTTTATAAATGAAGAAGGTTTTTAATTTTTAGAGAAACTACACTGCAGTGGTTGTCAAAAAAATAAAAAAATTATAAAATGATAATAAATATTAATTATTAAAATTATAAATTTTTTCATTAATGAGTAATTAACTTTTCCTGCCACCACTGTACAACAATTGTCCCTTAATTTTTTTTGGTAA
Source organism: Camellia japonica (assembly GCA_030407325.1). NCBI lineage: Eukaryota > Viridiplantae > Streptophyta > Magnoliopsida > Ericales > Theaceae > Camellia > Camellia japonica. The sequence goes on from JAPPVO010000031.1 coordinate 80,639,782, forward strand.
CCTTTATTTGCTACTTATATTATTATCATGTTTATATATTATAGTAATCTATACTATATATTAAGTAAAATGGGGTTTTTAACCCCCAAGGTTTGTGGGAGTTCTATATATCAATCTTAATTTTCTAATTTTTGATTTAAAAAAAAAAAAAACCTCAGCATTTATTAATTTCTCTCAATCCCCATGCCTTTTGGGAGATTTGGTCAAAACCCCCTCTTAATTAAACTTTAATGCATTAAAGACCAGTATAAACAAAATTCCTTGAAAATTTCAATACATCTGTCCATCTATATCTATATCTATATCTATCTATATATATCTATACTATATATTAAGCAAGAGGGGGCTTTTAACCCCCAAAGCCTGTGGGAGTTTCAATATTTCAATCTGAATTTTTTAAATTTTTTATTAAAAAAAAAACTCAGCATTTATTGATTTTGTTAAAATCTCCTGATCAGTTTTTATTAACTTTTTCAATCCACATGTCTTTTCACATGCCTGCATTTATTGATACAATTCCCTGATTAGCATTTAAAATCCCCTTATACAAATAATTATAGATACAATCCGTGTATAATTACTGCAGTACCCTTTTCAACTTCCTCATACACTATGGTTATTGATAAAATTGTTAAATTATTTTTATAAAAATCTTAAAAAACATAATTTATATATTAAAAAAATCTAAAATAAATATAAATATCTATAATTATCTCGTACATAGCACATGTGACAGACTAGTACTAAAAATACAAAAGCCAAATATGAAATGTGACATAGATGTCTCCTATTATGTGAACCCCATCTCTTAGAAGCACAGAGACAATTTTGGATGACCATATTGTAGCCCAATATCTTATATTCTAGTCACTTAAGTGGGGAAGGAATTGATCCACAAGTGATATGAAAGCAACCCTTTATATAAATTACTCCACATTTGTAATTAACAATTTTACGTTCGAAGCAATTATATCTTCGTTAAATAAATATATATTAATTCGGTGGTAGATGCACAGGTCATACATGTGTAATTGTATATCTATATTTTTGGGCAAATGATTTTTATAATTTATACTATATGTTAATTTAGTTCTTATTATTTTAATTTACTCAATTTTATTATTAATTAAACGGATTGTGTCATATTGGTCTAATAAATAAAATCTAATAGGTGAACGAAAACTTAGACGATATGTCAATTTAGTCATTGTTAAAATCGAGCAAATTAAAATAACATGGATCAAATTGACATATCGTACAAACCATAAGGACCAAATTGACACATCGTTTGAGCACATAACAATTTTTAGTCCACCAAACCTAACGGCCGTTATTTATTGGACCAATATGACACAATCAGTCAAATTAAAAAGAAAAATCGAGCAAACACTACTAAAAAAAGGAGTATTTGACACGGAACCTTTTGCGACGGCATATATTGCTGTCGCAAAAAGCTGACTTTTGCAACGGCAAATATTCCGTCACCAATGGTCACTTATTGCGACGGTAATTTCTGTCTCAAAAAGAAGGTGTTAGGTTTTTATTCTTGGCAATCCCGTTTGACAAAACTCTTTTGAGTTGTAATTTTATTCGCATTTTATTTCAGTGAGGCTATGAGTTTATTGGATGCGAATCCAACCCGAATCGAGCTTTGCGGAGAAGTTTGTGATGTTAATGCTTTCAAGATTGCCACTTCGCTGATTATTACGGGGGTCGAGCTGACCGGTCAGCTCGCGGCCGAAGCAAAATTCAAAATTGCATTCAAAATTGCATATCAGCCATTGCTCGCTCGAGCCAAGGAGTGCTCGCTCGAGCTAAGACTTTCTCGCTCGATCCAAGGAATGCTCGCTCGAGCCAAGGATTGCGTCCATACAAAAACCTGAAGAAGTGTATTCCTCGCTCGAGCCAAGGATCCGTCGCTCGAGCCAGGGCACTAGTAGAAATCATGAAAATTACTCTCCTCGCTCGAGCCAGGAAAGCTTCGCTCGAGCGAGCCTCAGAATCCGGATTTCTCAAGGAGTTTGTTTTCTTCCCAATCTTGGATTACTTTTGGTTCTCTATATATACTTGGTTTTCTCCCAACTAGGTAATTGATTGAAGTCCTCCAGATCTTCTTTTTTGTTCTTAAAGGTTTATATCTGGGGATATTTTGTTATTTTCTTTGATGTTTTATTGAGTATTTAACTCATGGTTTAAAGAGAGTACATCAAAGGTTTGTTTGTTATACACAAAAGAGAGAGTTGTTCTTCAGTTGTGAATTCTGAAGAATTCGAGCCTGAGCTTTGGAGGGAATCCGGAGTGGCTCATCAGAAAGACAATTCCGTGCTGAAGATGGGGTTGGAAGAGGCACATAGAGGTTGGTTCAATTAGGCGTTGTGAATTCGCTAGATAATTGAGAGTGATACCTGTGTAATTCCTTTATATCTTCTTAGTGGATTGTTCTTTGTGGCTGTTGCCCGTGGTTTTTTTTCACAATTGGAAGGTGTCCAATTGTGGTTTTTCCACGTAAAATCTTTGTGTCTCTTCCTCTTGATTGTTTGATTGGGATTGTTATATTCTGGTTAAAATTGATACATAATCACAAATCAACATCTAGGAGGTTTCTAGATTTTTCAGAAGGGAGCATATGTTCAATGGTTTTTGCGATAGAAAAACTATGGCCGTCACGAAAGGCTCATTTTTTGCGACATTTATTCCCTCTCGACGTAAATATATATTTTTAAATTTTTTGTTTGCTACGGGCATCATTGTGCCGTCGCTAATAGCCACAAAAAGGCCCAAAATTCCCAAATTTATAAAACACTTGGCGCCTTTGATATTTTCATTTTCTCTCTCTCTCTCTCTCTCTCCATCTTCCATCTACGAGTTCACTCCCGCTAGCATAAGTTGATCCACCTTCACCAAGCCGACATCGCCGCCCACTCTCTCTCGATCTCGCCATCGATCTCAAGTCAGTACATGGATATCACCTCTTTCAGAGCTTTAGGAGTCTTCAACGTTCAATCGGTACCTCTCTTCTACTTCCTTTGAAAACCCTAGAGTTTCCAGTTTGCACTCAAATGTTTTCATCTCTCTTTTACTTCCTTCGAAAACCCTAGAGTTTGAAGGTAATGATTCTCTCTCTTTCTCTCGGTTTTAATTTAAGAATTTTGCATTTGATATTTGTGTTATGAATTTGAAATTTGTAAAAACCTAAAGCTTGAATGTAAAGGTTGTCTCTTTGGATTCGAAATTTGTATTACAGATTGAAATTTCGTACAATAATAAACTTGTGTTGTTAATTTCAAAGTTCTCTCTCACTTGCACGGCCACACAAATTAATGATCCTAATTGACTTTGTAGCCCAGTTAATCCAGGATTGGGTGAATTTGGTTCTATCTCTCATTCTTTCAATTTGTTTGAGTTTGGTATGATGTATCAGGACATAATTTTTTATGGGAATATTAGAAACTACCAGTTCCTAATACAAGTTTTACTTCTTTCTACATGATTAAATCTTATGATTCTGAATCTTCATGTGACTGAGAACTTATTTTACTATTTTACCAGACAGTTGAGCTGCTGATTCTGCTTTTTTATTCATTATAAGGTCATGAAATGCTTCAGATTAATCCTAATGCCAGGAACTCTGCTACCTGATTATTGCTCTTTCAAAAGAATATACAAAAACTGAAACAAAATGTGCATAACCATTTTATGTCAACGCTCTTGAAATATCCAGCAATGTTTCTCTCTTTTATTGCAATCTCAATGTTTTTAGAGAGCCTACAGCTGTCAAATATCTATCTTTTGTCCCATGGCCAAAAATTGATTTTGATGTCCATTGTGATGAATTGGGATGCACCTGCATGCCTTGTTTCCTCATAGTGCATTCATAACAAGATTTAGTTAACATGTATCTATCAATCCCATGGGGCCAACAAACAACTCCGGGTTCACAATATTCATGACTGGTTTAAGCTATAATGTGGCATCTAATGAAACTACCTAACAATAGCTCAAGCTGAATATCAGATATAGGTGCACAAACAACTAAAAGTCTTGAGCCAGAAAAAATAATATATAGTGCTAAATGCTAATACATACTTAGGCAGGCCCAATTAAAAATCAGCCTCAAGAGCAAATTGAAAAATCAAGTTCAAGGTGAAAAAGGATTGAGGAAAAAAACTATGGTATTTGACTTGTTAGAAATATCTTTTTTCCCTCTCATTTTGTTAGCGATACATGCACATATAGATCTAAAAAGAACCCAACACATCACTTCAACCACAATATCTGACCATAATGACTTGCCTAGAAGTTTTGAAAACCAACCTTATTATAATTTATAGTAGTATTAGTTAAGAATAATTTACAATTACGTGGTCACCTAAGCTTGTTTTTTGGCTCGGTTGGTTCGTCTGCTCTTTCTCTGTATCTCACTCGCCATCCATGTATGTTTGGATTGTCATGTTTTGCTTGTGAAAATATTTTACAGCACACCTAGAAGAATTGGATCAACTTCTGAAGGCAATTGCTCAAGTCAAAGAGTTGACTTTACTCACGAAAGACTACCATTTGGGGAGTGCATGTCAACAAGAATTTTTGTTGCATATTTAAATAAAATTGGTGTTAAAGCTCGCCAGGTATTTGTCTTTGGATCATTATCTAGGACTCTCTGGTTTTTGAAAATCTGTTTTCTTCAATGACCAATGAAATAATGAAGCAATTCCATACTGAATAATGCTGCTAGGCCTATGATTTTCGTATTATGTTAATTTTGATGATTCTTATCTATATTTTCTAATTAGGATGTGAAAGTCCCTTCAATATCTCTTACTTTATTATTATTATTATTATTATTATTATTATTATTTGAGCGATGTTTCAGTACTTGCTTAATCCCCTTATATTAAATTTGAGGTCTTATATATAAGCCTGGTGTTAATTGACAATTTTTGCTTGCCCTTATACGAGACAGGTTTAGTTAAACCAAAAGGGAAAAGATTATGTGTGATACAAGAATGGAATGGGCTATGTAGGTTTTTAATATTGTGATTGGTTTTTACAACTGTAAATTGTGTTTCATTTGAATCTGTTTCTTCTCCTTGCATGTTTATTGATTTCTTGAGTTCCAATGAAGAATTATGTTGTAGAGTTGTCTATTGGGATTTCGCTTGTGCATGTATGTCATTGTTTGAGCAGGCTTAATCTTCTTGATACCATATTATCAATCTATTATGCATAACATGTTACATCTAAAGCTACTGCGTTCAATCTTTCAACATGAAGAATACCTAAATCTTCTGTGATTAATTATCTGTTTGCTATGCTTTTTGGTAAGCAACAAAAGCAAGATACTGATGAATACTTCTTGTTTGTTTAATGAAAGCCATATTGGCAGCAAAGGCAATAGTCTTACCTCAATGAAACGTCTATAATGAACCATCCTGGAAAGCTGTTCTTTTTGGTATAACAAACTCTATTGGAAGCCTGTCATTTCTAGTTACTTCCTTCTGCTAAACTTTCAGATAATTGGTTAAATAATTTCAGTATTATTTAACACATATAATATTGAAATTTTTCTATTGCTTTTCCTGCTGGTTAAAATTTCTGCTGTACTTTTAAGTGCCTTGTTAATGATTTCTATGATCATGACTAATTATGACACTATCATTTTGCAGTATGATGCATTTGATATTGGTTTCATAACAACAGATGATTGCACAAATGCGGATATTCTGGAAGCAACTTATCCAATCGTTGTAAAGAGGTTACACAGTGATTGGATTAGTGATCCTACAATTCTTATTATTACTGGCTACCTTGGAAAGGTCCTCCTGCCTTCAATTCCATTATAGTTTTCTACTTTGAAGGAGTCATTATCTGCGTGAGACTTGTCCATTTGAGGGATTGCAGTAATGATATTCTTTAACCATTATAATTGCAGGGCTAGAGATCTTGTGCAGTGACTACATTGGATAGGGCTGGCAGTGATTTGACAGCCACAACCATTGGTAAAGCACTTGGGTTGCAAGAAATTCAGGTCAGTGTTTACACTAAATGTATGTCAAAAGTACATGAACATAATTAACTAGTATGTGAGCATATGAACATGTATGGAACAGTGTGTGAAAGTGTTTTCTTGTGAGCTTACAAGATTGATGATAAGACATGAAATTGATATAAGTATGATAGATTTGCTGCATCTTGACACACAATTGGAGGATACATTATTTAATTACATGCATAATGCATTGCATGACTTGCGGTCACTATCTAACAACAAATTTAGATTTCATGCCAATGGCACATTTAAAGGGGTTTGTAGGACAAATTTAACTTCATATGCATGGATACATATATTTATGTGGAAAGATTTAAATATTTTGTTGTTATAATTTATTAATAAAATTATACATTATATATTAATCTCATGCTCTTTGTGATGAATTAGGAATTCCATATAATCTCCCTCCCTTAGCATTTAGTATAATAATCATTTCAACTATACGATTCAATTGAATTCTCTCAACAGTGAACTAAACTCTTTTGGGAAGATTTGGGATTTGCATTGCTCTTATTTTATTTTTGTTCCCTGTCTTCTTTAACTTTAATAAAGCCAATGATTATGACATGAAGGTAATGAAATGGGCCATTCCCAAAGAAAAAGCCAAATCAGCATGCAAGCAATGAACACTTGCAATGTCCCTTCAAATTAAAGGGCCACTCACTAGACTTCCTATTTTTTTTGGGTAAGTACTAGACTCCTTGTTAGTGGCATCAAATTAGTATTATTGATAAATATAATTTTTTTCTATAATTTTTTTAATTTAATTAACTGCATAATTCTTTAGGCAGTGAAATTATGAAAAAAAGATACATATAGCCTTATCTAATTGTGACAAAGTTTAATTTTGGTTTGATTTGCTTATAATTTTCATTTGGATAATTCTCCCCTACCAATAACTAAAGTGGGATTTGATAGCAATTGATCAAAACAAATATATAGCACGTTAATTTTTTATCTTTGATTTTTGGGGTAAAATTTGGCTTCGCTTTGGATTAATGTCAAAAGGCTTTGAAATTTTCTACCTTGCATTTGTGCAACTGATATTCCTACATAATTTGAGGCATGCAAATTTGCTTTGGTATACGACAGGGCTAATTGATAAACATTACAAAACTTGAATTGAGTGTTTACTAATTAGAAATTTTCTACATCAACATAAGTTTTATAGAAATTAAATGGAAGAACTCTTCTCAAAAGAGAACAATTTTTTTTTTTTAATTTTTTATTTTACTTTAACGAAGGAAAGAACTACCAAATAGTGAAATGTACAAATTTAAGCTATGTGTATGAAATAAATGGCGCTAGCGCTCACTACTCACTGACCAAGAAAACACAAGATACGTGGCTCTTTTTTTGTTGGAATAAATATCAAATGTTTTATATTTTTTGTAAGCTTAAAATTAAGGGGAATTTATCAGAAAGTTCCATATGGTAAAATTGTATTCCATTTGGTCCCAAGAATATTTTGTTTGATTGAACAGTCCATAAGAGTAGAGATATCTTACTGATAACTCCTTTTTTGAATTATATTGTTATGTGGTAGACAAATATGCCCTCACATCAATTATAGGATGTTATGTTTTCATTTTTTTATATGTAATCCCACGTTTAGTGGGGCGGGTGCAGGTGTGATAGTGTATTCCATTGGTACCTATGTTTAACGTCAACAGTGCTCAAAAAGAAAAACAGAGGGATCCGTTTTTCACTTAGTGATTGTGAGGAAGAGGAGGCAATCTCTGAATCAGTTCGAGTTCGATCGAGAAACCCCACATCGACGTGAACAATGGGCACAAGATGATCGTCAATCCGGCAAGCCGGTGTACCACGTCGAGTACTCTGGATTAGCTCTTGGTGCTGATCATACTTGTGCCACTCGAAAATCGAATGGTTCGGTGGTTTGTTGGGGTGGAGATGGAACGTTTTCAAGCAATGTAACAGAGGGTGTTTTCTTTGATTCCATTCGTGTACCACGTCGAAGCGTTCGATGCTGGAGACAGAGATAGAGAGAATTGTTCACCCATACCCAACCCCCAACCAAACCCATTTTCATTCTCTCTCTGTTTTATGTGAGAATGTGGAGACAATTTGAAAACCCAGTTTGTGTTTTCTTCAGATGGACACTTCTGACCCCCCAAATGTATCTGAGAATTGGTGTAACAGGAATGATGAGAGTGAATTGGTTCGGTACTTGAGAGAGAGATAGAGAGAATGTGTGACGTTTCGACGTTTCGATGTGAACCTCACCGAGTGAACCCAGAGATGATTGAAACAGCCATTGCAAATCACTGTCAAGCTGCACTGGACCATCAAATTGAAAGAAGGAAAATGCTAAACACAGAGATGATTGAAACAGCCATATCTAAGAAATCAAACAAACAAAGAAGAAAACGGAGTCAATCAGAGCAACAAAGAATCAAAACAAGTACGAAATAAAAGAGACCCAGAAACACACACACACACACACAAAATGCGACTGACGAATCAGCAAGAGAAAATCACATATCACAACAGAAAAAACAAATCAAAAAACAAAAACAACGAAGAAGCAAACAAAGAATCGAAACAGGTGCGAATTAAACGAGACCCAGAAACAGAGAACGGTATTGACCACATTACCGCGAGAAATTCCCAGGTGGGTGAGAGAAGAAGCGAGGCTGATACACCTTTCAAGAGTCTCTCTCCAAGTGAACTTGATATCGCCATAGACAACAGAGGCTCTGTCTCTGTATACGATGGCCGATCTCAGCAAGAAGCTTATTGGGAGAGAGGGACGTAATTGCAGAGCAACGAATCGAACCCTCCATTGATTTCGTGAAAAGGGTTCGTGGGTTTCGAAGATTTGTATATCGGAGATTTGAATGAATAATGGATTGGGTTCGGGTTCGGGTTCGGGTTCGGGTTCGGAATTGGAATTGGAATTGGAATTCGATACAGGAAAACGATGAAGAGAACCACTCCAAGCTCAACAAAACTGTACCCAAAAAACACTGCTGATGACGAGAAAATATATTGAGGATACTTCTACAGTGGTGATAGAGACTAGGACCCCACAACCCCACACATTTTGTGAGAGAAAGGGAGAAGAGACAAAAAAAAAATAATGGGGAACCCACGTCACAACACACGTCACAGAAAAAGAGTATTATTAGCTTTTTTTTGGAACGTGAATCTCACACACCCCTTCTCATAAATACATGCAGGTCTACAAACTCAAATTAACACTTTAATGGCAAAATAGTAAACAAACAACCCAAAGGACTAAATGGTTTAAAAAAACAATTAGGGACATATGATCTACAAGATGATAAAATGGGATTTACTGGTCAATTCCCCTAAAATTAATTATATTGTAAATGATTTTTTTTTTTTTTTTTTTTTTATGGTTTCTTTTTGCAGATGCAACCCTTTTAAGTATGTGATGATATCGATTTTAGAGTTTACAATCTTATTTGTTTATTGAAATAACTATCAAATGTTTTATATTTTTTGTAAGCTTGAAATTAATTATGTTGTAAATGATGATTTTTTTTTTTGGTTTCTTTTTGCAGATGCAACCCTTTTGAGTACGTGATGATATCTTCACATATTGATATTGGAGCTTACTATTGATATCAAAACAAGCTATAAAATATATGTTTTTTTATTTGTATTGTTGATATTAAAAATTTGAGTTCTTGAATACAAAAAATTATTAGTATTGTTGGAGGTTGTTTTATATATTTTTGTAAAGAATAATTGGTTGACAATTGTTATAGGGTACATATATATATTTTTGGTGTATGATTTTGTGAATGTGAATTTAGATATGGATGTGGATGTATTTTATTTTATAAAATATTAATAATTTGTACGGGGAATGAATTAATAAAATATATATTGATTTTATTAAAATGATTTTATTGCTTACATTTTATTAGTTACGGGTTAACCTGTTACATATACATATTAGTTCAAATCTTTTGCGACGGTTCAAACTGTCACAAATAAATCTTTTGCGATGGTTTAAATTGTTGCAAATACGGTATTAATTTAATTTAACTTTTTTGGCGACGTTGTAGACCGTCGCTAATAATACTTTTTGCGACGTCAAATACCGTCGCTAAAAGATTTTTGGTGATGGCAATCAATATCATCACAAAAAATGAAATTTTGTCCCCTTCTTTTGTGTCGGGTTAAACCGTCGCAAAAACTATTGATTAGCCGTCGCTACAAGAAAGCGACAGCTTGTAACCGTCGCAAATACCTTTTGTCACGCCCCCTTCCGCCACCTCTTATTTTCCGTCGCTACTCCGTTGCAAAAAGTTTTTTACGACGACAAGTGCACCTTTTGCGACGTTCACGACTGTCGCAAAAGCTCCAGTTTTTAGTAGTGAAATTAAAATAACAAAGACCAAATTGACACATCGTATAAATTATAAAGACTATTTGTATAATTTATCCTATATTTTTCAATGGTTTATTAAATAAGAAATAATAATTGATTTTGAAAACTAATTAGTAGTAGATATAGTAAAATGTTTCTTCATTCACTTAGCAATTCTATTAGTACTCTTAAAATCAAAATTGACTTACAAAATTTAGAAAAATAATTTTAAATTTTGTGCTTTATATCATAAGATATATATTAACTATTAAATTTTAATCTAACATTACGAATAAAACAAATTAAAGGATAAAAATGGAATGGAAAAAATTATTAAACATGATGAGTAAAGTGGTGTTTTGAAAAGATGGTAAAAAATTAATTTTTTAACTTTTTAAATTTTTTTATGTAAAAAAATAAGTAGATGATATAATCTTAAAAAAAAAAAAAATTAAAAAACCAATCTTCCCAAATTATGGAAAAGTCAGCCCATTAAAGTGGAGGACTTCTTCAAACAACAAGGCAGGGTCACTATTCAATTAAATGCTATTCCATTGGACTTGAAACGAAACTTTCAATTGGGTCCCACATCAGACTTACATTATGTGGGTCACAGATAACAACGTGGGGTCCTCACTGAACTCAATTCTCGTTGGCCCGTTTGTCACATCAATTTAATAATGGCTATTATTATTAGTAGGCGGAGAAATTATTAATGTGAAAATTATTAGGTATTTATAATTTAAATTTATATATTTTATTAAATTTAAATTTGATAAAAATTAATAAAAACGGAACTCTTAACTGATTCAATATTAAATGAAGGGAGAGATACATTTTTTTTTTTATCACATCGAGAGAGTGTTTAGTCTTTTATCAAATTTTATAGATAGTTGTTAGGGGATGACCAGTCGGATTACTAGATTTTGGCTTTATGAGCCGAAAATTTAATCTAGGCTGGATGACTGATCAGATGACCGACTAAATTTGATGAAAATTTTTGTTCACCATTAGAGTGTATAATATCAGATCAAGCTTTTTATCAAAATTTTACTCAAATTTGATGAAAGATTTGGGCTAAAATAGCTTATTTTATTTTAGCCCAATAAGACAAAATATCATATTCAACTCATAATTATTACATTCTTTCTCTCACAAAAAAAAAAAAAGTCAATGCCGTTTTGGGAACCAAAATGAAAAGCCACGTTTTTGTCAAAATGTCCAAAAACGCAAATGGCAAAAACGCAACAAAATTGGTTTGAGAAGTGCCAAAAACGCATGTGTGAAATTACAAATTGGGGCCTATGGACAAAAAAATAAATTTCTTATGTTGGGTAAGGATATTTTGGTTATTTTAATTTGATTTGACACCATAAACAAATATTAAACTAAAAAGTCAAAAATTAACTTTTTACCAACTTCCCAAATCACTTTCCAAAAAGTTAAAAAGCTTGGTAAAAAGTCAAAAGCTAGCTTTTTATCAACTTTCCAAAACACTCCTCAAAAAAGTCAAAAAAGTCAAAAGTCCTTTCAAAACCAAGCTTTTTAACCCCAGGTTAAAATAGTTAAAAAAGTCAAAAAGTCAACTCACCTCCCAAACGGAGGCTAAATGTCTAATTTCTTCACTAAAAATATAACAATGACATTAGTAATAAATAAAATATTTTGTCCTTCAAAAGTAATCTCGGCCTATTTTGAAAAGATAGTTAAAAGTTGTTTTTTTTTTATTTTTTTAGCTTTTTTTGAAAAAAATATGTAAAACATGTGAAAGATAATTTGACAAAAAATGGATTAAAAGCTTTTGGCTACCAACCCACTTCCCAAGGTCTCTAGATTTTTATCTCTAAAATCTTGGTTTGCTGTAATAGATTATAAATTTTTCATAAGTGTATGTAATAAAAATTATACATTTTTTTTAACTCTCAGGATCCAAGAAATATCAGCGATAAAGAATAAAAAGAACTGGTATGTATCATTGGATTATTTTTTTTTCTCTCTCTTATATTTATTTATTTATTTTCCTCTCTCATGTTTTTTTCCCTCTCTTATGTTTGAGCCCCGGTACAGAGCCTGAAAATCGGGGCTCGAATTTGGCTCGAAACAGAGGCGAAGGAGGAAGAAGAAAAAGAAGAGAAGGAGGAAGGAGGAGAAGAATGAGAAGCAGAACTGGAGGGGGCCATAAAAATAGGGCTGGAGGCGGAGGCAGAGGCGGAGGCGGAGGCGGAGGCGGGCGGAGGTAGAAGCGGAGGCGGGGCTGCGAGCGACGATCGGCCGACGAGCTGCGACGACGACGACGACTCTCTCTCTCGCCTCTCACCTCTGTTTCTCTCTCGCCTGTGTTCAAACGAAAAAGACGAAGAAGAAAAGAAAGGGAGAAAGAAAAGGAAAAAAAAAAATCGAAACGCAAAACGACGTCGTTTTGCGTTTCGAGCCAAATTCGAGCCGTGATTTCGGGCTCTCAAACATTTTTCCTTATGTTTATTCTATATATGTTGGATTTACAAACTAACAATAAAATTGTTATTATTCTATGAATATGATAGATCATACATATTCATACTGTTTGTTAGGTAAATTCACCCAAAAAGTAAAAACATAAAATAAAATACATTTATATATATATATATATATATATTTTATTACAGGAAAATCCTCCCTACCCTTCCGCAGGTTCAAGGCAGCGCCCCTTGCAGAGATCACTAGGGTGTCCTATTAGCCGTTCCGAGCGAGCAAACTATAACCTGGGAACTTATTCCGACCTCCCAAGACAAACTTAAGTCAGGACTTGCACAGCGGGGAGCATTAAATCTGCACCAAGTGCTGATTAGACAACCTGAGGTCCAACCTCCTAACCAACTATGCTTCGCCTAGAAGATTGGCCCAAGGGAGAGGGAATTGAACTTATAACCTTGGAGCTTAAACTCCAAACCTTAACCACAGTGCCACCCACCCTTGGGTTAAATACATTTATACTATTTTCCAGAATAAAAATAAAATTTTTGATGGGGGAGTGAGGGGCCCATTTTACCGTTATTAACTGCTATTGACAGGTAATCTGGAATTGTACTAATTTAATGATCATTTAATTGCACTTTGTCTAAAATGATGTTTTATAAATGAAGAAGGTTTTTAATTTTTAGAGAAACTGCACCGCAGTGGGTGTCAAAAAAATAAAAAAATTATAAAATGATAATAAATATTAATTATTAAAATTATAAATTTTTTCATTAATGAGTAATTAACTTTTCCTGCCACCACTGTACAACAATTGTCCCTTAATTTTTTTTGGTAACCTTTATTTGCTACTTATATTATTATCATGTTTATATATTATAGTAATACTGAAAATACAGAAACCAAATATAAAATGTGACACAAATGTCTCCTATTATGTGAACCCATCTCTTAGAAGCACAGTGACATTATATATATTGGATGACCATATAGTAGCCCTGCATCTTATATTCTAGTCACTTAGATCCATATCTGATATGAAAGCAACCCTTTATATAAATTACTCCACATTAGTAATTAACAATTTTACTTTCGAAGCAATTATAACTTCGTTAAATAAATATATATTAATTCGGTGGTAGATGCACAGGTCATACATGTGTAATTATATATCTATATTTTTGGACAAATGATCCTCATAACAAGAACCTCATAAGACTCTATAAATCTGGATCACTCATAATGTGAACCCCACACATGTATGAGTGTGCCCCACACATATAAAGAAGGTCAAGATCACTTTGGGGGTGTAGAGTCATTCTCGAAAGGGTCCCAAACATTTTTGTATAATTTAAATTATATGTCAATTTAGTTCCTATTATTTTAATATTAATTTATCGGATTGTGTCATATCGGTCTAATAATAAAAACCGTTAGGTTTGATGAATGAAAACTCAAACGATATGTCAATTTTGTCACTGTCAAAATCGAGCAAATTAAAATAACAGGGACCAAATTAATACATCTTGTAAACCATAAGAACCAAATTGACATATCGTTTGAGCACATGATAACTTTCTATCTATCAAACTTAAAGACCGTTATTTATTGGACCAATATGACACAATCCGTTAAATTGAAAAAAAAAAAAAAACTACCAAATTAAAATAACAAAAATCAAATTGACATATCGTATAAATTATAAAGACTATTTGTATAATTTACCCTATATTTTTCAATGGTTTATTAAATAAGAAATATTAATTGATTTTGAAAATTAATTAGTCGTAGATGTAGTAAAATGTTTCTTCATTCAGTTAGCAATTCCATTCAGTGAGTTTGGTTTAAATTTTTTGGATTATGTATTTTGAAAACTGAGTTTTTTGGTTTTCGTATTTTTTTATTTTTAGTGAATATTTTTAAAATTTTAAACATTTGTTTTTTACTTTTTTAAATGCACTTTACTTAGATGTGTCTAAAAAATTAAAAAAAAAATTGTGAAAAAATATTTTTAAAAATTAAATAATACATAAAAATACAAAAAATGTACTGAACTCTTGTATTTTTTTTTTTTTGTATTTTTGGTATTTAGTGAATTTTTAAAATATTTTTTTCACAAATTTTTTACTTTTTAGGTATATTTATGTTAGCTATGTCTAAAAAGTAAAAACAAAAAATTGTTTAAAATATTAAAAAAATTCAGTAAAAACAAAAAAATACGAAAAATAAGAAAGTAAAATTTTTTGAAAAGTGTTTTTTAAAAACCTAACCAAGCAAACTTAGTACTCTTAAAATCAAAATTGAGTTACAAAATTTTAGAAAAATAATTTTAAATTGTGTGCTTTATATAATAGGATATATATATTAAATATTAAATTTTAATCCAACATTACAAATAAAACAAATTAAAGGATAAAAATGAAATGGAAAAAAATTATTAAATATCATGAGTAAAGTGGTGTTTTGAGAAGATAGTAAAAAGTTAATTTTTTTAATTTTCTTATGTAAAAAAATAAATAGATGATATAATTAAAAAAAAAAAAAAAAGTTAAAAAACCAATCTTCCCAAATCACGGAAAAGTCAGCCCATTAAAGTGGAGGATTTCTTCGAACCACAGGCTGGGTCAGTATTCAATCAAATGCTACTCCATTGGACTTAAAACGAAACTTTCAATTGGGTCCCACATCAGACTTACATTATGTGGGCCACAGATAACTACGTGGGGTCCTCACTGAACTCAATTCTCGTTGGCCCGTTTGTCATATCAATTTAATAATGGCTGCTATTATTATTAGTAGGGGAAAAAAGAGAACTGATTGGGAACTCGAAATCTGGTGTCTCGAATGTCTTAAAATTACGAAACGATGTCGTTTTGTAGTTTTTAATTTTTTTTTTTTTTTTCAGTAGAAGAACAAAGAAGAAGACGGAGGAAGAGGGGGAGGGGGAGGGGGAGGGAGACTGGAGGGGGCCTAAAAAATGGAGGAAGAAAATGGAGGAAGAAGACGAGCAAAGGCGGAGGCAACGAGCAGAGACGGCGATCGGCGACAGAGGCGGAGGCACGACGATCGGCGGAGGCGGAGGTGCGGCGATCGGCGACGCGATCAACGATCTGCTTCCCCTCTCTTTCTTTCGTTCCCTCTCCCTCTCTTTCTCTCTTTCTCTTTCTCTCCCTCTCCTCTTCTCACTGCGACTGAAATGGAGGAAGAAAAAAATAAATAAATAAATTGTGAAACGACGTCGTTTCACAAATTTGGGGCATTCGGAGCCAACAATTTCGAGGCACAAAACATTTTCCGAGGGAAAAATTGTTAATGTGAGAATTATTAGGCATTTATAATTTAAAGTCATCTATTTTATTAAATTTGAATTTAATAAAAATTTGGTAAAAATTGAACTCTAAGGTGTTGTTTAGTAACATTTATGTTTTTAGTTTTTTGTTTATATTTACAAAAATTTTAAAAATTCAAATAAAAACTTGTTTGGTAACTTTTTTATTTATAAATCAGTGGTCTCAGTTTATAAAGTTGGCCAAAAAATGTAAACTCAAAAAAGGTGTTTCCATTTTGAGTTTTCAGTTTTTTTTTTTTTTTTTACCACCCAACAGTAGTTACCACCCGCCACCATTTTCCACCACCGTCTTCCGCCACCACCACCCACCCCCCGCCACCACTTGCCACCGCCACTCACCACCCACCACTACCACCACCACCACCACCACCACCACCACCACCACTCGCCACCACCACCCAACCCTCGCCACCACCACTACCACCACCACCACCACCACCACCACCACCACCACTCACCTGTCATCCACCCGCCACTACCATCCACCGCCCGCCACCACCACCCGCCACCCACCTGCCACCACCATCCACCACCCGTCACCACCAGCCACCCACCACCACCAGCCACCAGCCACCCATCTGCTACCACCACCCACCACTACCACCCACTCGCTACCACCCACACTCGCCACCGTTACCCACCCACCCATCTGCTACCACCACCACCACCACCACCACCACCCGCCACCACCCACCATCTTCCATCTGCCTGCCACCAACACCCACTACCCGCCACCACCACCACCACCACCACCCACTCGCTACCACCCACCACCCGCCACCGTCACCCACCCACCACCGTCACCCACCACCCACCATCACCACCGCCACCATCACCCACTCACCACCACCCGCCATCTGCCACCCACCTGCCACCACACCCGCCATCTGCCACCCACCTGCCACACCACCACCTGCCACCATCACCCACCACCACCCGCCATCTGCTACCCATCTGCCACCACCACCCACTCGCTACCACCCGCCATCGTCACCCACTTACCCATCCACCACCACCCGTTACCCACCACCCACTGTCACCACTTTCCACTACTGTCTTCCGCTGCCACTTGTCATTTCTTACTCTTTTTTATATTTTTAATTTTTTTTAAACATTTTGTCAATTACTAAACGCGTTTGTAGTTTATGTTTTTCTAAAAATAAACAAAAAATAAACAAAAACCAGTTTATAAAATTTTTGTAAATATAAACTGAAAACATAAACGTTACCAAACAAACCCTAACTAATTCAATATTAAATGAAGGGAGAGATATATTTTTTTAATCAAATCGAAAGAGTGTTTAGCCTTTTATTAAATCTTATAGATAGTTGTTAATGGACGACCGATCGGATGACCAAATTTTGGCCTTATGAACCGAAAATTTAATCTAGGCTGGATGACTGATTAGATGACCGGCTAAATTTGATGAAAATTTTAGTTCACCATTAGAGTGTATAATATCATATCAAACTTTTCATCAAATTTTTACTCAAATTTAAAAATTTGATGAACGATTGGAGATGCTCTTACTAAGGAAATTAAGAAAAATTGCGTTTGTTTGTGATATATTTTATTGAGAGAATTAACTATATGAAATACCATAAATACACGTTAGTGTTTTTGATATATTTTAATATTAAAAATTACATTTTATAAATATTTTTTTGTACTATATTATTTTAATATTTTTTTGGCTTCGTTTGACATAAAGTATTTGGACTAAAATAGGCACAAAATGATAAAAATAAAATAAAAAGTCAATAAAACAAAATATTACATTCAAACTATAATCATTTTATTTTTTTCTCTCACAAAAGTTAAAAAAGCCAAAAAGCCTATCACAAATGAAACTTTTTAGCCTTAGGTTAGAATAGCCAAAAAATTAAAAAGCTAAAAAACCAACCTACACCCAAACGAATGCTTTATATATATAAGAACAAATGATGTAATACTCAAAAAAAAATTAAAAAATTAAAAAAATAATAATAATAATAAAATAAAATAAAACACACACACAACACACAACATGGGTAAAATGGTCTTTTCCCAAGCTAATCCCCTCCTCTAATGTCCATGTTAATCCCAAGGGATTACCAATCACAAGCTCCGCTTTGAAAACAAACATAATATTAACAATCCCAACACACTAAATAGTACAGTCCCAAGGCCCTACATTTGAAAACAAACAGGGTCTTAGAATTTAGTGATTAGGAAGTCCTACAAAATATTTCTTAACCGACTCTGACTTTTTTGAGAAATTTTTGTATGCCTAAGGTATCACGTGGCACTATCTTTCACTAATCACAAATGTATATATTCACTATTATTCCCCAAACACTCAACATAAATGTAGTGAATCCTACTGTCAAAACGAATCACAATAATAGAAAGTACCACATGGCATATACCTTATTTGCGTACAAAAATTTCTCAACTTTTTGGAGGTTTAAGGCGAACTCATAAAATGATGCCTCAACTCTCATACATATTTTATATATATATATATATAATATATACTGGTAAAATAGTAACAATTTTTAATTTATTTATATTTTTTGCTATACCTCCTATAAATTTGGTGCATATGCTACACATAATTACTGACGTAAATTATAATTATTGAGATAAATTTTGAACATTTTTAATTGTTAGCACTATTAATTTATTCACAATTTTTCTTGACGTTGTAAATTAAATTGTAAAATTTGATTAACTTCAACTTAAAAATAATAATTTTTGAGAAGCAATTGTAAAATAATTTATACATTTGGCAAGAATCAATTATTTTTAAATAATTTACCAATTCAATTGTTTGTTTAAACTTTCATTTTTGAACTACTAATATTATAATGTAGTGTTTGGTTCACTGAAATGAAATTGAATTGAATAAAATGGTCATTCTTTAGTCATAAAATTACTATTCTCTCATAATGGTGAATGATAATTTTATTTGTAATCCTTTTTAATAAATCAAATGTGAAAATGAACATTATGAATGAATGCTTACTCTTATTTTAATAAACCAAATATAATTTAAGACTAAAATAATTAACCAAACATAACTTAAGATTATCTTAAGATTGAAATTATTTTGTGGCCCTATTTTTTAGATAGAATTTGAGGTCCCGAGGTAGCACCCTTACTTGCCCTACCTTAAGGCCTTCCCTGCCTACTAAATGCCATTTTCCCCATTAAAAATAAAAAATAAAAATAAAATTATGGTATTTCATAGTTAAACTATCATACAAAAATTTCAAAATTGTACAATTTTGGAAAATTTATTAGTTGTAATATTTTTTCTCAAAATTTCAAAAATTTTCAAATATAAAAACACCACTAGTCTGCTAATGACCCTGGATCGTTCCCTCTCCCACAACAAAATATATACCAGGAACTGTGAAATTTTCATAATTTTTGTGTTTAAAAAATAAGAAATTTCATTTTATAAAAAATATAAATTTTATCAAAAATATATGTAGGGATCATCACATTTTAAAATTTAAAATCATAAAATTACTAACTCAAAAACTCAGTAATGCCATGACTGTCAGTGGTGTTGCTGAGCACTCCACTAATGAACAAATTCAAAATCTTTCTTAAATATTTTAAATAAAAAAAAAAATTGATTTAAGACACTAATTTTGAAAGTCAACTGGACATTATTGATTAAACTTTCGGAGAATAGAATTTGATAATAGAGTTTTACCTAGCTGTGCTTGGTGGATATTTTAATCCATTTAAATTAATCGAATCGAACCGATCTGTTGCATTTTAGATTGATGCGTGATGACGAGCGGACGATTGCGGATTGATTTTTTTCAATTCGCTTAGTTTTGGATGGATGACGGATTTGAGATTCCTTTAGTCGCAATTGAACCGTCAAACCGCGAGCACTCCTAATAATTATTTTCAATTTATTAAAATATTATGTTTATGTTTTCAATTTAAAAAGAGTTTAGGTATTCTATTGTGTTTTAAATTTGTTTTCAATTTGGAAATCCTTTTATCAAATTGCAGATGTTGATATTTGGTATTTTTGTGTAGAAAATATAAGGCTTAATTTGTTATTTAAAAAAAAAATCAAATTAAATAGTTTTTGAATAAAAGAAGTAATAAAATAGTTTTGATAATGCATTATTTTCTTATATGTATTTATTATTAGTATTTGATAATTTACTTGATAATCTTTTGGTTATGTTGAGTTGGATTGTTTTCCAAAAGAAAAATATTTACAAATTGTTGTATTATATTCAAAATTTGTAAAAAACGTCAAATCGATTTGTATCCATTCGTCAATCCGCCAATCCACTTAATCCGCATCCACCAATCCGGTGGACGAATACAGATTAATTTTTTTCAATCTGCCAATCCGGCGAATGAATGACAGATGAAAAGTTCTCCAATTGCAACCAAACTGCAACCACCACTAAATTTATGTTCACAAAATGGTTGGGTTAGGGATGCATGATTATTTATAAGTAGAAAACAAAAATGCTGAAGACCCCCACTGGGGGTCGACCCCCACTGGGGGTCGACCCCCAGTGAGGTGGAGGGCTAGGATTGGAGGAAAAAAAAACAGTTTTCTTTTTTTTTTTTTTTTTTTTGGTTGACAGCCAGTGGGGGCGCGCCACGTCACTGGGGCGCGACCCCCACTGGGGGTATATAGCAATGCTCGTAGATAAATTTACTATGCACGCCTCTGAAAATGTGACTCATTGTCTAATTATGAGTTAAAATAGTTGCGATTATACTTCAAGGTGATATTATTATGACTTGAAGTGGTGACCAAATCAAAGTAGAGCCAATGTACCTTTAGTTACTACTCAAAATGGTGTTTAATTATCATGTAAAATGATGTTAGTTATGGCTCAAAAGTAACAACTTAAATACGATTCGAAATAATGTTAATTATGTCCATAATAAATTTGAAGATGCTACAAAACGGTGTTTAATTATTATGTAAAATGATATTAGTTACTACTCAAAAGTAATGATTTAAATACAATTCAAAATAATGTTAATTGTAACCACAATAAATTTGGTTAGGCTAAAAAAGGTTCATAGACGCCCAAAAAAGATGTGCACTATCACTTCGGTTGTGACTTTTATTTATTTATTTGTGGCCAACAAAACAGAATCGAAATGAATAACACTTTCTAAAGTTGTACCTCAAAATAGCTAGAACTTAAAAACCAAAAGAGGGGGAACACTTCATATGCTTCATGGTCATTAAATAGTTTCTGAATTGTGTTATCTATATTAAAGCATTGTTTCAATTTGTAATTGAAAAGTACATTTAGTGAGCCATCTACAATGTACATCAAATCCATCATTTGCTGAAGAATTGTTTGAGAAAGTGGATCCATTATATCACAACATTAAAGATATATAAAGCACCAATAATAGTAAGGTAAAAGTCCTCTTTCAGTGGGGTGTTGCACTGTGTGAAATACTTCTTAGCAATCAAAGTCTTCGTTGTATGTTTACTACACACAAAAAGAGCACATCCAGAAGGACAAAAAGGGAAACTACATTGGCCTCCAATGAGATACCTAATGATCAAGATGAAATATTGAGCATAGATACAGGGCAGACAAATATGGATCATACTACCTCGTTGCCAACCCGCCATCTCCAACCCATCGTCTCCAACCCCTATCATTTTAGACAATTTTGGCATTCCATTAATTTGGGGCTTTTTGATTTTGATTCTTTGAAAAAAATGAATTCTACAATTTCTTCAGATGCTCGGTGACAAATAAATGAAATATTTTTGGATACTCAGTTCCAAACAATTGAAAATTGGTTCTAGCTTTTACATGCAGATACTCAATGCCGAACAAATTAAATATATCCGGATACTTAATTCTGAACAATAAATTGGTTTCAGCTATTCCATCTGGATACTCGGTGCCAAATAAATTAAATATGTCTAGAAACTTAATTCCAAAATTATGAAATTGTTTCAAATACTTGGTGCCGAATAAATGAAACATGTGCGGATACTCAGGTTCGAACAACAAAAAATCAAAACATATGTAATATCAGATATAATACCGGATAATTCTTTTTGTTTAGAATTAGAATATAAAGAAGTTAAAAAATTAAATGTTTGGAAACATAGAGCTGAATATAGAGAATTGTTTGGATATTAAAACTGAAAAATGACCATTATTTTGGAAACACACTATCAAATATATGAATTTTGTTTAGAAACAAATTTATGAATAAATGTAATTTGTTCAGCACTAAATTTCCGAACAAATTCCGTAAACCCAACAACCGAAAACGATGAACATGAATATAAAGCTTAAATTCTCATTAAAAAAAGGTTGTTTAGAAACATTAAGTTCACTATAAAGTAGAATGAAGAATGATAGATAGGGTTGAATATGAAGATGCAAAGTGAAGAGACTAGGAAGAGAATAGAAGAAAGAAGAGAAGATTGCATTTGATTACGAATGGGGTGTTCAAAACACTTTGATTTGTATTTTTTTCAATATTAAGTACTTTTTAATGGGAACATAAGTAATAAAAAAAGTTTCATTAAGTTGAGGTGTCCAACCTAATTTTTGAAATAGAGCCACTCTTATGAAAGATATACAATAAGTAGGAAAATTACATTGGGTAGTCCTATACTTTAGTTCTTGTGTCATTTTGATCTCTATAATCTCGATTGGCTTGATTTTGATTATGAATTTCTAATTTTATTTGAATTTATCTAATTAATTACAATTGTTAACATTTTTTCTATAGATAATATGCACATAAGTAACATGTGTCATACTTTTAGGAGCAATATTAGAAACTTGTTTAACTTAGAGAATTAACCTCAACCAATTGAGTGATCATTTTTCACCAAAAACCTATATGGCGTTATTAATTAAACTAAATTGATACAATCTAAAATTAAATATCAAACTTGAGTCAATTAAAATGTACAAATCAAAATAACACAAGAAGCAAAATATATAGACTACCAAAGTAATTTTCTCTAATAAATACTATTGAATTAAAGAAGGGACAATATAAGCATGAGATGTTTTCTTGGCTTAGATACTTTGGTAACTTCAATGAATTGCTTTGTTTATATGTGACTGATTACTGTAGTTGAACTAGGGGCCAAGTAGTGGAATTGTTGGGGAATTGTATTGATTGGTTACTCATATAATTTATTTCTTCCAATATACTCATACACCCTCATTGGGTAGCTAGAAGAGTATATAATAAAGAACTAAAGTGCAAGTGGATTTTAAGGCAACGGTATGAGTTGATATATAGGATTTAGGAGATGTAGACAACTCAAAACAATTGCCAATTGGCTTGACATGAGATGATATATAGGATTTAGGAGATGTGGACAACTCAAAACAATTGCCAATTGGCTTGACAGGGACATTTCACATTTGAAAAGTTGTAAGGAATATTTCACATTTGTAGAGATACATATAGTTCGAGGTTTATATTATCTCACAGTATTAGATGTAGGGATGAATTTTGTAGAATCGAACACAAAAGAAAGATAATATATCTTCTGTTTTTAATTTGATAAAAAACAATTTATAGATGTAGATATTTTATTATGTTATTTCTTCATTTTTCAAGGTCTTATGTAGGGTTCGTGGACTATCTAATGATTTACTTTGGGTGAGGAAGGTGCATTTTTTTGTTATTGTATGAACATCATATAAATTTTAAAAATAAAATTACGGAAGGGGATGTGATTTGATGAGTATCCTTTAACATGTCCCATCATTAAAGGTATATTTTGTCAAATATGTTGACATCCTATTTTGAATCAAACAATTGTCCATTAACAATATCACTATTAAGTAAGTTGCAATAACCGCCTTTTGACTTTCATGGTTGTTGTGCAATTATAATTGAATGAACAAAAACATAGTCATATGAATTTCTAAAATTATTAAGATTCTTTTAAAGAGATTAGAGAACTTTTGTCCTCAAAATTTTATTTATCTATTTCAATTCATTATCAATCGTAGTATCATGTAAAAATCTCAAGGTATAATCTTATAATTAATAGTGAATTAATATTAAAAAAAAAAAAATCTCATACCTTTCAAACAAGGGTCTTGAACAACTCATTTCTCATTTGAGTAACTTTAACGTTATTTTTTATTAGGAGATTTGGGAAGTGATTTGGAAAGGGAAAGGAAAAAGGTAGATAAAATGTGAATAAAATATGCTTACATTTCACCTAATTTCACATACCTTTTCTCTTTCCCTTTTCAAATCCCTTCTTAAATCTCCCAATCAAATATAGTATAACTAGTGTCATATTGTAGGATTTTATCTTCAACATTAGAGATTGGATTGTTTCATTTAGTAAAGTTGTGATTGTCTTGGCCTGCTGTATGCTGCTGCTAAAGAATTATGATTTGAAGCTGGTGTCGATTTATGTTGTTTTTATTGTTTTATTGTGTTGTTTCGTTTTTTTGTCTTTTGGTTGCTCTTGATTGGCTTCTCATCAATTTTTGGTCAAGTGCTTGCATATGATTTTGCTTTCTTCGCAGTGCCAACGTAGTTGAGATTGTAGAGGTTAGCTATGATGTTCTGTATACTTCCCTGATTTGTTGATGTATTTTTGCATGTATTTTGCATTTTTCATCAATAAATCTATTTTTTGCTAATAAAAAAAAAAAAAAAAAATTGTGATTTTTATATGAAAAGTTACGTGTTTAAAAGTATCATTCCTCACTCTCTCTTGATGCCATCCATAGAGTTTAAATTCAATAATTATCTAATATATGTAAGACAAGAAAACTCATACACCTAGGAATTAGTAGAAGCGAAACCCTGAATACCATCTTAGGGGAAAAAAAAAGAAAGTCTAATATTTAGTTATAATAGGTATATTGAATCAAGTGAGGATGGGATTGGATTGGATTTTTTGAGTTTTGTGCACTAATTCGTACTTTTAAACTCAATTATTTTAGTGATGTAATTTCATACTTTACTATAAATTTGACAATTTTGATCCACTTTACCCTACCCAATTAATATTATCTCAAACCATTTATATTAATTTTGAGTTTGAACAAATACAATCGGGTTAGGAATGGCAACTAAAATGGTGTGCAAGAGTAAAACGAAGGTGAGAGCACGGATCATGTCTCACTCTGTCCTACTCTCCTCTATACCTACCTCATATTACATGTTACCAAAATCAATTACCATAAGAATATGTGACAGAGAACGGTGCAGAAGTGAAACAAACAGTCTCATATTACTCTTTTTTTTCTTTTCTTTTTTTTTTTTTAATGTATCCCAAGTTGATTTAACTCAAAAAAAAATCCTATGCTTGCATTCAATAAGTTGAGACGGCGTAGAGCAGGTCACAACAGCTAGGTTTTCTTTCTTTCTTCCTTTTGTCTTTTTCTGTTTCTATTCAACCCCCTTCTTTTTTTTTTTTGTTCCAAAGAAGACACATGGCCCTCTTTGGCCATCTAATAAATAGATTGAGCCTAGCCTACAAAACAAAGCAGGACCATTTTACTTTATATTATTAATACTTTATTGAAAAGATATATATATATATATATATATAAGTAAATTTTTTTTTAAGCGGGGGGCCTTGGCCCCTGACAGTCCCTTCGTCGGTCCGTCCCTGCATAAATTCATATGATTACAATGCTCTACTCATGTCCTAATGATAGTTCACCATGGATTTAATTGTTGAAAATAAATCTTTTGAAACATTTCATTTTACGTTGGGATTTAATCTTTGTCGATCAATGATAAATTTATTTATTTTTATTTTTATTTTTTTGGGATTAATGATTATGTTCAGTTGAATGACTTCTTGTAACATGAACCCTTGGCGTCAAAATTTTGGTTTTTTAAAGAGGGCTCATCTCATTTTGGATGGCAAACATTCCCAAATTTGATTCCTTAGGTCTAACAAATGAAGCTTTCCAAATGGTGGGTTTCAATCGCCATTCACTAAACAACAATAAAGATGTGTTGATCGATGATCTACACTTTATTAACTTTTTCTTTTTGTCTTTCTAATGTATAAACGTTAGAAGACGCCCATCTTTTCTTTTTCCACATTATCACAAGACAGTGGTAATGTGAAAAAATTATGGCAAATTACACTAATAGTTTATATATTTTGTTTCTTCTTTTATTTGGTTCAATTTTAATGTTAATTTTAGATTTTGTCAATTTGGTCAAATTGAAAAATAATCACTGAATTACATGAGGTTAACTCAGTAAGTCAAACAAATTCATAATTTTGCTCCCAGAAGCATGACACTTGCATGATACTTGTCACTTATGTATGCATTTTCCATCAAGCCCAGTCTTGAGATTTTCGGGGCTCAAAACCGATAATCAACTACTAAATTTTTGGGGCCCTTCACTTTTTTTTTTATTGAATGAAAAAAAAAGTTAAGGTAAAGGACAAAATATTTGTATTAAAATCACAAAAAATACTTACAAACTTTTTTTTAATTAATTGAATAGAAAAAAGAAATTTACGTGTGCCTGCTGTGCTGAGATCAAAATATTTTTTTAAATCAAAATTCAAAACAAGAGCACCACCACTTAACAAAACACAAAACTTTTAAATTATGTGATGTGAACTATTAAACTTAAATAAATTCTTCTTAATGATGTAAATACTAATATTATAATAGCAATTAATTGTGCAAAAGACAAGATAAATATTTAATTAATTGAATAGAAAAAAAATAAATAAATAAAAAATTTACCTGTTTTCTGCTGCTCCGTCCCTATGCTGCTGGTGTGTGCTATATCAAACAAATGTAGGGAATGTTAAATTAATAGAAAATAGGGTTAGGAATTAGAAAAAATCGGCCTTTCAAATGGTTGGGCTGGGCCTTAACTATTGGCCTTTTAATGGGTCAAAAAAATTAAGTTAGTTTGGGTCTTTTTAAAAAAAAAAATTTTGACTTAAAACATACATAATATATAATACTAACTTATAATAGGAGGGGACCCTATTTTAAACCTATTTTGAAGGGCCCTAAGCCATGACCTTATGAGCCTATGGCCAGGGCCGGGCCTGTTTTCCATTAAAAAACGCTATAGTTGTAATAAACTGGATTAAATTTAGATAAAATCATAAATTTAAGGTCAAAATTGAATGAATAAAAATTACATCGACCAAAATGATACAAAGACAAAATACAAAGATTACCGATGTAATTTGCCCAAAAATTATTTACTAAAAGGTGGGGTATAACTTTTGCTAATCTTTTTTAACTCATTTAAAAAAATAAAAAATAAAAAATTACCCGCCCGAAACACCATCTCTCACACGAGCCCACCCTGAAATATGTTGAGTCACCCTTGTGAGAGAGGTGGTGCCTCGTGTGGTCAATTTGTTTTTGTATATGTAACATTATTGTTTCTTTGGATACACATGCCACAAACAAAACGAGTGATAATAAAAGGAGAAAAATCATACTCTGGGTGCCAAGAATCAAAAAAGAATTATGAGAATCCTATAATCAGGAATTTCACAAGAACTGATAAGCTTACTACATTAGAATTCTGTCTAGAAAAATGATAAAATTTTAATATTATAGGTTAATTGACCTTTTGTTTTCCTCCTAAATAGTTTGCATTGGGAATGTGATACCATGGGGAATGTGGAGGGTAAAATTCTTGCTTAATTTGGAAAAGTGATTTTAACTTAGTATGTAATTTGATATTATTTCAAGGACAAATTATACTGATAGATCTTATGCTTTTTCTTTTGTGTCAAATTGATCATATAGTTTCAATTTTCTTGATTTTGTTCTTGAAATTTTGATTTTGTGTCACTATAGTCCAATCAAAAATGCTCATTTTTTTAAAAAAAGGAAAAAGAAATTATGCACTTGAACTGCACATGCGATCTTGAAATTATTTTGGTAGTAAGATTGACAATTGGGTGGAGGTGGTGGCAAGAACGGTGACAACTAGTTAAGGAAATTGGGAGAGATGGGTTGTGGTGAATTTACTAATTTGCCCCTAGAAATATGGTATGTGTGACACACATGGTCTTTTTTTTTTTTTTTTTTTTTTTAAAATCAAAAAATCTAGTACATATGTTAGTGGCTGGACCAAAGTGATACAAAATTAAATATTCAAAGATAAGATCAAATTAATTGAAACTACATAAATCAAACTAACACAGAGCAAAATACAGAAACTATCAACATAATTTAGCCATTATTCTATCAATCTAATTCATTTCAAACATTAAAATCGTAAATAATTGGAATCACAAGTGAGCCTACATATATAGGCATTCAATTCCAACAATTCATATAGAAGGAAAAAAAGGGGGGAAAAAAAATAAATAGAGAAGTGCACGCTTCAATAAATCCCCCTTACATCTTAAAGACCCAAACCTAAAACCCTAAGCATGAGTTGCAACCATTCAAAAAGAAGTCACAAATCATGCAAAGGAGCTATATGTTGTGAGACGTCAATATCTAATCCCATGCTCAATCAATTTTTTTTTCTCTAATGATTTGCGTATCTTTTATGATCATGAGAGCATTGTTTGAATAAATTCATCCCTACTTGGAATTCTGTGTGAAAAAAAAAATACTTGTCAAACGTTTCCTTACACCACTTTCTCTACCCACAATGAAACTTCAAAACCATGTATATATAAGCAATGTTAAGATCCAAAACTCATATACATGAATTTAATTAGAAAATTAAATGTAGTCTAAATTTATTTTTCAGTGTGGATTTAGCATACAGAGTAAAATTTAACTGGATAAATTTTTGCGTATGAGCTTTGAGTCTATAACTTTACCGTGCAGAATCAGGATTTTGGGCCTAATGGTTATGTAATATCACTTTGTGAAGGGGCTAAAAGTGAAATGGATCAAGTCCAAACCTTGGGCCGGCCCAATCCACTGAAGCCCGAATCCAAGTGGGCTGGATGAGTATATGGGCAAACCAATTAAGTCCAATTTCATGATCAACAGTCCACCCAAGTCCTCAAGCACTTGGGTCCAACCTGCAGAGGAAAGGCTAGTCCGGCCACGGTGTTGGGCTGGGCCGAGCTGCGAGACTGAACCTATGAGCCAAACAGAAAATAGGCCGAGCCAATACAAAGATATCTAGATGGATCAGCCCATCTCCATGAATGATCCTATAAAAAGCCGAGACAAGGCATAATGATGCCGAGCTAAGGAACATCGGTACCGAGCTGAGGAAACTTCACAAGGAAACGTGGAAACTGTGAACGTGTACATGTGCAGGTTGCTACCTCAGCTGGTCCCTTACACCTAGAATCACGGAAGTTGTTGAGCCAAAGGAATGTGGTTTGTTATCAGCATGATTACAATGAGTATATGCATTTATTGGCAACTAATAGGTGGTCCCCCACCATGAGCAATGCCAAAAGGACACCTGGTAGCATCCAAGCTCTATGAATCCACCTTGAGAAGCAAGTAAGGAACACTATATTTACAACATGAACTTCACATTGAAGGTAACTGAACTATTCCAAGCTAAACAACACTTACATACAAATTCAACCCTCTATACACTCCTTCTTCGATCACTAATTCCCACACCGGAGGGGTTATCCGGCCAACCCTGGCCGGTCAGCTCTTACGGTGCTTCTTGTGACAGGAACCTCAGTCCCTGGATAGTCCAACCGAGTGCGGAGCCCCGATCCACTTTCATCTAGTGCGGAATCCGGTACGCACAATTGGTGCAGTGAGCATGGAGACTTCATCTCTGAGCTCTGCACTCAGCTCCGGCGATGGGGATTGAGCACATTCTGTCGTTAACACATACTCCGCAGACGGAGAAAACAAAGGACAAAGGTTTGGCACTCCCAACAGTCCCGGAGGAACAAACTGGAAACAATAATCGAACCCCTGAATCCGTCGAGCCCCGATTACCCTTCACTGGAGGCTCCTCTCATCACTTTCTTCTGGAAAAGGATTATAGAGACCGCATCATAGATTCCATGGGGATGGAGATACAGGAGTTGAAAGCCGAACTTAAGAAGGTGCTGGGCGATCCAACAGAAAAGAAGACGGAAGCAGAGCCCTCTCGTTTGCGACGAAGGAGCTCATCCAGAGAGCCACCAGTGAAGAAGTTCCCCAAGAATGAATTTGGACAACAAAGCCAGCCTATCCCAGTACAGAGTGAGGCGGCAAGCAGTCACACCCGTGGGTCACGCCGGAAAAGGGCCAAGAGGCTGAAGACCGTTAGTCAATAGACCGAATACCCTCCTCAGGACCTTCGTACTTGGTTGATTGGCAATAGGCAAAATGAACAACATCGGGATCATCTGGACCGTACTGTTCACCAGAGGGAACACTGAGCGCTGGACAGGCTCGTCTCTTTGCCATTCTCCCCAGAGATCGAGACCATGAGACCTCCAAAGAAATTCACCCCACCAAAGTTCACTTCATACGACGGGAAGTTAGACCCGCTGACACATATTAGCCACTATAGACAGATGATGTCCCTATGGAACCGAGATGAGGCACTGATGTGTAAAGTTTTCCCATCCAGCTTAGGAGAAACAGGACTTCGATGTTTCGATCGTCTCCCCGCTGGATCGATCCATGGCTGGAAGCAGCTATCCGAAGAGTTCCTAGCCAGGTTCGTCTCCAACACTAAATTCCCGAAGGAGTCGGATACACTGTTCGGCCTCCGAAAGGAGCAAGAGGAAACGCTGCGCAATTATGCTAAGAGGTACTGGGAAGAATACAATGACTTGGAGGAAAATGTGTGCAGCGAGTAGATGGCCGTTATGTCCTTCAAACATGGTCTGCGCCCGGAAAGTAAGCTGAGACAATCACTTACCAAGCGCCTGGCCACAGCTTTGAAAGACTTGCGTACCAGGATTGAGCAGTACGCTCGTCTCGAAGACGATCAGATCCCCATCGAGGTCGCATCAGCAGAACAAACAACTCGGCATAAGAAGAGAACAGATCGAGGAGAACACCGAGGGATTGCAGTAAATAAGGTGGATAAGTCCAAATCCCATAAAGCCGTTGTGACTGTATTTAAAGAGCCAATCTATCGAATTCTAGAAAAGATCAAGAGAGAGCCGTTCTTTGTTTGGCCGCCGAAAATGTTAGGAGATCCAGCTCGGCGCAATCAGAAGCTCAGATGCACTTACCACCAAGACAGGGGGCACATGACTCAGAACTGCAGGGCACTGAAGCAACACTTGGAAGACCTAGTGGCAGCTGGACACCTAAGGGATTACATTGATCAAGATAAGGAAATGACCGAACCAGGGAACCCACCACCAGAAGCAAATATCGAGCATTCACCTTGGCTGATAATAAATGTGATCCATGGGACAGCGATTCAGGAATCTGAGGAGGCACTGAAGGAAGAGATTGTTAAGGCTGCGCAAATTCAGCGGGTCATGTCAGTGGAACCTGTATCAAAAAAGGTACGTACAGTACCTAAATCCCCCTTGTGCACAGTTTCATTTACTAGCAAAGATTTAGAAGGCATACAGCACCCACATACTGATGCATTAATTATAACTGTGGGAATTGGGAAACGATTTGACGTAAAATGAGTTCTAGTAGATCAGGGCAGTGCAGCAGACATACTATATTACGATTTGTTCAGAAAGCTTGGTCTCTCCGAGCAGCACCTCACCCCAGCGGCAGCCTCGTTGGTCGGTTTCAATTCACAGCCAGAATGGCCGCTTGGCAGATGTAGACACCCCATTTTTGACCGACCTTAAGACTCAGACATCACCGATTGGGCGCTCAGTGATATTGCATATTGTGCTCGTGCGGAAGTTTCAGAATCTCGGCTGCAAGCCTTGCCTGCGGACTTCCGAGCTCTTTCGTGTCTTGCCTCGGTTTGCGAACCAGGCTCCGTTTTCTCTGTTTTCTCTTCCCGAAGGGAGGGAGAGGTCTCATAGATCATCTCTCAGTGGCCGTAGGCTACGTTTCGTGGTCGTAGGCCATTTTTCCCGTTTGGAGCCCGGTTTCCGATTTTTCGGAGCCGACGGCCGTGTGCCTCGGTTCGGGACCGCTTAACCACCTCTGTTTGCTCCGGTTTTTGGTATACACCTCCATCCTCTATTACAACACTTTGAGGCTGTTTTCCAGAGGCTAGGAGCTCCTCTTCTTGGTCCAAAAGCTGCTGGTTCATTGGTCTTCAAGGGTAAGCTTCTTTCCCCTCCTTTTTGTTCCTATCTTGCTCTATATCTAAGCCTTGCTTGCAAGCATTTTTGGGCTCCGACCAAAACTATAAATAGTCATATTTTGAGCTCCTTTTCATGTTTGATTAAGGACCTTTTGCTGTTTGAGGTCTCCTACTATCACTTGCCTCTTTAACTCTCTTTTAGGCCTATTTTTGCATGGTATTTTAGGCTTAGTTGTGAGCTGTTTCAGACTTGGTCATAAACTGTAAAATGTCTTGTTTTGAGCCCCTCTTCAACTTTGTTGAAGGGCTCTCTTTGGTTTGAGGCTGGCAGCTACCACTTGCCTCTTTATCTCTCTTTTAGGCCTATTTTGGGGGGAAATTTGAATTTCAATTTCCCCCCTTTTCCTCCACTCTTTTGCCTATAAAACCAGCAACTCCAGCTGCATTTTAGAAGGTTAAAAAAAGTTTTGTTTGGGAGTCTTGCATTAAAGCTCCCTCTCTCTCTCTTCCAAGTATCAAAACCTCTCAAGTCCTACACCATTTTACACTACAACTCATAGCATCACACCTCCAACATCCATTCCAGCAACTTGAGGCTGTCTTCCAGAGGTCAAGAGCTCCCAAACCTGGTCCAAAAGTTGTTGAAGCTTGGTTCTACAAGGGTGAGTCCCATTTTCCCTCTTTTGAGCCTATTTTTGCATGCTTTCTTAGCTCTTTGTGCTTACATTTTCGGGCTCCGACCCTAATTGAAAATAGTCATGTTTTGATGTCTTTTTCATGTTTGATTAAGGGTTCTTCCCTGTTTGAGGCTTCATACTACCACTTGCCTCTTTAGCTCTCATTTATGTCTCTTTCTTGTATAGTATTTTAGACCTATTGTTAAACTGTTTTGAGCTTGGTCATAAACTGAAAAGAGGCTTGTTTTGAGCCATTCTTCAACATTATTGAAGGGCTCTTCACTGTTTGAGGCTTCCATCTGTCACTTGCCTCTTTATCTCTCTTTTGGCCCTATTTTTGCATGCTTTTTTAGCTCCTTGTGTTTGTATTTTTGGGCTCTGGTCCGAACTGTAAATAGTCATATTTTGACCCACGCTTCATGTTTGATTAGGGTCTTTCACTGTTTGAGACTTCCTTTTTGCTCTTTGTGTTAAAGCTCTCTTTTATGCCTTATTTTGTATAGCATTTTAAGCTTGCTTGTGCACTGTTTTAGGCTTGGTCATAAACTGTAAAATATCATGTTTTGGGCCCTTCTTCAACATTGTTGAAGGGCCCTCCTCTGTTTGAGGCCAGCAGCCATCACTTGCTTCTTTGTCCCTCTTTTGGCCTTTTTCTTGCATAATGTTTTAGGCCTACTTGTGTTTATTTTCGTGGCTTGATGTAAACTGTAAAGTGATTCATTTTGAGCCCCTCTTCAACTTTGTTGAAGAGCTCTTTGCCATTTAGGGCCAGAAGCTGTTACTTGCTTCTTTATCTCTCTTTCGAGGCCATTTTTGCATGTTAGCTTAGCCCTACTTGTGTTCACCTTTTGGCCTTGCTTAAAACTGAAAATATGCTTTTTTTTGGGAATGTCTTGATTCTATCTTCATACTTCATGTTCAAATAATGCATGCTTTGTATAGCTACAAGTCATTCCATGTGCCTAGTTTCGAGTCTCGAGTCTCATTTCATGCATCGGGTGCCATGTTTCCATGTTTTGGGGCTGTTTTGCATCACATTTTGGTACTAAAATTTGCATGCTTGTATGCCATATTCCATGCCTTGCCATGTCTTGTTAGAGTGGCATTTGGTGCCTTAGGGTCGGTTCTCGGTTTGCGTGCATGCGTGCATACATCTCGAGTGTCTCATTTCTATCTAATGGCCTCCTATGTGAGTGTGGCCGAGGTCCACTTGTGTTGGTGTAAGCCCATTATGCATTGTGTATGTTATTTCATTTCACAGCATTGTGTATGCTAGGTTGTATATTAGCGCATTGTGTATGCCATGTTACCTCGTGCATCGTGTATGTCATTTCATAACATTGTGCATGTTAGGTTGTATCTTAGTTGCATCCATGCATGTCATGCATATTGCATTGTGTTTGGGATAGGAGTTAGCCCGAGCACGGGAAACGAGGTACGTTTCGTACTCCGAGTGACGGAACGTGTCTCAATTCCCCAGTCACCGACACTCCAGATTGTCCATGATGGGGTTAAGTCTTAGTTGTATTTTCATGTGCATTCATTCCATATCGAGTTGTGCAATTCGACTCCTCGGCCATCATGCATCGAGATGCGTGATTGGTGGCACGAGGATCGAGGCATGCATACATGTGTGAAAATACTTTGCCATGCCCCTCTGTTGCTCTCTGTTGCAGCAAATCCAGAATCAGTAGCCTTCCGAAGCTTGGCACGCATTCCAAGAATAATTGCAAACAGAGGCTAATTGGGGCATCGCCATGGATTTCCGCGCAAAGGCAACCCAAGCATACATCATTCATCATCCGGAGAAGAGTCGAGACAGTCCCTGGCTTGCATGCTAATTTAATGCTTTCCTAGTTAAATTTGTTAATTAATTAGGATTTTTGTACATATTTGGACTGTATTATTTATTCGGACTGTACTATTCATTTGGAACTGTATATTATTCGGACCCTCTGTGCGAGGGCATAATTGTAATAAGTGTGCGTGCGTGTGATGTATGTCTTCCAACCCCACGTCTTTCTTCCCTTTTATTTACCTGCTTATAATGGTTAGATTAGGGCATGTTTCAATTAGCATACAGTATGATAGCATGTTTGCATTCATTCATCTGTTTTGCATGCACCGGGCTCGGCGCATCATACTAACTGCATTTGTATTTCAATTCCAAATTGAATACTTGATAATTGTTGCATCTCATATGCCATGTTTAGAATAGCCGAGCCTGCTATAGTTGCATTTTGCATGTGTTGCATTAGGCATTTCTGTATAGTTAGGATCTTGCATGATTTCTAATCGGTTTCTGTTTTGGCTTGGAGTACTCGGTGAGTTTTTATGCTTTAGCATCCTTGCATGCGTGTGAGTGACTGCCATGAATAGCATGCTCACCATGAGGCTAATTGCTTATGTGATATAACTGCCTGAATGCCTGTGGGTGAAGGTTGGGTTATTTGGATTGGAACAATTCATCAAATGTGTGTTTTAAGCCCACTAGATAGTGGCAAAATAATGTTTTCTAAAGCCCACCCGAGGGTGGCAAATCCACGTCTTAGCCTACCTGCGGGTAGCACCATCAAACCATTTTCAAACAAACAAACATGAAATGTTTTGTTCCAATTCAGGCGACCCAGTCTATACTTGTATGCTGTGCGCATCACATAGTAAATCTAGGCTAATAACCGGAATAAGAGCACACAAAGTTTTCAAAACTAGATATCATGGTTAGTAGAGGCCGATCTTTGATCGGGCGAGCGGGGGTGCTCACGAAGTGACCTTCCCCAATCGTACCCAAGTTCCCGAGCCGAGGCAACTTTGGTGATGACGGACACGTGGCCTTAGGCAAACGAGTCAGGGTTTCCTAAATTTCCCAAAAATAAAATATTTAGGTGGCGACTCTGTATCTGGCAAAGTAGTCCATGTTTGGAACTTCTTTTCTAAAAATCTATTTTCTCAAAACGATTTGCCAGATTTGGACTCTTTGGTTCAAATTAAGAACCGTAACACTAATCGAGTCCGAACTGTAGCGAGGTCCCCCGCGGGCTTGTTACAGTTTCTGGCGACTCTGCTGGGAATTTAGAGAACTTGACTCGAACTCATGATATCTGGTTTTGACTGCACTTGTGTGTTTCTTTGCATTGCATTTGCATCGGTGCGCCTAGGACACCGTGTTTGCCATCTGCTATTCCTGAACGGTTTGCTGGAGGCTTGTCTTGTCAAGGCATGACTATAAGGCTGACCGGTTGTGGGCTCTGCCAGTATGGGAACACAAACCCTGGTTTTACCGGGGCACCCTTTTGACCATTCGACCAAGTGCATATCGAAATCCGTAGTGACCATTCCAAACTAGGACAGGTTGTTTACCCAATATAGGTTGTTTGAAACCGCTGCGTGCGTAGTGAAACCCTAGCTCCTGACAAAATAGGACAGGGAAACCCTACCCCAACATAGGGGTGTTTTGGCTCTCACTTGCTTGTTATGTGCTTTTAGAGTGCGTCTCTATAGGAATGCATGTATCAGTTTACAAGTTTGGGCATCAAACATGCGGGCACCAGTTCAGTACTTTGGGATTCAATTCACTTGAGGGTATTAGTTTACCGGCAGAATTTTGGGCAGAATTCAGTAGAGAGTACACTCATTCAACTATGCTCATATCTGTTCGGGTGAAATCAGGCTGAGATGCTGTCTATTTTCTCTTTTGCTAGGGTAGTCTTGGAACCATAGCTTCAGAAGGCTCCAATATCCCCCGGGTACACCGAACTTGTGTTGATAGACTTTGTCAGGTCAGAGATTCAGTTCAAGGGAAAATCAGTGTTCCTTCGTCAGAAACAGGGTAAAAGGGCCAGTCAGGCACAAATCACCAGTTCAGCAGTTACCAGATCAGTGGTCCTTAACAGTCGGACTGAGGTCTCAATTGTTGCCATAGAGATAGATCTACCGGTCAGTCAGATGGATCAGCAGAATACATCAGGGATGGAGGCAATGATGCGTCAAATGCAGAAAACTATGAAACTCATGCAGCAAGACGCTGTCCGCCAAGCAGAATTTTCCAAACAGCAGGCTGCAATAGCAAAGCGGCGCGTCTGCTTCACAACAAGTTCCTCCCCCAGCAGGAGCTCCAGCACCTGGGGAGATGCCAAATGTCCAGGCAGGTACGGACATTCCAGTAGGGCCTGCTCCGCCCCCAATTTTACCCCAGCTATCCAAAGCACCTACCAATCTGCCAGACTCTCCCTTCAAGTTCGAGGTCGACCCTACAGCGTTGAAATTGAGCAAACTTGAGAAGATGTTTAAGAAGTCTTAGGGAGTCAACTCCATCCCGGACATTGGAGATGGATATACTGATTCGGTGGTGACATTGCCGGACAGGTTCAAGATGCCTCACATCGACCGTTTTGACGGGTCAGGAGATCCCATGGTCCACCTGAGTTTGTTTTCAGATGTTCTGCGCCCGATGGGCTTGACAAGATTACAGAAGCTCTCCCTTTTTGGCAGGACCCTGTCGAGTATTGCGGCCATCTGGTATGTCAAATTGGAGGATTCAGTGAAACGAAGCTGGGAGGAGATGGCCGAGGCCTTCATCGCACAATATTCATACAATACCCAGATTGAGATCACAACCCGTGATCTCGAGACGACCAGGCAAGAGCCGAAAGAGGGCTTCTCTGACTTTGTAACCCGCTGGAGGGCCAAGGCCTCAATGATGACCACTAGGCCCACTGACAAAGATCAGATTCGGATGATTGTGCGCAATCTCCAGCCTAAGCTTATGCAGAAGATGATTGTTCTTCCCTTCCCTACCTTTTCAGATCTGCATGAGATGGGGGTTCAAATCGAGGATGCCATCAGACAAGGGATCTTTGCAGAAGATAATGAGCCTTTGAAGAGGAATGTTGCTCGCAGTTCCTATGCTACTACTGATGGTAGCACAACTGCGAAATGCTCAGAAGTAGATACTATCACCACTTCCCTCAATGGCCAAATACCAACCACCTCAACTCGGCCCTAAGCCCGAAAATTCCATCCTCTTTACATGAGTCTCTCTCAAGCTTTGAAAAAGCTGCGAGAAGAAGGGCATCTAGAACTTCTAGAACCCCAACCCCTTCCAAACCCTCTTCCACCAAGATATGACCCAGCTAAATACTGTGTCTAGCATCAACAGCACGGTCATGATACGAACCGTTGCATCCGCCTCCGTCATAAGATTCAGGATCTTATTGACGAAGAGACCCTAGCTCCACCAAAAGGACCTCAGGTTAGTACTGACCCGTCACCTCTACATCTCAACCTCATCCATATACTGCCATCCACCTACGACCCCAGCATATACATCACCCCAGCCCTTCTACCCAAGCCTGAGGTGTTCATTCCAGAAAGCATGGACTTATGCATGATGGATGCATCTGGACCCCAATCATCTCAAACCCGTGAGCCCACTACTTCTGAGCTAAAGAGAATCATCGAAGATCTTCAAAGAACTGTGACAGATCTAGCCTCTGGGCCATTGGCTCCATCATCGACCACAGCACATGCTAGGAGTTTCACGACAAAAGGCTTCCCAATCTTGGAACGGGCAGTATTTGAGGAATGCCAATCCCTTGGCAAAGTGGAGGCGAGTGGAAAGAACAAGATAGGGGCGGACATGGATCCCCATGAACATCTTCTGTTGGCTGTTGAGGCTTTGAAAGCCGAGGGACTGAACAAAGAGCGAGTGCTCGCAGTTGTTGCAAAAACTGCGGACGATATTTTCGCCACTGAAGTTGGGGGCAGTTTGAATCAAGGGGCAAGCCGGGAGAAGGGTCGTTGTATCAGAAACGTTCCTTTCAGCTATAATCCTGCACTCGGAAGAGATCAACAAACCATGCCAGCACTTGACAATCCCTTTACTGGTGCGTCCAGCAAAAATCCACAAACCTTGAAGTACCAACCCCGAGGTCAGAGGGTCTTCCATGCCCTCCACATGCCTTTGTCCAAAGCTTTCCAAATCCTTGCTGGACAAGGCCATCTCAAACCCCTTGAGCCTCGGCCTCTCCCAAATCCTCTTCCGGCTACGTATGATGCCGCCCAGTACTGTGCCTTCCATCAGCAAACTGGCCATACTACCGACAACTGCTTCCGTCTTCGCCATGAAGTACAGGATCTATTTGACAACGGGGTCATTGCCGCACCAAGCTCTGCAAAGTCTATCGGCACTGGATCGGTGAACTTGGGGGATAATGTGACCATGTGATCGGGGGATGAACCACCTACGGGCAGCGCTCGATTAACTCCAGACGCAGGAATGGCATGCACTGTTCTGAGCAACATGCAAATACCAGTTTTGCTACATTCTGACTTGGGTATTGAGTCAGTCTTGTTGTTTTGTTTTGAGTCAGTCTTTTCATACTGAGTCAGTAGGGTCTGTCTTGTTGTATCGAGTCAGTCCTGTTGTACAAAGGTCGGGTGATTCCGGGAGGTGTTACCTCGGGCGTCACCATTTTGTTTCGCGTTTGTCTTTTCGTTTTGTCTTGAGTCTGTTTCTGCCGTGGAGCTAGTTACACCATCAGATTCTGAATGAAACAGCAGTGGTTTTTCACGCTTTTGTGCTTGCTTCTGCCTTGTGCCAGTTGTGCCAGAGAGTTTGAACGAAACGACAATACTTTTTGCCTACTTTTCTGTGCCTCGAACTCATTGCATTGACCTAAGTTTTTCAAAACCTTTTGAACACTGCGGTGAAAACGAAGAGGAAGGAATTCCTCGGGTTTTGCAAAAATTTGATCAACTGAGAGAAAGAGAGGCATGCTAAACCCTTAATGAATGAAATCATGCTTGTTAATGTGAGTACTGGGAAGGATCCTGGCTTGATCCAGATTGGTTCTACACTGTCTTTAGCGCGAGTGACTGGTCGCTTCCTTAAAAGATTTCAAAAAATATTTTTGCGCGATCCTGCGAAGACCTGTGTGGAATCGCTCTTGAGATTGTGCAGCCTAGGATCGCTCTCAGCCTCGAGACTTGACCCCTTGCTTTCAAACCTTGGACCTTAATTCAGAGTGTTCAATGGTCAACCGCAATGTGAGGCCTGTGTGGCCAGATTCGAAGCAGCCCGCGACCTAGGGGCAGAAAAATGTCAGATGTGCTCGAAGAGCCGAAGATGGATCATCCTGCAAATCAATGAAGACTGGCAAGAATGCCAAATCCTAGAGGGAGGAAGAAGAAAGTATTGCTGAAGAAAAACTGAGTTCCGATCCACAACACCAGGGGCAAATTCAGCCCCCATTGGATGGACTCCTGCATCATCAGCGAACAGCAGCCATTCTCTTGGATTCAGATGACTTCAGGATCTCAAAACCATTTGACATGGACAAAGCTACACTTTTACCCTTTAGAGGCTCGCTGGGCCGAAAACCCGGAAGGGCGACCCAGGCAAAAGTTAGAGCAAGAAAAAGAAGGAAAAAAAAAATGCAAAGAATGAAAAAAAAAAAAAAAAAAAAAAAAAGAAAAAAATGAAGAAAATGCAAAGAAAAGAAAGAAAAAAAGAAGAGAATCAGAAAAACAAAGCTCGCAAGGTTGAAAACCCGCAACAGGCGCCTTGGCAAAAGTTAGAGCATAAAAAGGAGAGGTTAAATACCCGAGTGTACCTTAACCCCGAACTACGCAAGGCTTAATTCCCATCTTTGGGATACGTAGGCAACTTCATTCTGAAGTCCATCCGTAAAACACTTCAATTTGATTGTGCCCATGTAATGGTTTTGATCATCTTTGCCTTCTCTGTATCCGAGAGTCTGGTTGTGTTCATCACTTCGAGGACTGACTACAATGCGCTGCGGTGCCATTCAAACAAGGGGCAACTTTCCGTTGCCATTCAATGCGCCGCGGTGCCGTTCAAACAAGGGGCAACTTTCCGTTGCCATGCAGCTCTCTTCAAGCAAGGGGCGATTTTCCTTCGGATCTGAGGTTGTGCATCTCGAGAGTGGGTTCTATGCTCGTTGAGCAGTGGCCGATTGCAAAAACAGTTTTTGAGAATTTTTACTGAGGTTAACTAATCTTCTCTCGAAAACTATTCCATTTTTTTCAAAACCGGACCTTTTTCTTGGACCCAGAAAAGGAAAATTTTCAGTGCTCATAACCTAACTTGCATGATTTTGAATCAGAAAATCGAACAAGCATGTTAATCTAACTCTCATTTTGGTCAAAATTGTCTTAGTAGAAAGCCAAAAACAAAAAAATGGTTGAAACGATAAACTAGGGGCACAGTTAAGTCAGGTGTTCTGTCTTTTCCCCATTGCCACAATACTTGCCAAGAAGGGCACTCTACCTGCCAGAAAAGGGCACAACTGAAGCTAACAGCAAAAGAGCTGAAAGCTCTCTCACCCTCCGAGCAGCGAGGTATCAAGCCAAGTGCGAAGCACGAACTCGAATGGATCAAGATATTCCACTCCTTCATTTGGACAGATCTGATCACGTCCAAACTCCCCAGCAGAGCATCGTCAACCAATGTCAGCTGCAGATTTGCTACACACCCAGTTGTAACACAGCCCCTCTGTGGGAGAAACTCACTAGCTGCGTGCAGAAGAAGAAGAATCTAGCGGAATGCCAGGGGCAAGAGCCCGCAACTTCCTGTTTATCCATCAACCACCCTGGGGACGGATGAAAAATGAGAGATTAAAGAATAGAGATATGTGCGCTGAGAGGAAAAGCGAGGAAAGGTTTTTGAGAGAAAAATAGAGCCTGAGGGCCGAGTGATGTGAGAATCACAAATTAGAAAGGGTGGGAAATAATACCCAGAGAAACAGGCTCCCTGTGCATGTCTGTGTGTCGTGTCTTTTTGTTTTATCTCGATTCTTGTTTTGAGTCGTTTCGAGTGTTACTCGATGTGTTTAGGTTGTTTACCTTTTGTTTTCCGTTGTTGAGTCGTAGTGCGCTGTGTTCAGTCGTAGGCTCAATACCCCGATCAAGAACTCATCTCTCAATTTCAAAAATAAAATCATTTTGCGCTCAGAGTGCCATGCCATTCCCTACATTTGCGCAAAACAAGATTCATTCTTTCGTAAAACCGCAAGGTTCAACCCAGGCCACGTGAGAATAGTAAAGCAAGGACCTATCTGAAGCTATAT
Source organism: Camellia japonica (assembly GCA_030407325.1). Lineage (NCBI taxonomy): Eukaryota > Viridiplantae > Streptophyta > Magnoliopsida > Ericales > Theaceae > Camellia > Camellia japonica. Next base: position 80,681,901 of record JAPPVO010000031.1, read on the forward strand.
AGGTTCCAGACTGCAAAGCAAAAGAAAAGAACGAAAATCGAAGCATCTGAGTGTGCTTCAACTTCAGAAAACTTCGTGATTGTATTCCGGATGTACCTTTTCAAGCCTTGTCAATGCTCCGAAGTATGAGTGTGCCTCTACCTCAAGCACAAGATCAAGCATGCTTCAAAGTTATGCACCCTTCCACCTGCATTGTTATGCACTTTTCCACTCGTATTGTCATGCACACCTTACTTGCATTTATTTGCATCTTATGTTATCTTCTACCATTTATCCTTTTACGCTGAGCAGCGTTTGGGATCGTTGTCTGTAGACAGGCCCGCGGGGGACCTCGCCACAGCTCGGACTCGATTTGTGTCATGGTTCTTAATCTGAACCAAAGAGTCCAAATCCAGCAAATCGTTTTGAGAAAACAGATTTTTAGAAAAGAAGTGCCAAACATGGACTACTTTGCCAGATACAGAGTCGCCACCTAAATATTTTATTTTTGGGAAATTTAGGAAACCCTGACTCGTTGCCTAAGGCTACGTGTCCGTCATCACCAAAGTTGCCTCGGCTCGGGAACTTGGGTACGATTGGGAAAGGTCACTTCGTGAGCACCCCCGCTCGCCCGATCAAAGATCGGCCTCTACTAACCATGATATCTAGTTTTGAAAACATTGTGTGCTCTTATTCCGGTTATTAGCCTAGATTTACTATGTGATGCGCACAGCATACAAGTATAGACCGGGTCGCCTGAATTGGAACAAAACACTTCATGTTTGTTTATTGAAAGATGGTTTGCTACCCGCAGGTAGGCTTAAAATACGGATTTTGCCACCCTCAGGTGGGCTTAGAAAACATGATTTTGCCACTATCTAGTGGGCTTAAAACACACAGTCAATGATTTGTTCCAATCCAACTAACCCAACCTCCACCCACAGGCATTCAAGGCAGTTATATCACATAAGCATATAGCCTCATGGTAAGCATGCTATTCATGGCAGTCACTCACACGCATGCAAGGATGCTAAAGCATAAAACTCACCGAGTACTCCAAGCCAAAACAGAAACCGATTAGAAATCCATACATGATCCTAAATATACAGAAATGTAACACATGAAAAAATGCAACTATAGCAGGCTCGGCTATTCTAAACATGGCGTATGAGATGCAACAGCTATCATGTATTCAACTTGGAATTGAAATACAAATGCAGTTAGTATGATGCGCCGAGCCCGATGCATTCAAAACAGATGAATGAATGCAAACATGCTATCATACTGTATGCTAATTGAAACATGTCCTAATCTAACCATCATAAGCGGGTAAATAAAAGGGAAGAAAGACGTGGGGTTGGAAGACATACATCATACACACGCACACTTATTACAATTATGCCCTCGCGCAGAGGGTCCGAATGAATAATATACAGTCCCGAATAATACAGTCCAAATAAATAATACAGTCCAAAATATGTACAAATTCCTAATTAATTACCAAATTAACTAAGAAAAACAATAAACTGGCATGCAAGCCAGGGACTGCCTTGACTCCTCTTCAGATGATGAATGATGCACATCCGGGTTGCCTTTGCGCGGAAATCCACTGTAATGCCCCAATTAGCCTCTGTTTTGCAATGATTTTTGGAAAGCGCGCCAAGCCCCGGAAGACTGCTAATTCTTGATTTGCTGCAACAGAGAGTAGGAAAGGGGCATGGCAATGTATTTTCACAAATGTATGCATGCCTCGATCCTCGTGCCACCAATCACGCATCTCGATGCATGATGGCCGAGGATTCGAATTGCACAACTCGATATGGAATGAATGCACATGAAAACTCAACTAAAACCTAACTCCATCATGGATAATCCGGAGTGTCGGTGACTGGGGAATTAAGACACGTTCCGTCACTCGGAGTACGAAACGCACCTCGTTTCCCGTGCTCGGGCTAACTCCTATCCCAAACACAATGCAATATGCATGACATGCATGGCTGCAACTAAGATACAACCTAACATGCACAATGCTATGGAATGACATACACGATGCACGAGGTAACATGGCATACACAATGCGCTAACATACAACCTAGCATACACAACGCTATGGAATGAAATGGCATACACAATGTGATATGGACTTACACTAACACAAGTGGACCTCAGCCATACTCACATAAGAGGCCATTAGATGAAAATGAGACACTCGAAAAGCGTGCACACGTGCACACAAACTGAGGATCGACCCTAAGGCACGAAATGCCACTCTAACAAGACATGGCAAAGCATGGAATATGGCATACCAGCATGCAAATTTCAGAGGCAATAAGTGATGCAAAACAGCCCCGAAAGATGGCAAAATAACACCCGATGCATGAAATGAATCCCGAAACATGAAATTAGGCGCATGGAATGACCTATGGCTATGCAATGCATGCATTATTTGAACATGAAGTGTGAAGACAGAATCAAGACAGCCCCAAAAAAAGCATATTTACAGTTTTAAGCAAGGCCAAACAGCGAACACAAATGGGGCTAAACTAGCATGTAAAAAATGGCCCCGAAAGCAAGATAATGAAGCAAGTAACAGCTGCTGACCCTAAACAGAGAAGGGCCCTTCTACAACATTGAAGAGGGGCCCAAAATATGATGTTTTACAGTTTATAACAAACCACAAAAACAAACACAAGTATGGCTAAACTATTATGCAAGAAATGGGTCAAAAGGGAGACAAAGAAGCAAGTGATGGTTTATGGCCTCAAACAGAGGAGGTCCCTTCAACAAAGTTGAAGAGGGGCCCAAAATATGACCTTTTACAGTTTATGATCAAACCCAAAACAGTGCACAAGCATGCTCAAAATACTATGCAAAATAAGGCCAAAAAGAGAGCTATAACACAAAGAGGAAGAAGGAAACTTCAAACAGTAAGAGACCCTTAATGAAACATGAATAGGGGGTCCAAATAATGCCATTTATAGTTCGGACCAGAGCCCAAAAACAGAAGCACAAGAGGCTAACAAATCATGCAAAAATGGGGCCAAAAGAGGGATACAAAGGCAAGTGACAAAAGGAGGCCCCAAAAAGTGATGATCCCTTCAACAATGTTGAAGAAGGGCTCAAAAAAAACTACTTTACAGTTTATGACAGAGCTCAAAACAGTTTATACATAGGCCAAAAATACTACACAAGAAATAGACATACAAGAGAGGTAAAGAAGCAAGTGCAAAAAAGAAGCCTCAAACAGTGAGAGGCCCTTAAAAAAATATGAAAAATAGCTCAAAATAAGCCTATTTCTAGTTAGGGTCGGAGCCCAAAAATGTAAGCACAAGGAGCTAGAATATTGAACAAAATGAAGCACAAAAAGAGAGAAAATGAAGGTTACCCTTGTAGACTAAGTCTTTGACAGCCTTTGGACCAAGAAATGTTGCCTCCTAAGCTCTGGAAAGATCCTCCAAGCTGCTGGAATGGAGTGGTGGTGTGGTGCTAGGTGATGGTGTAGAAATGGTGTAAGGTTTAGGAGGTTTGGGTGCTTGAAGTGAGGGAAAGAGGGAGATGTGATGCAAGGCTTAAGGCAAAAATTTCTAACCCCCCAAAATGCAGCTGGAGCTGCTGGTTTTATAGAGAAAGGAGTGGAGAAAAGGGGGGGAAATTCAAATTCAAAATTCCCCCCCAAAGGGCCAAACCCTCGAACATGGGTGATGTGCAAAACAAAATACATGGCTGGAACACACTTGGGAGGAGGGTCATGGCCGGCCAGCTCAAAAGGGCAAAAAAAGTCATCCACCAGGTAAGTGGCCGGCCGGCCAAAAAAAGGTGGCCCGCCGGCCAGGTCAAAAGGGTAAAGTGGCCAGCCACCTCCTAGGATGAAGCCCCAGAAGAAGTTAGCTTTCCAATGCCGCAAACCTTGCATCAAAATTCCTCCTGTGGAAAAAGTTATGCCAGTTTCCGTGAAGCCGCGCAGATTCGGTCCAACCGGACTTCAACCAACCATATCTCCTCCCCCCAGACTTGGACTTAGGAAATTCTTGAGTGCAAAATGAAGCCCCAAAAGTAAGCTTTCCAACGGTGGTGGCCTCATATCTTAATCCCTCTTTTGCAAAGAGTTATGCCCGTTTCGGTGAAGCCGCGCAGATTTTTCTCCTTCCCGGATTCATGCTGAACCACTTTGGACCAAAAAAAAGTTGGCTTTTCAGCAAAAATGCTGGCCTCCCACCCTCCTACAAGCTTTCTAACAATTAAAATAAGGTCCCTGCCAAAAATGGACCAAGACGGATGCAAAACGAAGGTTCGAGGGCCAAAACACGTAGTTCAGGGCCCCGAAAACAGGCTGTTAGGCACCGGAAGTGGCGTTCAACCACGAAGTTGGTCTCTCGGGCCACAGTGTCCCTAAAGAGGGAGGAAATAAGGTGTGTACCAAAAACTGGAGCAAACGGAGGTGGTTAAGCGGTCTCGAACCAAGGCACACGGCCGACAACTCCGAAAAACCGGGAACCGGGCTCCGAACGGGGAAAATGGCCTACGACCACGAAACGTAGCCTACGGGCACTGAGAGATGGTCTACGAGATCTCTCCCTCCCTTTGGAAAGAGAAAACGGAGAAAACAGAACCTGGTTCATAAACCGAGGTAAAGTACAAAAGAGTCCGGAAGCCCGGAGGCAAGGCTCGCAGCCGAGACTCTGAAACCTCTGAACGAGCACGATATGCAATATCACCAGTCGCTCAATCGGTGACGTCTGAGTCTTAAGGTGTCTACAGTTGCCCCTCTTTGACAGAACTCGGAAGTCATAATTGACGGGAGTGAATGTCAAAGCGCAGAGACGACCCATTTTTGACAAGGCCGAAGACTTGGACAAGCAAACGAAGTATAGATAAATAAATGGTTGTATCCGCAGGCTGCCTACGTATCCCTTTGCAAGGAATCAAACCAGCGTAGTTCAGGGGCAGGATGCAAAATGATATGCGGGAAGATTTTGATAATTGGACTTATACGCTACGCGAAGCCGATTTGAAAATTGGGCTTATACGCTACGCGAAGCCGGTTTGAAGATTGGACTTATACGCTACGCGAAGCCGGTTTGAAAATTGGACTTATACGCTACGCGAAGCCGGTTTGAAAATTGGACTTATACGCTACGCGAAGCCGGTTTGAAAATTGGACTTATACGCTACGCGAAGCCGGTTTGAAAATTGAACTTATACGCTACGCGAAGCCTGTTTGAAAATTGGACTTATACGCTACGCAAAGCCGGTTTGAAAATTGGACTTATACGCTACGCGAAGCCGGACATCACTCATGATCATGCAAAGAGAGCTGTAATGAAGCAATTATGCAAAATAAATGCAACATTTTAAGCGAATGCTAGGCAAGCAAGTAAACTTGAGCCAAACTATGTCTCGTGCAGAAAGGATGTAAGAAAATTACTGCAATTCTCACTGCGAATACAGTGTGCATGTGTGATAGATACACAAAGCGAATGTGTGATAGATACACAAAGTGAAGCGAGTGTAATGGATACACTAGGTGGGTGTGTGATAGATACACAAAGCGAACGTGTGATAGATACATAAAGTAGGCATAGTGTGATAGATACAAAGAGAGTGTGTGTGATTGATACACAAAGTAGGCATAGTGTGATAGATACAAAGCGAGTGTGTGATAGATACACTATATGAACAAAGTGTGATTGATACACTAAATGAATGAAGTGAGCAAAGTGTGATGGATACACAAAAGGCAAACACAAAGTGTGATAGACGCACAATAGGTGAACACGAAGTGTGATCGATGCACTAAGTGAACAAGTGTGATGGATACACTAAAGGTAAACACGAAGTGTGATAGATGCACTTAGTGAACAAGTATGATTGATATACTGAAGGTGAACACGAAGTGTGATAGATGCACTTAGTGAACAAGTATGATTGATATACTAAATGTGAACACGAAGTGTGATAGATGCACTTAGTGAACAAGCATGATTGATATACTGAAGGTGAACACGAAGTGTGATAGATGCACTTAGTGAACAAGTATGATGGATATACTAAAAGCGAACACAAAGTGTGATAGATGCACTATGTGAACAGAGTGTGATTGATACACTAAAAGTGAACACAAAGTGTAAAAGATGCACTATGTGAACAGAGTGTGATTGATACACTAAATGTGAACACGAAGTGTGATAGATGCACTTAGTGAACAAGTATGATGGATATACTAAAGGTGAACACGAAGTGTGATAGATGCACTTAGTGAGCAAGTATGATAGATATACTGAATGTGAACACGAAGTGTGATAGATGCACTATGTGAACAGAGTGTGATTGATACACTAAAAGCGAACACAAAGTGTGATAGATGCACTATGTGAACAGAGTGTGATTGATACACTAAAAGTGTGATATAGAAAACGAGAATGTGTGTGATAGGTACACAGAATGAGTGAAGTGTGATTGATACACAAAATGAGAACGTGTGTAATAGATACACAAAATGAATGAAGTGTGATTGATACACTAAGTGAAGAGAGTGTGATTGATAGACTAAGGCAAATGAAGTGTGTTAGATATACTGAGTGAAGCAAATGAAGTGTGATTGATACACTAAGGCAAATGAAGTGTGTTAGATACACTGAGTGAAGCAAATGAAGTGTGATTGATATACTAAGTGAATGACCTTAAACGGAACTTCTTTGAATGAACCGTACATACAATATCGTGCATGACTGAGAAAGAAACTTGATAGGTACAATGCATTACAATGCATGATGCTTAAGGAAAGCAATAAATGGACAAAGCGGCGCTTTAGAAAGCAACTTATGAGGTGAGTGGCGGTGAACCGCTCTACTCTGATGGGGATCTCCCCTCGTGCTCTTCGAACACTTTACCTTTAACTTGCAGTACAAAGGCTCTGGAATGCTAACAAGTAACAACATCTGCATGCTGGAGCTACGGCTGCCGCTTGTCTTCCTGATCATATTCACAACTTTCCCTATTCTCCAACGGGGTGACAGACTAGGTTGGTTCAGTATCCAGAATTAAGGTGCATACACGCTGTCTCAACCTATGGGGCTTCCATACAGATTTCAAGCCGAGGGCACGCCTCTGGGTATTTAAACCAGACTTTAGTCTCAGAAATCCCGAACCTTTGCGTTCTAGGCTACAGCTATTCGAACTCTAGTTTCCACCGTCGCAGTTGGTCTCCTAGGAACTCATCGCGAACACAGCCAAGATGCCTCTGGCAAGGAACTGGTACTTAGAGAGAGCATTTCTGATTGCCATTCTGGCTTGAGGCAGACTTGATCTTGAGCTTGAGGTAGAGGCACACTCATACTTCGGAGTATTGACAAGGCCTGACGAGGTGCATACGGAATGCAATTTCAGAGCTTACTGAAATTGAAACAAACTCAGATACCTGACATTTTCCTTTTTTGCTTTTGCTTTGCAGTCCGGAACCATCATAGCTTCAGATAGGTCTTGGTTCTACTGTTCTCACATGACCTGGGTTGAACCCTGCGATTTTATGAAAGAACAAATTCTGTTTTGCACAAATGTGGAGAACAGCACGGCACTCGGAGCACAAAACGATTTTTGAAATTGAGAGTGAGCATAAGTTCACAACTGGGTATTGAGCTTACAACTGACCACAGCCAAAACGACTCAACATGGAAATAAAAGGCACACAACCTAGACACATTGAGTAACACTCGAGACGACTCAAAACAAGAATCGAGACAAACAAAAAGACACGACACTTAGACGTGCACAGGGAGCCTATTTCACCGGGTATTGTTTCCCACCCTTTCTCACTTGTGATTCTCACATCACTCGGCCCTCAATCTCTTGTTTTCTGAAAAAGCCCTTTTCTCACTTTTTCTCTCATCGCACATCTCTCTATTCTTCAATCTCTCATTTTTCAATCCCTCCCCGGGTGGTTGATGGATAAACAGGGAGTTGCGGGTTCTTGCCCCTAGCATGCTGCTAGATTCTCTTTCTTCCGTTCGCAGCTAGTAAATTCCTCCCATAGAAGGGTTGCGCTACAACTGGGTGTGTAGCAAATCTGCAGCTAACATTGGTTGATGATGCTTTTCTGGGGAGTTTGGACGTGATAAGATCTGTCCAGATGATAGAGTGGAATATCTTGCCCCATTCCAGTTCGTGCTTCGCACTTGGCTTGATACCTCGTTGCTTGGAGGGTGAGAGAGCTTTCAGCCCTTTGTTGTGCCCTTTTCTGGCGAATACGGTGCCCTTTCCGGCAAGTAGAGTGCCCTTTCTAGCAAGTATTTTGACAAAGGGGAAAAGACAGAACACCTGACTCAACTGTGCCCCTAGTTCATTATTTTGACCATTTTTGTTTTGATTTTTCTACTAAAACAATTTTAACCAAAATGAGAGTTAGATTAACGCGCTTGTTCGATTTTCTGATTCAAAATCATGCAAGTTAGGTTATGAGCACTGAATATTTTCCTTTTTTGGGTCCAGGAAAAGGGTCCAGTTTTGGAAAAAATGGAATAGTTTTTGAGAGAAAATCAGTCAACCTCAGTAAAAATTCTCAAAAACTATTTTTGCAATCGGCCACTGCTCAACGAGCATAGAACCCACTCTCGAGATGCACAACCTCAAATCCGAAGAAAAATTGCCCCTTGCTTGAAGAGAGCTGCATGGCAACGGAAAGTTGCCCCTTGTTTGAACGACACCGCGGCGCATTGAATGGCAACGGAAAGTTGCCCCTTGTTTGAATGGCACCGCAGCGCATTGTAGTCAGTCCTTAGAGTGACGAACACAACCAAATCCTCAGATACAGAGAAGACAAAGATGACCAGAACGATCGCATGGACACAATCAAATTGAAGTGTTTTACGGCTGGACTTCAGAATGAAGTTGCCTACGTATCCCAAAGATGGGAATCAAGCCTTACGTAGTTCGGGGTTAAGGTACACTCGGGTATTAACCTCTCCTTTTATGCTCTAACTTTTGCCAAGGCGCCCATTGCAGGTTTTCAACCTTGCGAGCTTTGTTTTTCTTTTCTTTTCATTCCTTTCTTTCTTTTTTTTGTTTTTGTTTTTTGTTCTTTTCTTTGCATTTTTCCTTTTTTTTTTTTTTGGTTCTTTTCTCCTTTTCTTCTTTTTTTTTTTTTTGTTCTTTTTCTTCTTGCTCTAACTTTTGCCTGGGTCGCCCTTCCGGGTTTTCGGCCCAACGAGCCTCTCAAAGGGTAAAAGTGTAGCTTTGTCCATGCCAAACGGTTTTGAGATCCTGAAGTCATCTAAATCCAGGAAAATGACCGCTGTATTGATTCACAGAAGGATCCATCTTCGGCTCTTTGAGCACATCGGACATTTTTGCCCCTAGTTCGAGGGGTGCTTCTGATTTAGCTTCGCAAGCTTCTTCTGATGAGGTCTGATCTTCTTGATCTAACTTTGGTGCCTCTTGTTCGAGGGCTGCTTCAAATCTGGCCACACAGGCCTCACGTGGTGGTTGACCGTTGAACATTCTGAATGTGAGTTCAAGGTTTGAAAGCAAGGGGTCGAGTCTCGAGGCTGAGAGCGATCCTAAGTTGCACAATCTCAAGAGCAATTCCACACATGTCTTTGCAGGACCGTGCAAAACATTTTTTGAAAGTTTTTAAGAAAGCGACAAAATCGCTCGCGCTGAAGACAGTGTAGAACCAATCTGGATCAAAGCTAGGGTCCTTCTCAGTACTCACACTAACAAGCATGATCTCAATCATTAAGGGCTTAGCACGTCTCTCTTTCTCTCAGTTTGATCAAAGTTTTGCAAATCCCGAGGAATTCCTCCCTCTTTGTTTTCACCGCAGTGTTCAAAAAGTTTTGAAAAACTCAGGTCATTATAATGACTTCAAGGCACAAGAGAACAGGTGGAATGCGCTGCCATTTCATTCAAATCCCGGCACAACTAGCACATGGCAGAAGCAAATGCGAGAGCGTGAAAATCACTACTGTTTCGTTCATAACTGTTGGCACAACTGGCTCCCTGGCAGAAACAGACTCAAAAGAAAACGAAGAGACAAACACAAAACAAAATGGTGATGCCCGAGGTAACACCCCCGGAATCACCCGACCTTTTGTACAACAGGACTGACTCGATACAACAAGACAGACCTTTAATCAAAAAGACTGACTCAAGACAAAGAGACAGACTCAAAACAAAATTACAGAACTGACTCAACACCCAAGTCAGAAACTTCAAAACTAGCATTCGCAAATGCTCAAAACAGTGCGTGCCATTCCCACGTCTGAGTTAATCGAGTGCCACCCGTAGCTGGTTCATCCCCCGATCACATAACAACACAAGTCCAGAGTACCCGGGGGATATCAGACCCTTCTGAAGCTATGGTTCCAAGACTACTTAGCAAAAGAGAAAACAGACAGCACCTCAGCCTGATTTCACGATAACCCATATGAGCAGACCTGAATGATTGTGCCCCTACAGAATTCTGCCCGAAATTCCGCCGGCAAATTGATACCCTCAGGTAAACTGAATCCCAAAATACTGAACTGGTGCCCGCAGGCCTAATGCCCAAACTTGTAAACTGATACATGCATTCCTATAGAGACTCACTCTAAAAGCACATAACAGATAAGTGAGAGCCAAAACACCCCTATGTTGGGGTAGGGTTTCCCTGTCCTATTTTGTCAGGAGCTAGGGTTTCACTACGCATACAGCGGTTTCAAGCAACCTATATCGGGTAAGCAACCTGTCCTAGTTTGGAATGGTCACTACGGATTTCGACATGCACTAGGTCGAATGGTCAAAAAGGGTGCCCCGGTAAAACCGGGGTTTGTGTTCCCATACTGGCAGAGCCCATAACCGGTCAGCCTTATGGTCATGCCTTGACAAGACAAGCCTCTGGCAAACCGTTCAGGAATAGCAGATGGCAAACACCGTGTCCTAGGCGCACCAATGCAAATGCAATGCAAAGAAACACACAAGTGTAGTCAAAACCAGATATCACGAGTTCGAGTCAAGTTCTCCAAACTCCCCAGCGGAGTCGCCAGAAACTGTAGACAGGCCCGCGGGGGACCTCGCCACAGCTCGGACTTGATTTGTGTCACGGTTCTTAATCTGAACCAAAGAGTCCAAATCCGGCAAATCGTTTTGAGAAAACAGATTTTTAGAAAAGAAGTGCCAAACATGGACTGCTTTGCCAGATACAGAGTCGCCACCTAAATATTTTATTTTTGGGAAATTTAGGAAACCCTGCCTCGTTGCCTAAGGCCACGTGTCCGTCATCACCAAAGTTGCCTCGGCTCGGGAACTTGGGTACGATTGGGGAAGGTCACTTCATGAGCACCCCCGCTCGCCCGATCAAAGATCGGCCTCTACTAACCATGATATCTAGTTTTGAAAACATTGTGTGCTCTTATTTCAGTTATTAGCCTAGATTTACTATGTGATGCGCACAGCATACAAGTATAGACCGGGTCGCCTGAATTGGAACAAAACACTTCATGTTTGTTTATTGAAAGATGATTTGCTACCCGCAGGTAGGCTTAAAATGAGGATTTTTCCACCCTCAGGTGGGCTTAGAAAACATGATTTTGCCACTATCTAGTGGGCTTAAAACACACAGTCAATGATTTGTTCCAATCCAACTAACCCAACCTCCACCCACAGGCATTCAAGGTAGTTATATCACATAAGCATATAGCCTCATGGTAAGCATGCTATTTATGGTAGTCACTCACACGCATGCAAGGATGCTAAAGCATAAAACTCACCGAGTACTCCAAGCCAAAACAAAAACCGATTAGAAATCCATGCATGATCCTAAATATACAGAAATGCCTAATGCAACACATGAAAAAATGCAACTATAGCAGGCTCGGCTATTCTAAACATGGCGTATGAGATGCAACAGCTATCATGTATTCAACTTGGAATTGAAATACAAATAAAGTTAGTATGATGCACCGAGCCCGGTGCATGCAAAACAGATGAATGAATGCAAACATGCTATCATACTGTATGCTAATTGAAACATGCCCTAATCTAACCATCATAAGCGGGTAAATAAAAGGGAAGAAATACGTGGGGTTGGAAGACATACATCACACACACGCACACTTATTACAATTATGCCCTCGCGTAGAGGGTCCGAATGAATAATATACAGCCCCGAATAGTACAGTCCAAATAAATAATACAGTCCAAAATATGTACAAATTCCTAATTAATTACCAAATTAACTAAGAAAAACAATAAACTGGCATGCAAGCCAGGGACTGCCTTGACTCCTCTTCAGATGATGAATGATGCACATCCGGGTTGCCTTTGCGCAGAAATCCACTGTAATGCCCCAATTAGCCTCTGTTTTGCAATGATTTTTGAAAAGCGCGCCAAGCCCCGGAAGACTGCTGATTCTTGATTTGCTGCAACAGAGAGCAGGAAAGGGGCATGGCAATGTATTTTCACAAATGTATGCATGCCTCGATCCTTGTGCCACCAATCACGCATCTCGATGCATGATGGCCGAGGATTCGAATTGCACAACTCGATATGGAATGAATGCACATGAAAACTCAACTAAAATCTAACTCCATCATAGATAATCCGGAGTGTCGGTGACTAGGGAATTGAGACACGTTCCGTCACTCGGAGTACGAAACGCACCTCGTTTCTCGTGCTCAAGCTAACTCCTATCCCAAACACAATGCAATATGCATGACATGCATGGATGTAACTAAGATACAACCTAACATGCACAATGCTATGGAATGGCATACACGATGCACGAGGTAACATGGCATACACAATGCGCTAACATACAACCTAGCATACACAACGCTATGGAATGAAATGGCATACACAATGCGATATGGATTTACACTAACACAAGTGGACCTCAGCCATACTCACATAAGAGGCCATTAGATGAAAATGAGACACTCGAAATGCGTGCACACGTGCACGCAAACCGAGGACCGACCCTAATGCACGAAATGCCACTCTAACAAGACATGGCAAAGAATGGAATATGGCATACTAGCATGCAAATTTCAGAGGCAATAAGTGATGCAAAACAGCCCCGAAAGATGGCAAAATGACACCCGATGCATGAAATGAATCCCGAAACATGAAATTAGGCGCATGGAATGACCTATGGCTATGCAATGCATGCATTATTTGAACATGAAGTGTGAATAAAGAATCAAGACAGCCCCAAAAAAAGAATATTTACAGTTTTAAGCAAGGCCAAACAGCGAACACAAATGGGGCTAAACTAGCATGCAAAAAATGGCCCCGAAAGCAAGATAATGAAGCAAGTAACAGATGCTGACCATAAACAGAGAAGGGCCCTTCTACAATGTTGAAGAGGGGCCCAAAATATGGTGTTTCACAGTTTACAACAAACCACAAAAACAAACACAAGTATGGCTAAACTATTATGCAAGAAATGGGTCAAAAGGGAGACAAAGAAGCAAGTGATGGTTTCTGGCCTCAAACAGAGGAGGGCCCTTCAAAAAAGTTGAAGAGGGACCCAAAATATGACCTTTTACAGTTTATGATCAAACCCAAAACAATGCACAAGCATGCTCAAAATACTATGCAAAATAAGGCCAAAAAGAGAGCTATAACACAAAGAGGAAGAAGGAAAACAGAAAGAGACCCTTAATGAAACATGAATAGGGGGTCAAAATAAGGCCATTTATAGTTCGGACCAGAGCTCAAAAACAGAAGCAGAAGAGGCTAACAAATCATGCAAAAATGGGGCCAAAAGAGGGATACAAAGGCAAGTGACAAAAGGAGGCTCCAAACAGTGATGAGCCCTTCAACAATGTTGAACAAGGGCTCAAAAAAAACCACTTTACAGTTTATGACAGAGCTCAAAACAGTTTATACATAGGCCAAAAATACTACACAAGAAATAGACATACAAGAGAGGTAAAGAAGCAAGTGTAAAAAGGAAGCCTCAAACAGTGAGAGGCCCTTAAACAAACATGAAAAATAGCTCAACATAAGCCTATTTCTAGTTAGGATCGGAGCCCAAAAATGTAAGCACAAGGAGCTAGAATATTGAACAAAATGAAGCACAAAAAGAGAGAAAATGAAGGTTACCCTTGTAGACCAAGTCTTTGACAGCCTTTGGACCAAGAAATGTTGCCTCCTAAGCTCTGGAAAGATCCTCCAAGCTGCTGGAATGGAGTGGTGGTGTGGTGCTAGGTGATGGTGCAAAAATGGTGTAAGGTTTAGGAGGTTTGGGTGCTTGAAGTGAGGGAAAGAAGGAGATGTGATGCAAGGCTTAAGGAAAAAATTTCTAACCCCCCAAAATGCAGCTGGAGCTGCTGGTTTTATAGAGAAAGGAGTGGAGAAAAGGGGGGGAAATTCAAATTCAAAATTCCCCCCCAAAGGGCCAAACCCTCGAACATGGGTGATGCGCAAAACAAAATACATGGCTGGAACACACTTGGGAGGAGGGTCATGGCCGGCCAGCTCAAAAGGGAAAAAAAAGTCATCCACTAGGTAAGTGGTCGGCCGGCCAGGTCAAAAGGGTAAAGTGGCCGGCCACCTCCTAGGATGAAGCCCCAGAAGTTAGCTTTCCAATGCCGTAAACCTTGCATCAAAATTCCTCCTGTGGAAAAAGTTATGCCAGTTTCCGTGAAGCCGCGCAGATTCGGTCCAACCGGACTTCAACCAACCATATCTCCTTCCCCCAGACTTGGACTTAGGAAATTCTTGAGTGCAAAATGAAGCCCTAGAAGTAAGCTTTCCAATTGTGGTGGCCTCATATCTTAATCCGTCTTGTGCAAAGAGTTACGCTCGTTTCGGTGAAGCCGCGCAGATTTTTCTCCTTCCCGGATTCATGCTAAACCACTTTGGACCAAAAAAAGTTGGCTTTTCAGCAAAAATGCTGGCCTCCCACCCTCCTACAAGCTTTCTAGCAATGAAAATAAGGTCCCTGCCAAAAATGGACCAAGACGGATGCAAAACGAAGGTTCGAGGGCCAAAACACGTAGTTCGGGGCCCCGAAAACAGGCTGTTAGGCACCGGAAGTGGCGTTCGACCACAAAGGTTGTCTCTCGGGCCACAGTGTCCCTAAAGAGGGAGGAAATAAGGTGTGTACCAAAAACTGGAGCAAACGGAGGTGGTTAAGCGGTCCCGAACCGAGGCACACGGCCGACAGCTCCGAAAAATCGGGAACCGGGCTCCGAACGGGGAAAATGGCCTACGACCACGAAACGTAGCCTACGGGCACTGAGAGATGGTCTATGAGACCTCTCCCTCCCTTTGCGAAGAGAAAACGGAGAAAACAGAACCTGGTTCGCAAACCGAGGTAAAGTACAAAAGAGTCTGGAAGTCCGGAGGCAAGGCTTGCAACCGAGACTCTGAAACCTCTGAACGAGCACGATATGCAATATCACCAAGCGCTCAATCGTTGACGTCTGAGTCTTAAGGTCGGTCAAAAATGGGGTGTCTACATTGTCCTCCGGGACTTTCTCAGGTTGCGTTGTGTGCGCACTTGAGCGGTTGTTTTTGGACCTCTTCTCACGATTTCAGCGTGGTTAGAGTGTTCTTTTCCTCACACGATTTCAGCGTGTTTGGAATTTATCCCAGTTTGCGTTGAAGACGTGCTGGGCGGGTTGTTTTAGGACCTCTCCTCACGATTTCAACGTGGTTTGAGTGTCCCGTTCCTCACACGATTTCAGCGTTTTTGGATCTTATCTCAGGTTGCGTTGTGCACGCACTTGAGCGGCTGTTTTCGGACCTCTTCTCACGATTTCAGCGTGGTTAGAGTGTTCTTTTCCTCACACGATTTCAGCGTGTTTGGAATTTATCTTAGGTTGCGTTGTGTGCGCACTTGAGCGGTTGTTTTTGGACCTCTTCTCACGATTTCAGCGTGGTTAGAGTGTTCTTTTCCTCACACGATTTTAGCGTGTTTGGAATTTATCCCAGTTTGCCTTGAAGACGCGCTGGGCAGGTTGTTTTAGGACCTCTCCTCACGATTTCAACGTAGTTTGAGTGTCCCGTTCCTTACACGATTTCAGCGTGTTTGGATCTTATCTCAGGTTGCGTTGTGCACGCACTTGAGCGGCTGTTTTCGGACCTCTTCTCACGATTTCAGCGTGGTTAGAGTGTTCTTTTCCTCACACGATTTCAGCGTGTTTGGAATTTATCTCAGGTTGCATTGTGTGCGCACTTGAGCGGTTGTTTTTGGACCTCTTCTCACGATTTCAGCGTGGTTTGAGTGTTCTTTTCCTCACACGATTTCAACGTGTTTGGAATTTACCCCAGGTTGCGTTGTAGACGCGCTGGGTGGATTGTTTTGACCTCTTCTCACGATTTCAGCGTGGTTTGAGTGTCCCGTTCCTCACACGATTTCAGCGTGTTTGGATCTTATCTCAGGTTGCGTTGTGCGTGCACTTGAGCGGTTGTTTTCAGACCTCTTCTCACGATTTCAGCGTGGTTAGAGTGTTCTTTTCCTCACATAATTTCAGCATGTTTGGAATTTATCCCAGGTTGCGTTGTAGACGCGCTGGGCGGGCTTGTTTTGACCTCTTCTCACGATTTTAGCGTGGTTAGAGTGTTCTTTTCCTCACACGATTTTAGCGTGTTTGGAATTTATCACAGGTTGCGTTGTAGACGCGCTGGGCGGGTTGTTTTTGTTTACCTTTTCTCACGATTTCAGCGTGAAATGCGCTTCTGATTGATTTTCTTTGTTCTTCCTCCACTCACGAGTCCAGCGTGATTGGCGTATGTCACCATTTTGCATCTATTGTACTCTCTGTTGCATCGCATCTATTATCTATTGCATCACATCTATTACATCCATTGCATCATATCTGTTTTATTGTCCGGTCTAGGAGACCTTAAATCCTCTAAAGGTGCAATTCCTTTGGTGTTTGTCGTGCCCGAACGACTTCCGGTGGTCTGGTATAGCCACCTGCCTGTGTTAGCGGTGAGTTCCTAGGAGACCAACTGAGACGGTGGAAACTAGAGTTCGAATGGCTCATGCCTAGAACGCAAAGGTTCGGGATTTCCGAGCCTAAAGTCTGGTTTAAATACCCAGGGGTATATCCTCGGCTTGAAATCTGTATGGCAGCCCCATAGATTGAGATAGCATATGTGTGCGCCTCAATTCTAGATACTGAATCAACCTAGTCTGTCACCCTGTTGGAGAATAGGGAAAGCTGCAACCATAGTCAGGGAGAAAAGTAACACCTGTGGTTCGACCAAGAAGAAGCGAGAGATCTCCAGCACCATGGGGCACGATATTGTATGTACGGTTCATTTGAGGCTGGTGCGACCAGACGAACCACGCAGGTATTGTATCTTCTCCGTGTGAGACGTGGCGAGAATTGAATAATTCTCCGCATTCTTAACTGCATGAAATGTAGTTGTTGCTTCGCATTCTTGCTTAAAACTGTTGCATCTATTGTGAATATGTGCTTCATTACAGCTTGCTGCATTTGCATGATCATTGAGTTACCTTCAGCGTCTTGCATTGCCGATTGCATTTTGCCCCTCCCCTGCCTGCGGGCGCGCCTGCAGGCACATCTCTGTTTATCTCGCCTGTTTGTCTAAGTCTTCGGCCTTGTCAAAAATAGGTCGTCTCTGGGCTTTGACATTCACTCCCGTCACTTATGACTTTCGAGTTCTGTCAAAGAGGGGCAACTGTAGACACCCCATTTTTGACCGACCTTAAGACTCAGATGTCACCGATTGAGCGCTCGGTGATATTGCATATTGTGCTCATGCGGAAGTTTCAGAGTCTCGGCTGCGAGCCTTGCCTGCGGACTTCCAGGCTCTTTCGTGTCTTGCCTCAGTTTGCGAACCAGGCTCCGTTTTCCCTGTTTTCTCTTCCCAAAGGAAGGGAGAGGTTCGTAGATCATCTCTCAGTGGCCGTAGGCTATGTTTCGTGGTCATAGGCCATTTTTCCCATTTGGAGCCCGGTTTCCGGTTTTTCGGAGCCGACGGCCGTGTGCCTTGGTTCGGGACCGCTTAACCACCTCCGTTCGCTCCGGTTTTTGTTATACACCTCCATCCTCCATTACAACACTTTGAGGCTGTTTTCCAGAGGCTAGGAGCTCCTTTTCTTGGTCCAAAAGCTGCTGGTTCATTGGTCTTCAAGGGTAAGCTTCTTTCCCCTCCTTTTTGTTCCTATCTTGCTCTATATCTAAGCCTTTCTTGCAAGCATTGTTGGGCTCCGACCCAAACTGTAAATAGTCATATTTGAGCTCCTTTTCATGTTTGATTAAAGACCTTTTGCTGTTTGAGGTCTCCTACTATCACTTGCATCTTTAACTCTCTTTTAGGCCTATTTTTGCATGGTATTTTAGGCTTACTTGTGAGCTGTTTCAGACTTGGTCATAAACTGTAAAATGTCTTTTTTTGAGCCCCTCTTCAACTTTGTTGAAGGGCTCTCTTCAGTTTGAGGCCGGAAGCTACCACTTGCCTCTTTATCTCTCTTTTGGCCCTATTTTTGCATGCTTTTTTAGCTCATTGTGCTTGTATTTTTGGGCTCTGGTCCAAACTGTAAATAGTCATATTTTGACCCACTTTTCATGTTTGATCAAGGGTCTTTTACTGTTTGAGGCTTCCTTTTTGCTCTTTGTGTTAAAGCTCTCTTTTATGCCTTATTTTGTATAGCATCTTAAGCTTGCTTGTGCACTGTTTTGGGCTTGGTCATAAACTGTAAAATATCATTTTTTGGGTCCCTCTTCAACATTGTTGAAGGGCCCTCCTCTGTTTGAGGCCAGCAGCCATCACTTGCTTCTTTGTCCCTCTTTTGGCCTTTTTCTTGCATAATGTTTTAGGCCTGCTTGTGTTTATTTTTGTGGCTTGATGTAAACTGTAAAGTGCTTCATTTTGAGCCCCTCTTCAACTTTGTTGAAGGGCTCTTTGCCATTTAGGGCCAGAAGCTGTTACTTGCTTCTTTATCTCTCTTTCGAGGCTATTTTTGCATGTTAGCTTAGCCCTACTTGTGTTCACCTTTTGGCCTTGCTTAAAACTGGAAATATGCTTTTTTTTTTTGGACTGTCTTGATTCTGTCTTCATACTTCATGTTCAAATAATGCATGCTTTGTATAGCTACAAGTCATTCCATGCGCCTAGTTTCGAGTCTCGAGTCTCATTTCATGCATCGGGTGCCATGTTTCCATGTTTCGGGGCTGTTTTGCATCACATTTTGGTACTGAAATTTGCATGCTTGTATGCCATATTCCATGCCTTGCCATGTCTTGTTAGAGTGGCATTTGGTGCCTTAGGGTCGGTTCTCGGTTTGCGTGCATGCGTGCATGCATCTCGAGTGTCTCATTTCTATCTAATGGCCTCCTATGTGAGTGTGGCCGAGGTCCACTTGTGTTGGTGTAAGCCCATTATGCATTGTGTATGCTATTTCATTTCACAGCATTGTGTATACTAGGTTGTATATTAGCGCATTGTGTATGCCATGTTACCTCGTGCATCGTGTATGCCATTTCATAGCATTGTGCATGTTAGGTTGTATCTTAGTTGCATCCATGCATGTCATGCATATTGCATTGTGTTTGGGATAGGAGTTAGCTCGAGCACGGGAAACGAGGTACGTTTCGTACTCCGAGTGATGGAACGTGTCTCAATTTCCCAGTTACCGACACTCCGGATTGTCCATGGTGGGGTTAGGTCTTAGTTGTATTTTCATGTGCATTCATTCCATATTGAGTTGTGCAATTTGACTCCTCGGCCATCATGCATCGAGATGCGTGATTGGTGGCACGAGGATCGAGGCATGCATACATGTGTGAAAATACTTTGTCATGCCCCTCTGTTGCTCTCTGTTGTAGCAAATCCTGAATCAGCAGCCTTCCGAAGCTTGGCACGCATTCCAAGAATAATTGCAAACAGAGGCTAATTGGGGCATCGCCATGGATTTCCGCGCAAAGGCAACCCGAGCATGCATCATTTATCATCCGGAGAAGAGTCGAGACAGTCCCTGGCTTGCATGCCAATTTAATGCTTTCCTAGTTAAATTTGTTAATTAATTAGGATTTTTGTACATATTTGGACTGTATTATTTATTCGGACTGTACTATTCATTTGGAACTGTATATTATTCGGACCCTCTGTGCGAGGGCATAATTGTAATAAGTGTGCGTGCGTGTGATGTATGTCTTCCAACCCCACGTCTTTCTTCCCTTTTATTTACCTGCTTATAATGGTTAGATTAGGGCATGTTTCAATTAGCATACAGTATGATAGCATGTTTGCATTCATTCATCTGTTTTGCATGCACCGGACTCGGCGCATCATACTAACTGCATTTGTATTTCAATTCCAAATTGAATACTTGATAGCTGTTGCATCTCATAAGCCATGTTTAGAATAGCCGAGCCTACTATAGTTGCATTTTGCATGTGTTGCATTAGGCATTTCTGTATAGTTAGGATCATGCATGATTTCTAATCGGTTTCTGTTTTGGCTTGGAGTACTCGGTAAGTTTTTATGCTTTAGCATCCTTGCATGCGTGTGAGTGACTGCCATGAATAGCATGCTCACCAAGAGG
Source organism: Camellia japonica (assembly GCA_030407325.1). Classification (NCBI taxonomy): domain Eukaryota; kingdom Viridiplantae; phylum Streptophyta; class Magnoliopsida; order Ericales; family Theaceae; genus Camellia; species Camellia japonica. The sequence goes on from JAPPVO010000031.1 coordinate 80,702,383, forward strand.
CTAATTGCTTATGTGATATAACCGCCTGAATGCCTGAGGGTGAAGGTTGGGTTATTTGGATTGGAACAATTCATCAAATGTGTGTTTTAAGCCTACTAGATAGTGGCAAAATCATGTTTTCTAAAGCCCACCCGAGGGTGGCAAATCCACGTCTTAGCCTACCTGCGGGTAGCACCATCAAACCATTTTCAAACAAACAAACATGAAATGTTTTGTTCCAATTCAGGCGACCCAGTTTATACTTGTATGCTGTGCGCATCACATAGTAAATCTAGGCTAATAACCGGAATAAGAGCATACAAAGTTTTCAAAACTAGATATCATGGTTAGTAGAGGCCGATCTTTGATCGGGCGAGCGGGGGTGCTCACGAAGTGACCTTCCCCAATCGTACCCAAGTTCCCGAGCCGAGGCAACTTTGGTGATGACGGACACGTGGCTTTAGGCAAACGAGTCAGGGTTTCCTAAATTTCCCAAAAATAAAATATTTAGGTGGCGACTCTGTATCTGGCAAAGCAGTCCATGTTTGGCACTTCTTTTCTAAAAATCTGTTTTCTCAAAACGATTTGCCGGATTTGGACTCTTTGGTTCAGATTAAGAACCGTAACACTAATCGAGTCCGAACTGTAGCGAGGTCCCCCGTGGGCTTGTTACAGCAGAATAGTGTTGCCAGTCATGGCGGGGACAAAAACCCTCCAGATAGAGTTCTTGGTTATTAATACACCATCCTCTTACAACGCCATACTTGGCCGTCCGTGGATTCATCGAATGGAAGCAGTCCCTTCAACCTACCACCAGCTCATCCGTTTCGCAACGGAACACGGAGTAGAACAGATCTCAGGGGATCAAGTTACGTCAAAACATTGCTTCATGGCAGCACTAAAGGCAAAACAGCTTTGCAATCGGGTAAAAACGGTAGAAGTGGCCGAACAGCCAGTCTTGGAAGATGTAGGGGGAACCCCAGAGGAAAAGATGGTAGAGGATTTGGAGAAAGTCTTGGTAAAAGAAGACGACCAAGAAAAGTACTTCCTTATCGGTACCTCGCTAGGCGTTGATGAGAAACTTCAGCTGCTGGAACTGCTGAGGGAAAATATGGAGGTATTCGCATGGTCAGCATATGATACTCCAGGGTTGGACCCAGAATTTGCTTGCCACAAGCTCAACATCAACCCTTCAGCTCGGCCCATTGTACAAAAAAGTCGGAGATCGTCAGTTGAGCACACCGAAGCAGTAATTGCCGAAGTCGAAAAACTCCTGGCTTCAGGAGCAATCAGGGAAGTTCAGTACCCACAATGGCTGTCCAACACGGTTGTAGTCAAGAAGAAGAACGGAAAGTGGAGAGTTTGTGTTGACTTCACTTGCTTGAACAAAGTCTGCCCTAAAGATAGCTTTTCGCTGCCTCACATTGATCAACTAGTGGACTCAATAGCAGGGCATGAGCGCATGAGCTTTCTGGATGCTTATAGCAGTTATCATTAGATACCGCTGTTCGGTCCGGATCAAGAAAAGACAACGTTTATCACTCCAAGGGGAACTTACTGCTACAAAGTAATGCCATTCGGCCTCAACAACGCCGGGGCAACCTACTAGCGAATGATTACACGGATGTTCAAGGACCAACTGGGAAAAACCATGGAAGCATATATAGACGATATGGTAGTAAAAAGCAAGTTCGCTACAGACCATCTTGCAGACCTGAGAGAAGTTTTTGGCATCCTGAAAAACCACTAGCTTCGCCTCAATGCCTCGAAATGCGCCTTCGGGGTAGAAACAGGAAGTTCTTGGGATACATGGTCACTCACAGAGGAATTGAAGCGAATCCGGATCAGATCAGAGCGATACAGGATCTTAAAGTACCAACGAAGGCTATGGAGCTGCAGAAGCTGGCCGGAACGGCGGCCGCACTGAATCAGTTTATTAGCAAATCCTCGGATCGGATGAAGCCTTTCTTCCAGCTTCTAAGGAAAAAGGCAGCATTTGAGTGAAATAACGAATGCATCGAAGCACTGCAAAGCCTCAAAAGATACCTCAGCACACCTCCTCTACTGTCCACTCCAAAACAAGAAGAGGAGCTGTACCTCTATCTAGCAGTCTCAGATCATGCCGTAAGCGCAGTATTAATTCGAGAAGTTGACAAGGAACAGAGGCCTGTCTATTATGTCAGCAAGACTTTACTAGATGCCGAGACACAGTATCTACCGTCGGAAAAGTTAGCATACGCGCTGCTTATCGCCTCAAGAAAGCTGCAGCATTACTTCCAGGGGCATACCATTAATGTCCTCACTGAATTTCCCCTCAGATCTGTATTCAGCCGAGCTGATTTCTTTGGCAGAACAGCAAAGTGGGTGGTAGAACTTGGTGAGTTTGACATTCGGTACCAACCCAGGACGGCGATCAAGGCCCAGGTCTTAGTGGATTTTGTCGCAGAATTTGCTCTCACCCAAAGCACCGAACCAGAGGATCCGAGTTCGGCACAGACGCCATGCACTACCGAACAAGGAAAACCCTGCGCTTCGGAGGCTTGGAAACTCTTTATTGGAAACATCTGGTAGCTCTATGTTGACGGGTCGTCCAATAACCGAGGCTTGGGGGCAGGAGTAGTAGAAGGATTTATCTGGGAACAGGCTCTCAAGCTCGGTTGGAATGCTTCGAACAACGAGGCCGAGTACGAAACGTTATTGGCTGGCTTACGTAGCACCGAACACTTCAGTGCAGAACAACTTCTTGTTTTCAGCGATTCACAGCTAGTGGTAAACCAGCTTTCTGGGATCTATGAAACACGAGATGAAAGAATGGCTATGTATGCAGGCAAGGCCAAGGACCTACTCAGAAAATTTCAAGCCATAAGGGTGGAACGAATCAGTCAGGACAAAAACAGCCACGCTGATGCCCTAGCATGCCTCGGCTCGTCAGTAACTACAAAGGATGCCAGAAAAGTTTGGGTCGAGTTTGTACCAGAACCAAGTATTGCATCTCCAGTCCTCTGCAACGACTTGGAGCCAAGCTGGATGGATCCGATATTTGCTTTTCTGAAATCTGGTACACTCCCCGCAGACAAAAAGAAAGCCAACAAGGTCAGACACAAGTCAGCTCAGTTATGGATCTCACCATCCGGGAAGCTTTATAGACGCTCCTATCTTGGCCCCTATCTCCTATGTGTGCGTCCAAATCTGGTCGAGAATATTCTCTATGAAATTCATGATGAGATTTGTGGATGCCACGTTGACGGAAGGTCGCTGGCGCACCGAGCCCTCACTCACAGGTATTGGTGGCCGCGGATGCAACAAGATGCTCAGCAGTACGTACAGAAGTGTGATAAATGCTAGAGGTTTGCTCCATTCATTCATCAGCCAGCCAAAACTCTCACCCCTCTCACCAGCCCATGGCCTTTTGCCCAATGGGGCCTGGATATTGTCGGACCATTGGCGCGAGACACTGGAACAGGCGATTTTTCATCGCAGCAACCGACTATTTTACTAAGTGGGTCGAAGTCGAGGCATTGGCAAATATCAAAGAAGCAGATACAAAGCGGTTTGTTATGAGAAATGTGGTGGTACGTTTCGGCATCCCGCGGGTACTGATTGCGGATAATGGATCACAGTTTGATGGAAAAATCTTCAGAAAGTTCTGTACCGACCTCAAGATTGAGTACAGGAACTCTTCTCCAGGGTACTCACAAAGCAATGGACAGGCAGAGGCGTCAAACAAAACCATCATCAACGGAGTCAAGAAACGGCTTGAGCATGCCAAAGGGAAATAGGTTGAAGAGTTACCCCACGTGCTATGGGCATACCGAACCACAACACGGCGCTCAACGGGGGAAACACCTTACTCCCTAACTTATGGAATGGAGGCCGTCATCCCACTCGAAGTCGGTCTCCCAACCCTTCGATCTAAACTGTTTGAGAACACCAATAATGAGGAAGCTATTGCACAAGCACTGGATATGGCAGAGGGCCGAAGAGAGGCAGCGCTGATCAGACTTGTAGCGTATCAGCAGCAGCTCGTCAAGAGTTACAACCAAAAGGTTTTCCCAAGGCGATTTATACCAGGAGAACTGGTCTTAAGGAAAGTTATGGATCACAAAAGGGTGCCTGGCGAGGGCAAACTTGGGCCAAACTGAGAAGGTCCCTACAGAGTCACAATCGTCGTTGGAAATGGAGCCTACTACCTCAGGGATCTGAGTAGCAGAGCTATACCTCGGCCTGAAACGTAGCAAATCTCAAGAAATACTATCAATAAGATGGTCCCACTTTCTTTATCAGATTGTAAAGGCACTCTTCTCAAATTTATCAAATTCTTGTAATTAGCTTTGATGTTTATCAAATGGAATTAGCTTTGGTTCTTACCAAACGGAATTAGCTTTGATGTTTATCAAACGGAATTAGCTTTGATGTTTATCAAACGGAATTAGCTTTGGTTCTTACCAAACGGAAATAGCTTTGATGTTTATCAAACGGAATTAGCTTTGGTTCCTACCAAACGGAATTAACTTTGGTCTTAACCCAAATGGGCTTAGTTTCAGAATGACTGGATGGAATTTAAATTTGGTTAGCACTCAAACATGCTAAGTGGAATCGCTTGGTGGAATAATGTTTGGCAACTAAATTGGATTTTAGCCAAGTGGAATTGCTTGGTGGAAACCATACTAACATATCTTAAGTAAACATCTTTGCATTTACAGAACCTTTTAAGTATCAACGCGTCAACAATTCAGTATCGACTCAAACAAACAGCGTTGGAATAAGCATGACCAGGTCCTATCAGGAGCAAGTTTCCAGCATTAGTCTTACTCAACTCCAGTTGGGGGCAAACAGTCGTTTTTTTTTTTTAAAAAAAAGAACCAAGCTGGACCTGAGCAAGACACCTTTTCATGCCTTCATCGCATTCAAATGCACCTATACTATCTAAGTTGAAACAGACTCAAGCAGCTCTACACAAGGGCACAATCTTCAGTACCGATCTTACTTAGCTCCAGGTGAGGGCAAACAATTGTTTTATTTCAAAACCAACCTGGATCTAAGTAAGACCCACTTACGAACTCAAGCACAGCCATACCCCATATCCGTTAGCCACACCGAGCACCAGTTTGGCCCCGAGGTCCCAACAGTGCTCGGCCGGGGGCAAACAGTACAACGCCATACCGAGCATCAGTTCGGCCCCGAGGCCCCAACAATGCTCAGTCGGGGGTAAGCAGTACAGAATCAGACAGAGCATTCATTTAAAAGCAGTACAGAACCAGACCGAGCATCTATTTGGCCCTGAGGGCCCTACAGTGCTCGGCCGGGGGCAGGCAGTATAGAAAACATTCAAACATAAAAGCCAAATAGCATCAGATTGCAAGTTCAAAAAGAAAATTCCATCATCCAACGAAAGGCACAGATGGCCTCACAACTAGCAGCAAAGAAAAGAAAAGAAAAAAGAAAAATTGTCTTGACAAGTGCGGAAAGAAAGCTCGTCATGGAGACCGAGCCACAGTACATCAAAGCAAAAAAGTTCAAATTCTTTCAACATCAATTTTCATCAACAGCGGGTAACTTAGGAGCAGCATCAGCAATTTTGTCCAGGCCATCTGCGGGAGGAAAAGTAAAGGAAGCCCCAACTTCTTGAGAAGTAGAAGCCTTCTTAACCACATCTCTCATGGCTTCAGTCTCTGGGGCTTCAATCCCTTTAACATCCACCGTTTCAGCGGCAACATTCATGTCCTGGGTCTTGCTTGCAGAATCATCTCCTGGAGAAACTTCGGCTGGAAGAACAGTAGGGGCGGAAACAGTCTTCGAACCCAAGGATCTTGAAGGAACGGGGACATCCTGAAACAGGGAAGAGCCTTCAGGAACCAGCGCAGCAGTCAAGGCACTCGTCCAACTCTTCACGAAGAGCTTATCTCACAGCACTAGTACCTCTTCCTTATAGGCGGCCCTAGCTTCATCCCAACCTGTTGCTAGTGTTTGGTTTCCAGCGTGGAACGCTCGGCAGCCATCACGGCAATAACGGCCTCCAGTTCGGCCACCTTCCCCTCAAGTTGAGCCTGTGTCCCGATAGCAGCCTCCTTCGATTTTTCAACTGAAGCGACAATCTTGTTTAAACGAAATGCTTCCCTCTCCGCAGTTCGGTGTCCCTCTTTCTTTGTCTCCAAGCTTACCGTCAGTTTTTTAGCGTTTATTGCGGCCTCCAGCACGGCCCTTTCTAGCTCTTCAGCACGAGTAATGGATAGATGCATTCTTTGGATACACTGCAAAGGACAACGAAGAATTAAGAGAAAAAGGAGACAGCAACGCAACAGTAAAGACAAGTAAAACAGGAAACACTTACAGCGGTCATCATCTGAAGGGTCCCCTTCAGGATAGGAATATCACGGGGCCCATTGTGGTCGGCCATATCAACCGGCATCAACAAAAACTTAGTCAAATCAAAAGCAAAATCTTGTGAAGCGACAACTGAATCAGAAGTGGAAATAGGCCTGCCTTCATGCGATATTAGTGGCTCCCATTTCTCAGAAGTATCATCCTCAGCAGGATCCTCAAAAGCTTCCCCCACAACTACTTTGCCAGCCTCTCTTCTCCTCTTTTTTGCTCGCGTAGCGACTGAAACTGAGGGCTCGGCAACAGTCGCAGGGGTCCCAGAAGCTCCAACCTCTATCTTCACCTCCATGAGGCTCTTTACCTCGGTTTTTTCCAGAGGGGTTTGCAAAGCATCGGAGGCCCCAAAGGCCTCGGCCTCTAAATCCACCAACACCCTTCTCTTCGCCACAGACCCGCTCCCTGCAAAACTGGGGGCAGGGGAAGGCGCTCTTTCAGAAAGTGCACCCTGACTCCTGCGACGACTTGTGACCAAAGGAGTGAGAGATGTGTCAATCTCAGTATCGGAATCCAGAAGGGCAGCAGTGAGCCTCGCCTTCTTTGGAATAACGGAGCGGTAAGTAGACTGGTAGTCCAATAACTCAGGTGCAGATCTCTTTTTATACCTCAAGGCAGCTTTTATGGCTTCAGCATTCTCTCGATTCGGCCTTCGTTGGAAACGAGAGGACTCTGCAAAAAAGAAGCGACACATCAGAGCAATACCCAAAATAATGTAAGGACTACAAAAGGCATTAGAAGGGAAGACCCGAACCTGGGTAGCCGTCTTTCTAGGGCATCCGCTCAGATTGAAACTCAGTACCAGCGGGGAACTCCCAGTTTCCACCGACTTGAAGGAAATCATCATTGTGTTTATCCGAATCAGGTAACCCGGTAACCAAATGGCAATCAAACGAGTGAACACGCAAGTAATATGTACTGTGGTCTTTGTTATGAGAAAGAGTATAACAACCTAAGATATCCCATATGTTAAGGTTCAAACCCAGTCGTCTATTGAGGGCAGAGACACTGCAAACAACACGGAAAAGGTTCACAGATACTTGCATAGGGGTTGACTGGACTTGATGCAGAAACCGGCGTACCAATAGGTCAAGAGGGAACCGAACCCCTTCCTTGACTATGGTCGCGATGGGAAAAGCAACAGTATTCCTCGTGCCCATACACTTGGCGTCTACTTTCGCCAACGAGAGCGTAACGTCGTTGGGAATATTATAGTCCAGGCGGAACATAGCCATGGCCTCGGGGGTATCAACCAGTGAATGAAATTTCCCCATTCAACAAACCTAATGGAACAGAAGTAGGACTCAGATAACAGAGTATGGAATACAGACAGCGAGTAGACCAAACAAGATGATTAAGGCAAAAAGAGGCAAAAGAAGAAGAGTTGCAAGAGGACTTACAGAGATTAGAATAGTGGTAGCAGAGCAAGATCAGCGGTCAAAAAGTCTGAGCAGAGCACCAACGAGACTGGTTCAGAGGAACGAGAAGAGTCCTTTCTCTCTCTTTGAAACTCTCTAGAGAAACGAAAAAGCAGATGAAGGGATTTGTATTGATAGCCAGAGCATTAATTGCACTAGTCGGCGCGCAGGTACACGGAGCACGACCTTCAGTATGGGATCGACGCACTATCTCTACACACCAATCTCACATCGCCACGTGTCATTATGAAAGGACGCATGCAGGAATTGCATGTTAGGATTGAACCGTCACCAAGGCCGAGCTGAGGAAAACTGAAACGACGTGACGCTTGGGAAGCAGAACAATAGCTCCCCCTAAGGGGAACCTTAGTGCGAGCTAGGGGGCAAATGAAGGGGCTAAAAGTGAAATGGGTTAAGTCCAAACCTTGGGCCGGCCCAATCCACTGAAGCCCGAATCCAAGTGGGCTGGATGAGTATATGGGCAAACCAATTAAGCCCAATTTCATAATCAACAGTCCACCTAAGTCCTCAAGCACTTGGGTCCAACCTGCAGAGGAAAGGCTAGTTCGGCCACGGTGTTGGGCTGGGCCGAGCTGCGAGACTGAACCTATGAGCCAAACAAAAAATAGGCCGAGCCAATACAAAGATATCCAGATGGATCAGCCCATCTCTATGAATGATCCTATAAAAAGCCGAGACAAGGCATAATGATGCCGAGCTGAGGAACATCGGTATCGAGCTGAGGAAACCTCGCAAGGAAACATGGAAGCTGTGAATGTGTGCATGTGCAGGTTGCCACCTCAGCTGGTCCCCTACACCTAGAATCACGGAAGTTGTTGAGCCAAAGGAATGTGGTTTGTTATCAGCATGACTACAATGAGTATATGCATTTATTGGCAACTAACAGGTGGTCCCCCACCATGAGCAATGCCAAAAGGACACCTGGCAGCATCCAAGCTCCATGAATCCACCTTGAGAAGCAAGTAAGGAACACTATATATACAGCATGAACTTCACATTGAAGGTAACTGAACTATTCCAAGCTAAACAACACTTACATACAAATTCAACCCTCTATACACTCCTTCTTCGATCACTAATTTCCACACCAGAGGGGTTATCCGGCCAACCCCGACCGGGCAGCTCTTACGGTGCTTCTTGTGGCAGGAACCTCAGCCCCTGGATAGTTCAACCGAGTGCGGAGCCCCGATCCACTTTCATCTAGTGCGGAATCCGGTACGCACACTTTGTGATATAAGGTTGTGAGTTCAAATTTTATGAAGAGGAGTTTCACATTCTTTATTTCTCCTTTATTATGAGAATTATATTATGTGATTATTGTTGGGCTAGTTAGTTTTTTGGAGTTGGTTGTTGGATTTGTTGGGTTGGGCTAAGTGGTTTCGATTGTTGTTGGGCTAGGTAGTTTCTTTGAATTGTTTGTGGGATTTTTTGAGTTGGGCTAAATTGTTTATTTGGGTTGATTGTTGGACTTATAGATACAAAATTATCCAATTTTATATAATTAGGTCTCGTTTGGGAACATGCTAATTTAGTAATTTTTTGGCTATTTGGCTAAAATATAAGCTAAAAAAAACTAGTATGTTTGAGATGATTTTTTGACTTTTTACGAAAAGATGTGCAAAAAGTAGAGAGAAAAGAGAATTTTTAACTTTTTAGTATGTGTTGTTGACTTTTTCACTTTTTTAGTAACTTTTTGAATTTTTGACTAAATCGGCTAGTCCCCAAACGAGGCCTTAATCTCGTATTAATTGAGAGAAGAAGAAAAAAAATAAAATATATCGTACATGTAGGTTTGATATTTAGGACACTAGTTCTAAAAAATCTTAGATTCAAAGTTGTCTTCCACCCACTACAATATGTAAGGGTTTTAATAACTAAACTTTTTTGTCGCGAAAAATAAAAATTTTGTTTAAAAAATAATATGAAACCAATTATTGCTAGCATGGGAGTCAAAACTAAAGGGACATCTCGAAAAGTTTAAAAAAAACATTTTTAGCTACAATTTTAAAAATATTGCTAATAAATATATTTTTAGAGATAAAATAATTTCGTGTTAAAAAATTTTACTTAGACGAACATTTTGGTCACAAAGAGATTAATTCATCAATATATATCCAATTTTGTCAAAAAATAAAAATGAAATAATGACTGTGTTAAGGGTTGGGCACCTCAATAGTCCATACACCTCATTATAAATTTGAAATTTATTATATTATTTTGTGCGCACCAAATAATTGTTATTATACCCTCAAAACCCTAGAAAGATATACTTAAGAGGTACTTACGTATAGGTCCTAATAAGTAGACTTATTGTCTAATAGGTCCTATGAGAAAAATTTGTCATAAAAAACCGTCACTAATTGTAAATTTTAGCGACAATTTATAAAAATCATGACAAAAAAAGTCACTAATTGTCAATTTTTAGCAACATATATAAAAAATTATCACAAAAAAATTATTTTTAGCGACAATTTTACCAAAACTTATTTTCAATAGGACTTGATGAAAATTAAGTCTAACTATTAGGACCTATTAGTAGTTTACCCTATACTTAACACACCTCAAAAATTATATTGATTCCTCGAGAGATGCTTCTCATGCAGAGCAATCTCTCAGCCATTAGAGCCATCTCGTCAGAGCCTATTGATATTTTGAGATGTCCCGTAGATCTTTTTTTCTCTACCACTTTTTCTCAATTTAGTAACCAATATATGAAATATATATAGGCATGTAATAATAGCCCGACCCGACTCATTCCAGGCTCGGGCTGGCTCAATCAAGCTTCAGGAGTTCTTAATTTTTTAGTTGACGGGGCCGGCCCAGAAGCAAAAAATAAAGCCTAGACCCAAGCCCAAACCCACTCATAATAGGGCTTAGGGCCTGGGCTCGGGCCTTCGGTCGCAGGCCGGGCCTAGTCGGGCTTTTTTTAATTTTATATTAGGAATTAAAAAAAAAATTAAAATTTATACTAGAGTATTTTAATTACGATTAATGAGATGTTTTGTTTGGTTAATGTTTCATAGTGATATTTAAATTTAATTATGTATGACTTATGTTTTTTTAATTATGAACTTATAATTAAAAAAGTATGCAATTATATAATTTTTTTTTTGTTTCGAAATGAATAATTTTATAGTAGTTTGAATTTTAACCGTTTGAATTATGACCGTTTGTATATTTATATATATCCGTTTGAGTTGAGATGCAATGCAACGGCTCAATTTTGATCAGGCTAGCTAGTAGTATAGTAGAAGGGGCTATACGGTGGCACTGGCAGCAAGCTTTGCAGGTGTAATAGGAAATAAATGGTTGCCTCATTTTCGGGCAACCATTTGTACGGTGTTCTTTGGTCAGTGGAGCCCCACCACGGGTTTCGTTTTGCTGATCGGAACCGTTCAATATATACAACTCATCGAGTATTATATGTTTGTGAAAAATCACGTTGATCGGATATCTATAGCTATCTGATCGGATTATTTTTTTTGTGAACTGTTAACTATAACACCGTGCATTTTTATACAAAACTGATTTAATCATGTAGTTAGCGATATTCGATCAATGTGATTTTTTATAAAGAATATGCTAATGGACGAGTTCTACATACTGAACGATTCAGATTATCAAAACAGGACTTGTGGTGGGCCCTCACGAGCCCAACATTACGATCCAACATAATGAATATATATATATATATATATATATATATATATGTAATTTTTATTTTTTTCCCTTTCACAGTAGCTACTTTCCCATCAATGATGTAAAAAATTAAAAAAAAAAAAAAAAAAATCAAGGCCAGCCACATGCACTGCCCTGCCAGCTACAGTGACAGTGTGGCAGGGCGTGGCGCGATGAATGGTGCGATGATACATACACACTCCATTTCTCTCTCTTTCTCCTTAACCAAAAAAAAAAAATATATATATATATATATATTAATTTGATTTTAATTTAATAAATTATTATTATTTTTTTACTTTTAAATTATTAATATTATTTATTTAATTATATTAATTTTTATTTAATTATTTTATTTTTTTATTTTTATAAGATCAATCTTTTTATTTATTTTGTTTTTTATTTTTTTAATTATTTAACTATTGTAAGTTGTTTTTTATTTTTATTTTTTAAAATTTGATCATTAGTAGAGAAAAGGTTTGATAGGTGGGCCGGCCCGGGCCGGGCCGGGCCAAAAATGAGAGGTCCAGGCGTAGGCTCAAGGTACTGGGCTGGGATCGGGCCTGGGCCTGGGCTTAACTAGGCCGAAATGGGCCAAGCCCACCTCTAGTTTCGGGAGGGTTTCAGATCACCCACGGGCCTCGGACGCCCGCGGTTGGTGAATGGTTTGGCTAGTATAGCTAGCTCCAACGCCGGAGTTATAGTGGGTGGAGTTAAGGTATTGAAGGTGACGATATATGGCTCACGCAAGTCAGCACGCGTGGAGGGATGGCTTTACTCACCTCACGTTGTAGGGATGGGCAACGGTTTATCCGAACCGCTCAAACCGCCTAACCCGCATATAAATGGGCGGTTTCGCAAACATAATGTGGGCGGATGCGGTTTGAAATATGAAAAATTTGCGGGTCGTGGGTTAAACCCGCAACCCGCAAAAACCGCCCACATTTTAATTACTATTATTATTTGTTTTTTTTATATACCAACTTTGTAACTTTAAGAGGAGCACCATTATGTTCTCTATGACATTAGGATCCTTATTTTTAAGTATTTCTCAACTTTCTTATTGCCGTAGAATTATTAAGTCCTAAACTTGGTTTTTTATATGATTTTCATTGGTGACTCATCCACTTTTTCCTAATAAAATTTTTCTTCTTGTGGTCGATGAAATTTCTAGTTTGATTATTGATTACTGAACTGACAATTCTAATTGAGTACAACATTTAATCTATTGATATACATTTTTTAATACATTGATATATATTTTTTTCATGGCAAAAATACTAGTGTAAGGTCTTTTTGTTTTGGGTACTTTCATTTAATGTATTGATATTCAATTTTTATTTGTAAATTCATTAAAAAATTGTTGTCAAATGATCACAAATATATAAAATGAATCTGATGCCTAAATTTGATGGAAAAAAAAAAAAAACTTAAAAATTATTTTTTTTTAAAAAAGTGTAAATCATAAACCGCCAGTACATCTGCAAACTTTATCCACACAAACCGCAAACCACATTGCAAGCGATTACAGATTGACTTTTTTTCAAACCGTATAGATGCAGACGGGTCAAAAACGAACCATAAATCGTACAAAATCGATCCACAAACACCCCTATCATGTTGTTCTGTCAGCGTGTACCGGGTCACGTGCAGCAATGTTACATCCCATTAAAAGTGACGTTCTAAAACATCACTAATGAGTTGACACCCACTTTTAATCAAAAAAACAAAAAAAAAAAAAAGACAAAAAAATATTGTGACAGTAGACAAGATTCACTGCCACATTATTAATAATAGCACTAATCACGTGGGTGTTGATCCCCGTTGAACAAGTTTTTTTTTATGTTGATGTTGATATGACTAATTTACTAGTACTACTACTACATGGGAAAGAGGGTCCACGTGTGTGGGTGTACTTGCTTTAGTATTTCGGTAGGTTTCTGTGGGTTTTGGTTTCACCGCATTAGCCGGGTATGTTGTAGAAGTTGTTTGTTTTTTAATTCGTCTTCCCCTCTTTGGAGGCGTGGCGTGGTGTTGATGTTTTGTAATCACACCGAACACCCCCCCACCCCCCCGGCCCAAAAAAATTTTCTAACCCCCAAAAAATTTTTGTTACAGATTCTCTTTAATTTAATTTTTTTAAATATCAATTTTATTTTTATTGAATAAATTACATTAACACCTTTCAGATTTTAAAAATTACAACTCATTCCCTAAAGTTTAAAGTAATATTATCAATTGTCCCATTAGTTAGGAAAAAAATTTATTAAAAAAAAAATTAATTAGAAAAAAAAATTATTTGAAAAAAAAATTTGTTAGTAAAGTTTTTAAATTTCTGTTTAAAAACCAATGTAAACTTATTTTTTGAATTTAAAATTTTTTTCTCAAATTTACAAACTGAGACAATAATTTATAAACCAAAAAAATTATCAAACAATTTTTTATTACAGTTTTTAAAAATTTTTGTAAATATAAATTGAAAACTGAAAACGAAATGGTTACCAAACAAACTTGATGGTAAAAATGTTGTAAAATTAACAAATAATTAAATAAATTATCAACGTAAGAAAAAATGACTTATCAAAAGATTTTTAGGCTATGTATGATTTATTTTTAGAAATGTTTTTAAAAAATTTAAAATTAATTTGGTTAAGAAATAAAAAATAAAAAAAGAATTATTATTTTAACTTTTGGGCAGGTTATATACATACGTATGGCTGTTTCAATTTAATTTGTAAAAAATTATTTCTAACCACTTGAAAGATAAAAATTATATAAAAATGATAATTATTTTTATTTTTATTTCTTAACCAAATTAATTTTTAATTTTTTTAAAAATTCTAAAAATCAAAGCATACATAGTCTAAGAACCTTTTAATAGTCATTTCTTATGTTGGTAACTTATTTAATTATTTGTTAATTTTATGACATTTTTACCATCAAGCCTATTTGGTAACCATTTCGTTTTCAGTTTTCAATTTGTATTTTCAAAAATTTAAAAAACTGTCATAAAAACTTGTTTGATAATTTTTTTGGTTTATAAATGGTTGTCTTAATTAATAAATTTGAGGAAAAAACATAAATTCAAAAAATGAGCTTACGTTGGTTTTTAAACAGAAATTTAAAAACTTTTCAAATAATTTTTTTTCCAATTAATTTTTTTTCCAACTAATACTAACTAAGGAGGCAATTGTTAATACTACTTTAAGCCTTAGGGGAGGACTGCAATTTCTAAAATGTGAGATGTGTCAATGTAATTTACCCAATGAGGGCAAAATTGGTATTTAAAAAAATTAAATTGTTAAAGGGGGGAATCTGTAATGAAACTTTAAATCTCAGGGGGAGATGTAATTTTCAAAAGGTGAAGAGAGAACTGTAATAAACATAAATCTAGAGGGTGTCAATGTAATTTACCCTTGTTTTTTTATTCGTCTTCCCCTCTTTGGAGGCGTGGTGTGCATGTTTTGTAATTCCCTGTAAATGTGTTTATTTTTTGTTTTTAATTTATGACTTGCTTATCAAAATAAGAATGAAAATACAAAGCCTCTGTTTGGGAAGTGGGTTGACTTTTTTATTTTTTGATTTTTTTGACTATTTTAGCTTGGGCTAAAAAGTTTAGTTTGTGAATGACTTTTTAATTTTTTGACTTTTTTTATAAGAAAATAGTGTAATGATTATGAGTTGAATGTGATATTTTGTTTTTTATGACTAAAATAACATATTTTATCTTTTGTGACTAAAATAGTCACTTTAACCCTTCCCAAACAATGCCAAAGTGAAGAAACTAATAAGAGAACATAAAAGAGAAGATCGAGGTTGGATTATGATACGGAGTGTACAAAACACTATGGTAGCGTTTGGTAGAGTTTTGTAAATGTGATTTGAGAGTATGAGTTGTGTTTTGAGTTTGTGTGTTGTGGAATTATGATTTGAGTGTAGAAAATTTGTTTGGTAAAGAGTTTTGAAAATAGTTTTGAAAAGAATTTTAATTTGAGTAGGGAATTGTTGATGTGACATTTGATATGTGATACAAAAATTTACAACTCATACAACTCAAAATTATTTTAAAGCACATAAAAAATTTTAAAAATTTCAGAAAATATTTTTTTCGATTATATATCAATTGCAAAAAATTGTAAAAAAAAAAAAAAAAAAAAAAAAAAAAATCGCTCTTCCGGTCAACCGGCTGGACGACCGGCCGGACGTCCCTTTTGAAAAAAAAAAATTGAAACAGGCACTGGGTTTTGACAGAACAGACGACAGAAGATACATAGCGTTTTGCAGAGCTGTGGAAAATTAATTCCACAGCTCCATCCAAACACCATACTCAAACGATGATGTTGAATCATGATTCCAAAGCACAACCAAACACAGCCTATGATTTACATTTTTTTTAAATATAAAGTATTTTTTTATTATTTTAAATAAAGGCAAAATAGTAATAATAAATTTCATTAAATTGGGGGTATTCAACCAATCTTGGTGTGCAAATAGGCCACTCCAACCAAATTTTTATTTTTGAAATCTTAATTTTTTTTAATTATTTATTTATTTTTTTGTCTTTACACCGGTGAGAAAGCATCTTATATATATATATTTTTATTTCTATGCATGGATTATAACAATAATGCTATTTCCTTAATTTATCAACTTTAAATCATCACTACTAGGATCTAATCTCAATATTCCATCATATAAAATCAAAAATTCTATTTACAATATGACAAATACTTGAGAGACTTAAAAATATAGAATTTACCACCTGCCAAGCATTTTTCATATTCTAAATAGAATTTTCCATACAAAAATATGATTGAATGGAGCAAAGATCCTCTTCTTGATTTCTCTTCTTAACTCCTTACTTAATGGATCATTGAATCTACTTTTAAGCTCAATTTTAACAATCCAAACTATTTACATTTTAGAATTTATCATGTACATCGTGTTTGTTAAAAATCAAATTGATCGAATATCGAAAAACTAAAACTGTTTATTAAAAAAAATTTAATAAACAGTTTTATTGTTCAATAAAACTTTTAGTTCACGTGATTTTTGATATTCGATCGACTTGATTTTTTACTGGTATGATATATGTGATAAATCTTAAAATGTGAACAGTTTGAATTATCGAAATTGGACTAAAAAATGGGCTCAATAACCCATCAAGTAAGAAGTCAAGTAGAGGATTCAAGAAGAGAATCTTGCTTGATTAAAGGGGTGTCTTTTTCAAAAATTAGGATCTCTTCCTTGACTTTTTTACTTGACTTCCTATTTGTTGGGCAATTGGACTCACTTTTAGGCCTAATTTTAATAATTTGAACCGTTCAGATTTTAAGATTTGTTGAGTATATTATATCTATAAAAAATCAAGTTGATTGGATATCAGAAAACATGTTTTCGGATCATCGAACTAAAAATCAATTTTTTTTTTTAAATTTAATAAACAGTTTTCTGAATACATTCTTTCTGATATCCGATCAACTTGATATTTTACAAGTATGATATACTTAACAAATTTTAAAATATGAATGATTCGGATCATTGAAATTAGGCCTAAAAATAAGCTCATTAACCCAATTAGTAGAAATTCAAAGAGGAAATTGAAGGAGGGAATTCTGATTCCTTTTTCAAAGGGGATGATATTGGTCAGCTGTCTCCCCTATGAAACCCTCGGTTGCAACGGCCACTTCATTTTCTTTCCCCCCTAGAAATTCCCTCCAAAATTCTCAAATATGGACAAACATTCCCAGCAATGCAATGCCAACCTTGCCAACATCAACATCAACATCAACATTCCCTCCTCCTCCCCCTAGTTTTCTTTCCTCTTCCTCGAAAAGAAAATAGAAGAAAAGAAACCAAGCTTCAATTCCCTCCCAGCTCTTCAATGCCGAGTCCATCCACCATCACTAATTCCTTACCCAATGCCAACACAAACTGGGGCAAGAAAGTTGGAAACTACATCACAAGAAAGGGCAACTCTTCGTCATCCTCGAAGAACTTAGACTTAACTGAAGAGAGCCTTGAAGAGTTCAACAGAAGAAATGAAATGTTGTTTGACAAAAAGATCTCTTCTAATAACAACAACAAGACCACCGGTTATAGTCCTTACTCTAGAGGGCTCACTGACTCGTCCCTTGCTCTCCATCGACAGAGACTGTCATCAGCGACGAGTCCAGAGAGAGAGAGCAACGCGAGTACTTCAATTAGTTCGGGTTCTAAGTCGAGCTTCATTGTCAAGATTCAAGAATGGGGGTCTAATTTCGTTTCTGCTAGTAAAGAAGCAAAAAGTGCGAGGCTTGCTGGGACAAGACAGTCCCACCACACTCGCACTTTATCATCTTCATCATCATCGTCGTCATTGAGTACAAAAACGGCATTAACAACTTTAGCAAAGGAATTAGGCTTAGAAGCGCAAATCGTGGCCGTTGGTTTGAAAGGAAAGAAGCCATTGAGGGAGAGAGATTCAGAAGATCCACCACCACCACCACCAGTATCACCACTATTGAGGGAGAGAGATTCAGAAAATCCACCACCACCACCAGTATCACCACTATTGCTACCACCAGTATCATTACCACCGTTTGCACAACCATCACCTCCACCAGCATACCCACCACAAGCTGCACATTTTTTTGGCCGACAAACTGTACCATCACAGCAACGATTTCAACAATTTGCACAAACATCAGAGCAACCACCACCATCACCACCACCGACACCACTCCAAACACAACCACCACCACCACCACCTCCACCACTCCAAACACCACAACCGCCGCCACTATCACCACCACCACCACCACTCCAAACACCACAACCACCACCACTAGCATCACCGCCATCACCACCACTCCAAACACCACAACCACCACCGCTATCACCACCACCACCTCAGGCACAAGCATCATTCCCTGAAAGCACTTATGTTTGGGCAGACAGGTATCGACCAGAGGCTTTAAAAGATTTTATTTGCAATAGGGATAAAGCACTTGAGCTTAAGGCTCTGGTGAGATAACTTCTCATTTTTCATTCTTTCTTTTTCTTTTTGTTTATTTTACTTCAAGAAATGAACAAGATTGAGAATCGTAGGAATACCCAATATATATATATATATTTTTAATGAAGTTGGACTTTTGGATAATCTTGTAGGCAAAAAAAGAAGATTGTGGACATTTCATATTTGAAGGACCCCCAGGGGTGGGAAAGAAAACCATGATTTGGGCTCTGCTTCGCGAATCTTACGGAGAAAACAAAGTACAGGTACGCGTAGTTTAGTCCCTATTGGATTGAGTTTGGTATAAAATTTTAATCTGATGCATCTCAATTTCTTCACTTCAATTAGCAACTACTTAGAATACTTCAAAATAGAAATTAAGAATTAACTCTGAGTAGTATTATAATTGTCTTGTGGCCATCTATTTAGCCATTAAGATTTTTCTTTGGATATGAATTTGTGTTAAAACTAGGTATGTGATGGCACAAAAGAGGATCAGATTGAGTTTTCCATGTTTGAATCAAAAATAAAAACAATGAAAAATTTGAAAACTCTCATCGTTTTCATATAGTTTTCACTTTAAGTCGATTTATTTTATTTATTTATTTTGACATTTCTTAAAAATGGGTTGATTTCAAAAAAAAAAAAAAAATCCAAAAATTGCTTGGTTGTGTTTTTTCAAAAACATTTTTCAGAAAATTTTATTTTCTTGTTTTTCGTGTTTTTTTGTTTTTACTGAATTTTTTTAATATTTTAAGCAATTTTTTTTTTACTTTTTAAACATACCTAACATAAATATACCTAAAAAGTAAAAAATTTGTGAAATAACTTTTTAAAAATTCACTAAATACCAAAAATACAAAAAAAAAAAACAAAAATTCAATACATTTTTTATATTTTTATGTATTTATTAAATATTTAAAATATTTTTTCATAAATTTTTTACTTTTTAGATGCATCTAAGTAAGGTGCATCTAAAAAAGTAATAAAAATGTTTAAAATTTTAAAAATATTCACTAAAAACAAAAAAATACGAAAACAAAAAAGCTGAGTTTTTAAAAAACTTAATTTAAAAGACTCAAACCAAACAATTGTTTTCTTTGAAGCACTAAGATATGTAAGGATTATGTGATGTGTTGCTCATTACACCACCTAATTCAATTCATTAATCTTCATAGGTGAACTACATTTGAAACAACTAACCTAATCTGTATTTGAAATTACCACCTGTATAACTGGTATTGGTCATAATTCATAAGAAGGTTATGTATCTTAATAAGAGTAAGAATTTAACGTGTGAGATATTACATCGTTCATTCAAAAGAATTTCAATGAAATGATAAATTTTCCAAAATAATTTGAAGGGTTTTTTTACCGGATTGCCATATACGATCTTTTTTCAAAGCAACTAATGTTTGTCATGTTTGCCTTATGGTTCCACAGACAAAAGAGGAATTGAAGAAATTCGTCTTGAAGGTAAAATTCCAAGATTTTCCTTCATTGTAATTATGGATTTAATTGATTGATTTCTCTGAACTTCCATATGTCAAATATTGCATTTTGACTATTCCGTTCCTCACTGATCAAGATTCCTAAACACTACAGAATAATTCGTTTCATTGTTTTGCAGAGCTTGCAAATGATATTCTTTTGAGAAATAACAACACAAATTAACAGGTTTCACAACAAAAACGAATTCAGGATGCTTAAATCAACTCAAATAGTTCATTTGCTACACCTCTTGAAATAACATGATTTTATTCTTTTTTTGTCCTAATAAAAGTACTTCCAAAACGCTAACCTAGCCTTCATGCCTACACCGTCACTTCCTATATCTGCATTGCAAAATTGAAACATTTTTATTTCAGGGCGAAGTTGTTTCAAGTATCAAAGTTTCCGTAAAAATATCCCCACAACATGTCGAAGTCAATCTCTCTGAAGTAAAAGGGTACGAGAAACATGTCATCGTTGAACTTATGCAAGAAACAATCAACAGATTAGCCAAGAAAGCTTTGCAATGCAACAAAGATAATTGTCGAGGTATACCTCTTTTTGTTCTCTTTTTTTTTTTTTTTTTCGTTTGTGTTTTCAAAAGCACAAAACATGTTTTCAAACTGCCAATATAATTTTTTTTGCAGTGATCATTCTATATGAAGCAGACAAACTATCAGCAGATGCATTACTGTATATAAAGTGGCAATTAGGGAGACATAAAGGGTGCAGTAAGGTCTTCTTTTGTTGCTCCGATGCCTCAAAGCTTCAGCCAATAATGTCTATTTGCACCGTTGTTAAACTACTTCCACCTTCGAATGAGGAAGTGAGAACCACTTGTTACGATTAAATTACAGTAACTTTTTGCGCCATAATTTTCTCCTAAAATGATTAAATCCTTTTCTGCTCTCGTTACTTAGATTGTTGAAGTTTTGGAATTCATAGCGAAACAAGAAGGGATTGAATTGCCTCACCAATTAGCGGATAAGATTGCTATCAACTCCAAGAACAATCTACGACAAGCCATACGCTCATTCGAGTCCACTTGGCAAGCAAAGTAATGATAACTTCAATTATTTTAAGCTACATATAATTTGTTATACATGTCTTTGCTTCAAAATCAATATTTTTCCTGTGTTTACTTCTCCTTTTCGTCTTCTGTGCTTTACGTGTTTTGCGATGATGTACATGCAGTTCTGCCCTAACTGAAGATCAAGAAATTATGACGGGTTGGGAAGGTGATATCGCAAACATCGCCAAAAACATAGTAGAAGAGCAGAGCCCAAAACAGTAAGTTGTTCCATTGCCAAATTAGAGCATAGGACTAGGACTGCAAACTTGCATAGCTCGAAGCATAGGACTAGGGCTGCAAACTAGCCTAGCTCAAGTTGAGCTTAAAAAATCCAGCTTGAGCTCAGCCCGCCAAATATTTGAGAAACTCTAGCTTGGCTCGAGTCAATACGATTACATAAACAAGTCGAGCTTGAGTTTCAAAAAAAAAAAAAAAAAACTTTATATTAAGGGGAAGAAAACATGAACAAAATATAAATAAATAAAAAATGCTGATATTAATAATAAATTTAACAATCAAATATGGAACTTTACTTAAACACCAAATGTACATAAGGAAATAAAATAAAATAATAACAATATATTTGATATACTATTAAAAAAATTATTTATTCATATTTTTTGTGTTCATGAGCCTTATCTTGCTGAGCTTGATATCGAGCCGAGCTTGGGTCTACTCAAGCTCAGGTTGATTACTAACGAGCTTAAAAATTGAATTCAAGCTCGTTCATTTAATAAACGAGCCGAGTTCAAACTGTTCATGAATAACTTGATTCGTTTGCAGCCACAAGAATAACCACCAAACCATTCTTTGATTTTTGCTGTCGGAAAAGTAATCTAACATATTTGTCTGTCTACAAAGGCTATATGTCATACGTGGGAAGCTTCAAAATCTTATAGAGCATAATGTGTGCCCCGTGTTTATCATGGATGTAAGAGTTTCCTCATCTTCCTCATCCTCTTACTTAGCTCTATTGGTTGGGAAATTTCACTAATGAAGTCTCCTAATAAGCAGGCTTTGGTGAGAGAACTGAAGAAGTGTTTGGCTGACGAATTCCAGGAACAAATCGACAGTTTATATGATGAATACAAGGTATGAACTACAAAGCATCAACTAGCCAATTCCTATTTCCAAGGGTCTTCTTTGTTTCAAATATATGAAAATGGTAAAGCTATAATAATTCTACCCTTCTTTTTTTCTTGAACCCAGAAAACTGCACGAAAACGAGATGAGGATTCGCTTAAAAGACATAAGGATCCAGTGAAGAAGAATCTCCACCATTTCATGAGGATTGAAGGTAAAAAAACAATCAATACTAATGATCAACATGTTTTCTGTTTTAGATTTGATAATCTCTTGCAAGATGAGATGAAACAAAGCTTTGTGTTAGGTCCTATGATTTTTTTTTTCCTTCCTAATTCAAGTCAAAGAAACAGCCTCTACGTAGTCGTAATACAAAATTGCATATATTTTGTCCTCATGAGGCATGATTTTAGCAGAATTCTCATGCACTAAATCATCCGCTTTGGGATAACTAGAGGTGACAACCTTTGTTTTAATAGCAATTCTATGTACCAAGAAATTTTTTTCGTGAAAATCATCGCAAAGACTTTTCCGGTCATACAGTGACAGTTTCGAGATATTTTTGTGATACACTTTTCATTCTCTATAGCATTTTTGTTGTTTTAAACATAGATTCAGCAGGAGTCTAGACACGGGAAACAGCTCTCTTTTTTTAGTGGCTAGTATATTGTCCAACTGAAACTCTTGAAAAAATTGCTTTGCTTTTTATAAATGTTAGGTCCAAAAAGTATAATCCTGTTAATAACAAATATTTTTCCGTCATCCTACTACCGCAGCCACCGCTACTCTCACTCCCACCAACTACCACTATTACAATCACTAATACATTAATTTCAAGGACACAACTAAACATCATAAAAGCATTTTCTGTAGAAAATAGTTTTTGAAAAAAAAAAAAATTAGTAAAAAATATTTGGGCAAACTTCATTTTATCCCTTTGCGTTTTAGGCCAGGTGCGGATTATTCCATGACATTTAGAAATCACCACATAACGCCTACGTGATTTGTGGATCAAAGTGCATCATCCACTTTTCCATGCAAATTAACAGGCTATGAGGTTCACACGCCTATGAAGAGAGTAAGTTATATTTTAAGACCAAAATACTCCTTACACATCTTTAAATTTACAAAAGCTTGCCATTATTCTTCCTCCTTATTTTTCAACCATTTTTCCTTCTCTCACTATTTCTCTCCCATGAAAATCCCCATTAACTGATCATCCTACCACTCCATTTTCTCTCTCTACTGTTATAAAAGTAATTTTAATTTAACTATAATAATTATTACAATATATATACATATACATATAGCTATAGTGAGTTGGAAGTTGGCAATGGTAGCCATGGGAGAAGATAAGCTCTAAATCAACAAAGAGGTCATCAAAGAGGGAGAAAAAAAAAATTACAAGAAAACCAAACCCTCCTTAATAAAATCGGGCTCTACACCCACCACTACTCACTTTCATCAAAACCCAACCAAGACCCACTTTCTCAGGTTCTTGATTTTGGAATTGGAATTGGAATTGGGTTTTGATTTCTCAAGTTCTTGAATTTCCGCTCAACTTCTAGAACAATTGAGTTCTTCAGTACATTTAATTTGTGATTTACATCACCACCCTGTTAGTTATATATATATATATAACTCTATATATAGATTAGGGTTTTCCTATCCTTCAATCTCCTGTGACAAAAACACATCTGTAATTGCCGATCCGAAAGCCCTAACTTCACCGACAGCTCTGCTCTCAAACCCTTTTTGTCCCCTTCTCTCTCTACAATTTCTCTCTCCAGAAACTAGGGTTCGGAAGATCAAATTCTACGAAGTAGCCTCGTTTGAGCAGATCAATTCCATAAAAAACTAGGGCATCGAGATTTGGGAATTGATTTCAGACTATTTGGTATTGACGAAGAAAGAAAGGAAAGAATACGAATTCCTTTAACTCATTTACAAAGACGTAATGTATATAGATATACATATATAGTTGATACATATTTGCAGGTTTAATTTAAAGACAGAAGAACAAGAAGATGAGGGTATAATGGTCAATTTATTACATGTTCTGTTAACAGAATTTAGTGTGCATTTTAGTCCACAAACCACGTGGAGGCTATGTGGTGATTTCCAAATGTCATAAGAGTAATCGTCATCTGGCCCTGGTGAAGTAAAGTTTGCCCAAAATATTTTTTTACCAAACAAACGGAGCGTTAATGTCAGTTGCTTTTCATGCTCTAGTTTCTCCATCACAATGATAAAATTAATAATTTTTATGGTTTCTAAGACACACACACACATATATATATTGACATAATTAGATTAATATTAGACTAAATTTAGGCAATGCCTGAGTGTTTCCAAAATATTTGTTTCTAAAACTGTCTTATTTTACTTGAAAATGCAAATAAGAACTAATTCTTACTACAACCAAACTGTGCCTCTAATTTTTTTTTATTATTATTCGTAATTTAAATGCAACACTCACATTTTGCATTTTCATTGCAGAGTTTACGGCGAAATTCATGAGCTGCTACAAGATGTGCATCATGAACAAGAAAAGCACATGACTTTGAATAATTATAGGGACATTTTTGAAGCCAGATGTGATGTCTTGAACAATTTACTCATAAAAAAGGAAAATAAATGGCTAATTATCTTTAGCCATAGTTTAATACATACTTGTGTAAGAATGGTTTCATAATATATGTAATCTTCATATATTAAAGGAGACAAAAAAGGAGAGAAATAAAATAAGAAAACTTGTATAAGAATAATTCTTAGTTTCATATATTTATGTTTGTATGTATGTTTAGTTATGAATACAAGCCATGATTGAAGTATGTCCACAAACATTTCCTAATAAGTTAGTTCTTTTAGCTATTTTCAATTTCAAAACAACTTCGAAAAATTAATTTTTAAAAATGAGGATTTTTCATTAGACACTCGGTCCATAAATCTAATTTTAGATTTTTTTCTACCTAAAGGTTCACACTCTAAAATATTTTTTCCATAACACTGACGAAGAACCACCTCTGTCGCATGTCTCTTTGCCGTTGTCGTTTTCCATCTCTCTCCGTTACCACCGATACACCACTGCTGTACCATCTTCTTCAATTCTCCAAGATCCTCTCAGATTTATCCTCTTAGATGCTCTGTTGTACCCAATCGCAACGTCAAGCATTAAAACCCTAGCGCCGATCGAGCTCTGACAGCACAAGCCATACATGTCACATATGCCAAAGCTGCAGAATGAGCCACAATCCTAGCAGTATGAGCAGCAACCCCAGTTGCAGTCTACTACAGCTCAGTTAGCCAAAGCTTGCAGTTTGTTAGTCTGTTAGAACTAGAGTTAGATAATATTTTTTTGGAGAATTTAGAAGTGGTGAATTGAAATAGACTCCATTTGAATGAAAGGGTGCAACCCCTTCATGGTGTCTCTTTATCTTAAAAGTGTGTGACCCTAGGATCATCTTCTTGTTCATGCCTTTTCTATTCAAACCGATTAGGTTCTAACAAAGCCTATATAAATGCAGCCCTCATTTCAATTTTCTTCATTCCAAATTTCTCAAGTTCAAGCATGCTTCTTGTATTCTTCATCTGTGTGAGTCTGAATTTTGTGAGTGCAAAACATAATTTAGTTCGTTGTACAATCAAAGAGCGTGCTCTTTTGTTTGTGGTGATTGTTGTATCCTAGAGACAGGACGTTCATTGTTCTCAAGCACCATTGGAAATGACGAAATTCTATCTTAAAGACACAGTGTTCAAACACTGACTTCAGTCACAAACTTGTTCATAAACCATCTACAGAAGCACTGTAAGATTTAATTTTGTTGTTTATTTTATCTCATTAATTATTTGCTTAAATCAATTATTTGTCCAAATTATCTCTGTAGTTAGTAGTTATGGTTAAGCGATTGCATCACATGTATATAATGTTCTAGATCTTTCTGTAATTGTTGTTGAATGAAATAAATCACAATTTCTTTAACCATGAAACAAAAGGTTTGAATTTAACTTCTCACCACCTCTATGTTAACTACTATTCATGTTCGTTGGATTCTTGAACCTTAGTCTTGTTCATTAGGTTTGAATTTGATATGCTATTTAATATGGGTAACAAATTTTAATGATATAGGACAATTAACCTTAAGCATGATTTGATGAATTTAATAAAAATGTTAATGAAAATTTAAGTTGTGGACTGGCCACTATGGTATTTTTTTGATTAACAACAAAGAACCCTTTATTGATGATGGAGAACCTTACACGAAGGAAGAAAACATCAACAAAAAGGGGAGGGATGATGCAACAACCATTATAACAAGACAACCCACTCTCAACAAGGTTGGCACTAAACAGCTCGCACAATCACATGGCAGCACCAAACTAAGAACCTGTTAGTGAGAGACCAACAGATGTCTACAGTACATCAACTGAGTTATGTAATACAGCAACATATACACACATGATAGCAGTAACAAAGAAACAAGACAGCAGAAGACTTCTTATGCTAACAGCAACCTAGGTCCCTTATAATCGACCCAAAATACCAAAACCAGCATCCATTACATACTATACCCCATCAGATACAAAACTAGCAGCAACATAGGCCACAAAACAGATTAGCAGAGGCCACAAAACCAACAGCAACCCACGTCCCTTTTGTAGCAGAGGCCACAAAATAGATTAACAAAAACACCTAATACTAACAGCAACCCAATTCACCTTAGACCACCTAAAATACCAGACCAGACCCCATCAGATTCAAACCAAACAGCAGCCCTCTGATTTTAGCAGACCAGACCCCATCAGATTATATCAGACCATACACCCCAGATAAACCAGTCCAGAGTCCAACTCAGTAGGCAAAAAGATGATTAAAACCATGGCAATCCTCAACTGCATTCCTTAATCTGAGCCAAATTGATGATTAAATCAAGATTGAGTACGTGTTTCCTTTTAAAGAAGCTTTAACCCATAAAGCAAAGCTTATCTTTATAAGCTCACCTAACTCAGATCCACAAGGTTGCACTCCATTAAAAATACAACCATTCCTTAATTTCCAAATGGACCAAAGAACAATAGAAGGCAAAGCTCTACACAACCTCCTAACTAGTTTCTTATGATTCCAACCTATCCACCAATGAAATAATCCATCAATCGTCCTTGGCACCACCCATAAACACCCCACCAAAGCATTACATCAAACCACACCTGCTATAAAAATGGACAATGTAATAATACATGAATAGCAGATTCATTTTCAACTTTGCAGAAAGCACATAATCCAGAAGCCTCACTATTCAGATCACCTAAATGTTGACCCCTGTTTTCACTCTATTCCTCCAAGCTAACCACCCAAAAAATTGGACTTTGGGGGGAATGTCATTATTCCACACAAACTTACAAATTTGGAGAGAAGGGCCCAAGAGGGAATCACTAAGCTGATATATATCTGAGACCTTAAACTTGTCACCATTAGACCGATTCCAAATAGGGTAGTCTTCCTCATCCAGTCTTAGAGGAGGGGTCACCAATAGCACTGCAGCCAACCTGTTAACCTCTGCCTTTTTCCAATCATATAATGACCTACAAAAACAAAAGTTTCACTCCCCAGAGCTGAATTTCCTCTCAAAAAAATAAGACAA
The DNA here is from genome assembly GCA_030407325.1 of Camellia japonica. NCBI lineage: Eukaryota > Viridiplantae > Streptophyta > Magnoliopsida > Ericales > Theaceae > Camellia > Camellia japonica. The sequence goes on from JAPPVO010000031.1 coordinate 80,730,136, forward strand.
TGTGCCTTCATTTGCAGTTGTCAAACTAAATAATCTAGGAAATTCATCTTTAAAGCACCTGCCTCCAACCCACTTATCATACCAAAACTTGATTCTACTCCCATTGCCCGCCTTTATCTGATATTTCTCCACAAAAAACTCCACAAGAGGTTGATTATGACTAGCAACTGCAAGAACATCTCCCCAGATTTGAGAAAATCTAGCTGATGAGTTTATAGGTGGGAGCCAATGAGCCTTCTCAATCATATACTTGCTGCACAACATTCTTCTCCAAAGAGCATTTACTTCACTTCTAAATTCCACTACCATTTAAGAAGTAAGCTTGCATTGACATCCTTATGTCTTCTAATTCCCAGCCTACCTTGATTCAGACTTTTAAAAACTTCAGTCCATTTCACCAAATGAACCTTCCTCTTCAAATCATTCCCACCCCAAAGAAAAGAAGCTTCAAGCCTTTTAATCTCTCTAACCACTCCACAAGGCATTCTAAACAAAGATAGATAATAAATAGGAAGGTTAAATAAAACAGACTTGATCAAAGTTAATCTACCTGCAAAGGAAATAAGCCTTCTCTTCCACCCAGACAACCTAGACTTTACTGTATCCAGAACTGGCTTCCAAGTAGCTTTCCTTCCAGGATTAGCTCCAAAGGCAAACCCAAAAATTTAAGTGGCAATCCATGGACCTTGCAATTCAACATATCAGCATAAGACACCAATGTTTCCTCCTCCACTCTAACTCCACATACCACACTCTTATGGAAATTAATCCTCATGCCAGACAGGATTTCAAAACATCTTAGTATCCGCTTTGTGAACACTATTTGCTCCAAATCTGCCTCACAAAAAATTATGGAATCATCTGCAAATTGGAGATGTGAAATCACTATCTCATTTACTCTAACTTTTACCCCCTTGATAATACCTTTCTCATAAGCTCTATTCATTAAAATATTCAACCCTTCAGCCACTATATTGAATAGGAAATGGGATGGGGAATCACCTTGTCTGAAACCTCGCTGTGGTGAAAATTCCTCTATAGGTGAGCCATTTACTAGAACAGACAACCTTGTTGTAGTTATACATTCCTTCATCCAGGAGACCTACTTAGATCCAAACCCAAAATTAAGAAGCATAGATACCAAGAATTCCCAATTAATAGAATCATACGCTTTCTCAAAATCAAGTTTAATAATAACACCTTTTCTTCTTGATTTTTTCCATCCATCTATAATTTCATTAGCAATAAACACTCCATCTAAAACACTTCTCCACCCTAAAAAAGCAGATTGTGTTTCACCAATAATTGAAAGAAGAACTCTCTTAAGTCTAAGAGCTAGAACTTTAGAGAGAATCTTGTATAAACCACCAAGATAATGGGCCTAAAATCTGACAACCCAATGGTATTATTGGTCTTAGGAATAAGAGTGATAAAGGAACTGTTAATCCCATAAGAAAGTTTGCTACTAGCATGGAAATCCCTCAAAAATAGCAAGACCTCCAGGTGAACTAACTTCCAACATTTTTGGAAAAATAGAAGATTAAAACCATCAGGCCCTGGAGCCTTATCGCCATTACACTCCTTAACCGCTGCCCTTACTTCAGCTTCAGAGAAAACAACTTCAACATCATGGTATATAGAACTATCTTGAACTGATTTAAAAACACCTTCCAGAATTGGTCTTCTTGCCCAACTTTCAAAATACAGCCTCTTAAAGTGTTGTAACACCTCATACCTTAACTTAGCTAACTCCTCAATCACCTCTCCTTTAACTGTGATGGAATTAATTGAATTTCTACTCCTTCTGTTGCTAGCCATAATATGAAAGAACTTCATATTCTTATCCCCATTAATGGTCCAGTTTACTCTAGATTTCTGTTGCCACAGCCATTCTACCATTTTACTAAGCTTCCAAACTTCACACCTTACTTCTCTTCTTCTAGCTTTCTCAACCACAACCAGAACTCTACTTTCAGCCAAGATGTCTAGCTCTACCAACTCCTCCTCAGCCTTCTTGAGTTTTGTTGCTAAATTTTCAAAAACTTCAAAATTCCATTTTTTCAGCTCCACCTTCAGCATTTTCAGCTTCTGAAACAACACATGTCCTTCTTTCCCAATAACCCTAGATTCATTCCAAACCTTTGCCACAAATGAGGAAAAGCTTGGATGACTAGACCAAGCATTAATAAACCTAAAAGGCTTAGGTCCCCAGTCCCTCTCATCATCCATGAGCAATATAGGACAATGATCAGAAAACAACCTAGGAAGACCCCACTCTTTGAAATTAAACTTCAATAGCCATTCCGGATTAAGCAAAAATCTATCTATTCTACTTCATTTTTCCCCATCTTGGGCATTAGACCATGTGAACTTCCTGCCTAACAAAGGCAAATCATTCAACTCACAACTCTCTATGATATTTGATGTTGAAGAGAAAGCAAAATGATCTATATATGTTCCCAACCTTTTAAACTTTTTTAATGATCATTATTGTTCTTTTGATTGTCAGTGGTACTTTATTTATTTACAAAAAAACTAATTCTTCTTGAGTCTAGTTCCAGATTTTTAGGTTTGATTATTCCAAATTGTTTGATGTAAAAAGTTGTTGAATGCACATTATACCACTTTCATTTACGTATCGTTTGTTTGGGTAGAAAACATGTTTCTATATTTGGTGGCGGTTGTGGTGGTAGAACGAAGGTAAAGGTAGATGTGAAGGTGGTGGTGGGGTAGTGGCGGCAGTAATAGCGATGGTAATGGTGGTGTGGTGATGAAGGTGACAATTGTGGTGGTAGTGTGATGACATTAGTAAAATTTTAAGTCGAAAAATATTTTTCACCTTTCAAAAGTGAAAAATATTTGGGGGACTTACGTATAGATCTTAATAGGTAGGCTTATTGTCCGATAGGTCATACGATAATTACTGACGTCTTTTTATCAAACACTATTAAAAAACATCACTAATTGTTAATTTTCAACGGCAGTTTGAAAATTTTGTCACAAAAAAGTCACTAATTATAAGCTTTAGTGACAGTTTAAAAAATCGTCAAAAAAAAAGGTTACTAATTTTTAACCTTCAGCAACAGTTTGAAAATTTCGTCGCAGAAAAAGGTCACTAATTTTAAGTTTTAGTGACAACTTATAAAAATTATGACCAAAAAAGTTACTAATTATCAATTTTTAGCAATATTTACAAAAAATGTCACTATTTTTAATGATGATTTTACTGGACTTATTTTCAATAAGAATTGATGGTAATTAAGTCCAACTATTAAAATCTATTGGTAGTTTATCCAAAATATTTTCTGCCCATATAGGATTGTTTTCTATTGATCATGGAAAATATTTTTTGTTAATTTTCGTTTTTCATTGTACCAAACACCAAAAAATATGGAACATATTTTTCAAAAATGTTTTACGCCAAAATAAACGGAGCGTTAGTTCATATTCTTTTTATTTATTTATTTTAATTTTCCTATTTTTTATAGTCCCATTTACAGAGCTAATAATAGGCTAAATTGTGCACATTAAAATATTTTAAGGAGTGACAATTTTAAAAAATCATGAGATATTAATTTGTGATTATGATTCAATTTTAAACAATGAATAACAATCACAATCAAACAATCAATAACAAATCAACACAATGATATCACGTGGAAAAAAAAATCACAATTGGATGGGTCAAAACCACAAAACAATCCACTAAGAGGACAAAAAAGGAAATCAGAACTCTCAATTGCTTAGTGAATCTACGCTCAAATTGAACCAAACCCGATGTGTCTCTTCCATCACCGTTTCTTGCCTTAAAATTGCTTTGCACAACGTTGAATCTAAAATGTCGATATCGAATTCACGATAATGAGCCACTCCGGAATCTACCCAAGTTTCAGGCCTAAGTTCACAAAATTTACTGATGAACATCTCTTTATTTTAATGAACAAATGAACAAAAACAACCTTTGATGATAAACAATATGTAACTCGTTGATCAATCATAACCTTCTACACATCAAGGAAACTAATATAAAAGCACTATACAATATAGAACACTTTGTATTTTTCTTCTCTCTAAGAATCTAGGTGTGTTCCACCCTAAAACGAGCAAATTGCACACTTTATACTAAACAATGTCATGATGACCGCGTTGGCCTATATGTGAGTACTGCCTTTTAGTCACACTACTCAAGTGCACACTTTACCGCTCGAGCGGTGTGACTAAAAAGCGGTGCTTACATATAGGCCAATTGCTTGAGTGCAACATTCACCACTCAAGTGGTGAAACATATTTCCCAGAAGTTCAGAAAGCAGGCACAAATACTAAATGAACCACTTCGCCGCTCAGCGCGATCCTCGTACACAGTCAGCAAAGTGGCAAACAAAGAATGATACGAAATGTTAACACAAACTCATCCTCTGCACAGATATAACTCGGGTTGGATTCGTATTTAAACTCTCGTAATTCACAAATACAATAGAGCAAATGAAAATACAACTGAATAGAGTTTTGTCTAACAGAATTGTCAATTATAAAAATCTAACAAGGAGGAAAGGCCAATTTAATCAAGATCATATTATTAAAATTAAAATCTCTGGAATTTACCCTATTACTTTTATCACTCAGTTTTTTTACCTGTGCCATTTGCATGTTATATACATTTGAAATTAATTTCAAGTAAATGCAAATTTTTAGCAATTGTGCAAAAACTCTCTACTTGATGCCATATAAACATATGAGTGGAATTTTGAAAACTCAATGTTCTGTACCAATTTTACTTTTTAATTTGATCTTCTTTTTTACTTTCCTTTTTTCTTTTCTTTTCTTTTTGTGACTGCACAAAGACTTTTATTTTTATTTTTATCCAATCATTGGGATAAATTTTCAAAAATTCTTTCACATGCATGTGAGAAATATATTTAGGAATTTATAGAATTAATTTCATGATTTTTAAAGAAAAGTAATTTTTTATATCCATTTTGGATCTAGCTTATTTTATTTTTATACTTAACATTATCAGATATTTGATATGAAAAATCAAAAAATGTTGAGATTAAGGATGACAATTTTTTCCCACTCCGCTTCACAATTTTCTTTATCGTTCCGTGCAAATTTTTCGGGCCCCAATGAGGAATGGGGCAGTGACAGATTTTATATATTTATATGTATATAATATATTATTTAATATTAAAATTTATATAGAAAACTTTAGAAAATGGTTTGATGATGGTGCAGAAAGTGACTTGTGTTTTCATTTGTTTTGGTCTTTTTTTTTTGTCTTCTCAACTTATTTGGCAAATCCAATTCTTTCAAAAATCTCACTTTTGCCACTATCTTTTGCCACTATCTCGCTTATTTCTCTCCAGAAAGCCCAATTTAATCACATTCTCTACTTTGCCCTTCATATTTTCCTACTTTGCACATCTGTACTATACTAGCATATCACCCGTACTATGTACGGATTGTCTTTACAATTATCTATATATGTGAATTGTGTTTTTTAAATATTTTCTTCTTTTTTTTTAAATGTCTTCTTTTTTTCATTTTTTATATTATATTAAAATTTAATATTTTGATAATAATCATATGTGCTGGACTTTTTAAGGAATTAAATGTCTTTTTTTTTATTATATTATATTAAAGTTTAATATTTTGATAATAATCATATGTGTTGGACTTTTCAAGAAATTTTTTTTATGCTTGTTCTTAATGCATTAAAGTGTTATTATGAGGGATAATAATCATATATGTTGGGACTTTTCAAGGAATTCATATGTATTGAATTTCAAAGAATTTTTTTTATGCTTGTTCTTAATGCATTAAAGTGTTATTATGAGGGTAAGACTTGGGAGTTGGGAAAAGTTAATAAATGTTAAGATTTTTATTTTTTTTAAATCAAGAAATTTTGATTGTGAGATTGGAGCTGTGAATTGTGGTTTTAATTTTTTTTTAAATGTCTTTTTTTTTCATTTTTATATTATATTAAAGTTTAATATTTTGATAATAATCATATGTGTTGGATTTTTCAAGAAATTTTTTTTATATTTGCTCTTAATGCATTAAAGTGTTATTATGAGGGATAATAATCATATGTGTTGAGACTTTTCAAGGAATTCATTTGTGTTGAATTTCAAAGAATTTTTTTTATGCTTGTTCTTAATGCATTAAAGTGTTATTATGATGGTAAGACTTGGGAGTTGGGAGAAGTTAATAAATACTAAGATTTTATTTATTTTTTAAATCAATCTAAATTTCCTGATTTTTTGATTTAAAAAAAAAATAAAATCTTAGCATTTATTAACTTCTCCCAACTCCCAAGTCTTACCATCATAATAACACTTTAATTCATTAAGAACAAGTATAAAAAAATTCTTTGAAATTCAACACAAATGAATTTCTTGAAAAGTCTCAACACATATGATTATTATCCCACATAATAACACTTTAATGCATTATGAGCAAGTATAAAAAGAATTTCTTGAAAAGTCCAACACATATGATTATTATCAAAATATTAAATTTTAATATAATATAATAATAAAAAAGACATTTAATTCCTTAAAAAGTCCAACACATATGATTATTATCAAAATATTAAACTTTAATATAATATAAAAAAGGAAAAAAATAAGACATTTAAAAATCACAATTCACATATATAGATAATTGTAAACACAATCCGTGTATAGCACGTGTGATATGCTAGTATACTATATATTAAGCAAAAGGGGGGTTTTAACCCCAAGGCCTGTGGGAGCTTCAATATCTCAATCTGAATTTTCTAAATTTTTTATTAAAAAAAAAAAATCTCAGCATTTATTGATTTGATCAAAATTCCCTGATCAGCATTTATTAACTTTTTTCAATCCATATTCCTACATTTATTGATTTGGTCAAAATCTCTTGATTATCATTTAAAATCCCCTCATACAAATAATTATAGGTATAATTCGTGTATAGTTACTGCAGTACCCTTTTCAACTTCTCCCATACACTATGATTAGTGATAAGATTGTTAAATTATTTTCATAAAAATCTTGAAAAACATAATTTATATATTAAAAAAAATCTAAAACAAATATAAATATCTATAATTATCCCGTGCATAGCACGGGTGATAGGCTAGTTATAATGTAATAGTAAAGAGGGTAAATTTGTCATTCTACTAAAAAAAACAAAATTACTAAATATGCTTTTTTACTTAAAAGCTGTTACAAAATTTAAAAATTAAAAATATGTTAAACAAATTAACTTCTTGTAATTAACTTTTATAAATTTATTTTTAACTAATAAACTAACTTATAAATGTTACCTTAAGAATGACCAAGGTAATAAAACGAACAATAAGGTCATATATTCATCACTGGAACCAAGGTATTAATTTGTTGTAATTGAACTTTTGTGGATGCACAAAATTCAAAAAAATAATCTTGTGTATGAGGGATTTAAAAGTATTAGTTAATAAAATTTAGGTAAATTACAATGTAACCATTTGTGATTTACTTAAATTATAAATTATTTTCTATGGTTCTAGAAATTATATTATACTCCTAAGGTTTTTAATTTCATAACAAATAGGTTTTTTTATTAATAAATTATGAAATTAATTAACAGTTTTAATAATGTTAAAATTTTATTTCAATTAATAATTCCGACAATTTTATTATTATATTAGTAAACAGTTAAAAATTTCACTTTTTCAATTAGTTCTGTTAAATAAAAAATTCTGATGGAGAGGTATTTATAATTTTTCAAATCACAGGGGACAATTTATATTTTAAGCAAATCTCAGAAGATGTATTTGTAATTTATCCTAAAATTTAGAAGAATTATACATTCTTTATAGTAAGTACTTTATAAAAAAAAAAAAAACTAAAATCGTTTGGAGAGGTTACAAGATTTTGTTGAATGAGGACTGATTCAGAACTCTAAAAAAAGAGTACTAAATCAGTTTTAATGAGCTGAAAATGTAAAAGAAAAAAAAAATCACAAATACAACCAGTACATCGTAAAGGAGTCAAGCTCATTAGAGTTTCCCCAATGCTCCCCGTATAGTGCTTCCAAGTATTTTTGTTATTTTTGCATACTATTTGCTACAAGTTTTTATCCTATTTTCTCATTTGTCTCCCAGTTATTAGTACTCGGTCACGGAATTTCATCATAATCCAAAACTCACAATGTGGTTGGACTCTCTACATCATGTGACGTTGACCCGTTTCCTGTGTTGAATCTGTTATTTCCTTGACAGATTGTCATGGCCCCAGAAAAAGTTGGGATACTGATGTATAGATCATAATAAACAGATTTATTATTTAATAAGTTTTATGAAAAAAATTTATAATAAAAAAGTCATTAATTGTAAATTTTAGTGACAATTTATAAAAGTCATGACAAAAAAAGTCACTAATCGTCAATTTTTAGCGACATATAAAAAATTGTCACAAAAAAATTATTTTTAACGACAATTTTATCAAGATTTATTTTCAATAAGATTTGATGAGAATTAAGTTTAATTATTAGGATTTATTAGTCATTTATTCGAAAAAAAGGAGGCTGGATGTGCCCCCACATTGACCAATAGAGATTAGGTTTCGTTTGACAATCATGATTAGAGTTAAATTAGTCATTAAAAAATAAAATAAATTAAAAAATTAATAAAATAAAATATCATACTTAAAATATAATTATTTTATTTTTCTACTAAAGAAAATAATGCAAACAATTTTTTTAATCCCAAGTTAAAAAAATTCTAACTCTAAAAAGCAAACTAATTTTTTTTTTTTTGTCAAATGACAACTAGAATTATTTTAGAAAGTTGATTAAAAGTTAATTTTGTGACTTTTTAATTTTTTTTAAAGAAATGTATCATAAAAAAAATAAAGAACTAATGTGATTCAAAATAAATTAAAAGTCAAAAATTAATTTTTAATTAAGTTTTCAAATTAACCCTAAATCAGTCAGTTTTGGAAAGTGAACTTCAAGAAGCATAACTTTATTGAGGTCAAGGCTTATTTTATGGGGAATCGTTGAATAGTAAGATAAGAAAAAAAAAAGAGTTAATTTCATATCAGTGAGCATTTGATAAAATATATTTAAATTAGTAAAAATTTATAAATATTACAAAGTAAAATTATAATTTTTTTTTTTATCAAATTGTAAATAATTTTTGAAAGTTTCACTGACATGTGAATTTTCCCCCCAAAAAAAGCTAAACAAATATGGAGGGGTCTCAGTGTTTAAATTAGGACAAGATATACTCAATATTTCATCTCCCTACGTATTTATTTTTGTGAATTCTAATCCACCACACATCAATGACTTGGATCGTTTATTTTGTATGTATTATAGTAAAAATTATTTATATAAAAAATTAGTTACGTTAAATAATTATAAATACGAGAATAAATCATATTTTATTTTATAAAATAAATGATTTAACTTTATAATCACATTTGCCGTTTAATTTATAAAACATAATGTGATTTGTTCATGTGTTTACAAATATCCAATGAAATTAATTTTTTTTGCATGGATAACTTTTATTGCGGACCTACGAAGTAGACGGTTCGTGTAACACCCCGAAATAATCCAACACAAATTAGGTACATTAACCCACATTCATTAAGAAATAAAGATAGATCTCCAACCCTTTTCATCATTAATCAATAAAGTGTATACAAAAGTTTTACATGCGAATTATACATTCAACGATATGAAAACATATGAATCTATAGCATGTAGAGTATCAAATCCCAAAATAAATAAAATACCCTCATGGGTTTACAATTTCCAGGGCTTAAGCCCGATTACACAAGAATAGCCTCTTAGACCCATACATGAATAGCCCTTGGCTAGCAAAATAAATCACAACAAAACAGAGAGTTATTTACTTTTCACAAAATATGTCCACGCCCTCAACTCGGCGGGATCACTACATCCTTTCCTGTACCAAAATCCCAAATGGGTGAGTATAAAGCCCCGTAGAGAATCCTTAATAAAGTATATATATTTATGCAAGATTTCCAGTATTAGATGCAAATACCATGCAATGCCAATTTAAAGAAAAAAGGAATTTCTTTACATGCCTTTTTGAAAGTCACCATGTTCAACAATAGTTTGAAATCTCCCCAATTTAGAAATTACAATTTTATTCAATGGAGCGGTAAATACGACTAAGGTAATCTCTAGGTTGGTGTCTACAAGTAGGCTTATCAAGCACTACCAAAAACCCTACTTTACCGATTGCCAACCGGAAGGGAAGTGGTACCTCATCTGCGAGTGTTTTCGGTCTTTCACCTCGGACACTCAGGCCAACTTAATCAATTCCATCTACACCCCCTATCCGGATTTACCAATGTATTTACCCTATAAACATTTCCATGGTTTCATTTCGCAATATTTCATTCTTAGTGAAAGTTCCAAATTTCAAATCAATGATCATGACATGCAAGGTTTTAGAAGAGCCAATGCAACAATTATCTATACTACATCATGTTTTTCTACTTTCAACGAAAATTCCAATAAATGTTTCATAAGTTCATGACTTCCATTTCCTCTTTTCAATGCCATTCCAATCGATGGCCAAAAGTTGCTATCATTTATCAATATATATAACAATGAACCCACAATTCATATACTTCCATCATTTTAACCATTTCAAAACTACAGCAAATGTACTTACCCAAAAAAAAAAAAAAAACTATAGCAAATGTTTGGACAATAACTTCAATTCCCAACAATTCTCATATATCATGGAACTCAACCATGTGCTATTTCATAACTACATATGTATATGCATATAACCAAAAAAGTTCAAGTGAGGTCTCCAAACCCTCATTCATCAAGAAGTTGTCACATTTACAACAACAATATGAAATTCTCACTCACTCTTTTCATTAATTCAAGAAAAATCCATTAATCCCTACATTATTTCCAAAACCCCCAATTTCTAGGTTTTTCACAAAAACCCCAACATTTCCTCATCCATTTACAAAACCTCATTAAATAGCTCAATCTCAACTCATATGGTTCAACATTTCAAGAAAATTTTTTAAAAAGAACAAAAGATGGACTTTTTCTACACTACCATCAATTTCTTGAGCCAAAAACCCATTTTCAAAATCAACAAAGGAGAGTTCTCCAAAAATCAATCAAAAACTTGCAAAAACATATATATAACTCTAAGTAATTCCCTACCTCAAGTTTGTTGAAAAGATGAGATGAAAAATCCCGAAATTGACGGTGTTGAAATGTGATCTCCACTGCACACAATGTAGCTCTCAAGAGGCTCTACAACTTTGATAAAGAAACTATGGACAAATTTTTAATGGATGAAGAAAAACCAAGGATTTGATCTTGTTTTAGTGTAGAAAATGTAGAGAGAAGGGAGATAACAGAGTTTTTAGAGAGAGAGAGGTGTAATAAAAGTGAGATACAAACAGCCCAAAGAGAAGGAAAAGCTGAAAATTCGGCTTCACCTACCACCACACGTGCGGCACCCATGCTTGCACATGCAGAGCGTGCCTTCTGCACGTGCGGCCTTCATCCCCACACGTGCGGCCCTCCCTCTCCCGTACCTGCTGCCTCAAGTGCTTTTATAGCAGTGAGCACCCAGCCTTCTCCCCTGTTTTCCGAACGTGTGGCCTAACCTCCCGCACGTGCTGCCCTCTTCCGCACATGCAGCCTGGTTCCTTACTCCAGAAATTTTCTGGCTCGACTCTAGAATCTCCGGACTCGACCGTGCACCCTCCGAAACAAGAGAAAAACAAACTCGGAATAAACAATGACAAGAATTTGAGAAAAGACTTCCGGACACAACAAACCCAATGAAAACAAAAGTGAAATGACGTATAACGAAACTGGTCATCACAGTTCGTATGATCAATGTCGGTCTAAATTGGAGTGCATAAAAAAAGTATAGAAAAGTATGAAGAGATAAAGATACGGAAAATAACTAATCTTATTTGAATTGTATTTCATCACACACACTTCTCATATTTTGTTAGTTTTTTTATTCTATACTCTGAATTATAATTTTTTTCACCAGTGTTGAACATAATTTTTTTTAATTGGTTTTTGTTATTCATTATTTTGATTTGTTATTCATTATTTTGATCAATCAACAAAATATAATTATGAATATGGACAAATTGGGCTACAATCAGTCATCTCTTTTAAGAAGGATCGACTCTCTATTAGTTTAAACTTCTGCACTGTATTATATGAAATTAAGGTTTTAGAGGTAAAAATTTAGAAACTAAATCATTTTTTAAAGGAATATTCTTATCACCAAAAATGTTACTATTTTATTTTTAATGATAAAATTGGATGTTTAGTGATGAATTACTAATTTTTGAGATAAAAAATTATCTTAAAAAATAAGTCCTTTTTGGACCAAGTTATTATGTCCCTAAAAGTGTATTTAATAGCAATATTTTTAAAATTTTGTTTTTAAAAACTCATTTTTTAACTTTTCAGGACGACCTTTTGACGACTGTACTTATGACAACTGAAATCAATCTCTAAATATTTTTTGCAACAAAATTTATACTTTTAGAGGAAAAAATTTAACTTCTAAAACTCTTATATGTTGTGTAGTGTTTCATTAAAAATTTAATAATTTGAATCTTTTCTCTTGTGTGTAAATTTTATTCCCAATATATTTGTTTGAAATTTTCTTCTCTTAGTTTGGCTCTTTTATTTTGTTTTTGTGTTAATTTTTATGGTAAATTACAAATACACCTCCTGAGGTTTGTTTAAAATACGAATTGTTCCCTGTAGTTTGAAAATCCTCATTGTCAGAATTTTTTATTTAACAGAATTAATTGAAAAAATGAAATTTATAACTGTTCACCTATACAATAATAAAATTATCTGAATTATTAATTAAAATAAAATTTTAACATTATTAAAAACTGTTAATTAACTTGATAATTTATTAATAAAATGAACTATTTGTTATGAAATTAGAAACCCCAGGGAGCATAATGAAATTTCTAGAACTACAGGAGTTAATTTATAATTTAAGTAAACTTCAAGGGATGTGTTTGTAATTTACCTTAATTTTTATCTTCATTATAATTGTAATTGATGGATTGACTCACAGAGTTTAAAGTATACACAAATGGCTAATTGAATTAGCTTAATTAATTTTTCAATTAGTTCTTGTAACATAATAAATCTCAATTAAAATAGTGAATTTTAATATTTATAAAAAAACCCAATTAGAAAAAATCTGTCTTGATCAATTTTAGAGAGTGGATCAACAAAATCCAACTCGCCTACAAGTCCATGGAAATCCCACGAACTGACTTTTTTTTGGCTTTTCGGTTTCTTTGGTTTTTTTGCCGGTCTTTCCCATTAGCAAAAGCCCTCTAATACAAGTCAAACCTCACTAATTGATGGAAAAGTCCGAAGCCAGACACATTCATTCAAAAAAAAAAAATTTGTGTGGGTGTTTGTGTGATGAAAATTTCTGTAATATAAGATTTATATGTAGAATAAATTTAAATTATAATATAATAATTTTAGATAATTTTTGAGTAGTTAAGTTTGAATTTATGATATTATTGTTAATTGATAGGTGGTGAAGTGAAATGATTATTTTATTATAATATTTATTTTTTATTTCAGTGATTAAAAAAATAATAAAATATAGTGTGTTATAATGTGATTATTATTTGGATGCATATGACAATTGTGAGGCTAAATGTCATAAATGTCATAACTAAAAATATATATATATAGTTATAACCAAATATCATATAAAATATAATGAAAAACTCTTTAAATTATAATTAAAATAATATTATAATCAACATGACAATGATTCATAACTAATTCTACACTACAACAAATTTGGGATTTAAAGACGAAATAAATTTGTCCCAACATGTATACATTTCCTCACCCAAACTAATTACAATGAAAACTTTTCGTCACCCATTTTGTCGCCAAAGCGTCGTCGCTAAAGGGTCTTAGAGACGAAAAAACAAATTCGTCACTAAAAAGGATAAATTTGTGACGATTTTTTTTTTTGGTCTCCAATACACTCTGTTGGGAACATACTTGTAAGTAATTAGCGATAAAATATTTTGTCATTAAAGAAAGAAATTAAAAACAAAAGTGTTTTGTCATAAATATAAGAAATAGATAGGAAATAATTTTGTCGCGTTTAATATAAACGAAGACGAAAATTTCTTGTCAAAGAAGTTATCAATAGAGACAAAAACAAATTCATCATTAAAAATGATGAAATAATTTCAAAAAAAAATTAGTCACACATTGAGGGTAATAGAGACAAAATGTGACAATATTTTTCGTCATGACAAATTCATTTAGCGACGAAATAAAGAATTCATGAAAAAACTAATCATCCACCTAAGCCAAATAAGGGACGAAAAAACCTTCTTTAGGGATAGAAAATTTTGTCACTAATTCCATAATATTTTTTTCCACATTATATACCTATTTTATCAAAATCTGAATTTTAGTTCAACAAATATAACCCTGTTTATGTTGAAACCTGTTTAATATAACAATTACATCACAACTTAACCTAACCTGCTATCAACACATTTACGAATTAACAAAATGAAAATATCCATTCATCATTACAAATAATTTCATCATAATACAATAAAATAGTGCAATATTCACAAAATATTCAAAAGTTATAACTATTGCAATTTTACTAAATATCCAACAATAACTAGTGCAGCTCCACAAAGTATGTGTATCTTTATCAAACAAAAATGAACATTCAAGCAAATTACATCATTATTGCACATCAAAAATGCCACCCCAATACAATCTGCAAAAAAATAAATAAAAATCTTTAGTAATTAATCAATTATACAAAAGATTAAAAACATTAGTAACTAATCAATTTACAATTAGATCAATTATACAATTTATCCCTCTAACAGACTTTTTTTTCGAGATTATGAGAAAAAAAAAATTAATTTTAAGGCTAATTCACAAATGGTGCATCCCATTAATGTGCCGTAAGTTCATACAACTTTATAGTGGTCCCTCCTAAGGTGTTTCTGTTGGTTCTTGTACAAATATGCGGTTGTGTGATAATTTAGCCTTTCGACGGCTTTTTTTGAAGCTTTAAGTATAGAGAAAAAAATATTTTTTAGACTAATTCACAATTTATACATCACATGTACTTATACAAATTGGATATCCCATGCATGTTTCCATTACTTCCTAATTCTTCAAACATATATTCTTTTATAAAATTTGTTATATTAAGGTTAATATACCTTACCAAGAAGTATGTCCACTTATGGATGAGTTCTCTCCACTTCCAAAGTGTCTAATGAATGCTTTGGTCCTCAAAAAGTTGAGAACATCAGCCATTATCTCCCCTTGCTTTCTTCCTACCCTCTTCAAGATCTTCTATTTTATTGTTCTACATTTGTATTTGTTCCTTTTGTGTTTCTATTTGTATCTCAAGGCACTTCACATAATCATTTGTTTCAGCATATATGGTAGTGGTCCTCCTAATAGAGGATGAATGTCTCATGCCAAGTCATTTCATATAGCCAGACCTTGGCTTTAGGACTTTGATTTACAACTTTTCTGCAGTCAAAGGGGTTGATCCCGGCTGTGAGAGGTGATCAGCCTGTGTCTGTATCATATTTTCCCATCACATATTAAAAAATTAAATAATTATTAGAAAATTAAATAAGATTATAACAAATAGTATTCTAAAATTTTGTTAATAAAAATTGCAATATATACTCACACAATTACACTGAGTTTTAGGCGAGATCCACACATGTTTTTTCTCATTATAGTGAGTTTCTTCGTAGAACTCTGCTAGATCAGGTAGCATCTTCTTTTCTCGTGCCTAATTTGATAGACCAAATATTTAATAAATAAAGCTAAGAATCTAATATAATTCTTAAAGTGCAAGGATACGCACCAGTTTTTCTACTCTAACAGGGATTGACCTAGAACTACACTTATGTTTTGTATACATCTTTTCTCTGTTCGTGATGTTGGCCTTTGATTGTTCCTATAAGGAAGAATGACCAATATAACAATGAAATGTATCATTAGTAAGACAAATATGCTAGCTTTTGATTGTTCCTGTAAGGAAGAATGAACCAATATAACAATGAAATGTATCATTAGTAAAACAAATTTAATACTTGATAATAAAGGAATTGCATTGTTCCTCTCTATCCTTTTCCTATATATCATTTCAACTTAAAAGATATTTCAAATTATTCACTAGTATCATTCAATTCTTTGAAAAATAAATTAGACGACTTGTTGAGATTTCATCATAAGATGGTTTTTCTGGGTGAAAAAAGAAAAACGAGTAGTTTACATTAGGGGTGCAACTCGGGCGGGCTCAACCCGAGCAACCCGTGCCCAGCCCGAGTTTTTTTAGGGCTTGGGCAACAATATCTTGTAATCTGGACGGGCCTGGGTAGATTTTTGATGTTCGAATTGTAATTCAGGCCGGGTCTGGGCAAAGTCAGTGGCTAACCGAGCAACCTGAACCTGGGTTACATTTAATATATTATATAAATTATATAATATATGTATAAATTAAATAGCTAGCCCTTAATTTTTTATTTTTTATTTTGGGTGGTCTTTGGCCCTTGGATTAGCATATTTTATTTGGACCATTAGATTAAAACTAAAAACAATACCCTACCTTAGCTATTCTTTCTTCCCTCTCTCTCAGACTCTCATTTTATTTCTTCATAAGAGTTGAAGAATGGCGGACGACGAAGACGACGCCACGAACAACAACACCGCCACCCTTTCAATAAGCTTCGATGCCACACAAAATTGGTAGATCCCTCTCTGTATTTGTGCTTCAATTTGTCTATTTTTGGTCACTCGTCGTTCGATTACCACTCAAAATTAGTGATATTGATTTTAAAGGACTTTGGACTAATTCCATTTGGATCTGGTTGAAGAGCATTGTAAAATCAATTTGGGAGTTGCAACAGTAGAGCTTGCACTTGCCAATTTTCTTTGCTCATTTGATTAAGAATTACCTGCTGAGATGAAAATTAAAGATATTGATACTAATATCAATCCTGGTCTTACAATGCATTAGAGAAATGCTCTTTTTCTAATGCCTATGAACTACTCTGTTTGTTGTATGAAATAATGAAGCATTGTTTGTTGCCTTGTGAATTTAATTTTATATGTAGCAGTGTTTATGGCTGGGATGATGTTTAAGTTTGTTGTATGGACTAATGGACTTATGTATATTATGAAGCACTATTTGTTGTATGAAAAAGTTCAGAAGTTGTTTCTTGCCTTGTGAAATTCAGACAATTCGGGCTAACCTGAGTTCAAATTATGAAGCTTGGTCCGGGCTTGGACAGCCATGCTCAGGTTGATGGTCGGGCTTGGGCGGGCCTGGGCACTGCCAAACACAATTCGGGCTAGGCTTGGGCAAACCTCCAACCCGACCGAACCCGCCTAAGTTGCACCTCTAGTTTACATCGTTCACAAATAGGGGGCATATAAACATGGGTAAGATAGATTGTGAAAAAATCCATTTACATTTCACAAGATATGGAACAATTACTGATACCAAACTCATAACCCTTTCTTTCTTCCATAACTCTATGAAATCTAAAGTTCTATCTCAATACCTTGCATTAGTTATTCAGCTAGTTGCTTACCATTATCATGAAACTTCAGACCAAACCCAAGAACAAACAGAAAATACAATCATAGAAACTAAAATATTAGTTCTTTATTCTAAGATGTGAAAGATGCACTTTAAGGAACCAAAAACTAATCTCCTATTACGTGAGCCTTCCAATCCATGTTTAATAGTTTCCCTTTCTCATTTTCCCACTTATTTGGTTTTTATTACATTCCACTTACATGCCTAGAAGATAAAGGGAAAATAATACATATGGAATTTCACAGCAAACTGATTGTGTTCTTTCTAGTTTTTTTTGGAATCTCTTCCTATCTAATCAAATTCTTTCTTCGCTGATATAATAAAAAAGATGAAAATGTTACCAGAAATTCTTTAGTGTTCCACTTTTTATCAATAAGATCTATCCACTTAATAGGATCGATATCCTTCGATGGGTGGTTTCTTGCATACTCCTCCCCTTTAGCCTCCTTCAGCTCCGTGAATTGTTTGTGCAGCCTATAGGTATGGTTACTTAATCTCCGACCAAATTTTGTGTTCATTTCCTTCTCTATATCAATAGGGTCTCCTTATAAATCAAATTGATCTTACAAAAAAATAGATAAGTCATAGATAATTCCTATAAAAAAAATAATAATTACGATAAATAATTAAGATTTGTAACCTATTATAAAGATGAGTAAAATGTCCTATAATAGAGTAGACAATGAACTTACATTCAAGCGTTGAAACATCGCCTCCTTGACGGATATATCAACATACTTCCACCTATGAACACTTGGATCTGGTAAACATGTTTGCACTTCTACACCAATCTTTGAGGCTAGTTTTGAGGCATAGTCCCCTACGGGTGCCCGAAATTCTAGAGGGATGGGTATGTTAAGCTTTCCATTTCTATCAACAAGGCCTTGAACCTCTTTGCCTCTAGTCGGGCCACGAACACGCGTACTAGCTGATATTGTGAAGCTATAATATTGAAATAGTATGTGAACAAATTTAATTAAGATCTCAAATCAATGTAAATAAAGAGTTTGTCTTACCAATAGTATTACTAGCAGTCACCTCAAGTTTAGGCTCCACATTGAGAGGTGGTGATGGATGGTTAGCCACCTCAGGATGTGAAGAGGTATCCTCCTCTTCTGATGCGTGGGTCAATGCCTCAAGATGAGATTGTGAACGGGCTGTTGATGGTATCTCTAACAGCTGAATAAAATAATAAAAATGAATATATGTACAAAGATATACATGTCTATGTGTGTATGAATTGAAAGTACCAAGCAAGAATATATTTCATAATGCATAAATGTATAGTACCTCATGCTCAAACGAATCATAGGATTTAGAGTCACTGCCATCTTCGGCTTCTGATGGTCGATAATCCTCGTCATTTTCCTCAATTGGTATTTGTTTTTCCTTCCTCAATTTCTTTTGTTGAACCGCAGCCTTCAAACAAGTTATTATATTCTTCACTCCTAGAGCATTCATTCTCTTACGGTTTTTATTAATTGTCTTCATTCTTTGTTTTTTATAGTTCGTTACCTTCTTAGTTGCGGTACTTGGTTTGGTCAACTGTTTTTTTGTAGTGTCCATTTTGCCCAACTCTAAAGCATAATTGAACATTTTTTTGGTAGATAAGCATAATTCAACATTAGATGTAAAGAAAAGATAATTATATATTTCTATACATAAAGCATAAAGTAACAACAATCTCAACAAGTGGATATGTCATATAGGCTTTAAATCATTGAAATATGGCTAGAGTGAGATAGATGATTTTTGTTTTTACCTTTTAATTATAAAGCCATCAGACACATAATATGACCAATCAATGATAAACCTACATAACAATGGATGAACCCCACAACTGAAATTCAACTACATTAATTAAGAATAATGCTCATATAGAAAGTGCAAAATAACTACAAATCCTAGTCCACATCAAGATCCATATCGTAATCCACATCAGGTTCGTCATACTCTTCATTTTGTTCGTCAACTTTATTCTCTATCATTATTTCATCAGACGACCTAACCCTTATAACAACTTCTGCTTCAACACCATCTCTATAACATTGAACATTAGGGCCGATGTCAATTGGAAAACATCGGTAATATTTTCTTGTTGGAACACATCATTTTCTTCTGGTTCATCCGATGATTCTCCGTCACCTACCTCTGGTACATCAAAGACACCCCTATGTTGCACTCGTTGAACGACTTGCCAAGGTTGTCCCCATTTAGTATCGTTTAGGTAAAAGACTTGCTTAGCCTGGCTAGGCAAGATGAAAGGGTCGTATTGATACCACCGACTTGTGACATCAATACTTATGCAATAATCATTGCTTCGCAATTTTCTACTTCGACCTGTGTTTCCTGTGTTGTACCATTCACACTAGAACAATACAACTTTGTTATGACACATGTACTCCAATTCCCAAACATTGCACAAGTGACGATAAAATTCATGCGTCACTCCCTCATGATCCCCTTCCGTAAGCACACCACTATTTTGACTCTTACGGCGATTGTCTATTTCTCTTGTATGGAACCGTACGCCATTGATTATGCAACTTGAGTACTATTTTACTAGCAAATTCGGACCATTCGCTAACGACCATAAATCATTGGTTGCCTCTGGTGACTTTTCTTCTCTCAATATATTTATCTATAATCACATATAACGTGCATCAAGATAGTAAAAATAAATTAATAAATGATCAAATCTTATACAAAATTTTAATCATGTCTTAAAATTGAAAATTCCTTACCCGCTCTTTGAACCACTTGGGAAACTTTTGTTGTTGTATACGGGTTATGTCTTGGTCAGATGGAGTCTATAATAGATTTTTGTGTATCCTACTTGTAGACACTCCATTTTTGACCGACCTTAAGACTCAGATGTCATCGATTGAGCGCTCGGTGATTGCGCATGTTGTGCTCGTTCGAGTTTCTGGAGTTTTCGGCGGAGTGCCTCGCCTCTGGGCCTCTGAACTCTTTGTGTTTTGGCTCGGTTTGTGAACCAAGCCTTGTTGACTCTGCCTGGAGGGAGAGAGAGGTCTGGGAGACCACTTGTTTGTGGTTGTAGACCACTTTTCCCTTTTGGAGACTAGTTTTCGATTTTTGGAACCTTCGGCCGCACGCCTTGTCTCGGGACCGCTTAACGTTCTCCGTTTGGCTTGGTTTTTGAACCATGCCTTGTTGACCTTGCCTAGAGGGACACTGTGGTTTGGGAGACTACTTTTTGTGGTCGTAGACCACTTTTGCCTCGTGGACCACTTTTGGTGTTCGTAGACTAGTTTTCGAGGCTTCCGCTGCGCGCCTCGACCCCCAGACTTTCGTCTTGCATCCTTTTTGATTTGTTTTTGGCACAAACCTTGTTTTCCTTGCTTGGAGGGTGGAATAAGGGTGGGAGACCAATTTTTCCCCTTGGAGACCACTTTTCCTGCTTGCCAGCCAGTTTTCTGGTCAGCCAACTGGTCTCCTTGGTCTTTGGACCATCAAAAGTGGTCGGCCACCACACCATTGGCTTACTTTCAGTGTGCAGACCACCTTTCCACCATGGTTGACCACTTTCTTCCCTAGCCGACCACTTCCACTGGTCGGCCGACCAGTGTAAGTAGCTGGCTGACCACTTCAAGTGGTCGGTAGCTTTCCAGCACCTTTTTGGAGATATTTCCTAGCCAGTTGTAACAGCTGGAGGGCACAGAAACCATCCTCCATACACGTGTATGGAGGGATGGCTTTAGGCCTTAAGCTTGTTCAACAAGCTTAACCTTTGGTTCTCTATAAAAGAGAACCTCCCCCTCTTGCTTTAGGTTCAGAATTTTGTGCTTGAGCTATACATATCATCTATATCTATAATCCTCAATTTCTCTCTTGTTTTGTGCCTTAAAGTGACTATTCTTCACACTTTTGCACACAAACACATAGTGAAACACCACCCTTTTGTTGCTGAGGTATCTTGAGGTTGGTTTTGAAGTTTTTGGACTGGTTTGAGCACTTCAAAGCTGCTGGAGTTGCAGCTTTGAAGTTGTTCTTCAAAGGTGAGTCAACTAGCCCTTTAAAGCTTTATTTTGATTAAGCTTTTGGACCTATTTGCATGCTTATTTTGGCTTGACTTTAAACCAAAAAAAGCTTTAATTTTACATGCTTGTGATGTTTGTTTAAGGCCTTGTTGGTGTTGGGGATAGTCTACCCGCTCTTAGGCCTTGTTTGGCTTTGTTTTGCACCATCACTTTAGGCCCTTGAGATCACTTTCTCTTGGCCTTTTAACCACTGAAATCCAACAGATTTTTAGTGGTAAAACTTGTGTTTTGAAGGCTTAAATAGGAGAGGGTCATCCCTTCTCCTTGTATCTTGGATGCTTGCTTTATTAGCCTCATGTTTGAGCATGTCTTCTTAGCATGTTTTGGCCATATCTCAGCATGTTTTTGGTGTTGTTTTGCCATGCCTTAGGTCTGTTTTGGGTTGGCTTGATGGCCCCATGCATGTTCCATGCACTTGTAGTGCATTTCCATTTATTAGCCTAACATGCACCTTGCTTTTGGACCATTATTCTAACATGTTTTGGCTTAACTCTAAGAAGCTTTTGTCCATATTTTAGCATGCTTAAGCTCTGATTTGTGTTGTTTTGGTCATGCATGCATTGCTTTGTATAGCCATGGTTCAATCTTGCTCACTGGCTTTGTGTATTGAGTCCATTAGCATGCATTGCTTGGACTATTTCATGATTTGGCATCATTTGAAATGTGATTTCAGTCCATGTAGTATGTTCATACACTTGCATTTGTCACTCTTTCAATGCTTTGAAGGGTCGGTCCTTTATGCCTTAAACATGAGCCATTGTGTATACCTTCATGCCTAAGCTTGCGAGCTATCATTTCAGTATGTTTTTGGGGTTATTTTGCCATGATATAACTCTAATTTTTGTTGGCGAAGCCATCTCATGCTTGGTCTTAGTAGGTGTAGTGTAATTCTCCCTTTTGGCCTCGCATATTCCATACTTCATGCTCACCATGCTAGCTTATTTTGGCTTCCTTCCATACATGTTTTAGCATAATTTTGACATGCTCTAGGACTATTTTGGGTTGTATTGGCCATATGCTTCATGTATTGCATAGCTGTAGTGCAAATGCCTATGCTAGTTTCAAGCTTTGAGCTTCATAGCATGCTTCATTTGTAACATGTACATGATTTGGCATCATTTAACATGTTATTTCAGAGCATGTAGCATTGCCATGCTCCCACTTCTTTCACCCTTTGAGTGCCTCTAAGGGTTGTGCATTGTTGCCTTGCTTATGGCCTAGTGTGCATGCATGCATGCCTAGGCATTTGAGCCCCCATCTCAGCATGTTTTGGTCCTTGTTTTGACCTATTTGAGCTCTGTCCATGGTTGGTTCATGCATTTGTGCCATGTATTGCATGCCTCTTGTGTAGTCCTCTTTGGTAGCTTTATGCTTTAAGGACCCTAGCATGCCATGCTTATGTTGATTGAATGATTTGGCATCATTTCATACCTTATTTAAGTGCATATAGTGTGGCTACACTCTTTGTTTTGTCACTCCTTGAGCACTTTTGAGAGTTATGTACTTATGCCTAATTGATAGGCCAATGCATGTGCATGCTTGTATA
Organism: Camellia japonica; assembly: GCA_030407325.1. Taxonomy (NCBI): domain Eukaryota; kingdom Viridiplantae; phylum Streptophyta; class Magnoliopsida; order Ericales; family Theaceae; genus Camellia; species Camellia japonica. The sequence continues at coordinate 80,753,414 of JAPPVO010000031.1, forward strand.
TGCTTTTGAGCCTTCATTACTTAGCATTATGGCCACTATTTTGGCATGACTGAGGTCCGTCCATATTCGGTTTAAATCCATTGAGTATGTTTGTTTACATGTTATGCACATGCTTATGTTGCCTTGCATTGTGTATGCATGCCATTAGCATTGATAGGTTGCTTATATTGCATTGCATTGTGTATGCATGCCATTAGCATTGATAAGTTGTTCATGTTGCATTGCATTGTGCATGCATGCATTACATTGTGTTTAGAATCTTATATTGCATTGCATTGCATTGTGTATGCATGCCATTAGCATTGATAGGTTGCTCATGTTGTATTGCATTATGTATGGATGCATTACATTGTATTTGCATGCTTGAGTTGCATTGCATTTGTTTGGATTGGGTGTTAGTCCAAACACGGGAAACGAGGGATGTTTCATACTTGAAGTGATGAAACGTGCCTCAATTCTCGGTCATCGACACTCTTGATCACACATGATAGAGTTAAAGGCATTTATATGTTATATGTGCATTCATTTCACATTGATTCGTGCAATCTTGGCTTCTCGGCCATCATGCATTGACATGCGTGATTGGTGGCCCGAGGGTCGAGAACCACACTCCCTTGAGCTCATGAAATGATAGGGAGGATGGTTGTGCATACATATTTTGCAAATACATTGACATGCCCTTTCTTGTTCTCTGTTGCAGCAAACTGGAGAAGTGCAGCAAAAACTGGTCGGCAGACCAGTAAAAGTGGCTGGCCGACCACTTTTACTGGTCTGCAGCAATGGTAAGTGGTTTACAGGTGGTCTCCCACACCAACAACTGGTCGGCTATGCTCCTAGAGGTTCCTATGATGGAGTAAAAGCTATCTGGAGATTTATGCAAGGTTCTGAGAACAATTGGAAACAGAGGCAAGTTGGGGCATCGCGTTGGATTTCAGAACGAGGCGACCGAGCATGCATACACTCTTCTCCCTCATCCTGAGGACCTCTTTTTATTACTTTCCTTAGCTAGTTTATGCTTTGGTTTTGTACTTATGTAGTTAATGTGCTTAGCTATTCAATTTGTGTTGTAATAACTAGTTAGTTAGCTTGTTAGTTAATTAGCTTGTTTTGTAATAATTAGTTAACTAGGATTAGTTAACTAGCTGGCTTATAATAATTAGTTTGATTGGCTTAAATTAGCTAGTTAGCTCATAATTCGGACCCTCCGTCGAGAGGGCACACTGTTGTAATAAGCGTGCGTATGTGCGATGCATGTCTTCCAACCTCAATTTCTTTCTCCCTTTTACTTACCTGCTTTCGATGGTTAGTTTAGGGCATGTCTCAATTAGCATCCTTATGCTTGCATGCGTGCATCTATTCATCTGTATTGTATGCATCGGGCTCGGCGCATCATACTAACTGCATTGTATTTCAATACATTTACTTGAATACGTGTTCAACAGCATGTTATCAAATTGCATTCACATGACATCTTAGAATAGCCAAGCCTATCTTAGTTGCATTTTTGTATGTATTGCATTAGCCATCTTAACATGAACTAGGATCATGCATGATTTCTAACTAGTTCTCTGTTTTGGCTCGGAGTACACTGTGAGTGTTTACGCTTTAGCATACTGCATGTGTGTATATTGTCATCTTAGCATGCTTGCCATGAGGCTAACTACTTAAGTGATTAACTGCTTGAATGCCTGTGGGTGAAGGTTGGATTGCTTAAATTGGAATAATTCATCAAAATGTGTGTTTTAAGCCCACTTGAGGGTGGCAAAATCCAAGACTTAGCCTACTTGCGAGTAACACCTCTAAACCGTTTTCAAACAAACGAATATGAAATGTTTTGTTCCAACTTAGGCAATCTAGTCTATACTTGTATACTGTGCGCATCACATAGTAATTCTAGGTTAATAACCGAAATAAGAACACATGTGTTTTCAAAAACAACATATCATGTTAGTAAAGGCCGATCCTTTGATCGAGCGAGCGGGGGTGCTCATTGCATGACCTTCCCCTCTTGTACCCAAGTTCCCGAGCCGAGGCAACTTTGGTGATGACGGACACGTGGCCTTAGGCACGAGTTAGGGTTTTCTAAATTTCTCAAAAATAAAACATTTAGGTGGCGACGCTGTATCTGGCAAAGCAGTCCATGTTTGGCACTTCTTTATTAAAATCGATTTTCCAAAACGATTTGCTAGATTTGGACTCTTTGGTGATTTATCGGTCTCACATTGCACTTTGTGAGATTAGATTCAGAACCATGACACGAGTCCGAACTGTAGTAGCTAAGAACAAATGATTCGCGTCCTCGCACGCGGAGCCGGGAGTTCTCGGGCTGTCTACACTACTCAAAAGAATATGATTATTATGTAGTGCTAACTACATTAACAAAGCTAAGAATACACATATTTAAATGAAAAACATACTCTAGATACTTCTCTATCTCGGGGCTATTGTTCAACAAGAACCAATGAGCCATATCACGATATTCTTGTGACATATCAGCATCCCTTGTGATTAGGCCAATAGAACGGGCAGTTTCTGTGAATATAGTCAACCCTTTGCGACGTTTGCCACGATCTTGATTTCATTTGGGTTGATTATGCACTATTGCAATCGCATGAACATACATTGAACAAAAAGTAATGCACTCTTTAACAATGTAAGCCTCTGCGATTGAACCTTCTGGCCGAGCTCAGTTTGTAACAAACTTTTTTAAAGCTTTGAGAAACCTTGAAAAGAGAATTAGTTAAGAGCAAGGTTACACATGCAACATATAATTACGAACCTTTCAATCCGGTACATCCATCGATATTGCACCGGTCCTCCAAGAATAGCCTCATGCGGCAAGTGAACGACCAAGTGAACCATCACATCAAAGAAGGCTAGAGGAAAGATCTTTTCAAGCTTGCATAATATGTGTACTATATGTTCCTCTAATTTCTCAAGTTCATTACGACGCAGTGTTCTTGAGCACAAATCCTAGAAAAAACTACCTAGCTCGAATAATGTTTTACTAATCTCTTTGTCTACGTAACCACGAATCCCAATTGGAAGAATTCGTTGTATAAGTACATGGCAGTCATGACTTTTCAAGCCTGTTAATTTACCATTTCTCGCATTCACTGATCTTGATATGTTTACAGCATAGCCATCTGGATACTTCACTGATTTCAAGAATTCAAAGAAACCCTCCCTCTCTTTAAGGGTCAATGAAAAGATTGCCCTAGGTTTGACATAAGTTCTATCAAGATGACATGTTAACCACAACTCTTTCCTTATACCCATATCTTCCAAGTCCATTCGTGTTTTGTTGGTGTCCTTGTTCTTTCCATCAATGCCTAACATAGTTCCAAAGTTATTTTCACTAAAATTCTTCTCGACGTGCAGGACATCATTGTTGTGTCAAAGCTTCCATTTCTTCTAGTATGGTAACTCATACAAGATGCTTACCTTTATCCAATTTGGTGCCTAGCAGAGTCTTTTCTTGTTTCTTGGATGCTTCCCATGTGTGACACATGTCACTCTGTCCAATTGCTCTAATATCTTTTCCACTGGTAACTCTAAAGATCTCTTTCATTTCTCATGCTTACCATTGTAAGCCTTACTCTTTCTCCTTTCAGGGTCGTTTTATGGCAAGTAGTATTGATGGTTAGTGTATGCAGCCTTACCTTTCAAGGATTGAAAATATGGTTCATCATTGCAAGTGTAGCAAGAATAATGACCCTTTGTTCTCTATCCAGATATGTCACCAAATGCAGGCCAATCATGTACAGTCCACATCAAAGCTGCACACATCTGGAAAGACTCACCAGTTAAGTAATCATAAGATAATGCACCATTTTCCCACAACTCATTCAACTCATCTACCAGAGGTCTCATGTAGACATCAATATCGATTCCTGGTTGTGATTCTCCAAGAATAAGTAATGACATCATAAGAAAGGGATCTTTCATAACCAACCAAGGTGGCAAGTTATAAGGAATGAGTACTACAGGCCACAAACTATATGAGTTGCTCATGTTCCCGAAAGGATTGAACCCATCAACAGCCAACCCTAGTCTCACATTTTGAGGCTCCAGGGCAAACTGAAGATGTTGCGCATCAAATTCCTTCCACTCATCACTATCTGTAGGATGCCTCAATACTCTGTCATATATACATTTGTCCTTGTGCCGTGTCTTGTCTTCAGCAATCTTCCTTGACATGTACAATCTTTTCAACCTTGGTGTCAATGGGAAGTACCGCAACACCTTATGGGAAATCTTCTTACCCCTGCCACGATTGATCTTGTATTTGGATGCCTTACATTTTGGACATTATCCAACCCTGCATTTTCCTTCCAAAAGAGTACAAAATCATTTATACAAGCATTAATTAACTCATATAACAAGCCCAAATCATGAAGTATTTTCTTAGCTTCATAAAATGACTTTGGAACCAAATTATCTTTCGGTAAAAGTTTTGTTAAAAACTCCAACAGTGTGTCAACTGAGTTATTGCTCCAATGGTTTGTTACCTTCATATTAAGCAGCTCGATGAAAAACTTCAACAGAGTGTAATTTGTACAACCTAAGTACACCTTATGTTTGGCATCATTCAATAGTTTATCAAACGTTTGTACTTCCTAATTCTGGGGTGCATTGTTGGGTTCTCCTCTTATTCGATCTTCCACTAAGGCATCAATACCACCTAAAACCTCTTCTTCATCAATTGTCATTTCATGGTGAGCCTCATTTGATACACGTGGTTCGGCTCATGCCAAATAGTGTACATTTGCATAATCCCATATTGAAGCAAATGAATTTGCACATTTTGAAGATTTTGGGAATAATAGTTCACACAGTTCAAACATGGGCACGGAATTTTACCTTCCTGGTCAACAACTGCCATAAAAAGCATCATGTGTACTATTAACCTATTCCATTTAGGAATGCACAATGTGTATTATACAAAGAAAATCATACGACGTCGTCTATCTCTAATAAATTTCATGAGTATCTTTCCTTAGTTCTTCAAGTATATAACATAGATTGAGATGGAACATATTTAAGTAGTAAAGTTGCAAAGTACAATGTAGACTAATGTATTTTCAAATTGTGAATTTGGCCATCTAAGAAAAAGTTTTTTTTTTGGTAATTAAGTCATAAATAGAATAGCGAAAACCCTACTACACAGCTACCAAACCAACTAAACTAAGCTACGAGAAAAACAACTAACTACAAGAAAGCCATACAAGGAAAAGCAACAAAGAATAAAGAAAAAACAAAAGGAGCCAAGTCAAGCATAATGACAAAGCCAAGCATTCCTAATCTTGAACAAAGAATAAAGAAAAAACAAACGGTTTCACCCACAAAGTAGTCCTAATCTTGATCAACTCATTTAAAAGATTAAACGATTCAAATGTGACACATGCATGGTATGGCTTAAATTTGGAAGAAACCCAATTGGCTAATTACACAATCAAACTTAAATTAGGCTCATACACATTAAATTACAATTATTCAGTCATGTTTAAAGTACTGAATCAGAAACTCATAACTATGTATATTTTGCAATTTCAACTCCAAATCAAGGCCCAAAAACTCTTAAAAACATGTTGAATTTAACAGTTAAGATTTAAATTTAAATAGTCACGAAGCATGCAACTACATTAAGGCCAAGTTGCACATAATAAATGATGAGGATCATTATTTGCTACGTTGTTTAATTTTTCTTGTATGTACTGGTTAAGGCTTTAATTAAGACCTTGTTGAAGTTCAATATTTAACTTGAAATAAAGATCAAACTTTCAATGTAAACTCAATTTCCATGCAAAATAAATCAAACTCTTGAATTCAAATATAATCCCATAACTTTACATTCTTGAGTTCAAATCCTCTATTTAAAACTTAGTTACATGAAATCTCCATTTTCATGAACCCAAGCTTTAATTCATGATTAATCTCTTCTCAAACTCCACGACTCATGTTTGAAACTAAGGGGTTGTTTGGGATAAACTAAATAAGTGCCATTTTTAACTTTTTATGAAATATGGTTTGGGTATGGGTTGGGCTTAAAGTGATGTGGTAGAGAGGTGATGTGATTTAAATAAGATGATGTGACTTAAATAGGATAGTGACTTTTTGACTTTTTTTGATTATGCCAAACCAAGCCTAAGTTTAGAATCACTGTTCTCTTGAAAATAAGTCATGCATCTAAGGATTATGAGTTAAATTAATCAATTCTTCAAATTTTTAACATGCATGCCCTAAGTTCTCAATTACAAGAGCAAATCTCCTATTTAAGGACAAATTCAATTCATTTAAACATATATCTTAGAATATGATGTGTAATAGAGCTTCAATATCAAGAATTTGAAATGATTTCTTACCTTAATTAATGCTTCAAGACCGAAATTTCAGCTTTTCTTAAGCTTTCTCTTCTTCTTCTTCTTCAATTTCTCTTCTATGAGCTTAAACGCACTTTTCCCCTCATTCTCTCTCTCTCTCTCTCTCTCTCTCTCTCTCTCTACATGGGTCTATTTGGTATGTAAAAAAAGACTACACTAGGCAACCAAACACACAAAACACACACACACACTCTCTCTCTCTCTCTCTACATGGGTCTGTTTGGTATGTAAAAAAAAAGACTACACTTAGGCAACCAAACACTCTCACTCTCTCTCTCTCTCTCTCTCTCTCTAGTCTATGTTTATGGATTCCAGATGAGTAGAAATATACTTTATTATTTAGTTTTTTTCAATTAGTTTGTTAAATTGAGGTTCCAATTAAATTAAATTAAAAAAAAAAAACTCATTTCTACCCAAATAAATTAATCCTCTACATTAAATAATCTCAATTATACTAATGTGAATTAGGTTCTAATTCCTATCCACTTATTGATTTCTAACTTGTTAAAATTAGCGAATCAGACAGGTTCAATTCCTATTCTAACCTATCTGTTCAATCAAGCAATCAAGCAAGTCAATAATTATCAAGACAATCAGGCCTCGTTTGGCAAGTGATTAATTTAGTCAAAAGGTCAAAAAGTTAATATTTTAAACAACCTAAATCAAAAAGTCAAAGATTCTATTTTCTCTATACTTTTTGCACGTCTTTTCATAAAAAGCTAAAAAGTCATTCCAAACATACTAACTTTTTTTACATCATATTTTAACCAAAAAGCCAAAAAGTTACTAAAAAAGCATGTTCCCAAACGAGGCCTCAATAACAGTTAAGCACATAGTTGTCACAGGCTTACAGCTTTTAACAAACACCTCACATGCACACAATCAAATGGAGCATTCTTGGCTTAAGAGAGGGAAGGAAAGAGGGTTTGTTTGTATGCCAAGGGGAGAAATAGAATTATTCCAACCAAGAAAAAAAATTACCTGATACAGTGATACAAGATAAAGAATAAGAACAATTCACATCACACCAAAAGTAGCAAATATAAGAAGAGACCTAAACAGGGAGCTTCATGATTTGCATGTTGAAAGCTATCCGAAAATTGGGTCTTTAAATTATCACGAAATCTGGGAGTGGTTTGCGAGCATATACTTAATTCTTAATGAACTTACTTATCTTGTATTAAATTGGGCGGCAGAGATAGTAAGATCGTAACAGAGATTTTACTACCCAGATTTTGCATATTTCTGCTCAAATGCAGGGAAAACTAATGGTTTCAACTATAATACCCTAACATATATTTTATTCTTAAACCAACAAATATACATGTACATACATATTCACAGCACTCCAATTGTGATTAACTTGATCAGTGCATCTTCCTTTGTCTCACTCTCCCAAACTAACAAATTTGTTCCTGAGTTAAAATAGTCTCCAAATGATCCATATACAGAATAATTTTATCCCCATAAAATAATCCAAAGTCAAAAAATGATCCATATATAGAATAGTTTTATCCCAATAAAATAATCCATTCTCATTTTTTATTCAAATCAAATAGTATCTAAAATATGTTGTGATATGTAAAAAAAAATAAATAAATAAATGAATAATATTTTTAACAATGAATGAGATTTATCCCAATATCCGCTTCTTTGCAAGGATATCATATTCGAAACGTTTTGCCAAAATAACTTGTGCAAATTTGAAAAAAGAAAAAATTCTAAACAACATGAAACTTGAAAACCCTGCCCATTAATTTGCAAAAAATGAAATGAAAGTATATCAAAATAAAAAAAAAAAAAAAAAAAAATCAAACAATTCCATAGTTGTGGAATAAATTTCCAGCGACAATAATCAGTTGATCAAACCCACGCATACATACGTCTTATTGGAAGGTCATATAAATACACATTGGCATCGGTCATTGACCACTCTTGAAAATACAAAATTACAAATAAAAAAAAAATAGAAAATGAAACTCTAAAGAAGTACCCCCCTCTCTCCCCCCCCCCCCCCCCAAAAAAAAAAAAGGAACTAGAAGAGTTAAAAAGTGAAAAGATGAAATTTGACTCTCTCCTCAGAGTCTAAGGCTCCACACATTAAATTAACAACTAGTTTCGTCGACTACAAATCAAAGTAAATACCCATATCCAAAGAAACTAACAACACATTAATCAAACTCCAATAAAGCGGTCCAAGCACTTCAGACACATTAGAACATCATATGAACAACAAAAACAAAACGAAAATATCAGAGAAAAAAAAAATTAAATGCTACCTAGGGTTCATAATGAGAGGTAAGAGAGGATGGGAAAGAGGGATACATGTGTACCGTGAGAGTCCCTTCTAGTCAGATTGTGGAAGAATGTTTCAGCAATGAGCCGATCACTCGGCCACGGGTTGCAACAGTAAGCACACCAGAGAAAGAGCAGAGGTATCAAGCGAGAGAGATGAAATTTGATGGTCTTGAAGATCACAACTCTTCAACTTCTCAGCCCTTAGATATGTATTGATTGTTCTATATATCAGATTGTGAGGAAGTTTTTTTTTGTCTACAATGGGCCCAATTTTTTTTTTTTTTAAGACAAAATAATTTGTCACCAATCACCAATTTTGGGCGCCTTTTTTTTGGTGTGTGGCGCCAAATATTTGGCTTTTTGGCTTTTTTTATGGCAAATTTTTTTTTTTACCAAATTAAAATTTTTGTCTCCAAAAGAAAACCCCTTTTTTTGATTTTTATGACAAAATTAAAAATTTTATTTGGTTTCATTTTTTGAAAATGACTTTTAAATTAATTGCAAGCCTTAGTGATTTTTTTTTATATTTTAGTCACTTTTTTTTTTCTTCTAAATTTTTAGTTGTACATCTAAAAGGTAAAAAAATAAAAAATTAACTTAAATATAAAACAATTCAACAAAGACAAATGAAAACCCATTTAAAAATAATATATGAGAATTTAAATCAAAAAAATCTTTAGGTTCAAAAACTAGCGAACAATAATATGCAAAACAATCAAGTTGGAGTTATTATTATTATTTTTTTAAATATACTTCAAAAGTAAAATATTTATGAAAAAAAAAAATCAATAAAAAAATTGACAATGTACCAAAATTTTATATTTTTTTTGTATGTAGTGAATTTTTTATAGTGTTTTTATAAATTTTATACTTTTTAAGTTTATCTAAAGGGAAAATTACACAGGTGGTACCTATACTTTGTCTTTTGTGTCATTTTGGTCCCTACACTTTTAATTGGCACAATTTTGACCCTTAATTTTAAATTTTGTGTCAATTTGATCCATTGATAATGCCGTTAGTGTTTTTAAATGAAAATAATCACTGAATTTATTGAAATTAACTCAATGAGGTTAGTAAATTTATAATTTTTTATAAAAAAAAAAATATGACACATACCATTTATATGGCACAAGGACCAAAGTACCGGGACAACTGCTGCAATTTGTCCTTATCTAAATTGAAGGGACCTAAAAAGTAAAAAAAGAAAAAAATATAATATCAAAAAAATGTTCACTAAAAAAATATAGATTAAAAATTAAAAATTAAAAATTAATTATTGAAAACTCCTTTCTATTAATTTTGAAAATTAAAAAATTATTATTAATTTTTCCTCTGTATTTTTTCTCACAAAAAAATAGCTACATTAATTATCTTTTTTTTTTTTTTTTTGGTGGAGACGGGTTTTGACCTACAATTTTTCTAAAATGAGTGTTCTAGACAGAAAGGGTAGAGTTAGTTCAGACAATGAGAAAAAGTGCTTATGCAAGAGGAGCCTTCACTATGAGAAAGAATAGTCGGTTTGCATAGGGTGTCTTCTTGGATAATAGCTTGATGGAGATTTGAATTTTATTGCCTACTATTCGGATTTAATTTGGGGATTATGAAAATTATGGAGACTGATTTGTATACGATTCTATGGAAGATTTATTTGGAATTAGAAATAGAAAGCCTAATTGGCTCAAGAAATGGTAAGTAGTGAGTTGAATTATTTTAATTTCGAGTATCGGACCATATGGGAGTTTAATTAAATATTTGATTCAGAGTTGTAAAACGGAGATTTGATTAATTGGGTCCAAAATGAGTCATTACGTTATGAGAAGTGGGAATTGAGATTATTGTGAATTCAATTTATTTATAAGGTATTCAATTTGAGTATGTAATTTATTGACGGAGACCTTGAGTTTGACCTATAATTAAGGGCTTTACTGATGTGAGAAATCACAATTGATAATGGAAATAAGCTTAATTTGATATTTGGAGCCTTTTGGGAGTTTGATTAAAACTTCTGATTCAGACTGATAATTCAAATATAATTAATTGGCCTCTAATGGAAGTCAAATTAGGTTAATTAAATTATGTGGGACATGTGATTAGTCATGATTAGTGTAATTATGTGGTTGTTGTGGAATTGCATGTCTAAGGATGTGAATTATAAGGATTTGAAGTTGTATCTGTCGGTTTTAATAAAATCTATTGAAATTGTGAATGTTGGACTGAAAATTGAAAGCCTTAGAGGCGCGATAAACCGAAACTGACCACATAGTTATGATCAGCATGATTTTTAGATCCTAGTATGAAATTTTGTAAAAATCTAATTCAGAATGAATTAAATTGATTTTTATTAAATATTATATCTTATATATATATGTATATATAAGTATTTGGGCCTTAGTTGAGATAGACTCAACAAGAAGATATTTTGGGAGAGAAAAGGGAACAAAGGAAAGGAAAAGAAAAGTCTAGAGAGAAGAGGAACTGAAGGGAAGAAAAAAAGGAGGAGAAGGAAGGACAAAAGGAAAAAAAGAAAGAAAAATCCAAAGGAGCTAGAGATTCAAGCTTAGAAATCCTAAGAAAATCATTATCAGGTATGAAACGTGATTCTTTACTAGAATTCCATGTCAAAACCTAGCTAAAAATTGATTATAAATGAGTTTTGGAAGATTGAAATAAGAGGAGAATAGAAAAGTTTGGAAACTAGGAAGAAATTTAAGAAATTCATGAAAAAGTCAAGGTTTGAATTGATTTTAAGCAAGATTTGAGAAAATCAATTGTTGTACCATGACCTAGCATCTCTTATTCATGATTAGGAAGCTTTCGAACTTGATTTTGAAGGATTAGAATTGATAAAATAAAGAAAAGTTCAAAAAAGATTTAAAACATGAGTTTAATCTATTGTTTGCATGTTTGATCTCCAAATCAATGCATATTCATGAGGTTTCCTTAGTTTTCCATCATTTATATACCTATTAGGATGTCTTGGAACAAGATTTGGGCTTTGAGGAAGTGAAAAATGGGTTTAGAATGTCAAAAACAACCTGGAATACCAAGCTTCGCGAACTGTGTTCTTCTTTTCGTACGTGCCCTAAGAAGCACCACATGTGCGGCACACCCTTCGCACGTGCGGAATCAATCCCCGCACGTGCGGCCAACCAAACCCTAGACACTTTGGTATTCTGAAATAATCGCACTTGGTCCCACACTTTGTCTCGCACGTGCGAATTTGGTTCAGCAGGTGCGGAAAACCCCTGTTTCAGCCCAACTTCAAATAGGCATGTCTCCCTCATTCGGACTCCGTTTTAAGTGATTCTTAAGCCTAAATTCAAGCCCCGGAAGTCTGGTTTCCAATGGTGGGGTCTCATATCCAAATTCTAAATACATAAATAGATATGTTCAAATTAGTGAAGTTTGTTCACTTTCTTTCTAATCGTTTCATGCTATTTTCTCTCCTAACCCAATTTCCTTTCGTTTCTTCCTATTTTCCTAGATATGTGTTAGGTCCCTAAGTCTTGCCAATCCCGTGAACAAACTTGTGTAATCAAGTTGTAATTTTCTGTGTTGTTTTGTCTTGCTCGCTCGAGCAAAGGAGTCCTTGCTCGAGCGAAGGACTGCGTCTGGCTTAAAACCTGAATGAGATCATTGTGCGCTTGAGCAAAGCATTGGTGGCTCGAGCGAAGAACTGCGTCTACATAAAAACCTGAAAGAGTTTATTCCTCGCTCGAGCGAAGGTGTCGTGGCTCGAGCGAAGGCACTTATGGAAATCACGCGAGATAAGCTTCTCGCTCGAGCAAGAGAAGCTTCGCTCGAGCGAGCTTCAGAATCCAGATTTCTATAAGTAGTTGGTTTTCTCCAAAATTTAGGATTACTCTTTTAGATCTACTTTGAGGTTTTCTAAGGTTTTCTTCTGGAGAGTTTTTTGTGAGTTTTCCTTGATAACATTGATTGAGTATTAGACTCATGAATTGAGAAGCAAACATCAAGGAGGTTGATCGAATACATACAAGAGTGTTGTTCTTCAGTGGATTCCGAAGATTCAAACGTAGAGTTTCAAAAGGCGTTTGATTCTGTACGTAGTCGTTAATTCGACAAGTGAAGTTGTGGATTCAACTTCAAGATTGATCAGTTCCGAGATGAAGACGTGGTGAAAGAGTTACAGAAGATTCGAAGACAAATTAACTGAGTTGGGTAATTTGTGTATTATCTTTGTAATCTTTCTTTCTTCAGTAGTGGATTGATTAGTGGCGGTTCGCCCGTGGTTTTTGATTACAATTGAAGGTTCTTCAATTGTGGTTTTTCCACGTAAAAATCGTTCGTGTCGATTTATTGTTTATTCCAAAAAACAAACAATCTAAATCACTTTCGTAAGTGCTTGTTGATTTAGATTGTGTGTTTTGGATTATTGGGATTTGGAATATTTTAATCTTGATCTAATCACAAATCACTTAGGATTTTCAATATGAATTATGACCCATTGAGGACTAATGAGTTTAGAACCAACATAAATGATTGGTTAAGAAAAAGTAAGGGATCGGTTTCTCTGATTTGATTAAGAAAATATTAAGAGAAGTAAATTTGATCGAGAGAGTAATGTTATGTTTCAATATGTTGTGTTATGTAATTCTGTCTGTAGGTCAAGAAGAGGACATTGCCCAACTGCTACTCGAAGCCCATCACTCTGAGTAATAGTATAGTATAGATATGTTTTTCATTATCTATTTGGATTTATGTATGACATGATTCTCTAAATATCGTATTTTGTCAAAATGCACAAGTTTTCAAGAAACGTGAAATGAGTTATGAACAAGAAATGTGAATTGTTTGTAATATGATATGGTGGGCCCAAGGCCGTTCTGTATATGCTATGACATGATATGAATTGTTCGGTCTTTAAGACCTATTGATTTTTGGTATAGAACAAAATGTTGTACGGAACTTAGTGCTGCAATGGGAGTTACCTCTAGATTCCATACAAGAACTCTTAGGTCCATACATACATACTAATAGGTCCATACATACAAGAACTCTTCCGTACAAGAACTCTTAGGTCCCTTAGTGTGGATAAGACTTTATTTGTGAAACATACTAAGTCTCATATTCTTGTTGCTCAGATATATGTTGATGATATTGTGTTTGGTTCCACTGCTGATCATCTTATGAAATATTTTTCAGATTGCATGACACATGAGTTTAAGATGAGTATGATGGGAGAGTTGTCTTATTTCTTGGGTCTTCAAATTAAACAGTCTCCTTCGGTTATGTTTGTTTCTCAATCTAAGTATGCTAAAAATCTTGTATCAAAGTTTGGCCTTGAGTCTGCCAAACATGTACGCACTCCCATGAGCACCAGTCTTCACCTCTCCAAAGATTCCTCTGGTATTGATGTTGATCCTACCCTTTATAGGTGTATGATAGGGAGTCTTTTGTATCTGACAGCCAGTCATCCTGATATTTCTTTCAGTGTTGGTGTTTGTGCCCGTTACCAAGCCAGTCCTACAGAGTCTCACATTCTTGCGGTCAAACGCATCATCAAATATGTTAATGGGACCTTGGGGTATGGGGTTTGGTTTTCCACTGATACTACAGCTGAAATTATTAGTTTTTCTGATGCTGACTGGGCAGGGTGTGCTGATGATAGGAGAAGTACATCCGGGGGGTGTTTTTACCTTGGGAATAATCTGGTTTCCTGGTATAGTAAAAAGCAAAATGCCATCTCTCTTTCCACCGCTGAGGCTGAGTACATTGCTGCAATTGTTGTGCACAAATGCTGTGGATGAAGCAAATGCTTCATGATTATGGGATAGAACAGAACACTCTCACACTTTTCTGTGATAACACAAGTGCCATAAACATTTCAAAAAATCCTGTCCAACACTCTCGCACCAACACATTGACATTCGTCATTATTTTATTCGAGAGTTAGTGGAAGAAGGCCTTGTTGTTCTTGAGCATGTTTCCACTGAGTATCAAAAAGCTGATATTTTTACAAAACCCCTTGATCTTCTTCGGTTTGAGTTCCTTAGAAAGACCTTGGGTGTGATGCTCGATCCCTAGAGTGTTACTTGTTCCTTGAGTAGGTGTGAGTGTTTGGCTGTATGAGTGCTTGGTTGCTATAATCTCATTATCATTGATTTCTGTTTTTCTTGCATCCAATTTTTTATGTACACTACTCATGCTGCTTACAAGATCTCATTGATCATTGTTCATAGCTCATTTTGAATGCCTATGCTCAATAACCTCATGATCTCATTCTGTACACATCCTTGAGATAAATTGTTGCAAGGGTTTCCGCACAAGTGATCAAAGTTCTCTATGGACCACTAACAGTGTTTCTTGTACTTTTACAGTGGAATTGACCGATACTAATATATCATGGATGATGTTGAGTCTCTTAACCATCTACCATCTGTTTTCACTTCCACGGTTTCTCCTCAGTTCCTTGAAGTCCGGGCATTAGGAGAAGGCTACGTCAGAGGCACTAACCAGGCCATCCTTTTTGATTTCATTCTTCTCTGATTTGGTTTCCATACTCTTGAGCGTGAATGCCACCAGTGAGTTCCCACAAGAAAGAAAAGAAAGAAAAAAAAAAAAAAGGGAACTCATTGATTGATGGGGAGCCTTCACATTTCCTCAACAAATACCCCGTGATTCCTAGTGGTTTGACTTTTCTCTGTGTTGTTAAGTTACTCTTGGTGGAGGTCCAGCCATCCGATCACTACGAGGATTAACTCTAGCTCAGTGGACTCTCATGGATTGCACACACACATACTTTATTTTGTGAGATTTCATGTTGGATTTTGAGTTGTACATTCTCATGTAGCTTATGATCACTGATTATATTTTATCTGCCTTGCTCATGATTTCCAGTGTCATTTTTTTTTAAAAAAAATTGCAAGTTTACAGGTTTCATGATGTGTGGATTATTTCATCTTAGTGTCAATTTTGGCCAAATGTGATCATCTACTTGTGTTCTAGGTCTCACTTCTTGTTATTGAATCTTATGGTTTCTTTTGTTTTAAAAAAAAAAAAAAAAGGGGGAGGGAGGGGTTTCATTTTTTTTGAGGTATTGTTGTTTTTTCCTTCTTGGCTCGAGTGACGGGTTCCTCACTCGAGCGTGCTTCTGCTACTACTTTAGACCTAAGAGCGTGTGTTTTTGGCTCGAGCGACGCGTTCTTGGCTCGAGCGAACCCTTGCACATTATTGACCTTGCTCGAGCGAGAAAGTCTTCGCTCGAGCGACCTGTCGAGGTTCAAATTCTCACTCTGTGTCCTTTCAGTTCATATTTTTCCCCCTCTTCGTGTTCTCTCTCTCTCTCTCTCTCTCTCTCTCCCCCCTAGGGTTTCTGAGTTGTCCATTACTGGTCTCGTCTGAGTTTTTCTCTTAGGTTTTGGGGCTATTCCGTTCTCTACTTGTGCATTCTCCATCATTGGTAAGTTTTTTTTTATTCTTTATTTTGTATTTTTTTTGATTGCCATGTGAATGAGAACTGCTCTATTTTAATCTAGGTTTTATTCTTGTTGCCTTTTGGTTATTTCCTCATGTTTTCGCGTCTATCTTGCATCTAGGGTTCATGGTTTCGCATCATTTTTTGTTAGGGTTTTACATTCGGTTTTTTGTTAGAGTTTAACATTGGGGATTTCATTTACATATACATCTATTGCCATTGTGAGATTGGGATTTTTTTGTTAGAGTTTACCATTGGGGATTTCATTTACATATACATATATTGCCATTGTGAGATTGTAATTTGTTTTCTCTATATTGTTCCATACATTGATGTTTTAATTCTGTAATGGCTTTCAGATATTGTTTTTCTCTGTGGCTAATTATGTTTTCTCTAGCACTGATACTTATTTAATTTCTGTACTACTACTGCTATGAGTTCATCTGCTTTTCTAATCCTTGTTGGACTAATGTGTTTTAATTGGCTACTTGTGTTTTGTTTTGGGGGTTTTCTGATGTTGTTTATTGGGTGTTCCTTGTCTGTCTGGGCTTTGTGTTTGTCTTGTTTCTGTGTGTTTTGTTTAGTCATGGCTGAGTTGTCTAAATGTCGCAAGACCACTATTTTTCGTCCCCCTTTCAACACTGATAAGTTTGCGTAAAAAAAAAAGGCTAAGTTGTTTAGGGAGTCGTTTGCGTCTCGTAAAGTCCATTTAGAGTGCAATATCCTCCCAAATGCCTTTGAGGTTCTTCCCATTCGGTCTTTATTTGATTCGTTAGGCGGAGATCAAGTGTTGCATTTTTCAGGTCCACAAAATTTGAGTCTTATCCAGGAATTTTATTGCAATATCCATTCCATTCGAAAAGAACTTCCGGCATCCTTTAAGACTTGGGTTAGGAAGAAGTCCCTTGTTATCACTGGGGATGTGTTTCGGGTTTTTCTTGACCTTCTTGAAGTTAGTAATTGTCATTTTCCGTTTCTTACTCGGTCCGGTGTTGATTTTGATCGTGTTGCGTCTGAATTATGCGGAGTTGACCAGACTTGGCTTGCTGGGGCACTCATTCAGCAAAATGAGTTGCTTCCTTGGTTCCGTCTCTTGAATATCATTGTATGTGCGAATCTTTTTGTCACCACCCATTCTTCACATATTACTCAGGACCAAGGTTATGTTTTGTATTGTATTTATCACCGACTTCCTATTGATCTTCCAAAAATGATTGTTTCGAAAATGATTGGGGTCTTTGAGGGTAGAAAGTCTTTGGGGCTTCCTTATGGGTGTTTACTTACCCGTTTTCTCACTTCTCTTGATGTTCCTTTTTCTGATGATGATGAGTTTGCTCACCCTATCAAACCCATTACTAAATTGACAGTCTCCCAGAGTCAGGCTCATGTGAGGGGGTGTGTGTCAGGGGTTGGGAGTTCTGGTGCAGGTGATGATGATCCCATTGCAGAGGAGGAGGAGTTTGAGGCAGCCACTGCTGGTGCTCCTGATCTACCCAAGTTGCAACCTCGCTCATTTCGTGGCCAGCTGCAGATGTTTAAGCAGTCTATCACTCGTCGTCTTGATCAGTTGGATGCCCTTCTCGATTCCGTTGATGGCCGCCTTGACCAGCAAAGTATCATACTTGCTCAGATTCTTTCTATGCTTCAGATGCAGCATCCATCTCCTCCTTCCTAGTTTTTGGACTATGGTTTTTGTTGGACAGTTTTTGTTATTTCTTCTCCTGGATAGTTTTGGTTATTTTCTGGCTCAGTTTTTGGTTTCTTCCTTTGGATAGTATTTCTGCAGGTGTATATGGCTGTTTTTTTGTCACTCCCGGCCAAAAAGGGGGAGTATGAGTTTTGTGGGTGTATATCATGTTTACTTGTTTTGGGATATATGGGATATATGGGATATATGTTTTTTTCCTACTCATGATGTATCTTGTTGTTTTTTTATGTGTTTTTTTTTATGGACTCTATGATGCTATCTTGCTGGTTTTTTATGTTGCATAACAAATTCTATGTAGTTTATGTTGTGCAGATTGGTTCATTTTGTGCAGAATGTTTGTCCATCAAGATTGATTTGCGAGTTGTTTCTTTTTCAGGTTTTTAGTTGGTTTGTTTAGCTTGTTTTGTTTGGTTAGGAAATTATGTTAGAAAGTTTTGTCCGGGTATTGACAAAGGGGGAGATTGTTAGGTCCCTAAGTCTTGTCAATCCCGCGAACAAACTTGTGTAATCGAGTTGTAATTTTCTGTGCTATTTTGTCTTGCTCGCTCGAGCGAAGGAGTCCTCGCTCGAGCAAAGGACTGCGTTTGGCTTAAAACCTGAATGAGATCATTGTGCGCTCAAGCAAAGCATTGGTGGCTCGAGCGAAGAACTGCGTCTACATAAAAACCTGAAAGAGTTTATTCCTCACTCGAGCGAAGGTGTCGTGGCTCGAGCGAAGACACTTATGGAAATCACGTGAGATAAGCTTCTCGCTCGAGCGAGAGAAGCTTCACTCGAGCGAGCTTCAGAATCTGGATTTCTATAAGTAGTTGGTTTCCTCCAAAATTTAGGATTACTCTTTTAGATCTACTTTGAGGTTTTCTAAGGTTTTCTTCTGGAGAGTTTTTTGTGAGTTTTCCTTGATAACATTGATTGAGTATTAGACTCATGAATTGAGAAGCAAACATCAAGGAGGTTGATCGAATACATACAAGAGTGTTGTTCTTCGGTGGATTCTAAAGATTCAAACGTAGAGTTTCAAAAGGCGTTTGATTCTATACGTAGTCGTTAATTCGACAAGTGAAGTTGTGGATTCAACTTCAGGATTGATCAGTTCTGAGACGAAGGCATGGTGAAAGAGTTACAGAAGATTCGAAGACAAATTGACTGAGTTGGGTAATTTGTGTATTATCTTTGTAATCTTTCTTTCTTCAATAGTGGATTGATTAGTGGCGGTTCGCCCGTGGTTTTTGATTACAATTGAAGGTTCTTCAATTGTGGTTTTTCCACGTAAAAATTGTTCGTGTCGATTTATTGTTTATTCCAAAAAACAAACAATCTAAATCACTTTCGTAAGTGCTTGTTGATTTAGATTGTGTGTTTTGGATTATTGGGATTTGGAATATTTTAATCTTGATCTAATCACAAATCACTTAGGATTTTCAATATGAATTATGACCCATTGAGGACTAATGAGTTTAGAACCAACATAAATGATTGGTTAAGAAAAAGTAAGGGATCGGTTTCTCTGATTTGATTAAGAAAATATTAAGAGAAGTAAATTTGATCGAGAGAGTAATGTTATGTTTCAATATGTTATGTTGTGTTATGTAATTCTGTCTGTAGGTCAAGAAGAGGACATTGCCCAACTGCTACTCGAAGCCCATCACTCTGAGTAATAGTATAGTAAAGACATGTTTTTCATTATCTATTTGGATTTATGTATGACATGATTCTCTAAATATCGTATTTTGTCAAAATGCACAAGTTTTCAAGAAATGTGAAATGAGTTATGAACAAGAAATGTGAATTGTTTGTAATATGATATGGTGGGCCCAAGGCCGTTCCGTATATGCTATGACATGATATGAATTGTTCGGTCTTTAAGACCTATTGATTTTTGGTATAGAACAAAATGTTGTACGGAACTTAGTGCTGCAATGGGAGTTACCTCTAGATTCCGTACAAGTCAACTCTTAGGTCCATACATACATGAATTGCGCCCAAGGAGAGATGGAGACATGTCGATATTCCATTTACTCCATGATAAGATACGATATGATACATTTGGACCTAAGGTCGTTCAGAATTGTGATATGATATGATATTGTTTGGACCCGAGGTCATTCAGAAAATTTGATATGAATACGAATGTTTGTACATCACTATATGACTCATGTTTACGAATTGTTATTTTATATAAATGAATGGATGTCCTATTTTGAAATGTGATTCTGACCTTTTGTATAAGTGGGCGTATCACGTACCACGTAAAATGTTTTGTAATGGTTCCAGATATGTATTCCATTTGAAAAAGTATGGATTTTGATACGATAAATGTTTGTTTTAAAATGATTTATGATACGTTTTAGAATTGTGAAATATGTTTTCCTAATGTTAAAGATATCATTAATTAACCTCTTTACTTTATTATTACTCACTGGGCGTTAGCTCACTCTTTTACTTTATATATATATATATATATATGTAGGTGAGCCATCGAAGGATCAACATTAGAGTTTGTACTGAAGTTCACCTCTCTATTAAGCCACCCAGGAAGTGTCTCCATGTAGAGACGTAGTATAATTTTCCAAGCTTAGTTTTGTTTAAAAGCTACTATATAGTGTGTGAGATTTGTATATGTAAATATGGGAAATGTATTTAAACGCTTAAATTAATTTAAGACTTCATGTATGCACAAGCTCCATGGACATTATTATTATTTTTGGTATCTGCTTCTACTTAGGGCCCCGATATGATTTGAATATATATATATATATATTAAAATTTTGTCTTTGAGGCTTGAGTGCAGGCCTGTCATGATCTAAACTTTTAGGGGCAGGTTTGGGTCATGACACATGAAGGGCTTAAGTGTGAGACATAAGAGAGGGGCTTTAGTGCGAAATAGAAGAAACGGTTTACAGAGTGTCTTCTTACGTCACGACTTCAATACTTGTGAGAGAGAAGTAGGCTTAAGTGCAAGAGAGAAATGAGGGTTTGTAGAAAGTGTCTTCTTGGGTCACGACTTGAGTGTCTGTGTACATGAAAATGAGTGAAAATGGTCAAAGTGTGTCTCTTGGGGTCACAGTTTCAGTGCTCCGAAACACAAAACCATATTTTAATAAAGAAAAATAATTAGTGATAAAATATTTTTGTCTTCTTAAATACAAGAACAGAGAATTTATTATTGGTGACGAAATATTTTTGTCTTCCACAACATAACCTTATGAGATGAAAAATATATTCGTCGCGCAATCAATCAAAATTTATTAGTGACGAAATATTTTCATTTCCCACAACTTATTCTTCCAAGACAAAAATATATTTGTCGCCCATTTAATAAAAGATGAAACTGCATCGTTTGCATGATGGGGTGTTTGTTGGTGATGAAATATTTTCGTCTTCCATAACTTATCATTCCTAGACAAAAATATATTTGTCACCTAATAAATGGAAATATGCAATGACATCGTTTAATAGGTACGGAATTTATTGGTGACGAATTACGTTTGTCGCAAAAAAAATATATATATATATATTTTTTTTGTGACAAAAATGTTCGTCTCCAATGAGCTAAAATAATTCGCGCCAATGCAAATGAAATTGGCGCTTGAATTTTGCAGGCGAAATTTTGTTTTCGTCTCCTATACGTTTGAGAAAAATTAAAACAAACGACAAAATTAATATTTTGTCATCTTTGGGTTAAATTTTAAGACAAAATTTTTTTTTGTCACCAATTAATGATTAATGATTATTCCATTCCATTCTATCTTAGTTCAATTAATCCTTAAAAATTTAAATTTATCAATAATTGACTATTTGGATAGGTTAGGAGTGTCACGGACGAGGAATTATCCTGCCTTTTGGGAATTGTAATTAGGTTGTATGCCTTTCAAATTTTATTGGTTGTTTTATGTAATATATAGCAGAAAAAATAGAAAATAATAGGTATGTAATCAATAGAATTGTAAAGATATATCATGTAAGATATGAGACAAACTTATGCGATAATTTCTTGTCACGGACCCGATCTAAATGCTAAGGAGACTGACTTGGTCCCATTATACTAGAACTATAAATTAAAATTGAAGTTTGCTTATTTGGTAAATTTTTTTTTTCTTATTTTCGTTTTAGTGAACTTGTTTTAAATTTTTTAAAAAGGTTTTAGGTTTTTGGATGTTGCTTAATGAGACAGAATTTTAAAAAAAAAATTTAAAATTTTAACATAATTTTAAAAAAAAATCACTACAAAAAAAAAAATTCAAAAACAGATGTAGTATTTTTTTTGTAGGTGTTCTGAAGCACCCTCTTAGTGCCATCCCACCATCTGTAAATAATCTCACATAGTATTTGTCTCGCTCACCTTATAATCTCCTTTCTTGTCCTGTTTTAATTTTATAATTTGTGTTTTCAACATTAAATTTTAAGAATATGATTTTTATAGTCTATGATGACAAATGACTTTTAAGAGTCAAAACACACAAAGTTGACGTTTATCTATAGTAAAATTATAAAGAAATGAGAGAAAGAAGATCAAGAAAGGGAAAGGCTTTCCTTCTTACTATTATTTTTAATATCCTTTCATATTTTATTGTGTGGGTTCTATTTTAAGTCTATAATGATAATTTAAACTATTTATCTCATAAATTTAACAATAGAAATGAATTGCACAAAAAATTAATTTAATTAGATATCACTAGATCTATAAAAAAAATTACATTTTTTTAAACGACAATAATTATGAATTTAAACTTAAACCATTTATTTCATAAATAAATAAAAAATACGATTTGTTTATTTATTTCATATTCAATAAAATTATTTTTACATGGAAAATTGATGAACGGCTCACATTTACTATTACAACTATAGAATAATAAAAATGCTAGAGATATCCAACAAGCTACTAAAAAAAACTACAAAACACTCACATAGATGTCGACCCACGCCCATATGAGTGTTTAGTAGTTTTCTACATGTGACGCTTGATAATTTTTTTAAAAAATAATTTTGTATCTCTAGCATTGCTGGTAGAATAAAGACCATGCTACTTTTTTTATCATCCATGATCTTGGTAGTACGACTACTCCTACCACATTATAATATATATATATATATATATTTTATAGTATTGAGATTAGAAAATGAGTTAGTACTAAGTTGGAGACTTGGAGAGAAACACTTGAATCTAAAGGATTTAGAATAAGTAGAACTAAGATAGAATACACGGAGTGTAATTTTAGTAATAATAACAATGGAAATAGAGAAGAAATGAAAATTGAGAACCAAGAATTGCCTAAGAGTGAATTTTTTTGTTATTTAGGATTAATTATCACAATGGCTGGGGAGATTGAAACATAAGTGATCCATAGAATTAAGGCGGGGTGACTTAAGTGGAAGAGTGCGTCTGGAATATTGTGCGATAAACGAATACCCACTAGATTAAAAGGAAAGTTCTATAGAACGGCTATTAGACCAACGATACACTACAACAAATAGCACTTTTGGGGATCAAATTTGGCAACTAAAAGATTTTTAGTCGTTAACAGTTATGGAATTGGCAACCAAAAACTATATTAGTCGGCAAAAGTACAATATTTAGCTACTAATTTTTTTTTATCGGGGTATATTGATTATTGGCGACTAAAAAAAATTTAGTCGCTAAAATTGCCACAACTGGCGACTAAAAAATGTTTTAGTCGTTGTATAGTTAGTTTTGGCTACTAAAATTTTTTAGTCGCCAAATGGAAAACAAAAATTTACTTTTTATCTTTGGTGGCCAAAATTTTGGTCGCCATATACTCAATTTGTTCGGACAAAAGAACAATTAGTTGCCAAATAGTTAACTTATGCCGACTAAAAAATGTTTTAGTCGCTAAAAGATTTATAAAATTTTGAGGGGAAAATATTTTTATGATTGGCACCCAGATTTACATCACTTTCTCTGTCTCCCTCTCACACAAAGAACCTCACATCTTCTCACTTCACCGAAGTCCCTCACCACCATTCCTCACGTTCTTCAAACATCACCACCGCTGTAAATCACCACTGCCACTACTGCCACCGCACCACGAACAAGTTCTTTCTCTTTCTCCCCTCTCTCTCTCTCTCTCTCTCTCTCTCTCTCTCTCTCTCTCTCGTTCTCGCTCGCTCGCTCTCTGTGTCTGACTCTGTCTATGTCTCTCTCTCTCTCTCCCCTTCCTCTATTTCCCCATTTCTCATTCTTTCTCTAGGGTTTTACATGATTTATTGAGTTTAATTTCGTGTTGATTTTTGAAATGGATTTGGTTTAATTGGTTTGATTTCTAAAGTTTTATGGGTTTGATATCGTAAATGGGTCTTCTTATTCTGTGGTTTTATACCTTTCCCTTTCTTTTCCCTTCTCTCTTATTAGGTTCAAAGCCCGAATCCGGCTCATTGTTTATGTATTTGCATGTATGACTGTTCATTAGTTTCAAAGCCCTAATCCATTGATTGTGTATGTATTTTCAAAGCCTTAGTCCATTGATTGTGTGTGTGAATGTGATTTTGATTTTGAATGTGATTTTGATTTCATATCCTATTTGGATTTCCAAAATTTTCTTCTGCAATTTTTTCAGTGTGAACTACCTCACAATTTGCCCCCTCTCTCTTTCCCTCTTTGGAAGCCTCGGCCTAAGGGACTCATAGCTTGGAAAACCCAAATGAAACTTTTTCTTCATCTAGGTTAACTTTGGCTCAAAAAGAGATAAAGCTCATCTAGCATGTTATGCAAAGATTGAAGTTGTTAAAGTTTCTCTATTTTGGGCTAATCTTGTTTCTCTATCGTATATATCATTTTTTGATTCATTATTTTTTTTTTATTCCATTGGCTACTATTTTTTCTTAATTTATTCATATTAAAATCCTAGGTTCTGGAATGCAGGTAGAGTTGAGAGCTATAAAATGGGTAGTAAATGAGATTTAATTGGAGCAAATCAATTTTATAGGTTGTTAGTTGTTTGCCTTTCTGGTTAGTTCCTTCTTCTTCTATGTCTCTATATTTCTATTTTTTGTGAATGCTGTTTTGCATTTGATCTATGGTTTGTTTCATGTGTTGTGTTCTACATCTTATGGTTTCTTTTTTTATTTTGCATTTTTTGCCACAACTTTCTAATTCTATTTTATCATGCAATTTTCTTCTGCTTTTCTTTTCTTCCTTGGTGGAAATGCATAGTCCCATTATTTGGATAAGGAATTTGTTGTTTGGTGATAGGGAAAACGCATATTGGTTTGTCTAGCCTTTCTACTATTCATATTGACATTGTCAATAAATTGGTGTAAAATTGCTTATGGAAAGTGACAATACTACACATTTAATTTTTATTTTTATGTAAAGTGGGTTTTTTGGTGAGGTTGAAGCATCATCGACTTCATTAAATTAGATCTACCATATGCAGAATGATGTGTTTTGTTCTTTAGTTGTCGGTTAGGCAGCTTCTTTGAATTAAAAAAATGATATGGCTAATTAAATGTTATTATTTTAAGAATGGTTATTTGGTATGCCACAACAATCTACACTCCCTTTGTTTTAAGTTTTGCAATCTTTGTTGTAGAAAGGTATCTTAGGCTTCTAAAACAATTTAAGGTGCTACTAAATGGTGGTTGCAATGAAAGTTTAGCTTGTTACTGAGTAGGAAGCAGATAAGTATCTTATACCTTAATGGAGCCGAGACTTTTATTTATCATTCAATATTACAAGAAGAAATTCTTTTTCTGGATTATACATTGGATTATTCAAGTATGGCTAAACTTTTCTAAGGAGTAGCAATGGTCAAAAAAAAAAAAAACTAGAGGTACAGAAGAAGCATTTGGCCATTGTTTGTTCCACACACCAACTAACATGTTTTCGTCACTTTAATTTTCATCCTTCCTTCTTTGAGGACAGCACGATCATAGGTTTGTCGTGCTGTTAAGGTGTTTTGTCATATTGGTATTATAGTTGGTTTCTGTTAGGACCCTTGTTGTCAAATTCCATGGAAAAAACTAAGGTTGTAATCAGTTTTGTAATTTTCCAATTTTGTTCTTCCCGCTCGAGCGGGGAAAGGGCTGCTCGAGCGGAGTTTACACACTTGTAGTATTTCACATGTCTGCAAAAAATACTGAGTGTTTTTATGCTCGAGTGTGGGATCTTCCGCTTGAGCGTGAACCCTGTATAGAACAAGCTATTTAGAGTCCCCGCTCGAGCGTCAATTCCCACGCTCGAGCGGACTGCGCGATCTCTGTGTCTATATATTCACATGTTGGTTCTATTCCAGGGTTACTTTTCCTAGATCTTGTTTAAGGGTCCTAGGGTTTTGTTTGAGGTTTTCTTCTGAACTTTTTTGGTGAGTTTTCCTTGATATATTTGAGAGGGTTTGTAACCTATGATCTAAGATACATACATCAAGGAGTTTGTTTCTTCATAATTAAGAGTGTTCTTCTTCGGTGGAATCCGGAGATTCAAACGTGGAGTTTCAAAGGCGTTTGATTCTGTACGTAGTCGTTGATTCGACAAGTGAAGTTGTGGATTCAACTTCAGATTAATCAGTTTCGAAACGAAGGCTTGGTGAAAGAGTTACAGAAGGACAAATTGAATGAGTTGGGTAATTTGTTTGTTATCTTTGTAATCTTTCTTTCTTCAGTAGTGGATTGATTAGTAGCGTTTCGCCCGTGCTTTTTTATTACAATTGAAGGTTCTTCAATTGTGGTTTTTCCACGTAAAAATCGTTTGTGTCGATTTATTGTTTATTTCGAAAACAACAATCTAAATCACTTTCGTAAGTGCTTGATGATTTAGATTGTGTGTTTTGAATGATTGGGAATTGAAATATTTTAATCTTGATCTAATCACGAATCACTTAGGATTTTCAGTTGGTATCAGAGCAGGTCACTCTTTGTTTTTTTTATCAAAACTATAGGAGTGTGATTTTGTGTGATTGGTGATATGGATTCAATTCGTGAAGGTAACTCGACCCATAGACCTCCGTCACTTGATGGTACAAACTATTCTTATTGGAAAGCTCGTATGAGAGCATTTTTAAAATCCATCGATGAGAAAGTTTGGCACTGTGTGCTCTATGGGTGAAGTGAACCTACTGTCACCATTGATGGTATTGATATTCCCAAACCCCTTGATAAATGGGACACAACCGACTATCAAAACTCGAGTTGGAATAGTAAGGCTCTCAACTCTCTTTTTTGCTCCGTCACACCTGAAGAGTTTTGTCGTATCTGCACGTGTGAGGTAGCAAAAGAGGCTTGGGACATTCTTGAAACGATTCATGAAGGTACTACTTCTGTTAAAAGGTCAAAACTTCAACGTCTCACCTCTGCCTTTGAAACCCTTTTTATGCAAGATGATGAGACGTTTGATGATTTCTATGCAAAACTTAGTGATATCGTGAATTCCTGTTTCACACTCGGTGAAAAAATCCCTGAAGCTAAAGTTGTTGGTAAAATTTTGAGGTCATTACCTGAGAGGTTCCAATCAAAAGTGACAGCCATTGAGGAGGCTCAGAATGTTGATACCCTCAAGCTTGATCAGTTGGTTGGAAACCTGCAGACTTATGAAGCCCACCAGATTTCTAAGAAAAAACAAAAAGATAGCGTGGCTTTCACTAGTGCTCATGAGACTGCAAAAACTCCTGCGACTAAGTTTGATTTAGAGTCTGAGATGATGACTATGTTTACTAAATAGTTCAAAAAAAAAAAATTAAAGAAAAAGAAGCCTAATTTCAGAGACCCTATTTCAAAAGACAAGAGTAATGATAAACCCAAAACTTTTCCACCAAAACTTGCTTAAAAAACTGAAAAGAAGATTATAAAGGGGCAAGGGGTCAAGTGTTATGAATGTCAAGGGTTTGGCCATATTGCCCTTGAATGTCCGTCGAAAAAGAATCGGAATAAAGTCTACACAGTAACTTGGGATGATGAAAGCGGGTCAGAGCAAGAACCCGAAGAAGCTGAATCTGGTGAAGACGGGGATAGTGCTTTCATAGCATTTTGGTCCACTTTCACAAAACCTCTTCCAAAGCTAGTAGAATTTGCTCGTGGACAGACTCTACATCATGCTCCCATCTTTGATGGGAGTAATTACTTGTATTGAAGATCAGAATTAGGGCATTTCTGAGAGCTTTTGACCTAGAAGGCTGGCAAGCCATTGAAGAAGATGTTGAAAGTGCTGACAACTACTATTCGTGGAGCAATTTCTGATGAAGAACAGCAACGGGTTGCTCACTGCACAAAGGCTAAAGATGCATGGGAAATTCTGAGCCAATTTCATGAAAGAGGAGATTCATCTTCACCGCCATCTATCACCTTTCCTGCCTTAGTTGCTAGACGGGATGAGGTCAAAGAGAATGAGGAACAAAAAGAAGATGATGAAACATCAGAAGACAATGATGAGATAAATGGTGATGAACTACAACAAGCCTACGAAAAGCTTTACGAGGAATCTCTGAATTTGTCCAAAATCAATGACAAACTCTCTCTCAAGCTCAAAGCATGTGAAAGCGAGAATGTCAAGCTAAAAAGAGAACTTGTAACAGCAAAGCAGAATGTCATCAAGATCTCTAGTGACAAGCAAGACCTATGTGGGAAACTCCTATCTTGTGAAACTGAAAGGAATGAACTCTTGAAAGTGTATTCCACATATGAAGAGAAGCTTGAAAGTCTTGAGATGTCACAAGCTACATTGGAAGAGATGGTTTGTCAGAAAGATGAAGAACTCCGAATTGCTAGAGCCACAATTACTATGTGGAACAAAGGTTCCAAATCATTAGAAGACATCCTTCGATCTCAACAAATGGGTTGTGACAAAAGTGGGCTAGGCTATGGTAATGCGACAGCTCACAAGAGACAAGCCTCTACATCACATGACCTGA
This sequence comes from Camellia japonica, assembly GCA_030407325.1. Classification (NCBI taxonomy): domain Eukaryota; kingdom Viridiplantae; phylum Streptophyta; class Magnoliopsida; order Ericales; family Theaceae; genus Camellia; species Camellia japonica. Next base: position 80,782,103 of record JAPPVO010000031.1, read on the forward strand.
AGACTCAAGCAAAGGGAAAGTTGAAGGTAGACCAGGATGATCCCTCTCTTCATCCACCTAAAAGGGGTAAGATCAACAAAAGGGAGGTAAAACCGGTTTTTATTTGTCATCATTGTGGTAGATATGGCCACATTCGTCCTTATTGCTTTGAATTGTTTGGTAAGGTGTCTCAAAAGGGTATAAATTCGAATACTTTTTGGGTTAAGAGACAACCTTACATGTCTAGGCGAATACCAAGATTCATGAGGTGTTCATAACGCCAAGACATTTACCAATACTGCCAGACCTGATTTTGTTAAGACCAAAAAGATTTGGGTTACAAAAGATGATTTGACTTGTCTAGTTGTTCACACTGCTCTAAAAGCACGTGACTCACACATGTGGTATCTTGATTGTGGGTGCTCTCGTCACATGTCAGGTGACAAATCCTACTTCACCTCTCTTGAAAAATATGAAGGTGGAATTGTTACCTTTGGAGATGGTGACACTTCTAGAGTCATTGGTAAGGGCTCTATAAGTGTAGCTGGTCTTCCCAAGCTTGAAAATGCTTTACTTGTTGATGGTCTTAAAGCAAATCTTTTGAGCATTAGTCAAATGTGTGATTCCCATCATGAAGTATTGTTTTCAAAAAATAAATGTGAAATTTTGAATAAAAAGGGAAATACTGTCTTGCATGGGGTTCGCACATCTGATAACTGCTATGGGATTGTTACTACTAATGATCTCATTTTTCACTCAACCATCATAAGTAACATTTATTTGTGGCATCAAAGATTAGGTCACATGAATTTCAAAGACCTAACTAAGATAGCCAACAAAGAGCTTGTGAGAGGAGTACCTAAATTGGGCATGTGTGTGGACCATGTCAACTTACGAAACAAACCCGTGCCCCTCATAAAAAGGTGAACAACTTTACAACCAAACGTCCTCTTGAATTGGTTCACATGGACTTAATGGGACCTACTCACACTGAAAGTATTGGAGGTAAAAGATACAATTTTTTAACTGTTGATGATTTTACTCGATTTTCGTGGGTAAATTTTTTAAGGAAAAAATCTAATACGTTTGATGCTTTCCAGGCCTTAGTCCTTAAAATCCAAAATGAACAGGGTGTTTCCATTAGGTGTATCATAAGAATCCGAACTGATCATGGTCGTGAGTTTGAAAATAGTTCGTTTTCGGATTTTTGTGATATGCATGGAATTAAGCATGAATTTTCTACACCTATTACTCCACAACAAAATGGAGTAGTTGAGAGGAAGAACAGGGTTGTTCAAGAGATGGCTAGGGTCATGCTCCTTAGTAAGAAACTTCCTCCAAAGTTTTGGGTTGAAGCCCTAAATACTGCTGTTTATGTCATAAATCGTGTGTATTTAAGGCCCGGCACTTTACAAACTCCATATGAATTGTGGAAGGGTAAAATACTTCAAAACTTTTGGGAGTAAGTGTTACATTTTCAAAGATAGAGAGCCTTTGGGCAAATTTGACTCCCGAAGTGATGAAGGTATTTTTCTAAGGTATTCAACCACTAGTAGGGCTTTTCGAGTCTATAACCTGCAAACTTCTTCTTTAATGGAATCAATCAATGTGGTTATAGATGACACAGGTCCTGCTACTCCAGCAACAAATGAAGATGACAATGGTGAGTCTCTAATCCTGGATACTGAACCACAAAGTCAAAGAGAAGCTGAGGTCCAAGCACAAGAAGTTGAGACAGCACCATCATCTCAGGTAAGTCAAAGTCCAAAGAGTGCACAAAGAGACATCACTCCTGATGCTTCTGCCACCGCAAGTCCTGAGTTCAAACCATCAGCAAGGGTGAAACTGAATCATCCAGCTCAACAGGTGATTGGAAGTGTATCGGATCGAATGAAAACCCGAAGACAGATTCAGGATGAGGTATCACATATGTGTTATGTTTCATTAATTGAACCTAAGAATTTTAAAGAGGCCTTGCTAGATAATAGTTGGGTCAATGCTATGCATGAAGAATTAGGTCAATTTGAACGTAACAATGTTTGGACTTTAGTTCCTAGACCTAGAGACATGAATGTGATAGGTACCAAGTGGATCTTCAAAAATAAATCTGATGAGAATGGTACTGTGGTTAAAAATAAAGCCAGGTTGGTTGCTCAAGGATACACTTAAGTAGAAGGTGTTGACTATGATGAGAAGTTTGCCCCAGTTACATGTCTCGAATCTATTCGTATTTTACTTGGTGTTGCATGTTTTCTTGGTTTCAAATTGTATCAAATGGATGTGAAAAGTGCCTTTTTGAATGGGTACTTGAAAGAAGAGGCTTATGTTGAGCAACCAAAAGGGTTTGAGGACCCTAAATGTCCAAACCATGTCTACAAGTTAGACAAGGTCTTGTATGGGTTGAAACAAGCCCCTCGGGCTTGGTATGATAGACTTACTACCTTTCTTCTTGATAATGACTTTCAAAGGGGTAGTGTCGATAAAACTTTATTTGTGAAGCATACTAAGTCTCATATTCTTGTTGCTCAGATTTATGTTGATGATATTGTGTTTGAATCCACTGCTGATCATCTTGTGAAATATTTTTCGGATTGTATGACACATGAGTTTGAAATAAGCATGATGGGAGAGTTGTCCTATTTCTTGGGTCTTCAAATTAAATAGTCTCCTTCTGGAATGTTTGTTTCTCAGACTAAGTATGCCAAAAATCTTGTGTCAAAGTTTGGTCTTGAGTCTGCCAAATATGCACGTACTCCCATGAGCACCAGTCTTCACCTTTCCAAAGATTCCTCTTGTATTGATGTAGATCCTACCCTTTATAGGAGTATGATACGGAGTCTTCTTTACCTCACAGCCAGTTGTCCTGATATGGCCTTCAGTGTAGGTGTTTGTGCCTGTTACCAAGCCAGTCCTAAAGAGTCTCATCTTCTTGCGGTCAAATGCATCATCAAATATGTTAATGGGGCATTGAGGTATGGGGTTTGGTTTTCTACTGACACTACAGCTGAAATTACTGGTTTTTCTGATGTCGACTGGGCAGGGTGTGCTGATGATAGGAAGAGTACATCCGGGGGGTGTTTTTACCTTGGGAATAATTTGGTTGCCTGGCATAGCAAAAAGCAAAATGCCATCTCCCTTTCGACTGCTGAGGCTGAGTACATTGCTGCAGGGAGTTGTTGTGCACAAATGCTGTGGATGAAGCAAATGCTTCATGATTATGGGATAGATCAGAACACTCTCACTCTTTTCTGTGATAACACAAGTGCCATAAACATTTCAAAAAATCATGTCCAACACTCTCGCACCAAACACATTGACATTCGTTATCATTTTATTCGAGATTTAGTGGAAGAAAGCCTTGTTGTTCTTGAACATGTACCCACTGAGCATCAAAAAGCTGATATTTTTACAAAACCCCTTGATCTTCTTCGGTTTGAGTTTCTTAGAAAGACCTTGGGTGTGGTGCTCAGTAACTAGGGCGTTTCCTGTTTTTTTAAGTGGGTGTGAGTGGTTGGCTTTCTGTATACTTGAATGTCATAATCTCATTGTCATTGATTCATGTTATCTTTGCATCAAAAAATGAATATGAACACTACTCATGCTGTTTACAAGGTCTCTTTCTTCTTTGTTCATAGCTTATTCTGAATGCCCATACTCATTTACTTCATGATCTCATTTTGTACACATCCTTGAGATAAACTGTTGTAGGGGTTTCCGCACAAGTGATCAAAGTTCTCTATGGACCACTAATAGTCTTTCTTGTACCTTTTCAGAGGAATTGACCTATACTAGTATATCATGGGTGATGTTGAGTCTCTTAACCATCTACCATCATTTAGTCACTTCCATGGTTTCTCCCTCAGTTCATTGAAGTCCGGGTATTAGGAAAAGGCTACCTCAGAGGCACCAACCAGGCCATCCTTTTTTATATTCATCCTTCTCTGGTTTGGTCTCCATACTCTGGACCGTGCATGCCACTAGTGAGTGCCCACAAGAAAGAAAAAGTTGAAAAATAATAATTATAAGAATGGACACATTGATTGAAGGGGAGCCTCCGCGCTTACTCAACAAATACTCCGTGATTCCTAGTGGTTTGACTTTTCTCTGTGATGTTCAGTTACTCTTGTCGGAGGTCCAGCCATCCGATCACTACAAGGATTAACTCTAGCTTTGTGGCTTTCAAGGATTACATACACACACATTATTTTCGTGAGCTCTCATGTGTGTTTTTGAGTTATGCATTCTCATGTTGTTTATGCTCATTGATTAAATTCTATCCGACTTGTTCATGATCTTGTGATTCATATTTTGTTTTACTGTACAAGTTTACAGGATTCATGGTTGATGGATAATCTCATCTGAGTGTTACAGTCTTTCAATTATACTCTTCGCTGTTTACAGGACATCCTTTTTCGGTTGAGTTTTTTTTTATTTAAAAAAAAAATGGTTTGGTGGTGTTCTGTCCCCGCTCGAGCAGCAAATCTCACACTCGAGCGTGGATTTTAGTCTTCTAGCATTTAGTGCCGTGTTTTGCAGTTCTGTGAGGGTTGTTTTGGCACTCGAGCGTCTGTTTTCCAGCTCGAGCGTATCCGCGCGTGCTTCTTTTCCCACTCGAGCAGACTGGTTTGGTTTAAAACTCCCTCACTCGACTCTTCAGTTCATTTTTTCTCCAAGTTTCATTCTCTCTCCTAGGGCACCTTGGTGATTCAATCCATTGCTCTTCCTTGGTGTCGTCTTTGGTGATTTCAGTGTGTTTGCACACCTAAGGTATGTCTCTCCTCGATTTCACCTTTGTTTTTCTATTTTTTTTTTTTGTAGTTTTTCTGTCCATTTGGTTTCCTAGTGTTCGTTATGATTGGGTTTATTTAATAGTGTGTCTTTTGGTCTGTGTTAAGTAAGTCTTTGGCACTTTGAGATGGGTTAAGGTCTTCTGTTGTTGCATGTTTCACTAATTTCTGTTGAGTCCATTTGTTCTTTTTGGGATATGGCTGTCTTGCTCACCTTGATTCATCTCTGTTGCATTTTGTATTCTTAGGCTTACTATGCATTGATCTTTTTGCTTAATAACTTTATTTGCCTGACTCATGTTGATATATTTGACTGTGCTACTAATGTTTTGGTTCTCCTCTTTTGGTTTATTTTGTCTTGGGTTGGGGGTTGTGTGTTTTGTCTTTTGTTTTTTTTTTATGTAGTCATGTCTACTTTCAGGAGAAGGAAGTCTACTACCCCTCGCCTTACATTTAACTCTGACCGGTTTCCCTCGGCTGAGAAAGCCAAGTTGTATCGAGAGTCTTATCTAGCCCGCACCGTTCATCTCGAACGTAATGTTCAACCTAATACCTTTGCGTCTATACCTATCCGTCCTCTTTTTGATCCCTTGGGTGGGGATTTGGTACTCTCTTTCTCAAGTCCTCAAAATCTTAGCTAGGTGCGTGAATTCTACTGTAACATGGACAGTTTTGATGATATTGGTCCGTCCTTTAAGACTTGGGTCAGGTCAAAGTCAATTACTGTTACCACTGATCTTATTCGAGAGTTGTTAGGGATTAGTGAAGTCTTCCCCATTTTCTATCATGTTCCTGTGCGTCCAACTTGTGATTTCAATGAGGTTGCCAATGCTTTATGTGGTTTCCCTCGTCCTTGGCCCTCCGGCTCCTTAATCAAACAAAATAAGCTTCTCCCTCAGTTTCGGTTGCTCAACCTAATTGTGTGTGCCAATATTATTGTTACCACCCATAGTTCAGAAATCAACCAGGACCAAGGGTTTGTTCTCTAGTGTCTCGCTTAACATCGCTCCATTGATCTTGCCACTTTGATCATCCAGAAATGGTTGTCGCATATGAGCGCAATAACCTTGGTTTACCTTACGGGAGCCTCATCAACTGGTTTCTCGCCAAGTTTGAGGTCCCTTTATTTGATGAGGATGAGTTTGGTTCACCTACCCGGCCTTTTACCAAAAAGACTGTTTCTCAAAGTCAGTCTCACATTCAGGGGGTTTCTACTGGGGCGAGTCGGTCTAGTGCAGGTACAGGTGATGCTACTGCTATGGCAGAAGAGGCTGAGTACGATGTAGCTGCTGCTGGTGGTGCTATTGGTGAGGGGGAGCAGCCACCTCCGGTTTGTACTATTCGTGGCCAGCTACAGTCTTTTGAGCAATCTGTTGCTTCGCGTTTTGATTGCCTCGAGGGCAGATGGATATCTTTGAGGCATGGCTCACAGATCTCGAAACCACTGCTGATGCTCGGTTCATTGCGTTGGAGGCTTCTTCACGGCGCATTGAAGAGTCCGTGGCCCAGTCATCTTTACAGTTGGCTCAGATCCTGTCTTTTCTTCAGATGCAGTCCTCGCCACCTGCTCCATGATCATTGCTGTCCCGTCCTGCTTTTGGCTACTGTTTTTGATCCCTCCTGGACAAAAAGGGGGAGTGGTTGGTTTGTTTTTACTTGATACATTTGCTTTTGGTTTGTTTTTACTTGATACATTTGTTTTTACTTGATACAGTACTTACTTGTTTATACACTTTGGTTATTGACTTGATACAGTTGGATAGATGGGTATATTGTTTTCTTTATGGATGGATAGTATGTTTCTCAGTTATTTTATATTTTGTTATTTAATACAGTTCCACAAATTTTGGTTGGTTTGTGTGGTTTTTTTTTTTTTTTTTTTCCAGATGGATTGTTCAAAGGCATTGATCTCAGATTTTCATGGTTGTTGGTATTAGTTTTGTTTGTTTTAGGAAAATTGTTTTAGAATGGTTTTGTCCGGGATTTGACAAAGGAGGAGATTGTTAGGACCCTTGTTGTCAAATTCCATGGAAAAAACTAAGGTTTTAATCAGTTATGTAATTTTCCAATTTTGTTCTTCCCGCTCGAGCGGAGTTTACACACTTGCAGTATTTCGCGTGTCTACAAAAAAATACTGAGTACTGTGTTTGTACTCTCGAGCGTGGGATCTTCCGCTCGAGTGTGAACCCTGTACAGAACAAGCTATTTAGAGTCCCCGCTCGAGCGTCAATTCCCACGCTCAAGCGGACTGCGCGATCTCTGTGTCTATATATTCACATGTTGGTTCTATTCCAGGGTTACTTTTCCTAGATCTTGTTTAAGGATCTTAGGGCTTTGTTTGAGGTTTTCTTCTGAAGTTTTTTGGTGAGTTTTCCTTGATATATTTGAGAGGGTTTGTAACCTATGATCTAAGATACATACATCAAGGAGTTTTTTCTTCATAATTAAGAGTGTTCTTCTTTGGTGGAATTCAGAGATTCAAATGTGGAGTTTCAAAGGAGTTTGATTCTGTACGTAGTCGTTGATTTGACAAGTGAAGTTGTGGATTCAACTTCAGATTAATCAGTTCTGAAACGAAGGCTTGGTGAAAGAGTTACAGAAGGTTTGAAGACAAATTGGATGAGTTGGGTAATTTGTTTGTTATCTTTGTAATCTTTCTTTCTTCAATAGTGGATTAATTAGTAGCGTTTCACTCGTGATTTTTTATTACAATTGAAGGTTCTTCAATTGTGATTTTTCTACGTAAAAATCGTTTATGTCGATTTATTGTTTATTTCGAAAACAACAATCCAAATCACTTTCGTAAGTGCTTGATGATTTAGATTGTGTGTTTTGAATGATTGGGAATTGAAATATTTTAATCTTGATCTAATCACGAATCACTTAGGAATCACTTAGGATTTTCAGTTTCTTTACACATAATCTGTGAAATATTGTGTCTTTAGGCAATGTTGGTGCATAGGTCTAGGAATTGGTAAAATGTACCTTGTGTTTTGTCCTAACAATAGATGGAGATGAATGTTAAACATAACTGAAATTATTGTAGGTGCCACCATCTATGTTATGTAGTGCACTACATAAACAATGCTATCATCAAACAGCTGTGAAGAACAGTGATAAATTTTCTAGTACCATTTCCTCAGTGCTGCCTTTTTGAATTCCCAAACAAGCTCTGAGCTCTGTTTTGATTGTTTGTTAATTGGGAAAAAAAAAGAAAAGAAGAAAAAAAGAATGTTTTGTTGGATAAGCATTTGTCATTGTATAAAAGGCCCGCTTTAGTATTCTGAAATTGCAGAGAAACTACCATTTGGTTTCACAATTTAAGGCCATTTCATTACACAGTTTACTTCATCAATCACTTCTTTATGAAAAGATAATTTTCTTTTTCTTTGTTCCTCTCTATCATTCTATCCTTCTAAGTTATTTACACATTGACATTAAAACAATTCATGCAAGTTTGAAGAATTTGAATCTCACATTTCATTCTTTGAATAGCTAAAGCCAACACTTCCAAGTAGCTGATCGCCATTCTACTTATCACCTCATCTCCAAACATTTTTGCCATCTATTTTCTACTATTGGAGGCATAAATAAAATTTAAATCGATCTTAAGATAGTCAAAATACCAAATCAGTGTTTAATATCCATCAACATAATTGACTAGAACTTCCTATATTGATTGATAATGGAGGTTAAAGAGGCAAAAAGGATAGTTGTAACTAAATCGGTTCCTTCAAGGCCTTCTTGCTCCAGTTTTAGGTCCTTTTCCCAGCTCCTAGCCAGTGCTATTGATTCCTCACCCTCTAATGCATGTTCTGAAGCTGCAGTTAGTGCCATTAGACCAAAAATTGTGAGGTTCAAGCCAATGGTGAGCCATCCTCCTAAACTTTCTTCCTAGGTAATCACCCCTCCCATTTTCTTCTGTTTTTGGCCTTCTGATCTCATATTTCAAGGACCTCTTTTTTGGACGTTCTTTTTGATCTTTGTGTTGTCCAACAATTTGAATTCAGATGGAAAATCCACTGTGGTCGTTTTTGGACTTCGTTTTTTGGCCTTCTGCAGCTTGTTGTCCATACGAGAAGGTGTCTAAGGGTTTGAATTCAGATGGAAAATCCACTGTGGTTTACAAACCGTTGGCAAAGGTTGTATGAAAGACAACATTGTCTCTCTTGGCAAATCTAGTTAGTCTCGATCCCTAGAATGTGATTGATTAGATATTGTTTATAATTTTCCTCATAATCAAATGCTTTTGTATTATTTTTTACAGGTGGATGATATGCTAGAGGAAACTGTAATATTAGATCTCTATACTCACTTTTTTTTTTATTTAATCTACATTTCTTAATATAATTTTTCTTTTACATTTCAAATGCGTTTCTATATATACACAGGTTCAGTTTCTTCAAAACAGAAATGTCAGTGTTGTGATCCACAATGAATGAAACTTCAATGTCCTCTGTGTTCATGGGGTAAGCTCACTAACCAAATTTATTTGTTTATCACATTTTTACAATATGTATGAAGTTTTTGCTCAGTTTTCAATTTATACTCTTTCGACAAATTCTGTATATTGTTGCATTTCCGTTGTCATCAAATTCCATTCATGTGGGGGATTGTTAGAAATGGTTTTGGAAAAATCAAATTTTTCCTCAACTCTGGTCTATTTTTAGGTGGCACCTATGCTCTAAAGTTGGCGGGTCTAAGTGGTAACGCATTCTATACCGCGTTGTGATTCATGTAGTATATTTGATTGATAAAAAACTATTATCGGGTGAATGGGAAATTGAAGTCAAAAAGAGCTCCATGAAAATGGTATATTGGTGAAGTTTCCTTAAAGGTTTGAACTAAAGGTTTGTCTCACATTGGTTTGGTAGGCAAACTTTTGTGGGTTTATAAGGCTTGAGTTTGTAATTTGGAAAGGTCCCCAAGGGGCACCCCAAGTTTGTAGAAGGGAGAGATTATGGACAAAGTGGACTAGACCTATTGGACCCAAAAATAAACACATATGCGCGCGCCGCCACCGCAGTCCGTTCGGTCGATCTGGCGTGCTGGACTAGGGCCGAGTGCGTGGTGTGAGGATGGATTGGGCTTGTCTGACCCAATACTTATCTTTTTGGGTCAAAAACATTACATTTGAACCTTTTCAGAATTTCTGTACAAGTTCCATTTATGTCCAAATAGATCCGAATCTGTTCAAATTCAAACCCAAAATAGTTCCTTATCTGTTTGAAATTCAAATATGTATCTGTCCAAACATGCACCATACCTGTTGGATTCAAACCGAACAGCCACTATTTTCATCTATAAATAGGTAGTCCCTCAATTGATTTTTCATTCAGAAATTTCATTCTAAATCTGCTATTGCTCTCTGCATTCTTGCTGCATTATTTTCCTTGTGAGAAAGAGTGTAAAAACTAAGTGTGTTCATTGTGTGAATAGTTTGTAGTGCTGCTACTATTCACTATTGATCATTTTATCTTGAGAGATAGACATTCATAATCTGAAAGCACCGTGGAGATGACGAATCTGTCTTAAGGACACAGTGTTAAATACTGGATTTGATCAAAAAATTTGTTTGAGAAATTAATAAGGTAAGTAATTAATTTAATTTCAGTTTTAATTATTTTTCTTTTTTCAGATTCTGATTTTGTTTTAGTAACAAAATAAGAATCTGTTTTTATTTATTTATTTTTATATACTGTTTTGATTTTTGTAATCAAACAGTCTCTTTCCGCTCTTTAATCCATTCTTCGAATACAGTGAAGATTGTCCAACAATCTTAAGACAGAGTAATTTTGGTGTCTTCATTGTATTTATTTTTCGGTGCTTTCACAAAGTGATATTCTGGTTGGAAAATACAAATAGTAATATACTGTTTGACAAATAGTAGTAATATACTATTTATTTTCTTTGACAACTAGTAGTAATATACTGGTGTCATTAACAATTTTCAGAATATTAATTTGTGCAGTAGTGATACAGAAAATTATTGTGTAGTATTTTATTTTTCTGGTTTTAGTAACTAGAAAAGTAAAATTATTTGGTGTTATAATTTATTTTCTAGTTTTAGTAACTAGAAAATTAATTTGTGTTTTGATTTTTTTTTTTTTAATTTTTGTAATCAGATAATATGGCTACTGCAACTGAAAGTGGTACTCCAATTGTTACAACGACTCCGGTCCCTATCCAGAACCATATTCAAGTTCTAATAAATCATGAAGAAAAAGGGAAAAAAATTTAATAGCACTGAGTTTAAGAGTTAGCAACAGAAAATGATATTCTATCTTACAACTCTAAATCTGGCCTGATTTTTCAGTGAAAAGGCTCTAGTACTTAAAGAGGATGAATGTGATCGGCAAGTTGTTGCCGCTGTAGACACTTGGAAACATTCTGATTTTCTGTGTAGAAACTACATCCTAAATGGCCTAGACAACATGCTGTATAATGTTTACAGTCCTCTGAAAACAGCAAAAGAATTGTGGGATTCTTTGAAGAAAAAAATACAAGACAGAGGATGCCAGTACAAAGAAATTTGTTGTCGGTAAATTTCTGGACTTCTTTATGGTAGACTCCCAAATAGTAATTTCTCAAGTTCAAAGTTTTCAATTAATTTTGCATAATATTCATGTTGAAGGTATGCCTTTTAGCGAGTCTTTCCAAGTTGTTGCGTTAGTGGAAAAATTACCACCAGCTTGGAAAGATTTTAAAAATTATTTAAAACATAAACGCAAAGAGATGACCATGGATGAACTTATTGTAAGACTGAGAATTGAAGAAGATAACCGAAAGGCTGAAAAGAGGAATGGTAAAAATTCCATTGAGTCCAAGGCTAATGTGGTTGAACATATGCCCAAACCACATAGCTAAAAGAAGAAGTTTGCTGGAGATGGTCCTAAACAAGGTGACAACAATGGCAATAAGAAGTTCAAAGGAAAATACTATAACTGTGGCAAGACTGAACATCGTGCTTCTAATTGTCGCTGCCCAAAAAAGGATCGCGGAAGTAGAAGCAAGAAGACTACCAATCAAGGCAATGTGACAGAACTTGATTACATCTCTGACGAGGTAAATGACATCAATCTCTCTGCTGTGGTGTCTGAGGCTAATTTGGTTGGAAATCCCAAGGAATGGTGGGTTGACATTGGGACAACTCGACACATTTGCATAGACAAGAAGATGTTTACTACTTATAATGAGTCTGCAAATGGTGAGCAACTATTCATGGGAAATTCATCTACTTCTGCTGTGGCTGGGCAAGGGAAAGTAGTCTTAAAGATGACATCGGGGAAAGAACTAACTCTCAACAACATACTGCATGTCCCAGACATCCGAAAGAATTTAGTTTTTGGTTCTTTGTTAAGTAAAAATGGTTTTAGGCTTGTTTTTGAGTATGATAAATTTGTATTAACAAAGGGTGATATGTATGTTAGTAAGGGATACATAAGTGACATTCTCTTTAAGTTAAATGCAATGATAGTTGTACCAAAACTTTCTGTTAATAAGAATAATACATCTTTTGCTTATATTCTTGAGTCAAATTTATGGCATGGCAAATTAGGACATGTAAATTTTGATACTTTGCGTAGACTAATTGGTTTGGATTATATACCAAAGTTTGAAATTGATCCTAATCACAAATGTGAGATTTGTGTAGAAGCGAAACTAACTAAGGCTCTATTTAAATCGTTTGAAAGAAAAACTGAACCTCTAGAATTAATTCATACTGATGTATGTGATCTTAAATTTGTTCAAACTAGAGGAGGCAAAAAGTATTTCATAACATTTATCGATGATTGCACAAGATATTGTTATATATATTTACTTAGAAGTAAAGATGAAGCCTTGGAAATGTTTAAACTCTACAAAATTGAAGTTGAAAATTAACTTGGCAAAACCATTAAAATGGTTAGAAGTGATAGGGGTGGTGAATATGATGCACCTTTAAATGAATTTTGTGCACAACATAGCATTATTTACCAAACTACAGCACAGTATTCTCCACAGTAAAATGGAATTACTGAAAAGAAAAATAGAACCCTTAAAGAAATAATGAATGCCATGTTACTAAGTTCAGGCTTACCGTAGAACTTGTTGGGGGAAGCAATATTGTCTACTAATTATGTTCTTAATAGAATACCCCATAAGAAAACAAATAGCACTCCTTATGAATTGTGGAAAGGTCGACCACATTCCTACAAATACTTAAAAGTGTAGGGGTGTTTGGAAAAGGTAGAAGTTCATGTTCTGAAAAAGACTAAGATAGGACCAAAAACAGTGGATTGTGTGTTTATTGGTTATGCTGAAAATAGTAGTGCATATCTATTTCTGACTTATAAATCAAAAATACCTGATATAAATGTGAACACTATAATAGAGTCAAGGTATTCTGTGTTTTTTGAACATGTTTTTCCTTACAAGAGAGGATAGGAATTAAATTCACAGAAGAGAACTTATGATTGTACACAAAGTCAAGAGACTAATGACAATCAAACACAAGAGACTAGTAATGGTCTCGACCAACAGGATTTAACTGATGATGAACCAAGACGAAGTAAGAGAGCATGAACATCAAAATCCTTTGGTCTAGATTTTTTACATATCTGTTAGAAAATGAACCTCAAAGCTTTAAGGAAGTAATGACAGGTCCTGAAGCACCTTTGTGGATAGAGGCTGTTAATAATGAAATTGAATCCATTTTGCAAAATCATACTTGGGAATTGGTGGATCATCCACCCGGTTTTATACCTCTTGGATATAAATGGATATTCAAAGAAAAATGAAAACCGATGGTTCAATAGACAAGTATAAAGAAAAACTTGTGCTAAAAGGTTACAGACAAAAGGAAAGTCTGGAATATTTGGACACATATTCCCCTATGACAAGAATTACATCCATTCGCATGCTTATTGCTATAGTAGCGTTGTATAATTTAGAAATACATCAAATGGATGTTAAGATAGCTTTCTTAAACGGTAATCTAAATGAAGAGATCTATATGGAGCTACCTGAAGGGGTTCTAGTACCAAGGCAAGAAAAGAAAGTTTGTCAGTTTGTAAAATCTCTTTATGGATTAAAACAAGCTCCTAAGCAATGGCAAGAAAAATTTGATTATGTTATGCTTACTAACGGGTTTAAGATAAACAAATGTGACAAGTGCGTCTATGTTAAAAACACTGACAAAGGTTATGTCATCGTTTGTCTTTATGTGGATGAAATGCTTATCATTGGAAACAGTCAAAATATGATCAAATCAACTAAGCAAATGCTGAAAAAAAGATTTGATATGAAAGATATAGGGGTCGCAGATGTAATATTAGGAATGAAAATTACTAAAACATCTGATAAGTATTCATTATCTCAATCTTATTATATTGAGAAACTTCTCGGTAAATTTATCAAGGATGATATGAATGTAGCTAGAACACTTGTAGATATCAGTCTTTATTTATCGAAAAATAAAGGTGATGTGGTGTCTCAGTTAAAATACTCCCAAATCATTGGAACCCTAATGTACCTAATGAATTTTACTCGTCCTGATATAGCTTATGCTCTCAGTAAATTGAGTAGGTACACTAATAACCCCGGAGAAGATCATTAGAAAGCGATCATTCGGGTTTTTAGATATCTAAGATTTACCTGTGATCATGGTTTGAACTTTGCTCGATATCCTACAGTACTAGAAGGTTATTGTGATGCCAATTGGATATCGGATACTAAAGATTCAAAATCCACTAGTGGATATGTCTTTACTCTGAGAGGCGCTGCTGTTTCTTTGAAATCCACAAAACAAACATACATCGCACGATCCACAATAGAATCTGAGTTCATCACTTTAGACAAAGTAGGTGAAGAAGCAAAATGGCTTCGCCACTTCTTAGAAGACATTCCAATGTGGCCAAAACCTATGCTAGCTATTTGGATTCATTGTGATAGTCAATCTTCAATCAGTAGGGCACAAAATCATATGTACAATGGTAAGTTATGACATATTTGTCGTCGACATAATACCGTAAGGAAATTGCTCTCAAATGGAATAATCTCAATAGATTATATAAAATCTACAGAGAATATTGCGGATCCATTAACAAAAGGTTTGACAAAAGAGCAAGTGTATAGTTCATCGAAGGGGATGGAATTAAAGCCTATTACATAAGAGTCATTATAATAGTAACCCTACTTAAATGACTGGAGATCCCAACTAAGTTCAAAGGGACAACTAAGTTATGTGTGGCTCACCAGAAATCACCAAGGGATTAAAATTCCTTACCCATTCCTATGGTGAGAGTGATATCTACAACATGTGTTGTATATAGGGGTTTAATGATAAGCTTCACTTTTAATGATTACTTACATCTTGATTTAGGCATAAAAATCAAGACGAGTATTAGAGATACTCACAATAAGAATCACTATATGAGTGTCAAACTGGGGTTGATTCTATGAGAATGAAGAGGCTAAATTCTCTAGAAGCACTCATGAACAGGCAGGAGCGTTCAAGGCCAAAATGAATACAACCGTGAGAACCACGATGTGTGAGAAGATATTTTGTGTGAAATTTATTTTCTTGGCTTACACAAACGGCTGAACGATTCAAGGCATTGCGCCCATTGGTTAGTTAGTAAGTCTGATAGGTTATCACTAAGAAAAGTTCAAGGCCGAAAGCTACCTATCCTGATACAAGATATTTTCGATTTATACTCTTTCGACAAATTCTGCATATTGTTGCATTTCCATTATCATCAAATTCCATTCATGTGGGGGATTGTTAGAAATGGTTTTGGAAAAATCAGATTTTTCCTCAACTTTGGTCTAATTTTTAGGTGGATCCATGCGCCAAAGTTGCAGGTCTAAGTGGTAATGCGTTCTATGCCGCGTTGTGATTCGCGTAGTATATTTGGTTGCTCAAAACCATTATCAAGTGAATGAAAATTGAAGCGAAAGAGAGCTCCATGAAAATGGTATATTGGTGAAGTTTCCTTAAAGATTTGAACTAAAGGTTTGTCTCATATTGGTTTGGTGGGAAAACTTTTGTGGGTTTATAATACTTGAGTTTGCAACTTGGGGAGGGCCCTAAGGGATGCCCCAAGTTTGTAGAAATAAGAGGTTATGGACAAAGTGGGCTAGACCCATTGGACCCAAAAATAAACACACACACGCGCGCTGTCGCTACCGTCCGTCCGGTCGGTAGGGTGAGCTGGGTTGGGCCTAAGCTTGAGCTTGGGCTTAGGCGCGAGTACATGCTGTGAGATTGGGTTGGGTTTGTCCGGCCCAATACTTATCTTTTTGGGTAAAAAACATTACATTTGAATTTTATTTATTTTATTTTTTTTGTTTCCGTTTTTCTTTCAAATTCTAGTTGGAAATAAAATTCAAATTTTGGTTTGTACCTCTTCAGAATTTCTATATAGGTTCCATATATGTCCAAATAGATCTGAATCTGTTCAAATTCAAACCCAAAATAGTTCCTTATCTATTTGAAATTCAAACATGTATCTGTCCGAATAGGTACCATACCTGTTGGATTCAAACCGAACAACCACTATTTTCATCTATAAATAAGCAGTCCCTCAATTGTTTTTCATTCAGAAATTTCGTCCTAAATCTGCTATTGCTCTCTGCATTCTTGCTGCATTATTTTCCTTGTGAGAAAGAGTGTAAACACTAAGTGTGTTCGTTGTGTGAATAGTTTATAGTGCCGTTACTATTCACTGTTGATCATTTTATCCTAGGAGATAGACGTCCATAATCTGAAAGTATCATAGAGAGAACGAATCTGTCTTAAGGACACTGTGTTAAACACTGGACCTAATCAAAAAATTTGTTCGAGAAATTAATAAGGTAAGTGATTAATTTAATTTCAGTTTTAATTATTTTTCTTTTTTCAGATTTTGATTTCGTTTTAGTAACAAAATAAAAATCTATTTTTATTTATTTATTTTTATATACTGTTTTGATTTTTGTAATCAAACATTCTCTCTCCTCTCTTTAATCCATTCTTCGAATACAGTGAAGATTGTCCAACAAATAACAAGTAAAGAAAATGACAAGCAAAGAAAATAAAGTATAAAAAGAGAGCTTAATGACTTCAAAATGCAATTCAATTTCCTTCCAACTTGTTTTGAGACAAGGACCTCTATACATTCATTTAAGTTAATTAACAAAAAAAATTAAAATAATCAAACTTAAATAAATTCCCTTGCTATCATAAAACAAGAAGACAAAGAAGGAAGCCACGAAATGGACTTGCAGTGAAAGCTGCCTAAAATTAGAAGACACTGCACCATGACAGAGGCTCAAGAATTTATTTGATATAGTTTCTCATAATACATAATAAATTCTAATGAACGCCTAACTTTTATGTTAAGACATAACTTGTGGATAACTGGATGAGAACTATTTTTACAAGTGTTTTAGGAGGGAAAAACCAAAGCAAGAAAAGTCAAATAGAAAATGACATTATTATTGGGATTAAATAATGTCTCACATTATTTAAAATTTAAACTTTTAATGTACATAAATTTAACTCCCTATTGAAGATGAGTACACAAAGTTCAGTGAAATGCCACTGTGAGAGTTATCTGTAAATCTCCCATGATTTTGTAGAATGATGAACCAGTTTATGAGACCTACTTGTAGTTATGTTCTAGACTCTAGTATTGAATATCCAAACAAGGAAATCATAATGCACAACTCTACAACATTTATATGAATCAAACATTACAAGGTAGTTCACGTAGGTTGGGAGTTGGAGTCAAAAACGCCTTAAACTTAGTCGAAAAAGGCCGTTCAAGGGGGAGGGAATAAAACAGCCCCCAAACCACTCTATGGATGTCACCGGTAGCTTTCTCGTGACAAATAGGACATGTGGGGACAGACATGATGTAATTAGCATACATAGGGTGGGAGTTGGATTCAAAAACACCTTAAAATTAGTCGAAAAAGGCCGTTAGGAGGGAAAAAAAATAAAACAGTCCTTGAACCATTCTATGGGGATAGACAGGATGCAATTAGCACACGTAGGTTGAGAGTTGGACTCAAAAACGCCTTAAACTTAGTCGAAAAAGGCCGTTCGGAGGGAAAAAATATAAAACAGCCCCCGAACCACTCTATGGATGTCACCGATAGCTTCCTCGTGACAAATAGGACCTGTGGGGATAGACGGGATGTAATTAGCACACGCAGATTGGGAGTTGGACTCAAAAACGCCTTAAACTTAGTCGAAAAAGGTCTTTCGGGGGGCAAAAATATAAAACAGCCCCCGAACCACTCTATAGATGTCACCTATAGCTTTCTCATAACAAATAGGACCTGTGGGGATAGACAAAATGTAATTAGCACACGTAGATTGGGAGTCGGACTGAAAAACGACTTTGTCCCACACTCTAATTTTCTCCATTTTCAACCACTGTGAGAATCATATTATATTGTTTTTCGCTAGCAAAGATTTTAAGTTGAACCATGGATAACAGTATTCAAAGATGAATCTAACCTGTAGAATCTAGCTTCACTTCCTTTGCACGCACCAGACCAAAGTAATCATTCAAAGAAAACTTTGAAAGCCTTCTTTTAAGCACAAAAGTTCATAAAATATTGATGTTCATTTAGAGTTGATTTTGTGTTGTCCCTACTTTACATTTTGTTATGTATTCTCTTGGTGATACTTGTTTGGGATTAATATAAGATAAAGACAGTTTGGAATACGAAGCATTGTTAATTTGTAGAGTTGCTTTAATGCTTTATTATCCTTTTCTTCATTCAAATGTCCCTTATGGGCTGTGATAATGTCATTAAATTCAGTCTAGGTGCATGTGCATTATATTTTTCATTGGCAATCGAATGCCTTCTACATATTGAGGGGAACAAATTTGTAATTGATTGTGGTCATAGAGACTATTGATTTTACTTCCACTACCATGCCTTTATTATAGTGTTGTTGTACTACAAGTTTTTCTCTGATAACTGTAGAATCTTCTTGCGGCCGACGCCATTTGATGGGACTTAAGGCTTTGTTTAGTTTAATTGTAGCATTTTCTTGTAGTTGCTTATGTTATATGTGTGGGGCTAGTTTGCTTTCCTATAAGAGTAGGAAATATGTATTTGTATCTGTATTTTTTTTTTTTTTGGTTGATAAGATGTCTCTGTATTTGTATTTATGTGTCTCTGAGGGTACTTTGAGGCTTATGCTATATTTGTTTTGTCCCTTTGTAGGTCAAACTTACTCAGAATGAGCAATAGACTGAGAGTATTGGCCTCCTAAATGCTGCCTATGTCATGTTGTGATTGAAGAGGGGACCGATCCTCAAACTACTCGATTGGGTTGCTTGCGTATGTGATCATGTCGCATATTGTCAAATTTCATACATGTAAATTTTTTCTTTACATGCAAGTTAGCTGAACTTATACTAAATAACTTCTTGCCTCTTATTTGTTTTGTATGAAACTATTATTTTAAGTTAGAATATACTTGGTTTGTACGCGATGTTGACATTAAAAGTTATTCTATTGTTTGGATGGTTGTAAGTGAAATAAATGCAGATTGTGAAATGGGTGATAATAGATATGTATTGTTTTGTTTGTATATCTGTTACAGGTTGTATGGACTACATACAGGTTGTGGACAAAATAATTAAAATAAATAAAAAAACATAAAATGATGTTTTTGGCGACTGAACAATTGATAGTCAAAAATGATGTTAAATATTTTTAGGGACTAAATACAGTTAGTAGCTAAAAAAGAATTAAATGAAAACAAATCTTTTGGCGACTAAATATTTAGTAGCTATTTAAAAAAGACTTTAGGTGACTACTGATTTAGTAGCCAAAAGATTAAAAAAAAAAAAAAAAAGGAAAAACACTTTCATCGACTAAATATTTAGTCGCCACAACATAAAAATAATATGATAGGTGACTAAAATTTTAGTAGCTAAATAAAAATTAGATTATAGGCAATTAAACTATTTAGTAGCTAAACAAAAAATTGAACTTTCGGCAACTAAATATTTAGTAGCTAAAAAAAGTTAGATGAACCAAAAAAGAAAATTCGCGACTAAAACTTTGGTTGCCCTAGATACCTCAAGTTTTGGCGACAAAAATTTTAGTAGCTGAAAATGTGATGTTATATTAAATTGAAAGTTTTTGGCGACCAACAGATTAGTCGCCAATTTAGCCTAATCAGTGACTAAAGAATATTTTTGTCGCCAATACATTTACTTTTGGAAACTAAAAAATTAGTTGCCATTTATAAGACTTTTGGCGACTAAAAATTTTTTAGTAGCCAATACCTTCCCAGATAATCCTCCTGCGACAAATCCAGTGACCAAAATATTTAGTCGGAAAGTTTTTCGGCGATGAAAATCTTACTTTTGGCGACTAACAATTTAGTTGCCAAAAGTGCAATTTCTTGTAGTGATATTGTATGCGACAAAATGTTAGGCAATAAAGAAATAACAAGTAGATAAGATGAGTGTTGCCAAGATGAGAATGTTAAGTTAGATGTGTGAGAAGATTAGAAAAACACATAGTTAGGAATGAGTATATTCGTGAATGGGTAAGAGTAGCACTGATAGAAGATAAGTTGATAGAGAATATATTAAGATGGTTTGATCATATACAACAGAGACCAACAAAGGCAGTAGTGAAGAGATGCGATAGAGTAAAGTGTTAGGGGAATGGGCATACCTAAATTGACATGGGTTAGTGTAATAAATATAGATATGAATCTCTTTAATTTGACTAATCAAATGGCCCTTGATATAGTCGAGTTGAGAAGAATGATTTATGTAACCGACCCCATTTGATAGAACTTAAAACTTGATTTGATTTGGTTTGATTTGAATTTTGTATATAGATGCCATTGCAAGCATATTACTAATTTAATTAATCCTTTTTCACAAGTCATTTTCTATGTTATACTATATGTGGTGAGGAATGTTATAAATCATTTTTTTTTTCCTAGCAAAAACAAAAGCTTTATTGATGAAAAAGAGGCACAATACATGCATAAATTACATCAACAAAGAAGGGAAATGCAAAAAGCATCATAGCTAACCTCAAACAATCCCAACTAGGTTGGCACCGCAAAGGAAGCACAATCATATGCTAGCACTTAACCCAAAATTGGTGAGAAACCAATCAAAAGAAGCCAAAGAAAAACCAGAAAAACAAGAAAAAAACAACAACAAAACTAGAGCAACAAAGCCACCATGCAGAAATCCTAATCCCTCTATAGCAACACACAAGAAAACCAGTGGCCATTGACCTTGCTACCAAGAACTCCACCCAACAAACGCTTCCAAATAGCAAACAACCAATCATTCAAAAACTGAGAGCCAACTGGAGGTGCCAAACAAACTAAATAGAGCATCTGTTGCAAGACACCAGCCAACACAGAAGACAAAAAATAGAACATCAGCAATACAACAAAATAGCAATAACAAAAATTGCAACAACTCCCCTATAATACACCATTCTTCACAACAAAAAGAAAACACTAACACCACAAACACTCCCAGAGCAGTAGAGTCAGCAAGGCTCTTAATCATTAACTAGCACAACCACCTTACATCAACCAAGGGGCAACCGTCTTCTCCCAACACAATCCTTGATCTGATGCAAATTAGTGACTATCTGCTGCACTGAGTATTGCATCCCCTCAATATTCAATTTACTCCAAAGTGCTACCCTTACCTTCACCAACTCTGTTAATTCATTCCACTCAACTGGTTTGCCACTAAAAAGACATTCATTCCTAGCTTTCCATAATGACCACATAACAGTTAAAGGTACCACTTTCCACATTCTAAGGACAATCTGGCTGAATTTGAATCCTGACCACCAAAGCAATATATCCTCAACTGAGCCAGGTAAAACCCACACCAGACCCCACCATTGCATCATATCAGTCCAAAGTTTCTAAGCAAAAGGGCAAAACAACAAAAGATGATGAACTGACTCCTCCTCAGATTTACAAAACAGACACAATGCATCTGATTCCTCATTTAACACTCCTAGATTTTTTAAAATAGCTAAAGTTTTAAGTCTACCTCTCCAAGCCAACCACCCACAAAATTTTACCTTGGGTGGAGCAAGATTTTTCCACATTACCTTAATAACACTAAGAGTTGGACCTTTTGAATACATCCACCATTTCCATATAGTTGCTACTGTAAATGATCTTTCTGGATTGGCCACCCACTGACAAGAATCCTCAGCCTCCAAGGAAAAAGTAGGTGTTTCCCTGAGCAACTCATACATACTTAATACCTCCCCTTCTTTCCATGCTAGCAATGGTCTTCTAAAAATTAAATTCCACTCATAAGATTGACCCCTCCTCTGGTAAATCTACTGAACAGTGCTATCTTTCTCCTTTGATAAGCTATACAATCTAGAAAACTTCTCCTTCAGGCATAAATTGTTCAACCACTTGTCCTCCCAAAAAAGAATTCTACCCCCATTCTCTACTGATAGTTGAAGGTTTGATAGATAAAATTCAACCAGAGCAGGTCTTTTATCAACAAGTTGAAGGATATCACCCCAAACCCTAGACACTGAAACATTAGTGGTATGAAGTGGAATCCAATTGCCCCCAACCACACCATACTTACCACAGATAATCTGTTTCCACAAAGCTCTGCCCTTTAACCCAAACCTCCACCACCATTTGAGCAAAAGACAGTCATTGACTTCTCCAAGATTTCTAACCCCTAAACCCCCTTGCGTAATGTTTGCTGATATCTCCCTCCAATTGACCATGTGAAGTTTCTTCTTTGTAGCAGAATCACCCCACAGAAATACTGCCTGAATCCTCTCTAGCTGCTTAGCCACACCCACAGGTAGTTTAAAAATTAATAGGAAATAGGATGGTAAACTGGATATAACTGCTTTAATCAGTGTGAGTCTGCCAGCAAAGGAAAGCATTTTCCTTTTCCATGAAGCCAATTTCTTTTTTACTTTCTCAATCACTGGTTTCCAAGTACTCTTTCTACTTGGATTTGCTCCAAGAGGTATGATCAGATAAGTAATAGGAAGCTTTTGACTGTGGCAGTGCAGGACTGAGACAAAATTGTTAATAACCTCATCATTAATACCAATCCCACACACCACACTCTTATGGAAATTGATTTTTAACCCAGACATTAACTCAAAACACCTTAAGATTCTCTTTATATTGACCAATTCCACCCTATCAGCCTCACAAAAAATAACAGTATCATCTGCAAATTGCAAATGAGAGATCTTCAACTCATTAGGCCCTATATTTGCCCCTTTTAAATAACCCAACTTTTTTGCCCTTTCAATAAGCAAATTCAAACCTTCAACAATAATGTTAAACAAGAATGGTGAAAATGGGTCACCCTGCCTAAGCCCTTTTTGAGGTGTAAATTCAGCAGATGGAGAACCATTAACCAGTACAGAAATCTTAGCTGAAGAAATGCATGTTTTGATCCAAGTGAATTCGTTTTCTATTATCCTAACCCGGCCTATCATTCACTGGTTAGGTTTAGGGAAAAAAGCTAGCTGAAAGTCATCTCTTTTTCCCAGTGAAAGCTAAAGGCCCTGGTATAATAGGAGTGTGGTGCGTGCTCTCTCTATTTTGTAGATGCGCTCCTGAGAAGGGAAGCTGAAATTCTTGATGTAGATTGATCAATCCCGCCCTATTCAAGTGATCTCCCCGAGCCGAGTGAGATTGGGAATCGCCTTAATGACTGTTCGTAATGGGTCCTACCATTTGACGTATGTATGCCATGTATTTTTTGTTTTTGTATCTTTGCTGTCCCTCAGCCCCTCTCCCACCTTTTCTGTCTATCATTAGAAGTAGGGCGGCTGTCGATCAACAAATTGAGAAAGATAGGACCAGGCATTCCATTTCAATTGAGAAAGCTATCAATGGTCACATTGGGACGGGAACAAATTTGATGAGAAATTTATAATAAATTGTGATGATTGTTACAGATCGTTATAGTTATATTACGTATATAACCATTTTAACAGTGCACACCGTAGAAGCTACCGGTTAAGAAAACTTGCTCTGATACTCATCCTTGGGTAAATGTAAATTATAATCCAAGCTATGATCATTTTGAAAACGCTAAGCTTGAAAGGTATCTGCAACTACTGACAAGTCACGTGTACAAGTGTTTACTAATGGTGATCGAACTCAAGATTTCTAGGTTTATAGTTGCATCTAAGGTCTGGGTTGGCAAGAATTAAAGTAAATAAATGAGTATAAAAAGATAAAATAAATTAATTTAATTAATGACATAAAATATTACATTTAAAATATAATCATTTTATTTTTTTCTCTCGTAATTATCACATCTAAACTAAAAAAAAGTTCAAAAAATTTCCTAAACGAATCTAATTTAGTCAAGTTAAATTAGTTAAAAAATCAAACTAAATCAGTTCAAACCAAGGCTAAGATTAATTTATGATCAGTTCTTTTAGAAACAAATTTGTGGGATGACCGCTCAAAAAAAATAAATAAATAAAAACACATTGGGTGTGTTTGATTGGACGGACTGGAAAAGGGGGAATTAGAATCTATCGGACTTGAGTCCTGGGACTGTGAATCCCCCGGACTATTTGGTTGGATTGGATATGTATCCTGTGTTTGTTTTTTCATGGGATTAGATGTCTGGATAGGACTATTTTCAGTGAATCCAACGTTTGGTTGGACGGACTGGATAGGATAAATGAACAAAAGACATGGAGTCCGGCGGACTAAAAAAAAAATCAAACAACGGATAAGGAGGGAGGCCGGACATGGAGTCCAAATAGTGGATAGTCCCCCCCCCCCCCTTTATCCCCCAATCAAACACACCCATTGGCCTTTCTTATTCAAGACTTGAGAATTGTCATATCACTAAATAAGTGTTGAATTTAATGACTTCTCTTGTTATGTTTTAATGCCTCTTCTATGAGAAACAGGTGCTCTTGGTGAACGTATTAATAATGAAGATGAATTTATCTTTGTTTCATGCAGTTGATGGGGTGAAGGAGACAGCAGCATTTAATCTCACTTGGGCTTTTAATATGAAGAAAAAGTGATTTTTCCTCGATTGTAATTGATTTTTTTTGATAGATTTATTATTTTTTATTTTTTATTTTTTTTCTTTTTATTGTATAATTTGTATGACCCTTTGAAATCTTGTTTTTGTATGTTATTATTTTTAATATAAATGTTTTTCATATTCTGTAAAAAAAAATTGAATTTAAATGCACTTGAGTTAAACACTGGGGAAATATTGTATTAGTTTGTGGACCAAACAAGATTAATGTGTTTCCTTATTACTTCGAATTCTTGGAATCGAAGGACAAATTAACTTTGATTTTGTTTTGATCTGAGAATATCCTAGAAAATCTATTTCTGAAGCATAACAAATTTTTTTAAAAAAAATTAATTATCTAAAAATCCTATTTACAAATGTTATAGTAGCTCAGGTCTTATATAAGATTTTTTATACCAATAAGTCCTATTTAGAAAAATTGAGAATATTATCAGTTTTTCTCAATTTTTAAAACTTAAAATATTATCAATTTTGCATAGTAATGTTCCAGATAATTGTTTCACTAACTGATGAAAAAAAAAGTATGAGATTAAACATTTTGCCCTATTCAACTATCCAATAAAATCGATAACATTATCAATTTTTTTCAATTTTAAAATTGAGAACATTATCGGTTTTTTCATTTTTAAAAGTTTTTTTTTCTCCTATTTTTGCACATCAATGTTCCATTATCATACTCCTTTATAGATACAAATTTTTTAATTTTGCACAAAAATAATTTTTTTTCAAAAAAAAAAGGTAGTTTTTTTTTTTTTTTTTTTTTTTTTTTTGTACATAATTTTTTTTTAGTTTTTTCAAATTGAAAGTTGATATTTTAAAGTTTTTGAAAATTAAAATAAATGTCAATTATTTATTTCTTTATAAACAATCATAAATGATGAACAATCATTATTTGAATGGTAATTTCGATTATTAAAAATTTAATAAGACTTGAAAGTTTAAAAAATCTTAATTAAAACTTAATGGAGTATAAATTCATAAATCAAGACTTGTGTGTAAATATATATATATTATATATATTTTTTTTTTTGGAGAAAAACAATGAAGAAAAATCCTGTTTTTACTTCTAGGCCTAACATAAATAGTGGGTTGTGTCCGTCTTGTTAGCCAAACCGGGCATATTACATGATCTACTTTTTTAACTGATATATAAATTTATTTTCTAAATTCATTTTTTAGATTTAATAATGTGTAAAAAAATATGATTTGTTAATAATTAGAGAAAACATGATAGAAATAATTGACAGACTTTTAAATAGATTATCATATTATTAAATTTGAAAAGTAAATTTAATTTTTGAGCCTGAATACACTACTCTTTTTGATTTAGTTTGTTTTTCTTTTAGGGTTAGGTGTGTAATCTTCCATGAAAAAATATGATTGATCTAATAATTATAATTATAATTATTATTAAACCAATGATTGCCAAGCATAACTTTAAAAATATAAAGTTAATTACACTTTTCATCATATAATTTGATTTAAAAATTTTACTTTAATCTCTATAATTTTAATTTGAATAACAACACTGCTGCATACCCCCAGTGGGGGTCGCACCCCCAGTGAGGTGTCGCGCCCCACTGGCTGAAGCCCAAAAAAAAAAAAAAAAAAAGAAAACAGTTTTTTTTTTGTCCAATTATGGAGTGCACCTCACTGGGGGTCGACCCCAGTGGGTGTATGAGGCATTTTTCTTTGATTTCTACACTTTAAGTCTACTTTCAATTTGGTCATTCCGTCCAAATTGGACATTAAAATTTCAGTGTGTTTGGTTTTAATTTTTTGAATTCAGTTTTTCGAAAATTGAGTTTTTTATTTTTCGTGTTTTTTTGTTTTAAGTGAATATTTTTTAAATTTTAAGCAATTTTTTTACTTTTTTAGATGCACTATACTAAGATGTATCTAAATAATAAAATATTTGTGAAAAAATATTTTTAAAAAATTAATAAATAAACAAAAATACGAAAAATGTACTGAATTTTCTTTTTTTTTTTTGTTGTATTTTTTGGTATTTAGTGTATTTTTTAAAGATTTTTTTCACAAATATTATATTTTTTAAGTGTATTCATGTTAGGTGTCTCTAAAAATTAAAACAAATTGTTTAAAATATTAAAAGAATTCATTGAAAACATTAAAATATAGAAAATAAAAAAGTAGAATTTTCTGAAAACCAGAACCAAACAAGCTGGAAACTTGTCAATTTTCTAAGGTTTCAATTTGGTCATTTTGTCCAAATTGAAGTTAAAATTAACAATTTTAGAATATTTGCCAATTTTTTAAAGTGTATACGTAGACAAAATTAACAAAAATTTAAACAAAATGACTAACTTGAAACTAGACTTAAAATGTAAAGACCAAATTATTCAAATTGAAACTAAAAAGACTAAAGTTGGGTTAAACTAGAGGGGGGAAAAGTATAATTAACCAAAAAATATACTATGAAACAATTATGATAAAATAATATAGTTACGATTATTAAATTAAATTATTATTAAATTAAGTTATTATTATTAAAATAAGAATAAACCCTTGCGATGAAATTAATAAACTTAACAGTAAGGTCAAATCTACACACCTAAGCTGGTTACAATTTATTTTGTTTTTATTCTGAGAATCTGTGGATTGTTCCATGTGGGTTTTTTTTTTTTTTTGGGGGGGGGGGGGGAGATTAAATAAGTTGAGAAAAATAAATTATTTTAAAATTGGAAAAGAGATATTTTTTATTTCTATTTTTTGATTTTTAATTTTTAATTTATAATAAATTATACTAAATAGGGCTATGAAACTGCATCCTCAACTAAAACATGAAAAAATAAGGGCCAATCAAGTATCAATAGGTCGATGATCATAAAATCGAATGCAAAGGGGTTGATAGAAAAAGTTATGGGCCATACCATTCAAGGTGTAACAAAGCAAAGCTCGGCTCAATCTATCTTTAAAATAAAAATATTAAAATAAATAAATAAAGAGCTTGGCTCACTAAGTTCTTGGCATCCTTAATATAGAGCCCACTACATAATTCATTTGATTTAGTTTTGAAATTCATTTTTAAAAATAGTTTTCAAATTAATTTTTAAAAGGGTGTTGAAAATTCAAAATCTGCTTGGTTATCAGGGTTTACAAGTAGTTTTTGAGTTGTATATTTTTAAACTAGTTTTTAAAAAATTGAATTCAAAACTTGTTTGGTTATGAGTTATCAAAACTCAATTTTGAGTTTTTTTTTTTTTGGGTCTTGTAGTCAAAACGTTTTTGTAATATTATAGTCAAATTTATCTACTTCTTTTATATACATAATCTAACTATATATTTGTCTACTTTTTTCAGATGCTGTTGGAAAAAATGGTTTCAATGCTGATTTTTCGGAAACTTTATGCTAATAATTTTTTAGGACCCATAAGTCGGTTTGAAGGGTTCGAGTAGCAATGTGTTCGTTGCCGTGTGGTGAACAAGATTATGAAATTAGTGAGTCAAAACCATTTATAGGTGAATAGGAAATTGACTCCAAAGTGAGGCTCATGAACATTAAGTCATTCCTCAAAATGGTGTTGATTTTGCTTGTCCCACATAGGAAAGTTAGGAAAATTTTGATGAAGATATAAGGTCCCAAATGGAACCTTCGGCATGGGCTCAAAGAACACCCAAAGTGTGAGTTGGGTTGGGTTGGCCCATTACTAACTTTTTGGGCCAAAATTATTTAGAAATATTTTCAATTGGTTGCTGGGAAACAACTAATTTTGAAATTCATTTTCAAACTTTTGCAACGGGCCAAAGATTTGAATTTCATATTCAAATTTCATGTCTCTTCCGAAAGGGTTTTCCATTGCCTATATTAAGGCAATCCGCCATCCAGGTTTAGGTAAAAATAAAAAAATTAGAAAAGGAAAAAATTCAGACTTTTAGTTTCCTCCTCCTTTGTTCATCTTGCATTATATTTTTTATTTTTAGAGTTTAAGTTTGAGAGAGTATAAAACACATATTCTGGTTCGCTGTACACAGAATTAGTGTAAATTCTGTGTGTGGTGATTGTTGAATCCTAGAGACAGGATGCCTATTAATCTCGAGCACCAGTGGAGAGGGCGTTATTCTGTTTTAAAGACACAGTGTCCATACACTAGACTCAATCACAATTTCATACCATTGTTTAATCTGCTATAAGGTTGTAAGTATTTTTTTTATTTGTTTTATTTATTCGTATGTAATTAATTTACCGAAATTATTCTCCAATAGATGCATCTAATCTAATCGATACAACAGAATTTCACTCTATATTTATTATTTTTTATGGACGTTTTAGAAATTTTAACACTTTTTTTTTTTCTAATTTTATGTCTACTCAAGTTACAAACATTTAAAGCGTTTCACATTTATAAATTTTTTTTATTTATAAAATTGTTGAATAATAAAAATATACAAAATAAAACATATATAAAAAAATTAACCCAGTTTAAATGGATTTGAATGTGAAAACCAAAAACAAACAAGTTTTGGATTTTGGGTTTTAGGTTTTGGATTTTGGATTTTGGATTTTGGATTTTGGAAAATGAATTTAAAATATATCTTGTGAAAATTCAAAATCAAAAAAGTTTTAGATTTTGGGTTTCAAAAACTGGATTTGAAAATTGAACCAAACATAATAGTGTTTTAAAGCACCGTACATAGACAACACCTTATGTGACTTTTTTTTGAGTAGTATGGAGTATTACGTGTGTTGGTACATAATATCATTTTCTATGATTATTATAAAGATAGGCATGTAGGGCGCGATATCAAATGTTATAAAAAAACATAAAAGAAATCCTTTCTATCACCAATTAATTTTACAAAAGAGGGTGTATCTCGGTCCTACAAGTTTTGAGTCTACCACCCTACTCGATTAGAGATTGATTTGTTTGTTGGATCAAATTGAACATCTGGCCGAGCTTTAATCCAATTTCGAATTATAAATTTAAAGATTTAGCACATGCCTGAAATGTTTGTTTGGTTTGAGATGGTTGTGTATCATTTCAGCAAAATCTCCTAAATATATATTTTTTTGATCATGTAATTTGGATTTGAGCCTTACCCAATTTTAAAATTTAACGATTTTTAAAATATATTCAAAATTGAACTTATTTATATAAAAACTCAATCTTAAAATAATTTTTAATAAGTGAAATCCAAGTCCAACTTGATTAACTTAATTTATTTATAGGCTTAGTTGAGAATCTACTCTGCAATGTCTTTTTAACAAGCCCATGCTAGATGGGCTTCCAGCAAGCCCATGGAAGATCGAATTTGGTTGGGTTTAAAGTCCATCACTTAATAGCCTATTAAAAAAAACTTTCAACTTGATGTGTGCCCACCTCTAGGGCTTTTCAACTGTACCAGCAGTGCAAAACGCTATCATGAATGTTGAAAAATTAGAAAAGGAAAATGCCTCAGAGCTCGAGTCTCTGAGGCTCGAATACTGGCTCGAAAAGAAGAAAAAGAGAGAGAGAAGGAGAAAAGAGAGGGAGAGAGGAGAAAGAGAGAGAGGCAGACGGGAAGAGAGAGAGAGAAGACGCCGATGCCCAGCGATCGTCGCCCAGCCGCGGTCGTCTCGCCGACCGCCGTCGTCGCCCAGCCGCCGGGGCGAGCTCGCCGTCCCTCGTCGCAGCTCGTCGATGCTCGGAGCCAGCCTTCCGATCGTCGCCCTCGTCGCAGCAGCCGCACCGCGCGCCTCCGCCTCCGCCTCCTCCTCCTCCTCCTCCCCCGATGATTAGGCCCCCTCCAGTCCGGCCCCTCCCCCTCCCCCTCCCCTTCCCCTCTCTCTCCTTCCCCTCCCTCCCTCCCCTGCGTCTTCTTCTTCTTCTGCGCGTCTTCTTCTTCGTCTGTCCAAAAAAAAAAAAATATAGTGAAGGAGGGTCAACGAGAAAAAGAGAAGAAAAAAAAAAAAAAAAAAAAAAAGAGGGTCAAAACGACGTCGTTTTGACCAAAACGACGTCGTTTTGGATTCGAGCCAGTATTCGAGCCAGTATTGTTCGAGCTCTCTAGCGGTGCCGATTAGAAAAACTCCCGACTCGGAAGAAAAAAAAAAAATTAAATAAAATAATAATAATAAAGAGAAAGTGAGGACCGAAGATAAATAATAAAGGATTTGGGTTAAGAGAATAAATTATCTTCCACTAATATATTTAATACATCCGTTGCTCATCAAAAGAACATACATATGTGGTAAGCAACACCTTTAGAGCATCTCTAATGGTAGTAGGCATTTTACCTATCTAAACATTACTATAAAGTATACATTTTATTTTGCCTATCAACTGTTTTATGTTTTTACTCCAACCATGTTCTTTATTTTAGTTATTTATCCAAATGTTATTAATTTTATAGAATGCCACGTCAGCAATAGAGATGGAGGGAAATGATCCTAATGATTGAATATATTTTGCCTAGCGTTGAAGGCTAGCTACTTGTAGCTAGTGAATATGAGTTAAGCTAAAATACCTAATCATATATCTAGCGTATTGGAATTAAAAAAAGTGAGTCACACTAGACATTTTAACTAACAAGTATTATATGACTAGTGGGTTGGAGATGCTCTTATACCACACAATAATATCTCATTCTCTCTTTCTGCTTATCAAAAGAACAGACACATATGCATATATATATATATAGAGAACCAATCATCGACTTCACCAAGACCAAACTTTTCTAGAGCTCTCCATTTCTCCATCCTTCTATTCTATTATCTTCTTCTATAAAGTAATACGTATTCAATTCAAATTGCATCTTTTCTTATAATTATCCAAATATTTCACAACAAAAACCATAATAATTGGATTGCTTATAGAGTTTAGTGGCAGATTGAGTTTTTTTTAACCAATTTAAATTTGAGCTATTTTTATTCACACTCTTATGCAAAATAGCCATCTTTGTTTATTCAAGGGCAGAGAACTGTATGTGACAACCAAGCTGTTCAACTAAGGAAAATTGTTTACAAAAGCTTATTCAGAAAACTCCACTAAAGTGATGTAGTGATGATATTTTACAACTAATAGCAATTTAATAGTTTTTTATATTTTATTTTTTTTTAAATTAAAGGTTCTGTAGGATAGAAAAGCAGGGAATATGAGCTCTGCTTCATGTTATCATATCATATTTGCTTCGAAAAGCACATGTTAAATTAGCAACATCACAAAGATTATAAAAAAAAAAAATTCACTGTTTTGTGGTAACCTAAGTCAATTTTTATTAAATTCTTTCATTTAGGCTGTCATTTTATCATCTTTTTCATTTTAGGAAATTTATTTTTAATAATCACTGTCTATGAGTTATCTTTTTATTTTTTAATGTGGTTTGTTTTGACAAATTTCTATTATTTTCTTGTATTCTAATTTGAGCTTAAATGAAAAAAATTGTAAAAAAAGTTATTTAAGAGTTGTGTTAGACTATTTGGTATAATTTTTACTTATAACTTATTATTAAAAAAATAATTTAAATAAGCTAAAAAAAAATCGATTTTCTAAAAATTGAGGGAGGGACATTTTTTACTCGTAGTTTCAAATTATCACCTTTCAACTAAGAATAAATCACACCAAACAGGCTTGTAAAACTACTAAACCTTCCATAGATGATTAAAGAATATTTCAAAGATGAACCACATCATTTTATTTTGTAAAAGTAATGTAATTTTTATGCTATGTATAACATTACTTTTTAACTAATAATTCAAGCAAATTGTAAGAAGTGGTTACACAACAGAATTCACAGCATTGGGATTTTATTTTTTATTTTTTGCATCTGAGTGTTTTTTACATGATTCACTTGCTTTGCATCTGCCAACTTAATTGGTGCATTTTGTAACATGGGTTGTAGATGTAAAGTGTTGATTTTCTTTTCATCAATAATTTTTTTCCTTTTAACTTAAAATTATATATATGTGTGTGCAGCATTATTATGTGTCACATTAGTTATCGAACAATAAATGTGAATATAACTATATAAAATGAGACATACATGTTTTACAAGAAGTGACACCACATAATGTGAAACTTACATGTAAAATCTACAATTCATGAGACATATATCCCCCGCTCTATATTTGGCCTTTATAATCCTAACCTTGCTCGTTATAGAAGGGTCATTCATTCTCAAACTCCACCTCCCTCAATTCTCTTCCGTTGACTATTTATTTCAAGGGTTGTGAAACCCCATTAGCTCCTTCTGTAGTTGGGTTGGGTGTGAGTTCCTATATTCTTTAAGGGCATGTTTGATTGGGTGGATTAAAACATGGAATTGGGATTATCAATCCGTAGGCTCAATTATCCTATGTTTGTTTTAATATTTTGGTTTAGGATTATTAATCCAATGGATAATTAATTCAACAAATTTGTAGGATTATTAGTAATGGGGTAGGGATGAGATTATTAATTCAATGGATATTAATCCAAGTGGATAGTGAATACTATACTAATTTAATAGGATTATTAATACTTCACTATTAGTCTTGTGAATCAAACATGACTAAAGTGTCCAGATGGTTTCTAGTGTATTGGATTATACTATTTGGACATGTAGGGTTTATGGATCTTATTTTAATAATTTGAATCTTTATTTTTTAGATTACAATTTGTAAATTATCTATGAAAAAATTCAAGTTGATCTAATAATCATAATTACATTAGTTTATCAAATTTGTCATTTAAAAAATAAATGGTCTAGTTTTTAAATAATATTTATAGTTTATTTTTTACAAATAAATGTTATGAATACAATTATCGGATTGATTTGAATTTTTTCATAGATGGTCTATGTGTTGTAGTTTAAAAAATCAATGATTCGAATCATCGGTGTAAGACTTTTAGTAAGCTCTATAAATCCGAACCACATAGTCAAGTTGAATAGAGAAAGTTGGATTAAAATTTATTTTTTTAATTCTTGCTTTGAATTTTGAATTGACTCATTAGTGAAGACTTGAATGGGAAAAAAATCCACTCATTTAATGAAATGGTTGAAAGGTAAGTGATAACCAAGAAAATTGTTGCTTATGTTGTGCGAAAATACTACACATTGGTCAACCCATATCATTTTGTTTTCTTCATTCTATTCTCTCTCTCTCTCTCTCTCCCCTGTTTCAAAGTTGCAATTGCTGATTTTAACAACGTTATTTTCAATACATCATTTCACCAATGGACAAATTATTATAGACGTATGATCAATCTCATCATTACATTTGAGAGTTATATCACTACGTTAAAATTGGACTTTACACTACAACAAAAATCGCCTATAACCACGTTTCTTAGACAACGTTTTTTGAAAAACGCTGTGAAAGACCTAAAGTTAAATTAAAAGACACGCGTTAAACAGGCTTCCAGTTTATAACGGAGCTCCGTCTCCTTCAGTCTTCATTTCTTTCTCTTCTCGTTTTCTCTCATCGTCCAAGATCTAGATCTAGGGTTTTCTCTGTCTCTCCTCATTCTCCTTGAGAGATTCACCAGGTTCGATTTCCATTACTTGTTCAGATCTAATTCGAGATCGAGACAGGGACGGGGACCGAGATCGGTCGAGTCGGAGCAAGAGAGGAGATAGGTTGATTCACGGGAGTAATAGAGAAGATGATGGTGAGGACAGTTCAGAGGAGAGCGTGAATGATGAGGAGGACGATGACGATGATGATGGAGTCGCCACCGCATTGCCGATCTAGGGTTTGATTGGAGCTCTAGGGTTTTAGAGCCCCCTCGAGACTCGTCATGGCTACTCCTTCAAGCTATAAAAGCGTAATTCACAATCTCTCAATCGCTTCAAGAGAGAGAGAGAGAATCCGGAATCAGATTTTCGATTTCCTGGTTTTGATTCAATCTTCCAGATCGGTACACACTTTCTCTATCTTTTTATTTTGCTTTTCGATTCCGACTCTCTTTCTGCTACTCTGTCTTTTGATGGTGATTTCGATTCTATTGGTGCTTCTATTTTAATCTGATTTTTTTTTTCTTTTTCTATGAGCAACGAAATCAATTGAGTTTTCTGACTCTGCATATTTTGTCTGTCATCAAGTTATTAGAGTTTAAGGACCCTTGTTTGATAAACTGTTCTGCTTATGCCAAGAGTACAATGCTTCTGCAAACGAGGTAATAGCAGAAATTTGGTCTATATTGTTTCCTAAAATTCTATATTCTTTAAAAAATCTTCATAGTTTTTTTTTTTGTTTTTTTGTTTTTTTGTTTTTTTTCTTCGTTCTAAGTATCTGTAGTATGATAGTCCTTTTTTGTTTTTTTCCCTCTTAAACTTTAGGCTACTCAAGAGATTTATGGAACAGAAGAAGGACTTGGAAGGTAATAATTCTAACTGGAATTCTTCCGCTAAGTTTACAATGACACCCAAATCTCATATGAATATATATTAATGAGCAATCATAGGAGACTTGCAGGACATATCCTATATTATATTGTAGGTACAAGCAATGGCTAGACAAGTTAGTTTATATAGGCATTCGAGAAAGTGTTGCTTATGGATCTTGGTATCTGAGTTTCAACACTCTGTATCGTTCAACACTGGTTTGGCTCTTCTGAACAATTTTAAGGCTGAACTGAATCATAAGTAAATCACTTGATCAGATGCTGCAAATTGTATACTGTGGTTCATGTGAAATGTAACCTTATTGATTTTAGTTAACGTCCACTTTATTTCTCTAACTAAATTTGTAGGTTTTTGCTGTCCTGTTAGGAGGAATGTCGATTCTGACTGGTCATGTATCAGCTGAGCAACTTATGAAGTATGTATTACACTGTGAGTGGTTGATGTATCCTTTTACTATCCTTCAAGGTCAATGGTACTTCTCATCCTTGAACTGTGTATTATGGAGGCTATGATGATATTCATTTTGTTTTCTCTAGGTGGTAAAAGTGCTTGACTATCTAAACCGTTCATATTGATAAATAGTTTCATAGGTTGCTTTTCATAGAAGTAGATGTTTGTCATGCAGATTCTGTAGATAACCAAAGCAGCTCCAGTTAGAAACTTGCTCAATTTGCTTTCTCCTATTCGTGAGTATACCTGTTTGATATTCTTCTTGAGTAGTTTTGTAGGTTTTACATCCATTGCATTCAATGTAACACAGGAATGAAAATAACGTGTATTTTAGATTTCTAAGAAGTACAATATTCTTTCGGATAAGGATTCACTAGCAATTAAACCTATATTGATTATACTACTTTGATAAGATATTTTTATTGAGGTAACACATGACTCTTAATATACTCAGGACCTTTATCATATGAATATGTCATGAAATAAATTTTGAAGACTTATAGCACCTTCATAGGATTTTCTTAATCACTCCCTTTAAGGTTCCTGTTGATATTAACTATTCCTTGTGTTTATTCTTTTTGATGTCATTTTGATCCCCACTCCCATCCCCATCTTTCTTTCATTAGGTTATTTGATGTCATTTTGACTAATCATTCTTGTTTGATGATTTTGTGTTACTAGCTAATTGTCGTATACAACAACTAATATTTCCAATTAAAGTGAGTGTCATTTAGTTTTTGTTGTGCAGCTAGAGGAGCATTTTTCTAAACCTATGAAAGAATTTGTTTCGTTGTGTTTAAAGAAGGTGCCTGCTGAGGTAGGTACCCATTCCCTCAAAATTCCTGCTCTTTTATTTTCTCTTCTAATTGTGAAATATCACTGAGGTAGTGTTTCACTACAATGATTATGGGTAGGAATGGAATGGCTATTACTTGACTTCCCAATGGAATGGTGTTTCCCTTTTACTTGACTTTTTAGTTACAGAACAAGTTCTTCCATTTTCTACCCAGATAACTGATTTTTGTTGATTTGATAAAAAGAGAGAATACAACAGAAGTTTATTTTTTTATTTTTATCTGTTCTATTGATTGTTTCTGATTTAGGTTCAAAACCTCATGCAGTGATTGAAAATAGCCTCTCGAAGCAGCTTTGTCTAAGACTGTTTCCTGAAATATCAAGTCTTGCCCATGTTATTGAAGTGGAAAACATGATAGAACCCATAGAAGTCAAGCCTGACAAGTCTATGGAATGGGAATACTTGAAGAGGAAAAAGTTGTGTGTCATCACTGAAATCCATGTACAACCATTCCAAGGTTATTTTCGTAACTCCATTTACACTTGTGTTGTACTTGTTTCGTACACCGATTCATTTTATTTTATTTACCCACAAAAAAAGTATGTTTTCTTATCAGCATTTTTTCAGTTAGGATTTCCTATATATTCAGCAAAGGCTGTGCGATTTCGAATGGGACGTCCCTGATCCTCAATGGAAATAGGAAGTGACTTCAGAGATGAGTTTGAAGCTGGTCGTGAGTCACCTGACTATGCGTTCGAATGGACATATACCTCACCAGAATTTCCAATGGCTCAGGTAAGAGGGAGAGGTGGAGTCATTTTCTTTTCTTTGTAGGAAGACAATGGTAGGAGGAAGGAAAAGTTGTGTAAATCTCTTGGGGTCAACAAAATTAATCACTAAAAAAATGGGCGAAAATAAGGGGAAAAAATCTAGTGCATTTTTTACTTTCAAATCTTTGCTCTTCAATACAACACCTGTATGTAAATACTTGGAATGATAATGATAAATGAACATAACTCCTCTCTGCTCAACACATCTAGCCGAGGAAAAGGTATGAATTTTTTTAGTCGGCGTGGCAAAAAAGATTTATCGTTATTTGTTTTTTGTCAAGCTGAGTAAAAACTATGAAGCTTCGAATATTTATCAATTTTTGTGGTATCGTATTCATTGCAGGATATGTTTTAAGTAAGGAAAAATTACAAAACATGTCTACCATTATGCAACTACGTCAAATTAAATGAATATAACAGATCACATGGAAAGCTTAAGATACAGTAACTCAAGCAAACTTAAATTACATCATCAAGATGCTATATTTGGAACAAGCTGAGGTCCTATTTGACTTCTTTCGCCTTCTTAAATTCTTTTTTTTATATATTTTAGAGTCTTTGTTGCGTTATGGTTGCTGTAAGAGTAAGAAGGATAGTTGTTTGAACTCATTTTCTTTATTTATTAGCTTAATGCATGGTTGGCATATGGATATGTACATTATGCAAACATTGTTCACTCATTTACAGATCAAATGGATAAGCCTTCTATTTTAAAACTATCAAATGACATGGTACCTATGTGAGATATTTGTTCTCTATTCCCTTTACTAGAGCGAACTCAATATATATTTTTTTAGTTTCTCTCTTTTTTCTCGATAAGAAAACAATAAAATTGTTTTGTGGTATTTCTTTTTACTATTTTCTTGGTGTAAATTATGCTGACCAGTGACCACCTTTGAGTTTCCTAACAATTGCAGGGACAATCCCTCAGGTTTCTGTAGTTATAGTGACCTCCCTAGAGTTGTTGGCCAAGGGTTGGCAAAGAAGACCGAATTAGATCAATACCATCAATGTTTATACTTTATACTAAGAAGTATATCAGAATAAATTTAAAAGTTCAAGAAAAGAAAAAAAAATATCGGTCTACCCGAGAGGCTAGGCACAAATAGACTTTATGCCACGCCATTTCATTATCTATCTTTCTAAATAGTTTCAACTTTCGCATATATATCTCTACTCTCCCTTTCTCACAACTGAAGTTACTGCTGCAACCTCTTTTCCTCTTTCCCTCTCTGGTCTCTAGATTTCAAAAGCCTAGAACTTAGTTCAAATAATCAATAAGTGGTTCTCGTTGTTAAAATTAGGTAATTGTATCTTCTTTTTCATAATGCCTGTTGTGGTTTATACCTTTGATTTTCACTTTTCAGGTAAAGGATCAAACATACTTTCTTTCACATCTCTCACAGTCCCAACTTAAAAGGTTGATTTTCCCTCTTGGATGTATCCCAAAGGTTAGTTAAAATTAGTTCTAACATTTGTACCAAATTTATATGGTTTTTGTGTATATTATAGAATTGAGATCTTAGGCAATACTTGTTATGTATTTTCATTTTTTACAGTATTCTATAGTTCTTAAACAAATTAAACTAGTACCACACATTATGG
Source organism: Camellia japonica (assembly GCA_030407325.1). NCBI lineage: Eukaryota > Viridiplantae > Streptophyta > Magnoliopsida > Ericales > Theaceae > Camellia > Camellia japonica. The sequence goes on from JAPPVO010000031.1 coordinate 80,820,939, forward strand.
TAGAAAGGAAAAGGCATGATACGATATGATGGCTTGCCTGTATTCTCTTGTTTTGGGGGGAACAAGCCATTGGATGAGGCTACTTCGTGAAACTGGGCACTTCATCCATTTTATTGTTGATGAATTGGATGCTTTACTTTTTCTTCTTTCTTTTTCTTTTTTTAGGTGCTTCTACTGCTAAGTACTAAAACTTTCATCTTTGTAATTGGTAGAAACTCAACTTCTTAGTAAGTGGTAGGGTGGCTTCCTTTTGTATGGTATAGATGTGCAGTTTGTTTCTTCAATCCTCATTATTTTTCAAAAAGCAAATTGCACTTACATTGAGATAGTTTAATTTTTATTTATTTTTTTTTAAAAAAGAAATATGAATCCATGTATTTGACAGAACTCTGAGACGTACATCTTTCCTTTTGATTCTTCTTCTTTTACACTACCAAATAATCTGCAGGATAAAGTCCGTTACCTTGCGAAAAAATTTGATTTGCCTAATAAAGACAGAAAGGATTCTCAAGGAATATGCTTCCTTGGAAAGGTATGCCTTCCCTAATAACTACTGATTCAATTGAAGAATTTTCATTTATATTTTAATGTAGAACTTCTAAGCATTGATGCCATCCATAATCATAGCTGTAGGAGCTGTGAATTTATGGGACTTGTTAACTTCTACAATATGCATATATGTATTATAAGAAGTCCCTGCATTTAAGGAAATAGAGAGGTTCAATCCAATCAATTCTGATAACTGTTCATTACCAAACCAAATGAAACTGAGCCTTGTGTCCATATTTGGTGAAGTCGGCTACATGAATCCGTTCTCGTCATTCTGCTCTGTCAAGGGCTCTGAAAACTATTAATTGATGTAATATCTTGATAAATTGTCTGCTAAACGGTCTGTTATTTCAAATCTGAGAAGGGGGATATCTCACTGATTTGAAGCTCTCACTCTCGCTCGATTTCAAACTCTCTTTCTTGCAGAGGGGCATGAAACACTTCAGAGGATAAATGAAGCTTATGTGGATGATAAAAGCAGACCATACAAAAATATACGGTGCATTTCTCACACCTTTTGTATTTGGTGATGTTATATGTTGACTAGTAACTAATGAATACGATGCTTTAACAGAATCAAACACACTTACATATTAGATGATCCTTTTGACGATCCTTCACAACTATCCGAGTTGATTCCAGATGCTTCTCCTGAAGGAAAGCCAAAAGATGAGGTAATGAATGACTTGCAGATTCCATTGATTTCCTGAACTTTTGAGGCAGTTTGAAACCAAATGGAAAAAAAAATTGATGCCTCTCTGATTTGATCACAGAAGTTACTTACTTATATGTAATATATAACCAAATTCCCCAAAAGGATCATTAAAAACAGGAATGATATTCCTTTTGGTAAATTGCAAGGATGCTTTGTTGATTGAAATGCAAAGAAACTTACTCTATTTGATCTTAAGAATAAGAATACTAGTATCGAAAGCAAAAACCAGAATGTGATGATTTCATCTTTATTTGTGCTTATAAGCACCTTTTTCTGTTAGCTGGTTTAAAGTTGGTCAGCACTGGTTGGGGTTGTCTTAATGTCTCTTATTGAACTATGTCTTAATTTTTAGTGTTTACATAAAATAAGGTCATTTTTAGGATGGTCTGAACTGGATTTGAAGATTGAAGTTCTTTTCAAGCTTGATGTGCATGATGCCATGGTTCATTGCATGGTTTTCTCTTTCTTAAAACCAAAACATTAATTTATATGGATGGGTCTAGGCAAACAAATTATGGCAAGTAACCTTAAATGCCAACACAGACAAGATATTATGATTAGTATAAAGTATATAAATTTGTGTCAAATTGGTCACTTTTACATGCTATTTCAGTAATCTATTCTGGGTTCTTTTCTATAAGGTGCATTATAATGGTCTGCATTTCTTTCCTTTTGTGGCTTTTTGATATCTTTTATTTTGCAAGAGTTACAGGGGAAAATTTAGTATGAGGCTGTGTATTTTGAACAATTTGATAATGTAATTGTTAAATCTACTAGTTGAATATATTTTTTGCAGTTATAAATTTAGAGTCTTCTCTATAAATATATTTTTTGCAATTATATTCATAAGGGAGTTGATGTTCTCAAAGAGCTTTAGGTTTGCTTTCAATATATATGATCTTATTGATAGGACTGAAAATTGATGTTGTATAGCTTGGTTTCCATTCACCAACATGTTTTAGTGATGTTGAATTGCTGATTATATGGATATTTATGGAAATGTCCTTAATTCTCTTGAACATATGATTTATTGGGTGTGTTGAAGTGTAATGCTTTGCTCTATTATTGCAGAGCCAAGATGACGAGCGGGAGTGAAGTTTTTCAATAGAGCAGCCCGTGAAGCTAACTTGAAGCTAAATATCAGAGCGCACTCTATATTATTGTTTTTTTTTTTGTTAAAATGAGAAAATATTAGCAATTTTTATTTTTATTTTTATTTTTATGTATTGAGTTAACATATTGTTTTACAAGGGTTTTTTTTTTTTTTGGTTGTGGAAAATTGAAAAATGAAAAATTGAAAAATGAGTACTCCATATTAGTAATTTTTTTATTTTTTATTTATTTTTATATATTTTGAAAATGGTGATGGATGGGTGGTTTGCTTTGAACAGCAGTAAAAAAAAATCATTAATTATGATTTTTTTTTAAAAGGCAAAGAAAAAGTGGCGTTTTTCACAAAAACGTCGCAAAATGTCGTCACTGCTTACGTCATAGTTAACTCTGACGGAAATAGTCAAACGGCTGTTTAAAAATCAGTGACGTTTTAAAAAATGTCGTCTAAACTCTATAGTGGCGTTTTGAAAACGCCACAAAGATATAACGGCGGCCGTATCAGCGACGAGTTCTTTAAACGCCGTCTTATCTTTTTGTGACGTTTTTCAGGCCTTTAGCGGCGTTTTTTAAACGCCGCTAATTTGCGATTTTCCTGTAGTGTTAGCGGTGATTTTTTATCGCCGTTAAAGGTTGTAAAATTGCCGTTAAAGCCTTTAACGGCGGTATTAACGGCGGTTTCGTTACCGCCGTTTATGCGCGTGTCGAAAAAAATGAAACCGTCGTAAAAAGGCAAATTACTGTCGTTAAAAGTCGACCAAAAACGGCGGTAATATAGGACTAAAAACGGCGGTTTTTTACCGCCGTAAATAGGTTCAAATTTTTCAAAAAATAATTCTTTCTTCTTGCACTCCCTAAGTTTTGAACCCAAGACCTCTCATCCACCCACACCAATCACTCTGTCACAGCCACTCTTCATGGAATATATTCCCTAAATAAATATTTAAACATTACTTTTACTTTATTATAGATGGTTTCGCCGAAACTCGCCGGAGTTTCGCCGGAGCTCCGCCAGCAAAGACCGCCGTCATTAACGGCAGTAATGGTTGGGCATTAGCGGCGGTTTTGTTACCGCTGTTAAAAGTGGATTTCATTACCGTCGTTAAAGACACTTTTAGTGGCGGTTTTTTTAACGGCGGTAACGAAACCGCCGTTAATGATACATTAACGGCAGTTTTCGTTACCGCCGTTAATAGTACCTTTAACGGCGGTTTTCGTTACCGCCGTTAAAAAAACCGCCGTTAATGCCCTGTTTTGGCGTAGTGTATAATTATATTAAAGTGGGCAGCTACATACATTTTAACTGTAAACTTCCCCCTTCTGTGTGGTAATAATTTTTTACAGTATAGGTCTCACTTATTATGTGATAGATGAAAAAAAAAAAATTAATACGACACTTATACAATATTATTATGTGATACCATTACTTAACAATAAATTATCATATGAATAATGATTAATTCCGTCATATATATGTGATAGTTACTAAATTATTTTGAAATGTGTAGTTACATTTGAATAACAGATTTGCTATTTACGATTTTTCTTTTTTTTTTTTATTGTTAATTGATGATATTATGTGTTAATAATAATATAGTATCATAATTACATTGAATTTTTACTCGTGGTCACATGCCAATTTAATAATTGAACAAATATAATCGTCTTGTTTAAAATATATAGTAACGTAGACAAAATAATGCTGTAATCTCTCGATAATTTAAATGAAAAACCAATGTTCTATAAATTTGGATTCTCTGCAATAATTTTGTTATGATTTTTACCATATTAAGATATGTTAATGAAATACATATCCATAAAATTCAAGTAAAATATTATTAAAGTAATAACTTTTCTATTACATAGCCATTTCAAAATAATGATATTTTACTCTAAATTTAAATTTGAACGATTGAATCATTATTAATTATAAAGGGGAAAAAAAATAAAAAAGACCTAATGATGTGTTTGGTGTAGATTCCAAAAACTCAATTCCAATTCTTGGTTTGAATGTGGTGCTTGGTTAAAATTTTTAAAAATTGATTCCACACCTACTTTTAAAAACACATCTATCCGGTCATTCTCCTGGACGTCTGGTCGGTTGTTCGGCCGATTGATCGGCTGGTTGACTGGAACAATATTCTTTTTTTTTTTTTTTTTTTTTTTTTTTTGCGCACCTGTTATTTTTAAATTTTTAAATTTTTTTATGAGTTTTGAATATAATTTTAAATTATGTATTTGATTATGAGTGGCAAATTTTTTAATCAAATATAAGATGTTACATCAAAAATTTCAAACTCTTTTTAAAAAAAATTTCAAAATTTATAATTAAACAAATTTTCCATACTCAAATTATAATTCCAAAACTTACAAACTCAAAATACCATCTTATTATCAAATTATAATTCTAAAACTCTACCAACTAATCAAATAAGAGGTGTTTGGAAAGTTAGTTTTTAGTTTTTTTTTTTTTTTTTTTTTTTTTTTCACTAAAAGACAAATTAGTTAAAATCAAAAAAAATAAATCCAAACAAAATATCACATCAAACCCCATAATCATTTCACATTTTTTTTCACAAACATCACATTCAATCACAAAAAAACCCAACTACCTTACACCAAAAAAAAAAAAAAATCTCCAATAATATCCTACAACTAAAAAAACCTACAAAAAAAAAAAAAAAAAACACACTTTCCGAACACCAACAATTTCTCATGAGGCATGACCCACACTAAGATGCTACATTATGGCTACACTTTTTCTCCATTCTTATATCTTTCTCTTTGAAAAGGCCTCTCAAGCCTCTCAAATCCTTGCACAACAAAACTAATCTCTCTCTCTCTCTCTCTCTCTCTCTCTCTCTGTGGTAATTTTCATTCTCTTAGATTCATGGATAATTCATCAGGTTCCAATGTGAACAAATCTGTTGTTTCAAAAGGCACAACAGAAGATGTTGATGAGGAGAGTGGTTGGACTTCTTACTTTGATGATTTCTTATCAAAACAAAGAGAAGAACAAGAACAAGAACAAGAACAAGAAGAGCAAGAAGAAGAAGAAGAAGAAGAAGAGGAAGATGTACCTGAGGAGAGTGGTAGCCATTCTTTGGTTTCTGATGCAGCTTCTTGTGCTGTTTGGAAGAAAATCAACAATAACAATCAACTCACGGCATGCCCTCCAATCAGTGGCTCAATTTCACCCACCACCATCATGCCTAAGAAATTAAGTTTCAAGAAAAAAAGAAGCAAAGATGTTTCTCGTGATGATTCTTTGGAGGATACTGCTAGTTCTCCTGCTAACAGTCCCAAGGTTAGCCCAATCTAACTTGTTCTCTCTCTCTCTCTCTCTCTCTCTCTGGTGTCGACAGGAAAAAGTATGTCAAAACACCCAAAATAAATTTTAGTTCACACACTTGTTCAGCATAATTTTTGGAGAAATTTTTGTCAATAATGTGATGAGAATAAATTTTATTTTGATATTTTGTTTATTATTTCATGTATTAGTATAATATTTTTATTATTTATATATGTTATAAATATAGCATGATTGACAAATAAAATGGGGTCATACTAGGTTTCATGAAAACTTTCATGAAAATCATCATGAAAATTCATCTGCACCGTTGGATCATGAGATCATATCTGATCTAACGGTGCAGACAGTTTTCATGATAGTTTTCCTTAAGAGTTTTCATGAAACCTAGCATTTCTCAATAAAATGACATGGAAATTTCATATGGTAAAATACAAATATAACTATCATGATATTGTTGAATTTTTGTGGGTACATATAATTGTGTGATTGCTTACTTTTCATATGGTCTTGCATTGAAATATGTTTGGAAATCAATTTTTTTAATTTTATTTATTTATTTATTTATTTATTTTTAAGGTTAGTAGCCTGAAACAGATGGACCTAAATCCAAGAAAGAGAGATGATAATACTGAAAGTTCTGTGGTAAGTTCTTGTGGCGGTTGCCTTGTTGAGGACTCATTCTATATATATATATTGGATAAATTATATATTTGATTCTTATATTTTACTCTTTTTATTATTTTGGTCATTTTATTTTTAATTGACTTAATTTTGATTATTAATTTTTAATTTTGTATATATTTGGTCTAATTAATAATGCCGTTAATATTTTTGACGAAAAATAATAACTAAATTGGTTAAGTTTAACTCACTGAATTTAGTAAATTTATAATTTTGCTCTAAAAAATATGACACATGTCACTTATTTGAATATTTTTCATAAAAAATGTTAAGAGTTGTAATTAATTTGATCAAAATCATAAATTCAAAATCAAAATCGAGTCAATTGAAATTATAGGGACTAAAATGACACAAGAACTAAACTACAAGGACTGCTATAGCAATTTGTCCTTTTTTTTCGACTGACGAAAGTCAGTGATTAGTTGTTGGATTTACACCTATGAAAGTTAGTCTCCCCATCCTTCGGAAAGCACTACGTATTTGCTCCCTTAATTCTACTCCCAATTAAACCCATAAGAGCATCCTCATCAACCTCTTCAAAATCATTTTTTAGCTAATAAACTTCAAAAAATCAGCTCTATCAAACTCGCTTGCAGTTCGTCAAAATTTATATTTGCTACAGTATCTCGCTACAACAAGCGAGGTACTATTCATCGCTAGATTAGTGTTATCGGAAGCCTGGTCGATCAACCAATCAACGGCAATTTTTTTATTTTTTATTTTTTAAGAATTGTTTTATTAGTAAACTTATCAATTTAATAAAAAAAAAAAGATTAACAAACCCAATATGAAAATAATATTTTAATAAGAATAAGTTAGAATAGAGAGTTTGATACAATAAGTACTAAGAAGTGACCAACTAAAATAGCAAAATAGCTTAATTTGACTAAAAATTTAAAAAGATTGGTGGAGATGCTCTATCCTCCCTTTAAAAAAATAATGATGGCCAATTAAGCTTCATTCTATATATTTTTAAAGTATATATATTGATATTTATATGATACTTAAAATATGTTTTATTTGAATTCTGAAAACATATGTTTGTAGGGGAAAGGAGGAGGAGGAGGTGGCACTGATTTTCATTCAAAAATCAAGACAGATGAAAGAAATCAAATGAATATTGATCGGAAGATTAATAATGAATATACACAACTCAAGAAGAGAGGGCTATGCTTGGTTCCTTTATCCATGTTAGTCAACTATCTTGGTTAAATATCTCTGCGTGAAGACTTGTCAAAATGTTACAGAGAAAATTCATGTCATCATATTGATATTATGCCCATCAAGATCAACCAACACAAAAATATCTTTTTTTTCTTTTATTATTTTGCTCTTTATGTTTTGGCTATGAAGAAACTCACTTTCAACCAAAGCATCATCTATATTCTTGTTATGCAACAAGAAGTTAAAGACCTCTTAAATGATATAGATAGCAAATGCATAGTTGTGTATAGTAACAAAACTTTATCATGATGATGGTGATAGGGATATAAATGAAAGATAAGATTATAGACAACATAGAGAGGTAGAGAGAATTGATGGATTAACTAAACTTATAGTCGGTTGTTGGTGGTCGAAGTCTTTCATGTTTGTTTAAGGTGCTTTTACAAACAACATAAGAGACAAGTGTCTTTTGACACCACTTCATCTAATCACCAATAAAAGGGTGACAAGCCCTGGAGATTTCATCCATCTCTCATGGCTTCCACGTTAGTGTGGGTGTGCAACAATGGTATAGTGTCCATAGACCTGTGATTATTATAAAAAAAGTCGTAAGTGTGTTAGTCATGATAATAGAATCAAATACAATCTTGTCATAAAATGTCCTTCCACACCACATGTGAGAAAAATTATGTTTAATTTTGTAATTGGACAAATGAATCAACTTTTGCACTAAAGATTTGACTATTTGAATTTTAAATATGCATACACCACTATTAAATAAAGAGCCTTTTGAGTCAGCAAATTTTGTCATCGCAAAAGCTAATCTTTTTGTGACAAAACGGAGTTATCGACGCAAATACCAAACTTAAGCGTCAGCATCGTTGGCCGACACAAAAAAAATTAATATTTTATAGCATTACTTGAGTTGGTTGAATTTACCGACGTAAAAGATAGACTTTTTGCCTCGGCAAACCCATGTCAACGCAAAAAATTAGATCTTTTTGTGTCGGCAATTAATGTCGTGGTAACAAAAATATTTTTATACTCAAGATATATATTTACTTGATTATATTTAATAAATGTATTTGTTTATACATATACTTTTATATTAATATTGAGTGTATATATTATAAATAATATAGATCTCATTTAAAATTAAAAAAATGTATGGTGGTGTAGTAGACTAAGTGTGGTACCTTCGGTTCAAGCTACCTAGATGAAGTGGGTTTGAATCTTGGAAGCCTTAATGAAGAAATCATGGATTAGATTTTTTAAAACATTTAACCACTTTTTGCGTTAGTAATTTTTTTTTTTTATTAGCAAAATGAAACTTTATTGATAAAGAAAGCAAGACATGCAAAAACTTACATCAACAAAGAGGAAAGTGCAAAGAGCATCAACGCTAACCTTAACAATCTCAATTAGGTTGGCAACTTACCGTCAAAAACCTTTTGCGTCAGTAACTTACCGACTCAAAAACCTTTCGTGACCCCACTATTTTCGTCCCTCAAGTTGCCGTTGCAAAAGCTTTATGCGTCGGCAAATATGCTATTTATGATGGCACGCTGCCGACTCAAAAGCCCTCCGTTTAGTAGTGCACAATGGATTTCTTGAGTGCTTAAAACATAATAAAAAACAACTAGAACAATTATAATTATTACATGAGCATTGTTATTTAAGTTCAAATTTTAGACTTAATTTTTAAATTTAATGATAGACAATCAATTAGAATATTTAAGATAATTTTTTCTCTCATATATTTTTTAATTATTAGTCAATCAACTCTTTCACACATTAATGGATCTAAAATGTAAATTTATATATTATTTTATATATATATATATATATATATATATATGGTTAAACCCACAAGTTAACACATTGGGATAACGAAAGTGATGCATCAATTATTGAAATTCAGGTAATTTTCACTAGAGCTGGATCTCATCATACTGATTTCTATATTTTTAGGCTATGTTTAGCATGTGATTTTGAGGTTATTTTAGTATCAAAATGATAAAATGAGATAAAAAGTTAAGAAAATAAAATATCACATCCAAATCATAATTATTTTATTTTTTCTCACAAAATTTAAAAAAAATCAAAAAATTTATCATAAACAAAACTTTTTAATTTCGGACTAAAATAGTCAAATATTGTTTAATTCTATATATGTAAGTTTATTCAAAAGAATACAAACATAACATTATTTGACTATCCTCTATAAAAAAAATTTAAAAAAAAAGAAAGAAAAGAAGAAAAGAATATATAAATAATAAAGAGGGAGAGATAGAGGAAGAAAGAGATAGATTTCTGCAAGTAGCATTCCTCCCAAAGATATTGATTTCAAGCATTACCATAGACAGAACAACACATAATGATACTTCTATCACCTTAGTCTCCTCTTTTCTTTTTCTTTTTTTCTTTTTTTTTTTAGTACAAAACAGTTTCATGATTTGTTTGAAAATAGTAAAACTCAGAAAGAAGAAGAAGAAAAAGAAGAAGAAGAAGAAGAAGAAGACTGTTTTGTATAAATCATAATTTCCTGTCTAACTACTAGCATTAAAAGAAAAGGGCAGGTTCTTGTTTGCATGTCATTTCAGAAACAGTTTGAAAGCAATACGGCAGGCTACTGTTTTCTCTCTTTTTGCAATCGTAGTAATATAAATAAATTATTTTGAGAATTGACTTTTTAATGATTTTTTTGACTTATTAAAAAAAAAATTTACATGTAGATTTTAATAAATGAAAAATATTATAGACTTCAAATCAATTATTAAGTTTTTTATCACTTTCTCACATAAGTGTGAGAACCACACAAATAACATGTGTGTGGGTCTCATATTCATATGAGAGATTTGATAAAAAAAATTTGATAATTTATTTAGAATTCCTAACAAAACTCTTTAATAAATAGGTTTATTATGCAACAAATTCTATGATAATTAATGGTATTTCTCATCAAATACTATTAAAAAAGTCACTAATTATGAATTTTTAGAAATAGTTCAAAATTTTGTCACAAAAAAATATCACTAATTATAAGTTTTAGCGATAGTTTAAAAAAAATATCACTAATTTTCAACTTTCAGTAACAGTTTGAAAAATTCATCATAGAAAAATATCACTAATTGTAAATTTTAACGATAATTTATAAAAAATTGTGACAAAAAAAGTTATTAATTGTCAATTTTTAACGACATATACAAAAAATCGTCACAAAAAATATTTTTAACGACGATTTTATTAATACTTATTTTTGATAGGATTTAATGGGAATTAAATTCAATTATTTGGATTTATTAGTAGTTTAAAATTTTGAACTGCCAAAATAAACTATCCTTCCAAGGTGTGGAAAATCAACAATGCTAGAAAAATTATTTGAAAAAATATATATTTATGAATGACAATTATTCTAGTGTGGCTCACGTACCACGTTCCATTAATTTTAAATTTATATTATATAACTTAACCCATGGTAGAATCTGAGATGAGTTTTTATAATTTATAGTGCAATTGCGGACAATATTGACATTCTTAATGTGGTGAGGCGTAGTTTTTGGCATTACGTTTTTGTTTATGAGCAAAAGAAATTCATAAATGAAAATTAGGATATGAGAATAATTAGCAAATGCTATAAAAGATTTTTTTGGTTATTTTTAATCCTCTTTCCCCTATAAAAGGTTTTAAATAGTGGTAGAGACAAGAATTGAAATTGGTTAGCTGTGTAGCGGTATTAGGAGTACAATTATATACGAGATACATATTATCGAAATTTATTATCTATTCTGATACAATATTAATGGTTAACTATTAACTCATCTAAAAATTTAAATTGTTGAGTGATAGACAATTTTATTAATTGTTTTATATTTTCAATAATCATGTATCTATGTATTTGATATTTAAAACCGTACTCTAAAGATCCAATGGTGTAAATATGTATATTTTGATCAAAGAATATGAAAAAGTACTATTTATCAAATGCAAATTATACGTGTTGGTCCTCCATAGAACTTTCTTATCAAACCTACCACAACAATGCTCAAAATAATAATGCCACTGCATGCACATGTACTAGTTATTTATATATCGAAAATACATATATAGTCGCCATAAGAGCCATATTATTACAAAACAGAATCTAAAAGGATGCTAAGAGCATTCACAATCAAAAAATAATGCCACTGCATGCACATGTACTAGTTATTTATATATCGAAAATACATACATAGTGGCCATAAGAGCCATATTATTACAAAACAGAATCTAAAAGGATGCAAAGAGCATTCACGATGGATGCGTTAGTAAGTGTGTTTGTGTTAGTGTTAGGTGTTAGTTTTTGGTCAGTCAAAAACACTGTTAGGTGGTGCAATGAATGTGTTAGTGGGTGCGTGTTAGTGTCAACTATTAACTTATGTGTTAATTGTAGCTAGCATTTTAGCTAGCGAAGGAAGAGATAAATGTGTGCTTGGGGAAGTCTTCCCCGACGTCTGGCCGGAAGTCCCCCGTACGTCCCATTGGAAGTTCGGACCCTTCAAGAAAAAAATAAAATAAAATAAAATAAAATAAATAAATAATTTGGATTGGACCGGCTGACTCGCCGGACGTCCGGACGGTCAATTGAATTTTTTTTTTATTTTTTTTTTTTATACTTGTTGGGATTTTTTTTTGGGTTTAAAATTTATGATTAAATTAAATTATTTATTTATTTTATTTATTATATTTACATATATTTTTTTTAACACACACCTTAACACATGCATTGCACCACTACTCACTCTCTAAAATTAATAAGCTTTTAACACATCTTAACACATAATTTAGACTCCACTTTTATCACTTTTTATTATATAATACACATCTTAACATATTTTTTTAATCATCCCATGTGAATGCTCTAAGTTCCTTGTACCCACAAAGTAAACATTCAAAATACAAATAATAAAATGAAAACCAAAAAAAACAAAAAAAAAACAGAAGTAGAATGATATATTTAAAAATTGATCCTGCCCTAACAGCTTGCAGACCATTTCATTAAAATATTCAGAAAGGGGCAGAAATGGAAGACCCCTCCATGTGCATAGACATCAAGGCAGGTAAACAAGACAGTTGTTTTAGGACATCCAGCAAATCTCCCACTATAAATTCCTCTGGTTGACTCTTCTTCTTGTCACACCCTTCTAGATCATTCTCACATGTTATGAGAATGATTACATTAACAAGAAGGACATTGTAAGAAATTAAAAAATATTAATGCAAGAATTTAAAAATTCAGAAACAAAAAATAAATAAAATAAAATTATGTATAATTCAAATTCAACTATTATATGATATGGTTTGGGAAACAACATTTATGTATACCACTATGAAAGTCTAAGGGCCCAGATTTTGGGTCCCAAATTTTGGCCAAGAATACGGTGGAGATTGAAATTGTGTGGTGTTTTAGAAAGTTGGTAAAAAATTAATTTTTTATTTTTCGTTTTTTTGGCCTTTTTGATAAAAAAAATAGAGATGTAATGTAACCTAAAAAAGCTAAAAAGTCAAAAAGTTAACTTTTTACCAGCTTCCCAAAAGGGCCCTATGTATTGTGGGGTGCATGTATAAAATAAATCCATATGTTGATGTTCATTCTAAGTATATTTTTATCGATTTGTAGTAGCCTGCTCCTCCATATCTCTCCATACTCTATTTCACGAGTTTCATCCCAACCCCAACAATGATTATTCAAACCATTCATCTTGTAAATCCAACAATAAAGATGAATTATGTAAATAAATAGTTTCATAGAACATCACTAGACATGTGTATAAATTACATTTTTTTTTTTTTTTTGAAATAGATGACAAGTATGAGTTTAAACTTAAATGGTCAATTTTATCGAATAAAATACGATTTGTTCATATAATTATCAATATCGAATGAAATTAATTTTTTACCTAAACAGTCTTTAATTACTATATAATTTATAAAATAAATAATTTAAATTATCGTTATGAATCTAGAGTGGAGCCCATAAAATAAAATATGAAAAACATATGCAGTAGAATTATATGGAAAGCAACCATTCCCCCTCTAACGTTATTGTTTAAAAATAAAAATTGATAGGGTTGCTACTTTTACACTCAGTCCAATTGCTTGAAAGGTAGTGGAAATCAATTGGAACTTTCTAATTAAAAAATTAACCGTTTTAATTTCCATATATATATATATATATATATCTTCTCTATCCTCTCTCAACAGCCAAATGAAAGTGATACACCTAACAAAAATAACTAGAGCTGAAAGAGAACTCTTACCTACAATGGTGTCAATCTTTTTGCATTGTTATATAGTTTGTTCCTTATGCACATGTCAAGTGGATATTGTTTACATTTTGCACTGTTGTATAATACAAGATGGGGAAATTAAATTGCAAAAATTATCAATAAGGATTTTTCTCTCTAAATTACATCACCAAGTCCTAACAATTTAAATTTGAACAACTAAATCCTTTTTTAAACAATTTCTCCTAAATTAGTTCAAGATGATATAATACTATGTTTTATTTTAATTTTACCCTTCAACATGTTAGCAAATTTAAGATATTCTCACCGGCTATGCAACTCTTTTCTCCTACTAACCCAATGTACAATGCAATTCTAATGTATTACGTAATGTGAGACTTTTCATTAATTAATGATACCGTAAAGTAATATTACGGTTATAATCAATATTCCTTACTCAGAAAGACCTTACCCACCAAAGCAATAAATATTTCCTTTTAATTTCAAGTTTTCCTAACAAGGTATCAAGTAAGTTAAAATTTATATGGCATATGTTGTATTTATATTTTAAAGATAGAAATAACTCACTACCACATGAGTAAGTAGGAAAAATTTTACACTTGTTAAAAGAGTAAAATTAAGATAAAATATGTAATTATGAAATTTTGAACTAATTTGAGAGAAATTATTTATATATAAAAAAAAAAAGACTTAATAGAGATGAAGTATATAGTAGAGAAAAGATTTAGAACATGAGGACATGGGATGTAAACTGAAAAGTAAGGAAATTATAGGGGAAATATCATTTTAGTCTATATCAAAATATTAATATGTACGATTATAAACTTTTTCATGATTTGTAAATAATTTTTTTAACACATCACTGACAAGTAATTCCTCCAAAAGTATATAGTAGTCTTGGGGAAATTAGGTTTTTGAAAAACTAAAAAAAAAAAAAACCCCTAATATTATTTTCAAAATCCCCAACAGTTACGCGTGGTACCTTATCAACATGATTTTTATTAATTAAAACAGTAAAATTCAATACTTTCTATTGATTTTTGGGAGACATTTAACAAGTGTCAATCCATAAAGGTGTATAGTATTACTCGAAAATCACTAAATAACTTCTGAAAAATAGACATGCAGAGTTATTCAAAATTTTCAAAGATTACTAAAATAAGTAAATTGAATAACGATACATGCACGTATACTTTGGCTGAAGGAACATTGAGGGTAATGTACAATCATCTTTTCAATTACCCACTGATTATTAATTTGTCAATATCAATTGTTCATTACCTACCTTTTAGTCAATAATTAATATCCAAAATTCAACACGTATATAACTCTAATTATCCAATCAATTATGGCATAATTTGATAGATGAAGCTTATCAAGTTATTAGCATTTTACAATTATTTGATATGAAAGGAAAAAGATGTTGGGTCATTCATTACCACCCAACAAACAAATGAATCACCAACAAATTGATAATTGTATTTTAGATATTTTTTCCCCCCTCAAGTGTGAACCATTTTGGTTCACATATAGTTCCCATTAGCATCTGGTTGGAAAGACGTTATTTCAGAAGATATTGGATTTTAATTGATAAGCAAATTATAATTAGGTGATCAGTCTAATTTTTAACAACCTCTAATGATCTTGAGATTTGTTATTTGGATTGGTAGCTCACAGGTCTGAATCACTAACTCAGTTGTACTGTAACAGTAACAGTTCTATATCATAAATTATCTTCAACAGTTGTCAGTTTTAAGAAAGAGAAAGAATCAGGCCCTTGTATCTAAAATTAGATAAATGGAAATGTTTAGTTGTGTTTTTTTATCCTTTTCATTTTGTTTTTTCCTTTTCATGTTTTCAAAAAAAAGTTTGAAACACCCCCTCATTCATGTACAGAAATTGCTTTTGAAAATTTAAGTGGGTTGATTTGGCTCGCTATGATTCTTTTTGCAGTCATCCTCTTTTTTCTTTTTTCTTTTTTTATGTATTAGATTTTCCTCTTCATCAATAAAGTTTATTTTCTTTACTGATAAAAAAAAAAAGAAATATATTGTCTAGATGGCCTCCAATCCAAACTGTTATTCGGGTTCGTGGGATTTATCACATGTCTCGTTTTAATAAATCATTTATTCTGTAGGATTTTTCATATGTATCACCCACCAAAAAAAAAAAAAAAATTAAATTAAATTAAATTAAATTAAATCGATCTGATACTTATAGCCTATTTAATTTATCACATTTGTCAATAAAAAGATAGATGGTTTATTTCCAACAATACACTAATCATTCATTTTTTTAAGCCAAATACGATAAATTGAATATGCTACAATTATCAGCTCGACTTAATTTTTTTTATGGACAATATATACGAAGGACCTTACAAAATGAGCAATTTTGATTATCAAAACATGACCCATGGTGAGTCCAATGGCTCCGAACAATACTCTTGGACAAGAAAGAAGCACAGACACAAGAAAAAACAAAGTTGCTATGAACTCATCCTTATCAACCCATAATTTATCCTAAACGTGTTTGTGTGGTCGAGATTAAATTGATGAAGTGTGTGGTGTATGAGTAAAATGAATTTGAACAATTAATTCCTTTTTTGGGGTAAATTATAGGTTCAAAAGTATTGATTTGTAGTGTAGTTGAAGAAAAAACAGGTTTCATTTGTTTGGTAGATTAGGTTGAATGAGATTATAAATATGGTAGGATTGAGTAAGAAAATTATTAGTGTAGTGATATTAGCTTACAGATGTAAGATAAAAAAGTGTTTGTTTGTGCATTAATATGGTGGTATTAATTAGTTGGGATTAAATCTATAAATAACGTAAAAACCCTTGTCACATAGAAGATAATTTCATTAATTGTATAAAATGAGGGACAAAATGATCTTTTAACCATTAATCTATGGGATTGGATTAACAATTTCACATCTCCCACGGGTATGTTAATCCCACCGCTGAAGGGGATTGATAGTCCCAGGAGATTGATAGTTCTAAGAGATTAGTAATTTCATATCATTCTTCTATAAACAAACATGGTATATGTGGGGTCTATAGATTATCAATCTAATCCCCTTTCTAAACCTCCAAACAAACATGAGCTATGAAAAATGAAAACTATTCAATAATTAAAAATGATAATAGGAAATGAAAACCTAACCAAATAAGTTTGTGCACTGATGAAATTATATATATATGTATATATATGTGCCCTATCAATTAATTTGAACCATCACATCATAATCCAATTCAAGATGCACGCTTAATTGGTTGCTTGGAGATTATAACTGTGACTTAGACTGGGGGTTTACTTGTTTGTTTGTTTGTTTTTTATTTATTAAATTTCAAAAATTTTAGATTGATCTTGGTAAGACGAATCGAAATTTTAAATTTTTTTTGAAAATTTTTAAAAAAATTGAAAAAACCAAAATAAGTAATAATACAAAAGACTAGATGATATAAAATTGAATATAATATATGTGAGAAAAATCTTTAAAATAATAATATAAAATAGTTTAATATTTTCATGATCAATTAAAATACTAATACTATGAAATATTTTAAGAACTTATTAGAATTTTATATTCTTTTAAAATAAAATTTCTGACCAAAAAAAATAAATAAATAAATAAATAAAGTTTGCCTCAAATTCACTTTTTGGATTGGAGAGTTCAGTTTATATGAATGCATACCCATTTTAAATTTATTTTGATGATCTAAACCGTTCGTCTTGTAGGGCCCATCGAGTAAATCATGCATGTAAAAAATTAAATTAATAGGATATTGGTAGACATATGATTGGTTAAATTTGTATAGAAACGAAAATGGAGATTCTAGTTTTGAAATCATACTTATTGTCCATTGTTTTTAAGAGAAACGCGATTTGATCCGGTAATTTTTGATGTCTGACCAAGCTTTTTTTTTTTTTTTCTTTAATATAGATTATGAATTAAACAATTCAGATTATTAAAATAAATACAGAGTAGATCCACAATAGATCCTCTATGTCGAAAGTGAACTAGAGGCAAATATGGTTTGAGGAAAAAATAGTAAAAACTTCAAATAAACAAATAATCTTATTAAAGTAGAACACATTGTAAACATTATAGACCAAAATAATACAGTTCAGTCCATTACTAGAGAAAAAAGCCTTACTCGTTTTGTAATGTACTTAAGACAACCGTAGAGAGAGCAAAAGTGGTAACAAAAAATCTTTTTGGCTGTACTTGTTTGGTATGAAGAAGACAAAAAGAAAGTTTAAAATCTAAACTAATTGAATGAATTGGATGGATGGTTTTTGTAACATTCCAATTTTGTTTTCCTTTTGTGGGCTTCTTTTCAACAACCAAATGCGGTCCAATGGCCTAGGCTTACCTATGTGTAGTTCATTTAGAATGGATGGACACCCCCACAACATTTGTCTCTTCACACCATGAAAAATCAAACTATGGAGGTAAACTTCATTCATGACCAATCACTAATGTCTTATTTGACAACATTATTTTTTAATTTGAAAGTAAAACAATTACTAAAAAAATCAAAAAGCCAACAACTTATACCAGAAAATTAAAGATTCTCTTTTCTCTCTATTTTTTTGCATACATTTTCGTAAAAAATCAAAAAGTCATTCTAAACATACTAATTTTTTTTACATAATATTTTAACTAAAAAATCAAAAAGTTACTAAAAAAAACATATTTCGAAACTTGAATAAATAAATAAATTAAAAAAATAATAATTTATTCATGTACAACTGGAAATACAGAACCACTTTGGCGACTCTGTGGCCCATTCTTTCCAGATTAAAGGCACTTTTCCCCTTGTGGAAGTTGTATTTTATTTTATTTTATTTTTTAATAATTTAAATTTGCACTTTGTATCTTATAGTTTTCTAAAAGTTACTCTTTGTGCCTATAAAATAAAATAAAAGAATACACTTTGAATCTTATATGTTTGTAAATTTTGTATATTACACCCTTAATTTTTAAAACATTTTTCATATTCCCAAATTTGCAATATTATGTTCCTGAATATGTTTTAACGGCAAGAGTGCAATTTGCAACGTAAAAATTTTAATTTTACAAGATGTAAAGCACAATTTTTAATTTTGCAGGAACAATATATAATTTTCATAGCCACTAACTCATTTTTGTTAGGAATTGGAACGGTTCAGTTCAGTCCAGTCCAAAATCCTCTCCGTGTCCTGCTTCCTTGATCAATTTCGTTCATCTTTTAGTTCTCTATGTATATCATCTATGCAAATAATCATATTGATCCGCTAACCATAACCACATTATTCTATCATATTTCTCTTCAAAACAATACATGTCAAATATAATTTTAAAAATAAACCATCAATCTTTTTGAATAATAAGATAATAAAATCACATGGCTACAGTTATCAAATCAATTTAAATTTTTATATGAATGATCAACACATATGGACTTAAAAAATGAACAAATGAATTGTCGAAATGGAATACATGGAAGGTCCAATAAGTCAAATTGAACTATCCAATCCAAATTAACAGACTAGAGATAAATAAATCTCCATTTATTAACACAATTATTAGAGCATCTCCAAGGGAAGAGGCAAAAGGGCCATATGAGACATTTTTGCTAGTGAATTTGGTTTTCTTTTCCTCCAACAGGCTCTGCATTTAGCTAGGCTCCATTGCTAGGCAAAATGGTTTTTTCACTGTTTTGAAGTCTCCATCTCTAGATGCACCCTCAATATTTGTTGCATCTTTACTTATTCCAGTCCATTGTTATTTTTAAAAATATGATCGTGTTAAAAATAATTTTTAAAAAAAAATTAATTATATATTTTAAAAATATATATTTGTAAATGCCAAATCAACGCTGAGTGCATAAACAAAATATCATAAAACGCTTATATATTTTTTATTTATATTTATAATATTTTTCTTTTAAAATTAATTAAGTTAATTTTGCTCTTTTATATATATATATATATATTTTTTTTCTGTACGTTTGAAAGGCATTTTACCTAACAACTTTATTTTTAGAGTTGCTCTTATACCAACTACAATGATATGACTGTGTGAAGCAACCCAAAAAAGTGTGAAAAAAGGATTTCAACAGGCTGGCATGCATGAGTGGAAGGAAGCACAAGAACTTGAATATTAACAAGTCTGGGGAGGGTGCTCTGCCTTGTAAGCACAGTATCATATTGTGAACTTGTTAGAGTATTTTTCGAATATATTTTAGTAATTACAATTCTTTATATTATAAGGATTTATCGAGTAGATCATTCACAAAAAAAAAAAAAATCAATTAGTCATTTGTAACTCATAATAAGACTATATTTATATTTATAAAAATAAACGGTTAGTATAATTGTGATAATTTTTTAAAAACAATTATGGTTTAACCGTAGGGTTACGCATATCCGATTAAACCCATTTTTTATATGAATGACATAGTTAATGAATCTTATAAGATAAACGGTTTGGATTATAAAAATATAATCCAGACGAACCTCAAATAAAACGTCACACCAAGGTGTTGTAACAGCACTTTCTATTGACACATTAAACCAAAACCATTGCCAAAATGGAATGACGCACTTGCAAATTACTTCTTCTCCACGGAAACCTGTGTCCGTGATTAGAGGGAGTTGCGTGATTGTCGGATTTTGCCAATCAGCCAAACCAACTTAGGAGGCCAACAAAATTGTGGCGAAATGGTCTGGATACGAATTTATAACTCATGGCCCATCAAGGACACACAAATAATTATAGTATAGACATCACATGTAACAAGACAAAACTCGTGTCAGTTAAATTTGAGTCACCAGTTCTTGTCATGATATTCTTAGCGAGGCCAAGATCAAGTCATGACTTAAGTCCATATTGAAAAAGCATCTGCAGATCCCTCGTATACATTAACCCTGTATGGTTAGGTACTTTTTTTTGTCTAGCTCCTTAACCGACATCGACTCCTACAATCACGTTCAAAGCGAATTGCCATGTACTAGTCGTCTCATTGCCTCCTATCCATTTTTATCAATAGTAAAATACAAAATAAAAAAAGCAACTTGTTTAACACCGTATTAGACATTTGTTGTCCTACCGTAATAAATAGTAATCCACACCCATGTGGGTTAGTGGTGCATTCAACTAGTGGTATTTGTTGGGGAGAAGGATTCTTCCAGTTCATATTTTAAATTAGAGGGTGCTGTTTCCTGTTTTGATAATTTAAATTATTTATTTCGTTAGGTATTTCAAGTATTTTATCAAAAAAAAATTAAGTTGATCCGATAATTGTAACTTGTTCAATTTTTTATTAAAAAAATACACAATAATTGTATTTTTAAAACTAAATCATACATTTTTTTGTGTGATAAACGTAATAAATTAAATAAATTACAATAATCGGATCGACCTAATTTTTTTTATGAACAAAATATACGTATCCGACAAAATAAACGGTTCAAATTATTAAAATGAGACCCATCATAGCGGGCACGACGGACCTAAACACTCCTCTTTGTTTGTTGTCCTAAGGTAACAATAGTAATCTACACCCGTGTGGGTTAGTGGTGCACTCAATTAGAGCTCGTTTGGCATAAAAAGTTAGACTTTTTGATTAAAATAATCACAAAAAAATATAAATAAAATAGATTTTTTAGCTTAATAAAACAAAATATCACATCTAACCCATAATCATTTTATTTTTTCTTTTACAAAAGTCAAAAAATCCAAAAAGCCTATCCCAAAGGAGGTTTTTTAGTCCCAAACTAAAATAGCTAAAAAATTGAAAAGCCAAAAAGCCTATCTCATTATTAAACCTTTATATATATATAAATAATTAAATGATTGGATTCATATAGTTTTCTTAATATTTGTATGTTGCCCCTGTCAATTGATTTATGAAAGTGGGAAATTGTTTTGCATTGACATTTGCAAAAGGTGTTGTCGTCCTTTCAATTCGATCATGGATTGAAGGGTACTGTTGGGTTATGATAGTTCATCAGGGGTCCTGTTTCAATAATTTGAATTGTTGAATGTGTAAAACTCGTCGAATACTATATGTTTGTAAAATATCGCATTGATCGGATATCGATAACTACGTGATCAAGTCAGTTTTGTATTAAAAAAAAAATAGACGGTGAAAAAATAAAAAGTTAACAGAAATCTGATCTGATGAGATAGCTATCGATATCCGATCAACGTAATTTTTTACAGACATATAATATTTGACGAGTTCTGCATATTGAACAGTTTAAATTATTAAAACAAGATCCGTGATGGACTCTCACGAGTCCAACAATACCCTCCAATCCGTGATCGGAGTGGAGGGAAACTCAACCCTTTGCAAAAACAATCCTAGGAGGAATAATAGCCTTTCATAGTTTTGACTAGTGACGAGTGATCATTATAGGGTAATGAATAGAAACCATTAATGTCAACCCGAAATACTTGGTGAATCTAATTTTTATGACTATGTTCATATGAGCCGGCTTCAAAAAAACTATATATTAAACAAAAATTAATACAAGTAAAATCTTGTAACCAAATCCCACAGCTAGATACATGTATTGTTTTTTAGAGATAGAAGGTAGGAAGGAGGCGCAATAAATGGACTACATTCAATCATGGGCAATGACCAAATGATTGGCATGATATAAAAATAATAAATAAATAAAAGGGTAAATTACAAATATATTTCTTGAGATTTGCTTAAAGTACAGATTGTCCCTTATAATTTGAAAAATTACAAATACCTTATTGTTATTTTTTTTATTTAACAGAATTAACTATAAAAAAGAAATTCATAATTGTTTTCTTATACAATAATAAAATTACCTAAATTATTAATTGAAACATATTTATAACATCATTTAAAACTGTTAGTTGACTTGATAATTTATTAATAAAATGGGTAATTTGTTATAAAATTAGAAACTTCAAGGGGTGGAATGTAATTTTCAAAAGTACATGGAGCGATTTATATTTTAATCAAACTTTCGGAGTATATTTGTAATTTATCCTAAATAAAATGCTATTATTTGTGGTCTAGTGCAGTATAACATTAATAAGTATGGTTCTTCATTTCGCTTGAAATTCTTACATATGGTAATTTTTTTTAGACTTTGAAATCCGATATTATTATTTTTTACAACCGTACTAAAGGCCTCGAAAGAGAGGCTCGAATTTGTCTGGAAAAGTTATTTTTTTTTTATTTTATTTTTTTTTTTTTTGGGAAGGGCTTTTATGTGTACCCTAAAACCTAATAAAAAAAATATTCAAACCAACATAGCCCAACAAATAAAATAAAATAAAATAAACAAACCAACATAGCCCAACAAATAGAAAAAAAAAAAAAATAGTTGGGTTAGACTGATTGGGTGATAAAATTGACTGATCAGTTAGACTGCTGGTTAAAATTTGTTAATTCTATATAGTTTTGTACGAGTCTTTACTATATTTTTATTTCAAATCAGAAAGACTCGGAAACCTAAATCTTAAATCCTAAACTCTAAACTCTAAACCCACCCCTACGCATAACCATCCTAAAAAAGCAAAAAAAAATTTACAACGGCCCAACAAATAAATGAATAAATAAAAACAACCAAACTAACACAACCCAACAAATAAATAAATAAAAATAATAAAAACAATCAAACCAACACAGTTTTAAAGGAAAAAAAAAAAAAACACCATTTCGAGCCACATTCGAGGCCTCAAATTCGAGGCATCAATCTTTTTCCTATTTTTTAACTAGTATATTTATTTTTCATCTTATGTGTCACACCCATAATCATTAATATTATTATTATCATATTTTATAAATTTCTTTAATATTCAATTCCTATAAATATATCACATTACATAATAAACAAAATGTGATATAAAAATATAATAAGTGCGATATTATTTTTAATATTAACAATCCCCCACCTATTTTTATTTATGCACTATGATAACGCTCAAACACGGGCTTCACGAAAGCCCACTTGTAGCATTTATAGTTGAAAAGTTATGGGCTTTTTCCCAGCCCTAAGAAGTTGATAGCATGAAATTGGGCACCCTATGAAAGGATGATGAACTATGAGGGGGAGGAATTGCCATTGATCCCCACATGAATTGTAACAACATAAAATCAAAGAGGGTCTTTGATTAGTGCAAAAGCATTCAAAAACAAGGGCGCTCTAGTTGGAATTCACATTTCCAAAACGACAATTATGGTAATAATAAAGAAGATTTTTATAGAATAAGGCACATATGTCAGATAAATATATAAGACTTACGTGTGGGGTCCACATGAAAGGCCCACTTTTTGGCCTTATTTGGATAGGCAAAAAAAAGTCTATTTATTAGTTTATTAACTTATTTAGCTAATATCACCTTTCTAATTTATTACACATTTTTTATAATAAACCAATAAGCCCAAATAATAATAATAATTATAAAATAATAATCTACTTCCCAAAAAAGGTCTTTATCTCACCCATTCTATAATTGGGCAAATTACATTGACCTCCTATGAGGTTAGAAAAAATGCAAGTAACCCTGTAATTTTGACATAATTACATTTATCTCTTTTCTAGTAAGCCTAAAGTGATCATAAACTAATACAAATAGTGTGAAAACACAATAGTAAAAAAATAAAAAATATACATTTTAGTGTTAAAAATATGACATTATCATTTTCCATCCATATGACTAACGAATTATTGATGAAAAATGAGCTAAGTATTATATGAATTAAAACTTCAAGAGATCTTAATATAATTATGTTAAAATTATAAAATTTGTTATATTTCTTTTTATTTTATTTTTTCAAATCACAGGAGAGGTCAATGTAATTTACCAATAGAAAAAATTTGTGCCCTTAGGCTTTCTCCAACAATGACAATAAATTTCCCAGATAAACTTACTTTATCTACTACTGTGTGGTTTAGCCATGGACTAGGTAGCCTAGTTGCATCTCGTGCTTATACCATGGGGGATTCTATTTGTACCTAAAAAAAAACATTAAATATGTTCAATTTTTTAGTATATTCTATTAAATTATTTAGAATTATAATTTTACTTTCAATACACCTTATATTTTTTTTCTTTTCAAATTACCATTTAAGGCACCCAAATAATAAACAAATCAAAAACCCTAATTTCACACACAAACTCAATTTGTGAGATCGAAATCAGGGGTTCATATATGAAATCGGGGATTATATAATCGGTTGTTGCTCGTAAATGTTGGAGTGAAATTTTTCTATCAACTTGTTTGAATCTCCCAGGTCATTAACCCTGCGTGAGGCCTTCCTCATTCACAGGCCTCTCTTCTGGTTGAAAGTTTGAAAAGCAAAACTTGAGTGGAGATTGATTTCCTTATAATAAACGAAGAGTAAAGTTAGGCCTGTAGTGAATGAACATCATTGCTTTCATTGATTTTCTTCTTCTTCTTTTAATATACAAATCAAATCTACCAAAATGGTAGGGTTTTGTTGTCACAGCAAAGTGTTGTGACAACACCCACCCCAAAACCATTGATATTGATGATAATTGTAAGTTTTAGTGGGGTGAATTAAAATTTTGGAGTGAGGAAGAAGATGAAAAGAAAATAATTAAAATTTTGAAAGAAAATAAAAATAGTTGAATATTAAATATACGTATAAGTGATTTGGACATACTATGACAAAAAAAATAATATTTTATTTTAGGATTTAATATATATTGTTTTTATTAGTAAATTTACATTAAAATATAATAGGAACTAAAATTTGAAAATTTTTCATTAGGCATATTGAGTTATTATTTAACTGCAAATAGAATCACCCTTATACCATTAGGTCATAACAAGGTTTGGGTCGCACTAGAAAAAGGAACCCAGCCTATGGCTGATGGGAGCTGAGCCAATGGGCTTGGTTGCGCTACATAAGCTACTTGATAGATAGGTACATAATGTACTAGTTTAATAATGGGGAAGTTACTGGCCGGTCCCATTTTTTAGTCCTAATACCCATCAAGTCCTCTCATTTTTGTTTTCCAATTTTACCCTTAGTTATCATAAGCGTAAAACACACCGTTTCTCACAACTTCTCTCTCTCCCCCCTCCCTCCAAACGTGCACGTGAAGACACACAACTTCTCAATCATCTCTCAGATGCGATTTCTTAGGGTTTTGTAGCTTTTGAACAATCCACGAGATCTTTGGCGTTTTCATTCTAAAGAGATCTCTCCCACCTTTGATCCAGATTGTGTAGAAATCAAAATTTCGGAAAGATCTTCATCGTTTTGATCTAGATTTTGAAGAAATCTCCCACATTTTGATTGAGATTCAGACAAACTCATCTCTCCTGGTTTGGTTGATTTTTGATAATCTTTCTAATAAAACGCGAGTCATACTCATAACCCTAATTATGTAAATTAAATTAAAACGTGACTTGAATCTATATTTGTTGACTCCACAACAATCAATAAATCTTGAAGAGAAGAAAACAGAAGAAAACAAAAGAAAACATTGATTAATTTGGTTGTTACAGTATTACCTATATTTTGGTTCTTACTTTGCTTCAATAAATATTACAATGCTTGGTTGTTACAATGTCAAATTTACAGACAATACACTAATTGAAACATTCACTGTCTTTTATAGCTATAGTGTTGACAGATCTGGCTTTTGATATCAGCGTTGTTTTATACAAATTCCATTCCATCCTCAATCCTTCTAGCCATGAATGATCAAGGGGCTATACTTTCCAAACACAAACTTTCTTCATGCAAAAAATGAAAATCAAGCATCATGGGCTTGGGTGAGTCTTTTACATGGCAGAGAGGTGCTTGATCAAGTGCTTCGTTGGCCAGTTGCAAATGGTAAGGCTATTGATTTCTGGAATGACAAGTAGATCCCCTCCTCAAGGTGTCAGCTTCTCGACCTCCCTCTTACAATATTTTTAAAGTAAATGATGTGATCCACAAGACAACCTGCACATGGGATCGTGCAAAACTTCAAAATGTGGTTGGATTGAAGGATCTCGATGCCATTTCGGTCATTCCTTTGGCTACCTCACGGTAAGATGACTCTCTTGTCTGGAACTATTCTTCTACGAGCATTTATTCTATCAAATGAGAATATCAATTGGTTGTGATCCTTGAAAAAGAAAAACAAAAATAAGCCAACTACTTTTTAACCACCTCTAAAATGCTGGAGCTTCATATGGAACCTCAACCTCCCTCCAAATATTAAACATTTTTGGTAGAGAGCTTGTCGCAACCACCAACAAAAGAAAATTTGGAAAGATGCCTGAAACATATCCTTTCTATCTACCCTGTTTGCCATAATTATCAAGAAACAGTAGAGCATCTTCTGTTTGGGTCTGACTTTGTAACAACCTCGACCCGTAATTAGCTGCTAATCCGTAGTTAATGATGCTAATGAGAGGATTAAAATAAATTATGTGTTTAGTCCGTATTTTGCATGATTTTGGCTTTCTATCTGTTACTTGTAGAAATATCTGTCTGAAATTTCGCTTTAATATGAAAATTGAAAGCCTTATCGGCGTCCGAAACCGAAATTGATTACATCAATGTGTTATTTGGAATTTTTAGAACCATATGGTAAATTTTATTAAAAATTGATTCAGAACGATTAATTAGGTTGTGTTTGGTTAGCCTAATGTTCCAATTAATGTATTTTAGCATCATAACTATATATTTAACACGTTTAGCTCTTTTCCCCTCATTCCTTGAGTGCCAAAATTTGAGAATTCATTTTAGAGAGAGTGAGAGTGCAATCCTAGAGAGAGAAAGGTAGAGATTAAGGAGAAATTGAAGGCCATAGCTTGAATTGGTCAAAGATTGTGCAAATATCTAGCTATTGAAGACTTTAGGTAAGATTGCAACCTTTAGATTGTGCATCTAAGTTATTAGCATGAGATTTCATCAAGATCATGAGTTTAATTGCATAAAATAAGCTTTGAATGAAGATTTGAGTTGTAATTCATACATGCATGCTTAGTTTAGTTTAATTTCATCATTTTGAACATGATTCATATCATGCATGTTTGAAATTCATCTTAGTTATGGGAAATCTTCAAGTTTCAAGTTGTTTTGTGGTATTTGATCATGTTTTGAGAAGCTCAAGATCAAGAAAATCCATGCATGTTGTGTTCATGAACATTCTTAAAGTTTAAGTTGAAATTGTGAGCTTTTGGAAAACTCTTGGGCCATGATTTTATGAAATAATCCTTAATTCTTCATGTTTTACAAGTTTGCCAGGTTATCTCAAGTTTTGGGGCCCAAGAGATGTGTTTTGAAGTTTGAAATTCGAGTTTTGAGCTTGGAGGTGCAATATGGAAATTCCAGAATTTGCATCTACGCTCGAGCGTGGGAGTTCACGCTCGAGCGACCACTCTTTGTGCGTGCACTTCCGCTCGAGCGACCTAAAGTCCGCTCGAGCGTGAATTGCAAGCTCCCAGAAGTTTCATACCTTTACAGACCGCTCGAGCGAGGGAACCTGCGCTCGAGCGACCACCCTTATTTTGCATGTCCGCTCGAGCGGAGAAAGCTACGCTCGAGCGGGGACCCTGTTTTCATAAATTTGACTAAGTGTTTTCCAAAACATTTTGGCATCCTCATTGAATCTTAGGCATTCCTAAGCCTTAATTAAGCCATGGTAATAAGGTTATGGGTTAGAAACATACTAAGAAAAAGAATGTACTAAGTTAAGAGTTTATAAGAGTGTGTTTTAAGCAATGTGATAAGAAAGAATATGAGCTATTGAAATAAAAGCTAAGCCGTAATGGCCACCTGAATGTGTAATGATAAGATATGCTTGTGTTATGTACTTTTGTGGTTGTAGGTCAACGTCCAAAGATTGATTGATCGTTCACAAGAACCACTGTGAGTAACATTATGTTGATCTGATTTATGTTCCAAATGAAATATGATAAGTTACAGTTTCTGAAATGATATCTGTTTTCGTGAACGAATGTTCCATGTTTGAAATCTATTATGGCATCCATAGATAGTCCCAAGTCATGGGGGACGGCATGTTAATGCGGGTCCATAACATACATGTGATTACGAGATCTCGTTAGCCACTTCATTGTGGTGATATGTGTTTAATCGGTATCCGGAACCGATTACTCTAGTCGGAAGACGTTATGTGATGTGTTCTATGGGATGTACCATTCTTATGTTCTGATATGAGAATGCTTATGCTATGATCTGTTTTACACTTATGATATGTTCGGATTTCGTTGACTAACCTCTTTACATTGATGTTATTCACTGGGCTTTAGCTCACTGTGTGTATATATATGTATAGGTGAGCATTCTGGAGATTGAGCCTGAAGGCTTTTGTCTGGATCTGTGTTCTGTTGTCAGCCAACCTTTGTGCCTCACATGGAGGTTCCTAGAGGGTCTTAAGTGTTTAAGTTCTATTGTTTCTGTATATATAAGACTCGGTTGTTCTGTTGGTTGTACTTAAGATACTTTAATGTGTGTGGGTATAATGTATGATTGACTTTTGATTATGTATATAAAGTTTTTAAATATTTCGTTTCATATAAGTCAGCACAGCTCATTGGACAACTATTGTAATAACCCTGACCCTGATTAACGTCAATTGGTACTTAATTATGCCTAATAGTAATTAAGAGGAAATCTGGAATTTAATTTGCATATGTGTTGCATGTTTTATGTGCCTCTATCTGTTCAGTGTCGAAATATCTGTTCATGCTTTAAACTTCAAACTGCGAATTGAAAGCCTTATCGGTGCCCGATTCCGAAATTAATTAGTGATCCGTGTTAGTTGGATTTTATGTGATTTTATGGCATATTTATCTGAAATGTGATTTGGTATGATTAAATTAGATCAATGAGCCAAATTTATAGAGTTTGACGTATTTACCATTAGGCCATTGAGTGGGCCACTATCTAAGACATATTTGAAGCCTCATTACACCTAGATACAACATTTGCTCAGCTCATTTCTTTGCCTTAGCCGACCAAGAGAGAGAAAGGAGGAGAGAATTGATTTCATCTAGGCATTTAGCTTGGAGACTTGAGGGAATTGGAAGATAGTTGTAAATTTGAGCTTTCTACACCTTAAATTCAAGACTTAGGTAAGGATTCAACCTCTCATTGTTGTATTTAAGATTATTCTTGCATGGTTCATGGTCCATTTAAGGGTGGAGTCTAGAATTTGGTTTGAATGTTGAATTGGGTAGAAATCCATGCATGCATGTTCATGTTATGGCATTTTGAGTCTTGTTTCTATAAAATTCTCACATGCATGTCCATGTAATTGTTGTAGCCTTGAAATCATCTTGTTTTTCCACCAAATTTCCATTCTAGTCATGAGTTGAAGTGTTGGAATTCAAAGAAGTTCATGCATGTTGTAGTTGAGTTATGTTCTTGAAGTTTTTCTCAAAATGGTGTCTAATTGGACTACCCTTGGACGTTGATTTTACAAATTGGCTTTTGAAACTTGTTGTACTATGGGTCTACATGTATTTTCCAGAAGTTGAGCTCAAGAGGTTGAGTTTTGAATGGTTAAAAGTTGAATTTGAGCACTGGAGTTCAATCTGGAAATCCCAGATTTTTTACTCTCGCTCGAGCGGGGGAAGTCGCGCTCGAGCGGAGAATTCGAGCTCCCAGCATCTTGCATTGCATTACAGTCCGCTCGAGTGGGAAAATGGACGCTCGAGCGGGGGCATGTGTCTCACGCTCGAGCGGGCATCGAGCGACCGTCGAGCGTGAATTTCACCCATCCAGCACTTTTTACAGTCCGCTCGAGCGAGGGAGTTGACGCTCGAGCGGGCAAACCCACGCTCGAGCAGGGCCTTATTTTCCTGAAAATTCTAAAAAATGTTTCTGAGTCAATTTTGCATCCTCATTCCATCCTAGGCATTCCTAGGCCATGTTTAAGACTCTATAAAGGGAACTCAAGGGTAGAAACACACTTAGAACCAATGACATAAGTTTTGTATAGTTAGAACGTGTGTTTCATGTATATGTCTGTTATGTGTTATGTGGGTCACGTGCCACACTCTGTTTGACCTTTTGGCTCCGTCCGTCTGTTTCAATGCCCACTGTGAGTAATAACATAGTAAAGATATGTTCAGCTGTACTTATTTTCTGTGGGGCAAAATGAGATTTGTTTTCGGTAATGATATGTTCTGTACAATGAATGATTGTTCAATTTCTGACATGTATTCGTGACATCCTTAGTATCATGTGATATCTACAGCCGTTACCCGGTATCGGAGGTTCCTTTATGGAACTGGTTATTCGTAACCTCACGCGTATGCGTCCTGTCTGTGCACTGTTACCCGTACCGGAGGCCCGCCATGGGGGCTTAGCTGTCCTGTTCTGTGACCCGGATCCGGAGGTTCCTTCTTGGAACTAGGTTATTCATAACCTTACGCTTATGCGTCCTGTTCTGTTATGCTAATGGATGTATCACGTAAATGTAACCATGACTTATGATTTCTGTCTGTATATGATCTGAACAAGTGTGATTTTGATACAATATGAATTGATTTCTGAAATCTGTACGAACTCATTCATTGAAACCCCTTTACTCTGTTTATTATTCGCTGGGCTTTCGCTCACAGTTTACTATATATATGTAGGTAAGGCGGCACATGACCCAGGCCAGAGTTGATGGCCTTCAGTTCTGTTTTGTCAACCAAACGTTGCGCCTCCCGAGGAGGTTCCGCTTGAAGCCTATTGACATGGCTGTTTTTTTTTTTGTGACCATGCTAGTCTGTATGTGTGTTATATAAAGTCAGGTCTTGGGGACTATTCTCTGTAAATATTGATGTATGTAACTAGCATGTTTTTGTATATAAATAAGTTTTGAGAAGTTCTGTTTCATGTTCGGTATCACAGCTCATTGGACGCTGTTTATTTTATATATTTGCTTCCGCAGCCCCTTATTGTTTGTTAATCTGTTCAGAGGCCTTTGGTAATCCACGGATTACTGGCCGGTTACGGTGCCTAACCTACAGGGGCGGGTTCGGGTCGTGACAACTATATTTATGTATTAGCGTCCGCTAGCCCCTTAATTTTGTTAATCTGTTCAGAGGCCTTCGGTAATCCAAGAATTACTGGCCGGTTACGATGCTAAACCTATAAGGGCGGGTTTAGGTCGTGACAGAGTGGTATCAGAGCACGAGTTATACCGCATACACGAGTCCATATGAGCTATAGGATGTCCTAGAAATGAAATAGGGGCTTTGCATTTTCATGTTTAAGCGTATGAACTATTATGAACATATTTGAATTGGAAGTGGAAAGGAATGAATCTATGAGTTAAGTGGAATAACATGTAATGTTAATTTCAATATCGAACGTGTAATTCTTGTGAACATGATCATATGAACGTGAAAGACTACGTAACCTACGTGAATATATTCGAGTTAAAATAAAATGACGGACTGTTTGATTTGAAGTGAAAATGAAACATGAAGCCAGTAAGGACTATACCAATATTAATAATCACCCTGTTTGTGTGTAGACAATGAAAAGGACAATGAATGTAGACGAATCTGAATCTTCTGATGCTAGAATTAGCCGGTTAGAAAGAATGTTCGAAACCTTAACCGAATCTTTGAGACAACAACAACAAAGGCAAATACTTGTACCTGAGCCAGCTAATTATGATATGATAACACTGACACAGAAATATAATAAGATGAAACCACCAGAATTTCAGGGGGGTATTGAACCGTTAAAAGCCGAGGTTTGGGTTTTAGAAACTGAGAAAATATTTGAAGTATTTCCGTGTACTGAGGCATAGAAAGTTTTGTTGGCAACATTCACACTCAAGAAAGAAGCTAGGAGATGGTGGATGTTAGTACGGAATGATAATGAAGGTGTGACATGGAATAAATTTAAAGAAATTTTCTTCGAAAAATATTTTCCCCATTGCATCCGAGATAGGAAGGTATCCGAATTTATGCAACTAAAACAAGGCAATATGACTGTGGTTGAATATGAAGCAAAATTTACTGAATTAGCCCGATATGCGCCCCACATGATTGACACTGACTACAAAAAAGCTAGAAAATTCGAAGGTGGGCTTGACTTAGATGTGTTTGACCGAGTGGGCGTTTTAAAATTGCCAAAGTACGTGGACGTTCTTGATAGGGCCTTAATGTCCGAGGCAAACATAACAGCCTTGAAAATATCAAAATCAACATCATCAACTGAATCCGAAAGAACGAAACAGAAGAAACAGAAAGTGGAAATGACCGGTAATTCGATGACCTCTGCGAATGAAAAATCTAGGGCAATAACTGTGAACAAAGAGAGTCGGGGAAGCAGTGTGAACAATGGTATAAACGTTTGTAAAGAATGTGGGAAACAACATTGGGGCATTTGTCGCTGCCTATCAGGGGCTTGTTTTAGATGTGGTCAGAAAGGGCACTTGGCTAAATCTTGCTCACAAGCTCATCCGAACAACAATAAGCCTAATGCTAATACGACTAGTTTTATTCCTGTACCTAGAGGCAAGGAAGGGTTTCCACCCTAGTCCCAAGAAATGCTCGGAATACTGAAACAACTGATGCAGGTATTACCTTAATTATAAGTGTATGTATGTATGAAAATTGAATTGGGAAATCTGTATGACCATGACTTGAACTGAATTGTTATATATTGACTGAAACCGTTGAATGATTAAACCCATGAATTCGAATTATATACATGAATCAGTCACGTATGGAACTTCTAAAATTGAGAACCTATGTCAGTTTGGAAGAATGAACTTTTGCTTGTGAAATTGCGAACAAATGCCTAAATGATAATTGATCCTAGACTCGTATCTGTATATATATTTCCATGCTTGTAATACTATTAGAATTGACGGGGTTGAACCGTGGTTAATGAACACTTTGAGACCTACTGTTTGATATGAACTATTGTGATCGACTTTGTGAGCTATGCTCGAACTGTTAAACATGGGGACACACTATGATTGACTGTATATGGAACTTGTTTGGACCTACATATAGCTATACCTTTGCGTGGGATGTTAGTAATCAAACTCGACACACACTTTGTATCCGCTGTATTTGTATTTAGACTGAGTAGACTTATGACTTGTTGCCTTAACTATCGTATCTGTGAGAAACTGTTTTGTGTTCATCTGTAGATTGAACTCGTGAATTCGTATTGGGAATGTTATTAGATTCTGAACATGCACCTATATGACTATGCCTTTGCTCAGAATGATCGATATGTTATTTATTTTGATAACTTGACCGTTGGGATTATGACTCTGGGATTGTGTGATTAGGTAAAGACCCCGAGCGATAAACTCTAAATTGTGAACTACGACTGTTGAAAATTGACAAGACTGTTTGACTCGACTAGTGAGCCTATACTTTAGCGACTGTATGACCGATTTGAAACTTCTGTATAACAATCTGCTATTGTGTACCACCGAGAAACTTTATATGATACGATGTTGTGTACCTTATGTTTACATGAAAGACTCATTTGGGAAATAGCTATATTGACTGTGATGCTTACCTCTCGATATGAACAACTGTATGCCTGTGCACCCACATATAAACTTATTTGGAGAATGCCACATTGTATATGACTTGAAACACTTGGACATGAACTATTATGATACATGACTCTGATGTGACTTTGAGAATTGATAAACTTAGACTAATTGTGGAATTATTGACTATGTACCTAAGCAAGTGGAGTATGAACTATAGAACTAATGTATCTCGTTTGGAAATGATAAGGATAGAACTTGTACCTGATCTGATCTGATCTAATAGAACCTTGGTTTGATGACACCTTTGTTTGAACTGATAGAACTTTTGTTTAACGACATACGCTCTGAACTTCTGTTTGATCTGATTGGATGGAACTTTCATCTGATGTGATCCGATAGAACTTTCATTTGATTTGATCTGAGAAGACCTTTGCCTAGATGGAAAACTATTATCTGATTTGATTGCGTTATGGGGGATTATGAATTACTTATGACCGAATGATCGGACTGTATTGCTAAGGGAACTAATCGACTGAGAACTTGAATCAATCTTGAACACTTAGGAAGAATGTGAACCGTCAATAGCAGACTATGTGATCATGAATAGCTTTTAACCATATGCCTATAACTGATTGGAGACACACGTGAATGGAATTATGAAAATTGGTAACTTATGCTTGGGAAATACGGGAATACTGTATAATGACATGTGGTTAATTGCTTCGGTATTGCCGTTACTACCATAAACTTATTTGACTAGGAGAATGATTGCTTTTGTGTGACGGTACTTTGAAATTGACGATGTGGGACTTGTCGACAGCAGACTAGTTTAATTGTAAACCCTGACTACTTCTGTAATAACGTATAGTACAATGGAATTGTGGGAACTGAGGTTGATAAACAGTATGCAAATGACTACATCAGAACTTTGTTTACTGCTAGGGGGTTCATATATGAATTTGCCCGGTATACTTGATAACTTCCGAATGACTTCGAATAACGATGGTAAATTACCGAGTTGAAACCCGAATTGAACAAAGACCAGATGAATAACTCGGAAATGAATAAACCAAATCTCTGTAACTTGACGGGGGAAATTACTTATGAAAATGGAAACAGTGTGAATTTATGACGTCCGATAAGTATTTGATATAAGTAATGTGAGTAATAACTTAGTAACGTTATGTTCAACCTTATTTCTCTTATGTATGATGAAATAAGATTTGTTTTCTGAAATGCTATATGTTGTACAATGAATGATTGTCCAATTTCTGATATGTATTCGTGACATTCTTAACATCATGTGATATGTGTTAGCTATTACCCGGTATCAGAGGTTTCTTCATGGAACTTAATATGTCTGCACTCTGTTACCCGTTCCAAAGGCTCCATCATGGGGCTTAGCGTGTTTATTCTCTGTTACTCGGATTCGGAGGTTCCTTTATGGAACTGGTTATTCATAACCATCACGTGTCTGCATCTGTTCTGTATCTGCTCTGTTAGTGCTAATGAATATACCACATATGCTTAAGCAAGACTTGTGACATCTGTGTATGATCTGGACAAGAATATGAATATGAACACGTATCTAACTCTGTTCTTGACTAAAATTTGAATGTATATAAGACTCTGTTTTGATACGAACCCTAATCTCTGTATATGATTTATGATTCTGTTTCTGGTACGGAGTTAATGTTG
The DNA here is from genome assembly GCA_030407325.1 of Camellia japonica. NCBI lineage: Eukaryota > Viridiplantae > Streptophyta > Magnoliopsida > Ericales > Theaceae > Camellia > Camellia japonica. Next base: position 80,856,956 of record JAPPVO010000031.1, read on the forward strand.
AGATTGGGTCATGAATATGTTTATGAATATAAGGTTATGCTTCTGTTTTATAAAGAGTTGAAGTTATATTTATGATGGGCATCATTTCTTTTGACATATGTTAACTCAAGTTTGGAGGACCAAACTTTTTAAGGTGGGGAGACAGTAACAACCCCGACCCGTAATTAGCTGCTAATCCGTAGTTAATGATGCTAATGAGAGGATTAAAATAAATTATGTGTTTAGTCCGTATTTTGCATGATTTTGGCTTTCTATCTGTTACTTGTAGAAATATCTGTCTAGAATTCCGCTTTAATATGAAAATTGAAAGCCTTATCGGCGTCCGAAACCGAAATTGATTACATCAATGTGTTATTTGGAATTTTTAGAACCATATGGTAAATTTTATTAAAAATTGATTCAGAACGATTAATTAGGTTGTGTTTGGTTAGCCTAATGTTCCAATTAATGTATTTTAGCATCATAACTATATATTTAACACATTTAGCTCTTTTTCCCTCATTCCTTGAGTGCCAAAATCTGAGAATTCATTTTAGAGAGAGTGAGAGTGCAATCCTAGAGAGAGAAAGGTAGAGATTAAGGAGAAATTGAAGGCTATAGCTTGAATTGGTCAAAGATTGTGCATATATCTAGCTATTGAAGACTTTAGGTAAGATTGCAACCTCTAGATTGTGCATCTAAGTTATTAGCATGAGATTTCATCAAGATCATGAGTTTAATTGCATAAAATAAGCTTTGAATGAATATTTGAGTTGTAGTTCATACATGCATGCTTAGTTTAGTTTAATTTCATCATTTTGAACATGATTCATATCATGCATGTTTGAAATTCATCTTAGTTATGGGAAATCTTCAAGTTTCAAGTTGTTTTGTGGTATTTGATCATGTTTTGAGAAGCTCAAGATCAAGAAAATCCATGCATGTTGTGTTCATGAACATTCTTAAAGTTTAAGTTGAAATTGTGAGCTTTTGGAAAACTCTTGGGCCATGATTTTATGAAATAATCCTTAATTCTTCATGTTTTACAAGTTTGCCAGGTTATCTCAAGTTTTGGGGCCCAAGAGATGTGTTTTGAAGTTTGAAATTCGAGTTTTGAGCTTGGGGGTGCAATCTGGAAATTCCAGAATTTGCATCTACGCTCGAGCGTGGGAGTTCACGCTCGAGCGACCACTCTTTGTGCGTGCACTTCCGCTCGAGCGACCTAAAGTCTGCTTGAGCGTGAATTGTAAGCTCCCAGAAGTTTCATACCTTTACAGACCGCTCGAGCGAGGGAACCTGCGCTCGAGCGACCACCCTCATTTTGCACGTCTGCTCGAGCGAAGAAAGCTACGCTCGAGCAGGGACCCTGTTTTCAGAAATTTGACCAAGTGTTTTCCAAAACATTTTGGCATCCTCATTGCATCTTAGGCATTTCTAAGCCTTAATTAAGCCATGGTAATGAGGTTATGGGTTAGAAACACACTAAGAAAAAGAATGTACTAAGTTAAGAGTTTATAAGAGTGTGTTTTAAGCAATGTGATAAGAAAGAATATGAGCTATTGTAATTAAAGCTAAGCCGTAATGGCCACCTGAATGTGTAATGATAAGATATGCTTGTGTTATGTAGTTTTGTAGTTGTAGGTCAACGTCCAAAGATTGATTGACCGTTCACGGGAACCACTGTGAGTAACATTTCTGTAAAGATATGTTGATATGATTTATGTTCCAAATGAAATATGATAAGTTACAGTTTCTGAAATGATATCTATTTTCGTGAACGAATGTTCCATGTTTGAAATCTATTATGGCATCCATAGATAGTCCCAAGTCATGGGGGACGGCATGTTAATGCGGGTCCATGACATACATGTGATTACGAGATCTCGTTAGCCACTTCATTGTGGTGATATGTGTTTAATCGGTATCCGGAACCGATTACTCTAGTCGGAAGACATTATGTGATGTGTTTTGTGGGATGTACCATTATTATGTTCTGATATGAAAATGCTTATGCTATGATCTGTTTTACACTTATGATATGTTCGGATTTTGTTCACTAACCTCTTTACATTGATGTTATTCACTGGGCTTTAGCTCACTGTGTGTATATATATGTATAGGTGGGCATTCTGGAGATCGAGCCTGAAGGCTTTTGTCTGGATCTGTGTTCTGTTGTCAGCCAACCTTTGTGCCTCACGTGGAGGTTCCTAGAGGGTCTCAAGTGTTTAAGTTCTGTTGTTTCTGTATATATAAGACTCGGTTGTTCTGTTGGCTGTACTTAAGATACTTTAATGTGTGTGGGTATAATGTATGATTGACTTTTGATTATGTACATAAAGTTTTTAAATATTCTGTTTCATATAAGTCAGCATAACTCATTGGACAACTATATTTATGTATTTGCTTCCGCTAGCCCCTTAATTTTGTTAATCTGTTCAGAGGCCTTCGATAATCCAAGGATTACTGGCCGGTTACGATGCTAAACCTATAGGGGCGGGTTTGGGTCGTGACAGACTTGATGAAGGCGGTTTAGTTTGGAAGTCACCTTGGTTACAGAGTGGATGGAAAATCAATTAATTCTATGCTAGCTTGGACTGTTTCCTTTATAGAAGAGTGCCTAAACAACCCCTCTCATACTCTGGTGCTGGAAAAAATTCTTTTTATCGCATGGGCTATTTGGAAAGTGCCTGAACAATTAATTCTAGGTTACAAAGTGGATGGAAAATCAATTAATTCTATGCTAGCTTGGACTGTTTCCTTTATGGAAGAGTGCCTGAACAACCCCTTTCATACTCTGGTGTTGGAAAAAATTCTTTTTATCACATGGGCTATTTGGAAAGTGCAAAATGAATGGGTATTTAATCATATCCGAGTTAATCCCATGTCTGCTATCTTCATGGCTGACCAAGCTTGGATGGAATTTCAAAAGTTAACTTGTCCAACTCCCTAGGAGACTTTAACTGAAGTAGCCCAGTCTCCCACTTCACTTTGAGTATGTGCTTGGAAGCATCCTCCTCGTGGCTTGTTCAAAATTAATTATGATGTTGCAATTAACAAACACTCCACTCACGGAGCCATGGTGGCAGTTTTGCGTGATGATCGTGGTCATGTTTTGGATGGTGTTACTCGGTCCATTGTAGTGTCCTCTAGTCTCCAAGGGGAAGCTCTTGCCATTCGGTTTGCATGTTTTCTTGCTGAGGTCCATAAGCTCCAAAAAGTTGAGATTGAAAATGATAATCGCACGGTTATTCTTTTGGGTGTTTCGGAGAATGTTCCTCCCTGGGAAGTTGCTATTATTCTTCAAGACATTAGGAATTTGGCCTATTTGCGTAAGCATCATTTGAGATGGACTTCTAGATCATGTAATAGGGTGGCACATTGGCTTGCTAAGGCTGTTTTACGTGGCTGCCTAGACCCCAATTAGGTATTTTTTCCCCCCAGTTTCTTTAGCTGCTTTGTTAACTTATGGCTATACTTCCTTGTAATGCCTTAGAGTGTTGCCTACAGTTCAAAAAAAAAAAAAAAAAAAGCATTCAAAATATTGATTATAATCTTATTATTTGTGTCCAATTTAAAGGTTAATAACAGGTTTGGATCCCTTGATTATTAACATGACACTTTTTTTTTATACTAATAAATTTATGATTGTTCAAACTAACAAAAACCTGCAACTCTCTCTCTCTCTCTCTCTCTCTCTCTCTTCCCAATTCAAGTAAACAAAACACTATAAAAAAATAATAAAAAATTTACCTAAATTCAAAATTAAAACACAAACATTGTTACTGTGACGACCAGCCTTCTTTTTCTCTTTTCTTCTTTATTTCTTCGCCTCGTTCTCTTTTTATTCTCGTTGAATTGAAATGTCTGGAAATGATTTCCTATTTCTTATTTCTTTCGGTGTTGAATTCCGGTTGTTCTGGAGGGTGCGCGGGTGAATCCGAGGTGCCCGCGAGCGAAGTTGAAGTTTTGGGCTGCTGGGCCAGGGCCGCACGTGCGGGGCCCTAGGCCGCACGTGCGGAATTGGGCCGCTTGAGTGGTAAAGCTTGACACCCAGAATATTGCATACTGTCTAGGACGCACAAGTGGAGAAAGTGGGCCACACGAGCGGTCAAGGTAGGCCGCACGAGCGGTGGGGAAGGCCGCACGAGCGGCCAACTGAGCAGTCCGTGCCCTATTTTTTTTACACTTTTTGGTCCAAATGTATAGCCCCTTTGTTCATTTTCCTCTCATTCTAAACATAATTTCTCTCCCCCTTCTCTCTAGAAAACACCTCAAATGTAACGCCCTCAAAAAAATACATAAAACCCATCATTTTAGACATGTAATGATATAAAGAAATTGACATCTTTCTATTCATCAGAGTAGTTCTTACATCAGTATTATATGTTAACAACAAAAGCAAATGCCCTAAAGGCTTACAGCTTTCCAAGTCAACACTTGGTTACAAAGAGAAGAGTACTAACTCTATACAAAATAAGCCCTTGGCTTGAATTACATGTAATACAAACAAAATAATTAAAAAGAGTCTTCAACTCCCAGAACCATCTAAGCTATGTCCTTGGAGGTGGCATGCTACCTGTACCTGAAAATGATGTCCCATAAAGGGTGAGCCAATGTCCAGTAGAGATATGCTAAACACAACATGAGCAGTAACTAAGACATTAGCAATTGATAAATGTTTGACTCACATAAGCCAACTCATACACCATTTTCATTACATGACAACTGTCTCCATGTTTCTTTTCATTTTCCATTTCTTATCACATTCTCAATTCATGACTATGGCTCAGAACCTGGCCAACAATTTAATAGTAATTCCCACTAAACATTTCCCATTTCACAATAGATAAGCACACTAGCTATATCAACACCTCGATAGATAAGCATACAAGCTACACCAACATTCCAACAGACAAGCATATGAGCTGTATCTACACTTCAATAGATAAGCATATAAGCTATATCAACACTTCCATAGATAAGCATATGAGCTCTATCAACACATTGACTGATAAGCATATGAGCTGTATCAGCGGAGTCCATCCCCTATCTCCTCCCAAACGACATCCGGTTTAGAGGTCCATCCCCTATCTTTCCCTAAACCGTGGAGTACATCCCCTATCTCCTCCCACACACACAACGTATATAAACATAGGTCATATACACAATCAAACAATACATAGCGTTAATGTATTCTATCAACCGTCATACTCTATGACACATCCAATTGATTAGTTTTAGTTTGCCTAATCATCATGCATTGTCTACAACAATCATAACTACCCTCCACCGGTAGCCCAAAGCAATGATTTCTAAGCAGATAATAAAAGTTCCAACAGATAAAATATCAATGTTTTCGAGAGTGAGCGATTAATAAATCCAACTCCACCGTTTTACAATATAATGAGCCAATTTCATTATTTCTAACTCAATTCCAAATAACAACAATATTCCCAAATTAATTACACCAATTAATTTGTACAACAAATTAGGGTTTTCTACCCCATTTCCCAATATCAACCCAATGGTTCAAATATCAACAACCAACAACAATATCATCATTTTGAAATCCAAAATACACATTTTAGAATCAAAATAACAAAACCTCTTTTAACATTTTCAAACCCTAACTTCCCAAAATCAACCATTTAACAAAATGCCCAAAAATCTAGGTCAAAACCCATAGTAGTGAGTAGGAATCCCTACATCAAAAGATGACACCCAACGAAGAAGATGAAGAAAATGAAAGTGCTCCAAATTTCAAATTTCTCAGATCAAAAGATAGCCCTCGACGATCAACAACCTTTTTGTAAAGGCCAAAGGTGAGGAAACAACTCCTACTAGATCAATACCTAGAGTGAAGGGAAGGGTTTAGAGAGAGAAGCTCTCCAATGGTGTTTCTTGAAAAAGTAAGAGAGAGAAGAGATGTGAAAAAGTGTTTTAAAAAGCCAAAACTCGGAGACTTAAACCAGTCGGCCCGCTCGAGCGTGGAACCCCCCGCTCGAGCGTCACTCACAGACTCCCACTCGAGCGTCCAAACCGCCGCTCGAGCGCCGGATACACGCTCCCAGAACTTTTGCAGAACCAGGTCCCCGCTCGAGCGTCCAACTCCCCGCTCGAGCGTTCAAACGCCCGCTCGAGCGTCCAATACTACAGAGGAAAATACTGGGACATGGAAAATCACGCTCGAGCGTCAAAACACCCGCTCGAGCGGAGAAGCAACAACGAAGGGTCCGCTCAAGCGTCAAAAGCTCCGCTCGAGCGTGAAGGCAAAAATCTGGGCAACTACTTTTGGTTTCTAAGCTCAACCAACCTGTTTCAAACCTGCCCAACGTAACCCAAGACTCAAATACAAAGAGTAAAGGACGTAAACGAGATATACACAACAACCAACTCCACAGAACCTAAGTTCGGATACAACAATTAAAGAAAAGGGAAACCGGGATCGCTATAACCTCCCCTCCTTAAAGAATATCGTTCCCGAAATTAAACACAAGTTTTCTCCATTCCCAATAATATTACAACATAATATTAAACAATCCGACCCATTACCGGTCAATCTCATCTCTTTTCAAGAGGCAATTCACATCATATAACAACTTGTATTATCAACATGCATTCCTTTGAAATTTACCAATTTCAACTCATTTTTCATCATTCCATAACACATGCAACATTAATATCATGCTTGCATTCCTACAATATACTTAACATACACAATATTAACATAGCTTCCATAAACCAAAATATTCACAATGTTTTACAACTTAAGACATATATAATGCTCTTAAAGTTCAATAACGTTACAAAATTTCTATACATGATTACACATCAACAAACAAGTCCGGATGTTTCTCACGGACCTCTAACTCACGTTCCCAAGTGGCTTCCTCCACTCCGTGATGTTTCTACAAAACCTTTACCAAGGGAATGGTCTTGCCTCGCAAGACTTGATCCCGCTTATCCAAGACCCGAACCGGTCTCTCTTCATATGAGGCATCCTCATCTACTTCCAAATCGGTCCAATCCAACACATGGGATGGGTCCGGCTCATACTTCTGAAGCATATTAACATGAAATACGTCATGTACCCCGGACAACTGCGGTGGCAAAGCCAAACGATAAGCAACCTCCCCAATCCTCTCAAGGATCTCAAAGGGACCGATAAACCGAGGGGATAGCTTCCCACTCTTCCCAAACCTCATCAAACCTCGCCTCGGTGATATTTTCAAGAAAACGTGATCACCCGTTTCAAATGCCAAAGGCCTCCTCCTACGGTCGGCATAACTCTTTTGGCGACTCTGGGCGGTAACAAGCCTCCTACGGATAAGCTCAACTTTCTCCGTCGTCTCCCTAACCAACTCCGGACCCAACAAAGGTGCATCACCCACCTCGGCCCAACAAACTGGGGACCTACACGGTCGGCCATACAAGGCCTCAAACGGTGCCATACCGATACTAGACTGAAAACTGTTGTTGTAGGCAAACTCCACCAAGGGCAAGTGCCTCTCCCACGTCCCACTAAAGTCAAGGACACAACTTCGAAGCATATCCTCAAGGATCTGAATAGTACGCTCGGACTGCCCGTCAGTCTGAGGATGATAAGCCGTACTAAAGGTCAACTTAGTGCCCAAGGCACTTTGCAAACTCTGCCACAGCCTAGCAGTAAAACGGGGGTCTCTATCTGAGACGATCGTCACTGGGACCCTGTGCAACCTCACTATGTCCCGAATATACAAGTCGGCCAGATGATCTACTGAATCTCTCACGCGCATAGGGATAAAGTGCGCCGACTTAGTCAACCGGTCTACAACCACCCAAATAGCATCACTACCCCGCTGAGTCCTCGGAAGACCTACAACGAAGTCCATAGTGACATGCTCCCACTTCCACTCGGCAATAGGCAAGGGTTGCAACAAACCCGCTGGCCTCTGATGCTCGGCCTTCACTTGCTGACAAGTAAGGCACTTAGATACGAAAACTGCCACATCTCTCTTCATTCCCCGCCACCAGAACTGGCGACCCAAATCCTGATACATCTTAGTGCCTCCCGGATGCACCGCAAGGCGTGAATGATGAAACTCTCGGAGTACCTCCTCTCGGCAAGTCTCCGGCACGAACAAACGGTCCCGGTATCTCACACTCTGGTCGGGATACACCGTCAAACCCTTCTCAACCTTCCCACTGGAGATCCTCTCTCGGAGGGATTCTACCTCAAGGTCACCCTCTCTGTGCCTCTAACACTCGAGTCACAAGTGTAGGCTATGCAACAACAGAAAACAAGGCTGCAGCCTCAACAAATTCACCCAGAAGCAAATCAAACTCGCCAAGTGCCCCTAACATCTCCCATTCCCGGATGGCTATACAAGCTACATCACTAATGGATTTCCTACTAAGGGCATCGGCCACAACATTGGCTTTCCCGGGTGATAGTGCAACTCAAAATCATAGTCCTCAATGAACTCCATCCACCTTCTCTGCCTCAAGTTTAAGTCTCTCTGTGTAAACAGATACTTCAAACTCTTATGGTCCGAGAACACCTCGAACTTCTCACCATAAAGGTAGTGCCTCCAATCTTCAAGGCAAAGATCACTGCTGCTAACTCTAGGTCATGTGTAGGGTAATTCTTCTCGTGATTTTCAACTGACGTGAGCCATAGGCTACCACTTTCCCCTCTTGCATCAACACACAACCCAAACCCTCTCGTGAGGCATCACAATAAACCGCATAACCCAACCCTCTCTCCGGAATAATCAAGACCGGAGCGGTGGTCAATCTAACCTTCAACTCTTGGAACGACTTTTCACAAGTCTCACTCCATACAAACTTGACCCCTTTCCGCGTCAACCTAGTCAACGGCGAAGCTAGCCTGGAGAAATCCTTCACAAACCGGCGGTAATACCCAGCTAATCCCAGAAAACTGCGGATCTCAAAAACACTCTTAGGCTGTGCCCAATCTTGCACTGCCTCTATCTTGGATGTATCAACAGACACCCCTTCCCCGGATACCACATGGCCTAAGAACTTGACTTCTCCTAGCCAGAACTCACACTTCCCAAACTTGGCATACAGCCTATGGGCTCTAAGCAACTCAAGCACCACTCTCAAGTGTTCCTCGTGCTCCTCCTCAGAAGGTGAATAGATAAGAATGTCGTCCACGAAAACGACCACAAAGCGATCTAAGAATTCCCGGAAGATCCGGTTCATCAAGTCCATAAAGACTGCCGGTGCATTGGTGAGCCCAAATGGCATCACCAGAAACTCATAATGGCCATACCGCGTACGGAATGCCGTCTTCGGAATATCCTCCTCCCTGACCCTCAACTGGTGGTAACCCGATCTCAAGTCTATCTTAGAGAAACAACGGGAACCCTTCAACTGGTCAAACAGATCATCTATACGGGGCATAGGGTACTTATTCTTAACCGTAGCCCGATTCAACTTCCGGTAGTCGATACAAAGTCTCAAGGCACCATCTTTCTTTTTAGCAAAGAGGGCCGGTGCTCCCCACGGCGAAACACTAGGGCGAATAAAACCCTTATCTAGCAATTCCTGGAGCTGAATCTTCAACTCACTCAACTCGGCTGGGGCAAAATGGTAAGGTGCCATAGAAATCGGCGCCGTGCCGGGCACTAAATCAATAGAGAACTCTAATCTCTCGGTGAGGTGGCAAACCAACGAGATCCTCGGGAAAAACATCCGAATACTCACAAACCACTCTCGGCAATACAATCTGGGTCTCATCACACTCACTACTCAAAAGCTAGCAAGAAGACCACTAAGCTCACTCCGCCCTCGCGGATCATACACCGGTGGCAACACACTACCAACCCGATCCCCCAAGAAATGAAACACTCCCCGCTCAAGGTACATACTGTGACCCTCTGGCGGTAGCAATCGATAACAGCCCGGTATGACGATAGCCAGTCCATACCCAAAATAACATCAAAACCCTTCATGGGCATAACTACAAAAGGGAACGGAAGCCGATGATCGGCGACCTCTATATCACAACCTCTACATCCGTGCTTCAAAATCAATTCACCCCCAACAGGTGATACAACACATATAGGAGATGCTAATTGTGCCAACTCCAATTCCAAAACAGATGCAAATGCAGCAGATACAAAGGAATGAGACGCACCCGTATCAATCAATACACTAGCAACCGAGTTGCAAAACAGAAAGGTACCTCTCACTACTGATGGAGCCGGTACTAGGTCCTGCGCGGTAACAGCATACACGCGCCCTGTAGGCCCCTGATCCACCTGCTCACCTCTAGGAGCAAAAGACTGCTGCACAGACTGGGATGACGAAGCTCCCGGATTGGCCCTCGAGGCCTGCACAGACTGAGCTGGCTGATAACTCTGCGTCTGCCTAGAACCAGACGCCCCCGAAGTGGCACTCAACTGTGGGCAAAACCTCTTCAGGTGCCCAGGCTGACCACACTGATAACAAGACAAAGGCTGGCCCCTGCCCTGACTCTGGCCCTGAGGTCTAGCTGAAGAAGAAGCAGCTCGCTGACCCCCTCCCTTCTGCGGGCAAACCGAAGACTTGTGACCCAGCTGGCCACATGTGAAACAAGTCAAACCTCCCTGATTACCTCTCCCGGAGCCTGCACTCGGCACTGGAAGGTCGATCTAGCCAAACCACCCTGAGACTGCTGAGGGTTAGAACCCCTCTGTCTCCTGCCATCACCCTGACCATCTTGGCTCCTCTTGGAACCTCTCTGCCCTTCCTCCTCCTCCTGCATCATAATCTCCATATGAGCTGCAGCATCCACCAAACGTCTATACTCTCGGATAAAAGACCCTTCAACCCTCAACTTGAGCCACGCCTCAACTTCCGCTCAAACTCAAAGCAACGGCGTTCCTCGGACGCCACAAGTTCAGGTGCAAACCTGGACAAACTGGTAAATGTAGCCTCAAACTCGGCCACTGACAAGCCCTGCTGTTTAAGCTGGCAAAACTGTTCCCTCAGCTTCTCCCTAGCAGCTGAAGATAAGAACTTCTCCTGGAAGGCATCTACAAAAGCCCCCCATGTACCACCAACACGGCCCTTCTCGTACTTCCACCATTGACCCGCATCTCCCTTAAGCTGGAAGGATGCCAAGGTCACCTTCAATGCTCCGTCCTCGATGCCAAGCATCTCGAACGTCTTCTCCATCTGTTCCAACCACTCGTCAGCCTTAAGTGGCTCTTTCGGATCCCCAATAAACTCGTCCGGATTAGACCGGAAGAACTCCCTCTTCAAGAAAGAAGGTCCTGCCTCAACAACCTGATTCTCAGCTCTGAGAATACCCAAAGCTCCTGCTATCTCTCGGGCCAAGGCACTCATAGCCTGCTGACCCGCTGGCTCGGCCACATTGGCCTGACCAACTCCCTCCTGCATTGCCGGAACGTCATCCGGTAAAGGCACTTCCTGCCTCCTAGGCCTACCACGCCTACCACCTCGTCCTCGTCCTGACATCCTATTAAAGGTAACGAAGACGTTAGCACATTCATAAATGTGCCGAAACTAAACACTCGCGTCCTAATGCATGGACAACTGTAATTCACTCCACGTAAGCACATAAACACATAAGCACTTACGAATTTCATTCCCGGATAATGATAGTCCCGAGGCGTTACTAGAGTTCCGGTTAGAAACAGCATTGATCAAGTGCTTTTCCAACAAGACTCACAGAAACCCAAGGATCCAATCAATATCCTAGAAATCAAATCCCATACCCAAGTAGTCACATAAGCATGTTATCACATAAGCATATAACATTACATCTAAGTCTCTAACAAGCGAGACAAACCCATTGTGATACTAATCACTTCCCACGTACCCAAAGTATTCGAACCCGGTACGCTCTGATACCAAGTTGTAACGCCCTCAAAAAATACATAAAACCCATCATTTTAGACATGCAATGATATAAAGAAATCAACACCTTTCTATTCATCAGAGTAGTTCTTACATCAGTATTACATGTTAACAACAAAAGCAAATGCCCTAAAGGCTTACAGCTTTCCAAGTCAACACTTGGTTACAAAGAGAAGAGTACTAACTCTATACAAAATAAGCCCTTGGCTTGAATTACATGTAATACAAACAAAATAATCAAAAAGAGTCTTTAACTCCCAGAACTATCCAAGCTATGTCCTTGGAGGTGGCATGCTACCTGTACCTGAAAATAATGTCCCATAAAGGGTGAGCCAACGCCCAGTAGAGATATGCTAAACACAACATGAGCAGTAACTAAGACATTAGCAATTGATAAATGTTTGACTCACATAAGCAATTCATACACCATTTTCATTACATGACAACTGTGTCCATGTTTCTTTCATTTTCCATTTCTTATCACATTCACAATTCATGACTATGGCTCAGAACCTGGCCAACAATTTAATAGTAATTCATAAAATTTCCATTTCACAATAGATAAGCATACTAGCTATATCAACACCTCGATAGATAAGCATACAAGCTACACCAACATTCCAACAGATAAGCATATGAGTTGTATCCACACTTCAATAGATAAGCATATGAGCTATATCAACACTTCCATAGATAAGCATCTGAGCTATATCAACACATTGACTGATAAGCATATGAGCTGTATCAGCGGAGTCCATCCCCTATCTCCTCCCAAACGACATCCGGTTTAGAGGTCCATCCCCTATCTTTCCCTAAACCGTGGAGTACATCCCCTATCTCCTCCCACACACACAACGTATATACACATAGGTCATATACACAATCAAACAATACACAGCGTTAATGTATTCTATCAACCGTCATACTCTATGACACATCCAATTGATTAGTTTTAGTTTGCCTAATCATCATGCATTGTCTACAACAATCATAACTACCCTCCACCGGTAGCCCAAAGCAATTATTTCTAAGCAGATAATAAAAGCTCTAACAGATAAAATATCAATGTTTTCGAGAGTGAGCGATTAATAAATCCAACTCCACCGTTTTACAATATAATGAGCCAATTTCATTATTTCCAACTCAATTCCAAATAACAACAATATTCCCAAATTAATTACACCAATTAATTTGTACAACAAATTAGGGTTTTCTACCCCATTTCCCAATATCAACCCAATGGTTCAAATATCAACAACCAACAACAATATCATCATTTTGAAACCCAAAATACACATTTTAGAATCAAAATAACAAAACCTCTTTTAACATTTTCAAACCCTAACTTCCCAAAATCAACCATTTAACAAAATGCCCAAAAATCTAGGTCAAAACCCATAGTAGTGAGTAGGAATCCCTACCTCAAAAGATGACACCCAACGAAGAAGATGAAGAAAACGAAAGTGCTCTAAATTCTAAATTTCTCGGATCAAAAGATAGCCCTCGACGATCAACAACCTTTTTGTAAAGGCCAAAGGAGAGGAAACAACTCCTACTAGATCAATACCTAGAGAGAAGGGAAGGGTTCAGAGAAAGAAGCTCTCCAATGGTGTTTCTTGAAAAAGTAAGAGAAAGAAGAGATGTGAAAAAGTGTTTTAAAAAGCCAAAACTCGAAGACTTAAACCAGTCGCCCCACTCGAGCATGGAAACCCCCACTCGAGCGTCACTCACAAACTCCCGCTCGAGCGTCCAAACCGCCACTCGAGCGCCGGATACACGCTCCTAGAACTTTTGCAGAACCAGGTCCCCGCTCGAGCGTCACACACAAACTCCTGCTCGAGCGTCCAAATGCCCGCTCGAGCGTCCAACACTGCAGAGGAAAATATTGGGAGATGGAAAATCACGCTCGAGTGTCAAAACACCCGCTCGAGCGGAGAAGCAACAACGAAGGGCCCGCTCGAGCGTCAAAAGCTCCGCTCGAGCGTGATGGCAAAAATCTGGGCAACTACTTTTGGTTTCTAAACTCAACCAACCTGTTTCAAACCTGCCCAATACAACCCAAGACTCAAATACAAAGAGTAAAGAATGTAAACGAGATATACACAACAACCAACTCCACGGAACCTAAGTTCGGATGCAACAATTAAAGAAAAGGGAAACCGGGATCGCTATATCAAACATCCAAAAACTCCTTGATTCTTTTGATTTTTGGTTCAAGATCATCATCATTTCTCACAAATCTTGAAGGTCCAAGCTAGGGTTTCACTTGGTGTGGAAGAGAGTGAAGGATTCTCCATTAAAAGCTAGGGTTTCCTTCTCTCCAACCTCTCAAGCCTTTGAGGTAGGGTTTTCTTGAGTCATATATACAAGTTTTGCCAGATTGATGTTGATTTAAAAGGGCTCTTGAAGTTTTGTGTTGATTTCTTTGATTTTGATTTCAAAATGAAGAGGGCCTTGAATGTGGATTTGTATTTCAACCTTTTACTATTATTTTGAGGGTTTTTCTCTACTAAGCTCATGAAAATGATGTGATGGAGTTTCTCTTAGAAAATGGTGAAAGTTTGTTATTGATGAAAACCCTAGAAATTGGGGATTTTTGGTAAAATGGAAAATGTCTTTGAAATTTCTTATTTTCTTGTGTTAAAAATATGAATGTGAGGGGTTTTATCAATGTTTAACAAGACGGCAAATTTACTTGATGTATGAGAAGGAGGTGTTATTTAAATATTATTGCAAATGCTTGATTAAGCAAGCTTGGGTGTGATAAATTGTTGGATATCATAAATGGTGGGAAATTGTAGACATTGGCGATTTATATTTGAAATATGTCACTTGTAGCCATGGAGAGACTAATTTGTTATGACATGTGAAATGAGAATTTTGGCAATATGTTGATGACATATATTAATTTTGTGGATGAACATTGAAAAGAGACTATGGGAATGTAAATTGTTGGCATTGTTGTAGAGATATTCAAAATGAAGAAATGTTATGAGGTATGGAAAAAAATCCTTGCATTGCATGTTACTTCATTGATCATTGTGCATTATGAACTCAAATTAAAGAGACTTACATCATGATGAAATGTTACATCATGATGAAATGTATTATTGTAATGAGAACTATGGAATTGTGTAAGGGGTAAATACGTTGGTAAGTCCGGATAGGGGGTGTAGATGAATTTGTTAAGTTGGCCTGAGTGTCCTTGGTGACAGACCAGAAAACCATGCAGATAGGTGTCAAGCCTTCTGGTTAATACCAGTAAAAATGATAGTTTGGTAGTACTCGTAAAGTCTACTTGCAGACACCAGCCTAGGGATTACCAGTGTCGTATTTACTACCCCTATTGAATTAATATTGGAAGTTTGAAATTGTTGAGATTACAAGATAATATTGAGAACATGGTAATTTTGAAATAATGCATCGAAATGAATATTTTCCCTCATTTATTAGCTTGGGCATAACATTGCATTTACATTTTTCTTTATGTTGTAAATGCATAACTCTATATACTTTGTGAGAATTCTCTACTGGGTTTTGTGCTCACCCGTATGGGTTTTGGTGCAGGTAAAGAAGTGGTGCTCCCGTCGAACTAAAGGCGTGGAAATATTTTGAGAAGGGCAGTGTGCTCTTTATTTTGTTGTGATTATCTATAAAGCCAAGGGCTATCTTTGGTATGGGTTCGAGAGACCATTTTTGTGTAACCAGGCTTAAGCCTCGGAAGTTGTCGCCCATAAGGGCATTTTATTTATTTTTGGAAACATGCTATAGATTCAAGTGTTCTTTTATTTCGTTGAATGTATACCGCTTGTGGGACTTTTATATTAAACTCTTTTAATCAAATATGGAAAGATGGAAAGATTATTGTTATTATCTAGTAAATGTTCATTAATGTTGGTAGTTCATGTTGAAATATTTTCGGGGCATTACAGTTACATTTTCCAAATTGAAAATTAAAACATTGTTACAGTTTGTAGATATTTTCAAGTTTGGGAATAAATGTAAGAAACATGCCATTCTGGGTATATGGAGTGGAGATAAAGTTCTTACATGAAACCCAAAAAGAAGCCCCCAAAAAAAAAAAAAAAACAAAAAAACATTTTAACATTTAATTCCAAGAACCAATTATTTATAAAGAAATATGATCTTATTCAAGACCTGATGATAAACTGTTGTATCTGAACATGACAATGCTAAAGCATTTCCTAGACTGAAATATTGAATAATTTAAAGTGAAAATGAATTGTAAACTCGAAATATCTAGCTTCGAGGATCCCACTAATAGTTAATGGCATAGTGGCAATGTGTAGACGTCCCCGAACGCCCCGGGAGGGTGAGTCCCGTTCTGTTCATTTTGGGCTCACTACAGTTCGGACTCAAATTGTCACGGTTCTCAATCTGAACCAAAGAGTCCAAATTCGGCAAATCGTTTTGAGAAAACAGATTTTTGAAAGAAGTGCCAAACATAGACTGCTTTGCCAGATACAGAGTCGCCACCTAAATATTTTATTTTGGGAAATTTAGGAAACCCTGACTCGTTCTAAGGCCATGTGTCCGTCATCACCAAAGTTGCCTCGGCTCGGGAACTTGGGTACGATTGGGGAAGGTCACTTCGTGAGCACCCCCGCTCGCCCGATCAAAGATCGGCCTCTACTAACCATGATATCAAGTTTTGAAAACATTATGTGTTCTTATTCTGGTTATTAGCCTAGATTTACTATGTGATGTGCACAGCATACAAGTATAGACCAGGTCGCCTGAATTGGAACAAAACATTTCATGTTTGTTTTTTAAAGTGGTTTGCTACTCGCAAGTAGGCTAAAAATACGAATTTTGCCACCCTTGGGTGAGCTTAGAAAACATGATTTTGCCACTATCTAGTGGGCTTAAAACTCACAGTCAATGCATTGTTCCAATCCAAATAGCCCAACCTTCACCCACAGGCATTCAGGCAGTTATATCATATAAGCAAATAGCCTCATGGTAAGCATGCTATCATGGCAGTCACTCAAACACATGCAAGGATGCTAAAGCATAAAAACTTACCGAGTACTCCAAGCCAAAACAGAAGCTATGTTAGAAATCCATGCATGATCCTAACTATACAGAAATGCCTAATGCGACACATGCAAAATGCAACTAAGATGGGCTCGGCTATTCTAAACATGGCATATGGAATGCTACAACTAACATGTATTCAACTCAGAATTGAAATACAAATACAGTGAGTTATGATGCGCCGAGCCCGGTGCATGAAAAACGGATGAATGAATGCAAACATGTTATCATACTGTATGCTAATTGAAACATGCCCTAATCTAACCATCATAAGCTGGTAAATAAAAGGGAGAAAGACGTGGGGTTGGAAGACATACATCATACGCACGCACACTTATTACAATTGTGCCCTCGCTCGGAGGGTCCGAATAAATAATACAGTTCCGAATAAATAATACAGTCCAAATAAGTACAAAACCCTAATTAATTAACAAATTAATCTAGGAAAGCAGTAAATTAGCATGCAAGCTAGGGACTGCCTCAACTCTGCTCTGGATGATGAATGATGCATGTTCGGGTTGCTTGGCGCAGAAATCCATTGCGATGCCCCAATTAGCCTCTATTTGCAATTAAGCCCGGAATATTGCGCGAAGCCCCAAAAGATTGCCGGTTTCTGATTTGCTGCAACAGAGAGCAGGAAAGGGGGGCATGGCAATGTATTTTCACATATGTATGCTTGACTACTCTTTAGGGAGCGTAGTCCTCGATCCTCGTGCCACCAATCGCGCATCTCGATGCATGATGGCCGAGGAGTCAATTTGCATGACTCAATATGGAATGAATGCACATATAAACACAACAAGACCGAGACTCCATCATGGATAATCCAGAGTGTTGGTGACCGGGAATTGAGACACGTTCCGTCACTCGAAGTACGAAACGTCCCTCGTTTCCTATGTTCGGGCTAACTCCTATTCCAAACACAATGCAAATGAGATGGCATGCACCATGCAACTAATATACAACCTAGCATACACAATGCTATGAAATGGCATACACAATGCTCGATGTAACACGACATACACGATGCTCTAACATGCAACCTAGCATACGCAATGCTATGAAATGAAATGGCATACGCAATGCATAATGGACTTACACCAACATGAGTGGACCTCAGCCGTACTCACATCAGCGGCCATAAGATGAAAAATGAGCCACTCGAGGTGCGTGCACACATGCACGCAAACCGAGGACCGATCCTAAGGCACAAATGCCACTCTAACAAGGCATGGCACGGCATGAAATATGGCATACAAACATGCAAGTTCCAGCACTGAAATGTGATGCAAAATGATCCCGAAACATGGAAACATGGCACCCGATGCATGGGATGGTCCCGAAACACAAAACTAGGCACATGTATTGACCTATAGCTATACAAAGCATGCATTATTTGATCATGAAGCATAAAGACAGAGCCAAGGCAGTCCCAAAACATGAACATTTCTAGTTCAAAGCATGGCCAAAAGATGCTAGCAAGATGGACTAAAATAGCATGCAACTTTGACTAGCAAACATGGTTTACATGGCATGTATATGGAGCATATAAAATCTCACCAAACTAGCAAAAATCAGTGAACAAAACATGTGAAAATATGCCCAAATAAACATGGAAATGTAGCCAATGCATGTAAAAATGAGGGGCTCCTTTGGAAGGGCATACAAGGGGTTATTAAGCACATGCATCAAGGATACTTAGCATGGAAAAATTAACTCTAGAAATCAAATATGATAGCCCTAAAACTCATCAAATTGGCCCTGAAATCAGTCAACAAAGCATGCAAGATAGGGCCTCTTTGGAAGGCCAAAAAGACCATCAAACAAAACAAGGTGAGAGGGGGTCACCCACCTCTGATTTTGGCCTTCAAGAATACACCTAAGCCATTGAAAATCTACTGGATTTCAGTGGCTAAGAGGCCAAACCATGGCCAATGCAAGTGCTCTAATGCATAGCCCTAATCATGAAAGAATGAAGCATGCATAGGGGAAGATGACTCCAAACAGAGAATAGTCCTTAATCAAACATGAAGATTATGTCCAAACAAGACTTGTTTCAGTTTAGGTCGAGGTCCAAAAAGGCTCACAAATAAGGCTAATGTATCATGTAAAATAAGCCCTAGAAGAGAGATTGAACAAACAGGACAGTAAAAGGGCTCAAACAGCAAATAGCCCTTCAACAAAGTTGAAGAGGGGCTCAAAATAAGACTATTTATAGTTTGGCTCGAATCCCAGAAATGCTCACAAGCAAGGCTAATATATCATGCAAGAAATAGCCTTAAAAGAGAGATAAAGGGAAAGGGGCAGCAGATGGCCTCAAACAGAGAAAATTCCTTGATAAATCATAAAGATGAGCTCAAAATAAGGCTATTTTTAGTTCAGGTTGAAGCCCAAAAATGTAAGCAAAAGGGGCTAAGATATCATACAAAATGAAGCAAAAAAAAGGAGAAATAGGGGCTCACCCTTGAAGAGCAACTTTCCAGCAGTTTTTGGTCCAAAATTCTGAGCTTCCAACCTTTGCAAATGGCCTCCAGGGTGCTGAAATGGATGATGGTGGTGTTGTGATATGGGTTGTAGTGCAAATGGTGCAAGAATCTTAGGGTTTGGAGGGTTGAAGTATAGATATAGAGGGAGTATGTATATATGCCCTAGCTGGTTTTTCTAACCTCTAGAAATAGAGGTGGGGTGCTGGTTATATAGAGGAGAGAGGCCAAAGAAAAAGGGGGGAAAACCAATTCAAATTTCTCCCCCAAAAGGGCAGACCCTCAGGTAGGGGTTTGGTGCAAAACAGCTGGCACAGCTGGAATACACCAGAAGAGAGAAGTTTGGCCGGCCAGGTTCAAGAGGTTCAGGTGGCCGGCCGGCCAGGTGCAAAAGGTTCAAGAAAAATTGTTGGCCGGCCACCCCAAAAAGGTGGCCTCCCAGGTGAGTGCAACACAACTATGTGGAGAAAAACCAGAAAATGTAACCCAGGAGAGAGAAAAACCAACTTTTTAGAAGGGTTCAAAAGGGTTAGGGGGAATTAATGGCCGGCCTATCCATATTGGTGGCCTCCCAGGTGTGTACAACACAATGGTGTGGTGGAAAGTCAGCAAAAGTGGCCCGAGAATGAAAAAAATCAGCTTTCTAGTGCAGAAAACGGGCGATGAAGAGCGATGAAGGAATAAAGCTGGTTTTCAGAACAATTGCTAGCCTCCCATCTTCCTACAACCTCTCTAACAATGAAAATAAGGTCTCCGCCAAAAATGAACCCAAACTGATGCAAAACAAAGGTTCGGGGGCCAAAACGCGCGACCTGGGGCCCCGAAAACAAGCTGTTAAGCACCGAAGGTGGCGTTCGACCACGAAGTTGGTCTCTCGAGCCACAGTATCCCTAAAAAGAGAGGAAATAAGGTGTGTACCAAAAACCAGAGCAATCGGAGGTAGTTAGGCGGTCCCGAACCGAGGCGCACGACCGACGGCTCCGAAAATCGGCAACCGGGCTCCAAACGGGAAAAATGGCCTACGACCACGAAACGTAACCTACGGCCACTGAGAGATGGTCTACGAGACCTCTCCCTCCCTTCGGGAAGAGAAAACGGAGAACACGGGACCTGGTTCGCAAACCGAGGCAAAGCACAAAAAAATCCGGAAGTCCGGAGGTAAGGCTCGCGGCCGAGACTCTGAAACCTCTGAACGAGCACAATATGCAACATCACTGAGCGCTCAATTGGTGACGTCTGAGTCTTAAGGTCGGTCAAAAATGGGGCGTCTACACAGTGATGTACGACAGATTAGGAACCTTAGCCTCAAGCTGCCTACAATTGATTTGTGTTGGGTTTAAGCCAGTGATAAATTTATCATTGTAGAAAAAAATATTTTGTTAGATATAACAGTGATAAATTTATCAGCCACTGATATAAATGTAAGAAACCATCAACTCTTCCCATACAGTCAGTGATAAATGTATCATTCTTGAAAATAAAAAAATTTAGCAACTTTATTAATGCTTGATTGCTTCATTTAGACAGTGATAAATTTATCACTCTTACAAACAATAATAATAATAATAATAATCCACCAACTCATCCTAACCAACTAGTGATAAATTTGTCACTGTAGAAAAAACCAAAAACAACAACTACATTCAACCAAAATTAAAGAATACAAATTTGTGAAACTTAATCTTATAAAAATATCAATAAAAAATATAACTTCCATTCAAAAAATTCTTTAATCATCCAATGCAACTACAGAAACAATATATCTTTCCAAAAGTACTTAATCATTCAATGCAACTAACACATTTCAACTCTCAATAAAGTAATTCAATTAAAATTAATACAACTAAACTAAAGCTTGTTTACATGTCTTCTAATTATGAGTTCTCATATTTCTACACCTACTGGGCCTAATCCTCTTGATTTTGCCCTTAGAAGATATTATCTCTGTTCTTGGGCATCCAGTTGGTCTTTTACAAAAAGGCGGTAAAACAACGTTATCATGAACAACTACATTTGGCTTCCACATATTATGAACCAGATAGATAAAATGCAAATACGAATTACAACAACTACGAACATGGTAGTAATCATCAAGAAAACAGTCCATATCCTTTCTACTTCTCTTTATAGCAAAAAAATCATGTTTGCAAAGAAAAGAATCAATTTCCCATAATCTACAAGAATAAGAACATTTCCTAATATCAACCATAACTGAATGATCCAATTGGATTTCATAAATGTCATCGTTATATTTCTTAACTATCCATGCCTTTATATCATTAAAAGTTTCTTCCAACTTTTTCTCTACTAAAGGACAAAAATACATTCCACTTATTCCTAACTTCTCTCCTATTTGAAAATTGCTCCATTAGTTTCACCCATACAGCATCAACTAGACTAGTTGAAAACAAATGGCATTCATCCCTAATCCATGAATTAAAAGATTTCGTAGCATTTGTGCACATTTAACCATACCTCTTGCCTTGAAAATAAGCATTACACCAACGCTCATTAGGCAAATACTCACGAAACTTCTGAACACTATGACCACAATGACCCTTAAATTCTTTAAATAGCTCATTAAACAACTCAATAGTAGAAACATATGCACATTTACTAAAAAGTAAACACTTTTTAAATTCACGACTCTTCACTAATAAATAAGTCTTCAAATTTGTCTTCAAATGCATTAGACAAAAAGAATGAGAGAAAAATGGAAACATCTCAGCTAAAGCTTTTAGCAAACCTCCATGCTGATCGGTCACAAACGCAATATCTCTCTCTGGAGTCAAAATAACCAATAACTTTGACAAGAACCAATGCAATCTGTTGTAACTTTCACTATAAACAATGAAAAAACATAACATATATAAACCTACAAACAAAATATATACACTTTATCAATAACAAATAAAAAAGATTACAAAACAAAAGTAAAACACAAAGTATATAGCATATAACACAAACCATAGATAAATTTATCACTTTATAACTATAAAAATTCAATAGCAACATATAGCATATAGAATCAATCAATAATAAATTCATCAGTGTATAAAAATATAAAAATTTAACAAAAGTATACAGCATACTCAACCAACTAATGATAAATTTATCACTAATAGATTGACTATACTCAATAATCAACACTCTTCAGTAACAAAAATAATAAAATTATCATTGTTTTAAAAATAATAACAAATAAAGACAAAATATACCTTGGTTACTGTCTTTTGCCGTAGCAGCCAATAAACAACCATTATATCTTCCTTTCAAGAAAGTTCTATTAAGCATCAACACAAGCCGACAATACTTGAAACCATAAATAAATGCCTTAAAAGCGAAAAACGACCTTTTGAAATGTCCCCCTTGACTATCAACATTAAATTCCATATCAAAAACACTTCTCAGATTAGCATCATTAACAGCATCAATATACCAACAAAGATCATCAAACGACGATGAATAATCACCAAAAACAACACGCTTTGCTTTTTCAACACCTATCCAAGCTCGCTGATAAGAAATTTCTATTCCATAGTAGTCCTTGAAATCACAAACCACCTCACTAACTAATGTCAAAGGCTTATTATAAACCTCACTTGAAATTAGCCCACCAATTATACTCGAAGCCATCCCAGCATGTTTAGCTATATGAAAAGAAGATCCACGCATATGAATATCAACAAATTGTTTAATAACAAAAACTTTACTAGAATTTTCCACTCTAGCATGCACACTCCATGAACATCCCAAATAAGCCATTTCCTTACAATGAACAGTGACACAATCCTTATCATTCTTAATGAAAGCAAAATAAAAACCAGAATGAATAAAATACTTCGACTACGCATCGTGAAATTCAATAACTCCTTGAGCAAACCTTTGTCTCACTCTTTTCATACAATTAACCCAACCATCGAAGAGCAAAGGTTTCCATTGATTTGAATAAAATGAAGGCAAAAATAAGTTTCACAAACAACACTACTACTACTATACTAGCTTCATCATTACAAATCATATAACGTTCACCCAAAGAACAACACTTAACAAAAAATCAATACAATGAATATCATAAGAAAGTGCAAATCCAACTATAACTTCCAAATCCTCTTCACTTTCTAGACCACAACAAGAATCACTACAAGAAAATGAGGCATATAGTACGGAAGTATTTGCGACGGCACACTTATTGTCGCAAAAAGTGTGTTTGTGCGACAGCACTACTTGCCGTCTCTAATAAATCAGTTTTCAACGACGGTGTCACTTCTTGTCACAAAAAAAATAAGTTGTTGTGACGGCAACAACTGCAGTCGCAAATAATTCAAGTTTTTGGCGACGACAACCCCTACTGTCACAAATAAATCCATTTTTTGCGACGATAATTTCCTTATCACAAATAAAAAATTAGTGAAACAACATGGTTTTATTGTTTAAATTTTCATTTGTGACGGTGAAACTTGTCGTCACAAAAAAAAAAAAAAAACCAAAAATCTGAGAACTCAACCAAAAATCCCCAATCTCAAAATCCCTAACCTTTTGAACCAAAACCCTCTCTCTCTCTCTCTCTCTCTCTCTCTCTCTCTTCTCACGACTTTCTCTCTTTCTCTGTCGACTGTGAGCAGCGGCAGACGACGGCGAGCAACGTGCGATGGTGGCGAGCGAGCTGTTAGTGTATATTAGTGCTTGTAATGATGTTAGTAGGTTAGTACCTGTCTTTATTATACATTACTTTAAGTTAGTGTTCGGCTACTTTCGGCCACTTTCCTATTTTAGGTTTGTAATCCTCTCCTATATAAGGAGCTTCTAACATTGTTAAACATACAATATATATAACATCAATCATAATACATACAATTTATTCTCTCTCTATCAATTTATCTTACATGGTATCAGAGCTCGGTTCTTAACCTAGTAATTCTGCTTCACCGGCGGGCGGCAGCCTCGCCTTGGCCGCCCGCCGGACCTCTACACATATCTTCACTCCGCTGCCACAAATTCCATTCCATAGCAGAACTCCACTGCCACTAAACCCTTTTCTTGTGTAGTGCTCAAAACAAGGACTTTAAGTTGTTTACTCAACTCATCATCCTCCGGTGGTGATATTGTAACCAGCATGGATAGAGAAGCTCTAGATCTTACCACCATGTCTTCGAGCTCAGGCTCCATCATGGACCGGGCCGATCCGGTTAACCCGTCTAGGCAAGTAACATGGTTGGTGAGAACACTTCTGAGCCATGAATGGGCATCCGAATGTGACTCAGCTGTCCTTTTCTCAATTGCCACCACAGAGTCCATCACTCTATCCATTGACAGCTCCATCAACTCCAGGCAATCTGCTATAGCCCCTTGCTCTCTCTTGTCGTTGATCCGACGGCTGATACCGCCCGCTGTCTCAATAGTCTTTCGTATGCCCGATGCGGATTTCTTCAAGAAGTCTGCAGCAAATCAGGGCCCTTCATTTGCATCAAAATTTCAGGGGGAGCAATGTTTACTTTGCTTACAAGCTAGTGGGTTTCCATGGCTCCAGCCATCTCTCCTATAAGGGAGCTTTTGCAACCGTGTTCACCGAAGGGTTGTGTTCACCGAAGGGTTGATCTTCCTCTTCATTTCATCAGTTGGGTTGCGCACAACACTTGCTCAAGTTATTTCAAAACCAGTCTGAATCTCCTCCACCGCTGGAATCGGACTCTTCCTTGCTTTCATCGGTTTACAAAACAACCAAGGCATTGGAATCACCGCCACTTACCAGCACCACCTTCACGCCCAACTCCTTCGAGTCGCTGTCCTTGACTCACCCAGTCAACCCATCACCACCAATTGTCTCGTCGGCGAGCTTCCACGCCTCCGCCGCGCTCCCGTCGCGATCGGCGTTTCATCCTCTGGTCTATGGTGGCGATCGGCGTTTCACCCTTGCCGTGCTGCTACCAACACACACCATTACTTTGCGGGAGGAGGGTCTCTTCTCTCTCATGGCGATGAACACCACCGAAGCTCCCTCTCATGGGCTCTCTCTCTCTCTCTCAAACGCGTCCTTGTAGAACTCTACAGCGTCGTTGGCCTTCAGTGCTTCCATGAACAGCTGAGACTTCATCGCCAAGAAGGTCACCGCCTTCGAGACTCCAACCTGACCTCACTTCTCTCTCCATGGACCCAACTTCTTAATATAATATCACCCACTCACTTCTTTTTTTTATGATGAAAACATTTTTAATATTTTTACTCAACCCACTCTCTCTCTCTCTCCGTTTTGGCCGTTTGAAAACACACTTCTCACTCTCTCTCTCTCTACTCAAGGACATCCACCACTTTGTCAACTTTCCAACCCATCCTCATTCACCCTTTGCACCCCACTCACCGACTCCCTCACCACAAAATAGAATACCTTTATTTATTTTATCTTATCTTTCTTGTGTCCTGTGTATTCTGTGTGTGTCCAGCGTGTCTCTCTCCCATACCACCATACCCACCGTTTCTTCCTCTTGTATTTTATCCTATTTTATTTTCTTTTATCTCAAGCACAACAGTATCCAATATTCAACGTGCCAGCATACCATCACAGACTATTATTCACAAAACCACCAAATTCAAGTCCAACATTTCCATTGCAATACCAGAGCATTACCAATACATCACACACACACACACACACACACACACACACACACACACACACAAAAACAAAAACAAAAACAAAAACCGGCTTTACCTTTTCATCTCTTCCGCTGTTCTCTTCTTCTTGCCTCGGTCTTGAGCGTCCCTTACCGGCGCTGTCTCCGTGCTTCCTAAACCACCAAACACGTTGCCTCCCCGATGCTCCTCCACCTCAGCATATGGCGGACCTCCAAATCGGAACATAATGGTGGCCTTCCGCTTCAGCTCCTTGTTTTCCGCCTTCAGCACACATATCTCTGCTCGCGCATCCTTATACATGCGCTGAAGCAGAGCCAGTTGGGCGTTTAACTGCTGCACCTCATTTGTCCTACTCTGAAGCTGGTGTGACAAGTTTGTGACCGCAGTCATGGTCTCCACACATGACTTCAATGTATAATGATTGGCCTCAATATCCGGTTGCACTGCCATTATTTGCTTCACAGACAGCATAGAAAAGTTCAACGGAGCAAAACCAGGGGCGCTTGGTTGAGGTTCATGGGCAACCGCACCGGTTATCTCTCTTGTGGACTCGTTGAGGTCTGGAAAGAGAGTGAGCGGACCATGGGAAGAAGAGGCCATGTTCTAGGTTG
This sequence comes from Camellia japonica, assembly GCA_030407325.1. Lineage (NCBI taxonomy): Eukaryota > Viridiplantae > Streptophyta > Magnoliopsida > Ericales > Theaceae > Camellia > Camellia japonica. The sequence goes on from JAPPVO010000031.1 coordinate 80,883,591, forward strand.
CTGAACGGGAAGAAGAGGCCATGTTCTGGGTTGCTGAGTGTTTCCGAGAAGCAGCGATTTCAGACAGTAATGTCAGAAAGGGTTGGTTGCAGAGTGTTTCAGAACGAAGATGTTCAGAGGTTTCAAACTAGTTTGGTTTGCATAGCCTCCGCCTCGGTTTATATAGACAATGATGAAGAGGACGACATGATGCTCTGTCGGTCACGTGCATCGCCGCGTGTCCGGCGTGACTTTTGATGGCTCGCCGCTCGACGATTTCTGTCGGGCACAACTTTTGATGAAATGGGAGCGCCTTTTGAGGGCGCGACTTTTGAGGGCTCGATATATATATACATGTATATCTTTTGGGCAGCCTCTATACACAAACATACAGTGTATTCTACATGGGGTCCGGCATGACTCTGTAAACTGTTCCGACATTGATTCTAGTTAGTTTCTACATCGGTCCGGCATGACCCCGTAAACTGTCCCGACATTGATTCCGATTAGCTTCTACAACGGTCCGGCATGACCCCGTAAACTGTCCCGACATTGATTCCGGTTAGCTTCTACAACGGTTCGACACGACCATACAGTGTCTTCTACATCGGTCCGACACGAGCCATACAGTGTCTTCTACACCGGTTTGCTACAACCATACAATGTCTTCTACAACAGTCTGACACGACCATACAGTGTCTCCTATCCTATTTTATTTTGTTACTCTCTTCAAACTAAAGTTGGTTAATGTTTATCCTCCTTGAGTTTGAGGGGGGCTGTTAGTGTATATTAGTGCTTGTAATGATGTTAGTAGGTTAGTACCTGTCTTTATTATACATTATTTTAAGTTAGTGTTCGACTACTTTCGACCACTTTCCTATTTTAGGTTTGTAATCCTCTCCTATATAAGGAGCTTCTAACATTGTTAAACATACAATATATATAACATCAATCATAATACATACAATTTATTCTCTCTCTATCAATTTATCTTACAGCGATGATGGTCAGGCATTTTTTTGGTCTTCGTCTTCACGTCTCAGTCACTCACCACATCTGAACCAGGTTAGCTCTTCTTCTTCTTCGTTTTCACGTCTCTCTTGTTCGTTCAGATTCCAATTTCACATTTCTTCTTCTCTCTCTCTCTCACATTTTCCTTGTAATGACAGTTTCACCTGAACTCTGAATGATCTACCAATCTATCAAAATTTCAGTTCCTTCGCTGACCTTGTTCTGTCTTTCTACCACTAAGTTTTATCTGGGTATGTATATTTATATTTTTTTTGCTCACTTTCTTTTTTACTCCCTTGAATTTTCATTTATTTCTTGCTTAAATCTGTTTGAATGCTTAGAAAATTGAGTTAAAGAAGAAGAAAATTAAAAAGAAAGCATGGATTTTTGTTACTTTTTGTGCTTTTGCAGACACCTGTTCGAACTGATATGAAATTATGAATTCTTATTTTATTTTTTTGTGATTGGGATTTTTAACTGTGAATATTGTTTTCCATTTGATTGCAAATTTAGGGTTTCAATATTTTAAGTACCAAAGTCTAATTACTGACAGAGTGGAAGAAAGAAAAGAAAGAGGAAATTTTTATTATCATGAGCTGTTAGATTGATTAGCTTGCCTAAAATTTAAATTTACTTTGAAGTTGTAAAGAAATAACCACACCATCAATTATGAATTGGGTACTTGTGTTAGTTTGCGTGTGTTTGTGTGGAAGAGAACCTTTTAGTTTTTGTCAAATAGCGAATTGGGTAAGAGTGAATTGTATGAAACTTTTTAAATTTAATTTATTTATTTTTTTATTCTCTGGGTATCCTAGAAGAAATCAGCAATCACCATATATATATATACATTTATTTATTTTTTTTTTACTTTTGAATCCAACTTCTTGTGAGTTGTTACTATGTTGTTGTATACATTCACACATACATTCATATATACATGTGTGATTATGCATAGTAAAAATACGAATAACTGAGATTGGAGAGTTTCCATAATTAAAATAAATAAAAAAAAGTGATTTCTAGGGTTCACTATTTAGACCCTTTTTTTTTTTTTTTTTTCGTGTGAAACATTAGGCTTGTAAATCTCTATGGAATTATTGGATCTTGGGCTGCTCATTATTTATTGTAAATGGAGTACAGCTTCAATCCAATCCAAGTCGTGGAAATATTATAGATGTATGAGCATATCTATCTTTGTGAAATATTCGTGAGAATTTTTTTGGTAAGCATATTTGTGAGTGTGCTTGTCTATGTTGTTTCTGGGTGCTTGTGAATATTTTGAACTTTTACACCTCCGAAGAACAAATGTTTTGCAATACTACTCCGGATCCTACTTCTTTGATATAGTGTTTCATTTAGGTAAGTTTTTTGAGATCTACGAGATATTAAAATAGCTAACTGGATATGCAGGATCAAAAGACCATATAAAGGTGCAGGGTGAAATCTTGGTGGGTCTTGTGGCTCGTATGGTAAGCCACGAGAGCTCGAAACATATGGAGCAGGTTTCAAGAGATTTTCCCCCACAACCTTTAGAGGGAGGTATGGTTATTCATCCCCCCTTTTTTTTTTGTTATTTCTTTAAATACTTCTTTGCATTAGGTAGAAGCTCCTCTGGTCTGTTCTTTTCTTTTGCTGGCTGCACTCTTCTGAAGTTGTGGGACAAACTTGTAGACTTTACTAAGTCATCCAGATTTCGTTTTATATGAAAACTCATCCTTGCTCAAAGTACAATTTTGGTCGGGATGAGATTCACGAGCATATGATTACTGAATATAAATCTTGGGGTTGTGGTTATTTTTTCTGTACATAGTTATGAGCAGGAACTTATCAAAACAAACTTAAATGTTTGGATAGTTCGCTCTGGAACACTCTTCATACATGCCCCAAGATTTGTCACATTGAAGATGGTAAATGTATAATATAATTTGAGATATCTTGAAAGTAGCGTTTGGTAACATTGCCAGCTTCATGTTTTCTGTACAGAAAATGAGAAACATGCGCTTTTTTTCTTTTTCTTTTTTTATTATAATTTTTAATGTGGATACAAGTATTAGCTGCTTTATGTTCACATGGTGAAACTATCCCAATTAGCATTCTCTTCTCTTATGTTCAAGTGCTGCTGAATCTGACCTCCCACAGACGGATTTCTTCCTTATTCTACTTTGTCTTATAACACCACTCATCTATCTCAATATTCTGAGCTGACTTGCAGCATTTACTTATCCCTTGTAAAATTTTAATGTTTGGTGTAGTATATTTATGGTTCTATTTTCTTTAAGCTTGATAAATTGACATGCATTTTAATTTAATGTAATTTCTATTGTTTATAGTTTGTCTAACACTGCATATGTCAGTTGACTTAGATCTCGGACTGAGCCTGTGGGAAATATGTGCTGTATATAGGTCAGATGAAAAGCAAGTAACACAAAGGTCCTTTCAATATGATATAATATGATTTTCCCTAGTATACATAAAAAGAAAATGATTTTGACAATACAATTGCAGCAAATAAAAGCTCTTCTTGAGAGTTTGGGACTACTTTCTGCCCTGATTATTTAGACTGGTTTGGAAATGGTGCAACTGATTCACATTCCAGAAATGCTGATCGATCTGTTCTTTCAAAATTTTTACAAGCACATCCTGTGGATTTTTCTACCACTAAAAATTGCAGGTCAGGCTGTACTTTTTGTAGATTTTCTGAAGTATGAATTTACTTTTCCTATAATAGTTTCATAATCTGCTTAGATAATGTTATATCTGTTTCATAAACTGCTTGATCTTTATGGCTTTGTAATGTTATCTGTTATTTGGTCCGTTGGTTCTTGAAGTGATTGTCTGTTGAGTTATAACAATTTTGTTGAGCTTATCAGACATTATTGTTTAATATTGCTTTTTAGATTTGATTGATGTCTAATATTTGCATTTGGTGTTTGTATATTTTGTGGTTTTGTCTTTGGGGTGTGATTCATCTAATATTGTAGAATTTGTTTCTGACTTAGAATTCTTCCTTTCCTGTAATATTAACCTTAATTTTTTGTTCAAGCTAGGAAATGATTCGTTTGATTTGAGAGAAGTAGTTTCCTGCTGCTTTTAAGTGTTACCATTACTTTCACAAAATTGGTTCTGTTTCTAGTGACAACCTGTTCTTCAAAATGGTCATCCATGTCCACAGCGATTCAGCATTTCGAAGATATCAGAAAGAGATGAGGTCCTATTTAAGCTTAAGCTTGTAATGTAGTGATTCATCTGGTATTTTGGTCGACGTATATTATGGTTTATGTTATTTCTTGTCATTTTTTGTTATGCATGTTCCTCGAATTTTTTGATTGAAAAACCTTGGTATGTTAAGGAACAAACCAGGATTGTGGCCTATATATCAAGGTAACTAGTCTCTGCCAAAAGATATGGCAGACTGGCATAAATCAGTCGGTGATGCTTCTTTTCTTTTTATTTTTCTTTTTTTTTTTGCTAGGATTTTTTGTTGACATAAATTTATTCAAGGAAAACAGGGAGAAAGCTGCTGAAACTGCAAAAAACACCAATGATTTGCTTAAAAATGTCAACAGTAGCAATGGAACATTAGCAAAAGATGATTTAGCAGATGAAGATGCAAATTTGATGATCAAACTGAAATTTCTTACATATAAGGTATGTGTAGGTGATGATCTAGTTGTTACCTTGATTGTAAATATTTGGTGGAAAACTCACCCTTTCTATTGTGTGGTCCAATTTTTAATTTATTTGTATTAATATCATGGCTTTTTATTATTACATGGGACTTGTATATTATAAATTTGGGTAGCTGAATAGTCCCTTGCTGATCCCACATAATAGGTCACTTGAATGATAGTAAGTATGTTGTTCATAAACTTCTAAGAGCTCTTTGGGTCCCATATAAGAGTTGAAGCAAAAGTTATTATCTAGGGTCCATACCATGGTTATGATTATTGACCGATTTGTACCTGTATTTTGGCCTTACGATACAGATACTTCTTCATATACCGTTGTGAATAAATATCGTTTGCAATCTGGCTGGTTCGTTCTGCGACGGTTTGAATTGGATAAACAAACCAATATTACTGAAGCAATCAGGTTCACAAAAATTTTAAAATTTGAAATCTAAATTGACTAGATTTTGGTATATGCCTGATGTGGGACAAAATAGTTTGGGGGCTGTTTATGTAAAGTGGATTAGAGGAGTAATAGTTATATTCCAACATGGGACTTTCATCTTTGTGTGCAAGTGTTTGGTATTCATATCACATTGGGATATGAAGTAAATTAAGCACATATTTTATTTCTTGAGATTATTGTAAAACTTGAGTTAAAGTGAAAAAAATGTAGAATAACAAGTATTAAGTTTTTAAGTGTTATGTCCAAAATCGGTTGAAGGTGGACCTTGTGGGCTGTTTTTTCTTTTTTTTGTAATTGATTTTCTTTAATTGTCTTATTAAGTGAAAAAAAAAATGATTTATTGATACATTGGTTAAAATGTGACAAATTATGTTTAATAGTAAAATATTGTATTACAAATGTTTTGGGGGAAAATTACAAATGTTTAATGTTTAATGATCCTTAGCACGGAACTTGGCACACACGATCGCCTCGGCACGAGAGACTTGTGGGAGAAGACGGGACTCGAATCGGGTTCCTAGTTTAGGAGTTAGAGCCGAATTTCAATCTAGATAAAATAGTTTCTTAAGAAACTTAGAATTTGAGGCGTTAATACCCCAAAATCACCAAACGGCATCAGAGTAGCACAAAACTTGGCACACATGACCGCCTAGGCACAAGAGACTTGTGGGAGAAGATGGGACTCGAATCGGGTTCCCGGTCTGGGAGTTAGAGTCGGATTTCACTCTAGACAAACTAGTTTCTTAAGAAACGTAGAATTCAAGGTGTTAGGGTCCCAAAATCACCAAACGGTGTCAGAGTAGTACGAAACTTGGCACACACGACCACCTAGGCACGAGAGACTTGTGGGAGAAGACGGGACTCAAATCGGGCTCTTGGTTTGGGAGCTAAAGCTGGATTTCACTCTAGGCAAACTAGTTTCTTAAGAAACTTAGAATTCGAGGTGTTAACGCCCCCAAATCACCAAACGGCATCGGAGTAGCACGAAACATGGCACACACGACCGCCTAGGAATGAGAGACTTATGGGAGAAGACGTGACTCGAATCAGATTCCTAGTTTGGGAGTTAGAGTCGGATTTCACTCTAGACAAACTAGTTTCTTAAGAAACGTAGAATTCGAGGTATTGACGCCCCAAAATCACCAAACGGCGTCGGAGTAGCACGAAACTTTGCACACACGACCGCCTAGGCATGAGAGACTTGTGAGAGAAGATGGGAGTCGAATCGGGTACTTGGTTTGGGAGTTAGACCCGGATTTCACTCTAGACAAACTAGTTTCTTAAGAAATTCAGAATTCGAGGTGTTAAAGCCCCAAAATCACCAAACGGCATCGGAGTAGCACGAAACATGGCACACACGACCATCTAGGCACGAGAGACTTGTTGGAGAAGACGGGACTCGAATCGGAATCCCGGTTTGGGAGTTAGAGCCGGATTTCACTCTAGACAAACTAGTTTCTTAATAAACTTAGAATTCGAGGTGTTAACGCCCCAAAATCACCAAACGACATGGGAGTAACACGAAACTTGGCACATACGACCGCCTAGGCACGAGAGACTTGTGGGAGAAGACGAGACTCGAATCGGAATCCCGATTTGGAAGTTAGAGCCGGATTTCACTCTAGACAAACTAGTTTCTTAAGAAACTTAGAATTCGAGGTGTCAATGCCCCCAAATCACCAAATGGCATTGGAGTAGCACGAAACTTGGCACACATGAACGCCTAGGCACAAGGGACTTGTGGGAGAAGATGGGACTTGAATCGGATTCCCGGTTTGGGAGTTAGAGCCGGATTTCACTCTAGACAAATTAGTTTATTAAGAAACTCAGAATTCGAGGTGTTAATGCCCCAAAATCACCAAATGGCGTCGAAGTAGCACGAAACTTGGCACACACGACCGCCTAGGCACGAGAGACTTGTGGGAGAAGACGGGACTCGAATTGGATTCGCTGTTTGGGAGTTAGAGCCGGATTTCACTCTAGATAAATTAGTTTCTTAAGAAACTTAGAATTCAAGGTGTTAATGCCCTAAAATCACCAAACAGCATCAGAGTAGCATGAAACTTGGCACACACGACCGCCTAGGCATGGAGACTTGTAGGAGAAGACGGGAGGTGAATCGGGTTCCCAGTTTGAGAGTTAGAGTCGGATTTCATGCAAGGCAAACTAGTTTCTTAAGAAACTTAGAATTCGAGGTGTTGACTCCCCAAAATCACCAAACAGCGTCAGATTAGCACGAATTTTGGCACACACGACCGCCTAGGCACGAGAGACTTGTAGGAGAGGACGAGACTCGAATCGCGTTCTTGGTTTGGGAGTTAGAGCCGGATTTCGGTCTAGGCAAAATTATTTACTTAATTATCTTTATAACTGTATAGTAGTTAAATTTTCATATTTTTTTGTAATTAACATATTAACACATAATTATATTGTCTCTAATTATTTTTATTTTTTGTTTTCAGATATTTCTCGAGTAGGAGTTTGCTTCTTGTAGAATGCATGCCTGTGAAAAATACGACTAACTTTTATTTTTGTTACCTACGGAGAATGATGAGGAAAACTTTTAATTTTGGTTTATGTTATTTTGAATTATGAACAACTTTATATATTTAAACATTATATATGTATTATGGAACATTATGTAGTGGCGTAATTTTGTTGATGTATAGTTATGGATGCAAGAATGTTTTTATTATGGAGAAATTGTTATTTCTATACAGGAATTTTATATTATTATGCAATTATTGGTTTCTTTTTCAATTGTTTTTCATTTAATAAAGGTAATTTTAATATTTTTATAATTATATTGCAGTTTTTTTTTTTTTTTTTTTTTTTTTTTTTTTTTTTTTTTTTTGCGACGGCACTACACCATCACAAAAAAAAAAAAAAAAACACAATTCGCAATAGCATTACTTGCTGTCTCAAATAAGACTTTTTGTGACGGTAAAACAGTGCCGTCGCAAAAGTTCTCACCTTTTTACATATTATTGGCGACAGTAAAATGCCGTCGCAAAAAGCAACAATTGCTGTCGCAAAAGAAAAGGCGACGTCATAGCTAAAAAGTTTTTGCAACGCCCTCTGTTGCAACCCCCTTTTGCCGTCGCTAAAAGCCATTTGCTGTTGCTAAAAGTTTTTTGAGATGGCATTAGAAGTATTAGTAACGGCATTTTGCCGTTGCAAAAACTTGAATTTTTTGTAGTGAATGTCTAGGCATTGAATACGAAAGATTCAAAGAACTACCAACTAACTCACTCCACTTTGCACACAATTTATATACTAAATCCTTAAAATTAAATCCATTATTATACTTGATAACCACTGTCACATCTCTTAAGTTGTACATAAGAAACAAAGAATTCTCTATCACTATAAATTTTGCCACAAACAACAATTATATTTCAACAAATAACTCAAACAGACTAAAACAAATTCTAATATAGTGATAAAATTATCAACCAACTCAAACACATCCAAAAACCAACAGTGATAAATTTATCAATCTAACAAACATACTAAACAAAAACCAACTCTAACACATCTAAAAAACACGAATACCTTCATGTTTAGACCTTTTTGACCTTTTTACCTCTTTGAGGTTAAAAATAAAACAGGAAAATATTTAGATTTAAATGAAAATGGTAACTCCTGTAAAAACTATGGGTTGATTAGTGCTAATGATACATGGTATTCTTACAATTTTTTGACATCTTCTGTTATCCGTGTTGCTTATCATCAAGGATCATCTGAACTCTTTGAAGTTTTGGATTGTTATATGCATTTTCTTTGCTAAATTGGTTTATAAAATAAAATTATTTATATATGAATTTAAATGTAATTGATAATATATTAATGTTTTCCTTGTTTATTTTCTTTGCAAATTGATTTTTGATGACGTTCGGAAATATACTTACAAATCAAGATCAAGTGTTGAAATTTATTTATTTATTTTTTGAACTGATATTTCGTTCTAGATGCAAATCAAGATTGATGATTTCTTTTTTTCTTTTTTTTTTTTTGTGGACTCCATGTTCGTTCATTTTGGGATTTGCTATGATGGTTTTTTTTTTTTTTTGTTATACTTAATAGATTATTATTAAATTTGTTTGATGGATATATTTTGATTTATAATATAAACTGTTTAGTGATTTTTTTATTTTTTATTTTTTTTGGTGGAGTGGTATATAATAGCTAGTAGATTTCTTAGTACATTTAAAAGGCTTTTAGAATATCAACGGGGATATCTATGAAATAATAATTTAAATTGAAATATAAAATATGGAATAACAAGTTTAGTAATGAATTTTTTTGTCATCTGTACTTGCTATTATGACAAAGTGATTATTTGTCGCTAATAAATATTTTTTGTGACAAAATTTATTGCGGCTTATATATGAAAGTTTTCAATGATTTTGTTGTTTGGTGACTAAAAATTTTGTCACGTATACATATTTTTGCCACGAAATATATTTTGTCACCCATGTCTGACTTTTGGAGACAAAAAAATTCGTCAACTTTACATGTTCCTGTGACGAAATTATTTCCTCATCAATGATCAACACGTATGACAAATTTATTTGTTAACTAAAGTTATAAATATGGTACTGAATAACTATTTTGTGATAAAAATGAGGATTTTTGGTGATAAAATGTTGTCTTATTGGTGACAAAAATATTCATCACTAAAGTAATTTCATTGGTGACGAAATTATTTTTCCTCATGGTGATTTTTAGTGACATACATTCAATGAAGAAATCGGTCAGGAAAATATTTCCTCACAAATATCTATTGTGACGAAATTAGCTCTTTGGAGACCAAAAAAAAAAAAAAAGGCCATTCAAGACCTAACTTCTTGTAGTCAATTGTAAAACCTATATTACAAATTAAATAATATGATTACGAAAATAAACCATAGTAAAATAACCAACACAATCCAATAATAACATGAATAAATAAAAGTAGAGCCTTTTGTGGACAAAAATTAGCAAGCTGTGGACATATTTATGCATAAATCGTCTATAACAGTATACATTTGTCATTCAATTCTGATATACACTTATCACAAAGGGACAAAGAACATTTGCTATTGCTCTTGCCTTCATAGTCTATACGCTAAATCATTTAACAGTGATAAATTCACAAAATCATTTTCATCTTAGAATATCATCCCATTCACAATTTTACATTGAATCTAGAAAATTCAATGTGTGAACTTGCCATTGCATAAAGGATTTCGTAGCAAGTATATTGATGGTACTATTCTCATTTTCTAGATTGTAATGACTTAAAATAGCACCCCTACCTACACAATTAAACCACTGTGCAACTTTTCATCTCTTATTCCCATACTCACTGATAAATTTTATCACTGTAGAAAATAACAAACCAATAACTGTGTTTAACCAAAACAATTTTGCAACAAAAAATTCAATATTCATAATATATATATATATATATATATATATCTCAAACCTTTCAATATCATCATCAAAACAATTGTAACTCAACTCCAAATCGCAAACAGATTCTGCTCACCGATAATCTCCAAGTAAATTAGTTCCATTCACTTATGAGTTTGGATCAATTTTTGGGACCGACTGGTAAAAAAGCGTTTAATAATCTAGTTTCAACCAAGGATGCAAATGAATTAGCTTGTTCATGAATTGTTCAAGCTTAACTCGTTCACAAATGAATGAGTTTGGATCAATTTTTTAAGCTTGTTTAATAATCGACCCGAGCTTGAGTGAGGGTTTTTTTTTTTTGGTTTAACACAAGATTAGTTTGTTTATTTAATTAAGTTGACTCAAGCTGAGCTCAATTTTTTGAACTCTACTTCAAATTGGCTAGAGCTTAAACTCAACTAATTTTCAACCAACTAAACTTGAGCATTCCAAAGTTGGGCACCTCTCGATTCGTTTGCTTGTTGGCCCCATATGCATGTTTGCTTGAATTTATTTTATTTTTTTAGTAGAAAAAGCACTATTTTGATGTGGCAAAGTTTATCTATCTCCACAAAATCTTTCACAAAACCACTCATTCACAGACTCTTACCGGTAAGAATTTAACATTACGGAATAAGTGAATAGACTCTTACCAATAAAAGTTGATGAAAAGATATTTTTGTAGGAGATTTTTGTGAGGGATGTAGTACGACTTTATGTTCTAATGCATTAGCCACTAACTCAATAAAATTCCATCACTGAAGTGGTTTTGAAAGGTACAAAATGACCTTTACCAAGAAGAGCCAAAAAGCTCAACTCCATTTTGCCCTTTCTTATAAGAAAGAATTTCTCCAAGATCGAGTCATTTCAAACCCACTTGTATAAGATAAACCTAAGCACTTGCGATTACTCACAACACATCCCACTCTTATAAGATAAACCTGAACACTTGTAATTACATACAAATCACAAATGTTGGGTGCGTCATGAAATTACCAACCCACACCACACACACAAAAATAATAGATAGCAAGCAAAAAGAGTTCAACAAGGATACCTATAGGGAGAGTCCACAACCAACAAGGACATGGAGGATAGCAGCCAATGGTGAAGAGGCATGGAGGTTGAGGCATATGGAACTTTAGGAAGGATGCATCTATACACTCTGTCTTCGTGGATAATATACCAAAATCTATGGAGGCAAAAGGGTTGTACACACTCTTCTCCAACTATGGTGTAGTCATGGACGCATATATCGCAAACAAGAGGAGGATAATGACACGCTCTCGATTTGGTTTTGTTAGGTTCAACTGTTCTGTAGCAGCAGCTATGGCAATACAAAAAGCAAATGGAATCTGGTGTGATAACAGAGCATTGAAAGTGAAATTGGCAGATTTTGGAAAGGATTTTGCCACAAAACACAAAGCAGGTCAAACAACACTGTTTAGGAAGACGATGGTGGATAATCTGACTGCTAATGCCTGCTACCAAGGGAGGAAGACATTTGTTGAGATTGTTAAAGGAACTGCACCAACAAATCCAATCCGAACCATTCAAGCATATGAGGTAGGCAATGGATGGCTATATGAAAGTGTTATAGCCAGACTAAAATCATCCTCTTCAGTAGATGACTTCCGAGAGGAAATAGTAAGAAAAGGACTTGGGGATGTCAAAGTGAGAGTTGACAGTCGCATAGATATGGTCATGTCTTTTCAATCAGTGGAGGTCATGAAGGAAAATCTCTGCAGAATGAAGGACTGGCTCCCAGTTTGGTGTGATTCAGTTTTAAAATGGAAGTAGGGATGGTTATTGATCAAGAAAAGTATGTTTGGCTTAGCTGTTATGGTGTTCCTTTGAACCTGTGGAACTGCAACACATTCAGCAACATTGGTAAGGTGTGGGGAGCAGTGATCGGTATGGATAATGATACCCACAATCTGAACTTTTTTCGTTGTGGAAAAGTGATAATTGCCACGGGTTATATGGAGTCCATTAATCAGACCATCAATTTAGAATACAAAGGTACAATTTATCCTATTAGGGTCTGTGAGGAGCAAAAAATGAAGATGCAATGCCTTTGCAAATCACACAAATGAAGGAACGGTGAGAACCATAGTCCACAGTCAGCTGAGAATCAGATCCTAGGAAAAGGTAGCAGACATGAAGAGAAAGATGAATACGTAGAGGTCCATGTTAGCAAGGAGAGAGACAGAAGGGCTGAGGTGGAAGGAGGACGGAAAGAGGCATCACATGTTACGGAAAATGCCTTGGAATGGGAGGATCCGCTGCGGGATGTCTCTGTGGTGGCTGAAACAGAGATGATACATGATGTGTCAGAGAAAGACGACGCATGCGAAGGTGGCTCTGCAGGGAAGGTGGTGAGTTCCAACATGAATGATGAAGATAGAAGTCAAAGGGTGGATGGTGGCGTTTTCATGCCTGGTTTCATTCGAAGCATCAGTGACTCAGAGGGTAATAAACATGGGATACAACTGGAAGTGGATTTGAATTCGGCCCATCTGCCTGGTGGCCCAACTGGTAGTCGGCCTAGGATCCATTTAGAAAAGGATCAGTATAGGACCCTTTTAATAGAAGGTCCAGATAAGGTTACCCAAACCCCTATAAGAAGTAATGCGCTGGGTTACGAGGAGAATAGCAACACACAGATTTCTCATGCATCTAAAACCCAAACCCAAGGAGAGGTGGTTAATCAAAAATTAAAGGAGAAAGAGGTATGGAGAGTGATAAACCCAACTCCAATCAGTAAGTCTACTGCGAAAGGGGGAAAGGAAAGTCTTGCGAAGTAAGCTATAGAAAAAGAAAGGAAAGCTGGTTGCTGACAGAAATTCAGGAAATTCAGGAGAACCATCTTTAAATCTGCGGAAAGGAGTCATTTTCAGGTCTGCTGTAGCTGTTATTTCACTCTCAATAGCAAGAGAATCCAGTAAAGGAAGATTAGTGTTGTCGGAGGCTGAAGCCTCACTTGAAATTGGAAAAGCTCTGGGTATTGATTATGACGGGAAATAAGATGAAGTGATCAGTCAATTGAAAGAACTGGAAGCTCAAGATATGGAAAGAGCAAGGAAAAGGAATGGAGATGCTAATTAATTTAGCCAACTAAGGGGAAATGAAGTGTTAAGCAATGTTTAATGAAGATACAATTATGGAATGTGATAGGGATTAGGCGACCAGAAAAAAGGGGAAAGATTAAGAAAAATCTTGCTATCAGAAGAGTGGATATTATTTTACTTCAAGAAACAAAGAAATCAAAAGTCAATTTCGAGTTAGTAAAGATTATATGGCCTGGTGACTCTTTTGAATTCATGTCTGTTGATGCAATTGGTAGAGTTGGAGGTCTGTTATGCATTTGGAACCCGGAGGTTTTTCAATTGAAGGCATGCTGCTGTAGCCATAATTTCTTGCTGCTATCAGGTACAATTTTTCATAGTTTTGAATTTGTTATCGTTAATATATATGGTCCTAATGAGGTGGCACAAAGAAAATAGGTTTGGGAGTGCTTAATAAGGTTAAAATCTATCTTTTTGGGGCCGTGGTGTATGGGAGGAGATTTTAATGAAATCAGAAACATCTCAGAAAGAATTGGATGCTCTAGATGGGATAGAGAGATGAGGGACCTCAATTAGATGATTGAACAACTGGAACTGATGGATATGCCCATGCTTGGGAGGAAGTTCACTTGGTGTAACTCCCAAGATAGAAAGAAATGGAGTAGAATTGATAGATTCTTACTTAATCTTGAATGGGTGCAAAACTTCAATTTTTAATTATGGGGGCTGCCTAGGTTGCTGTCTGATCATTGCCCCATAATTTTAATGAAGGGCGATAGGGACTAGGGCCCTAGGCTATTTAGATTTATTAATGCCTAGTTGTTACACCCCAACTTTCTACCTTTTGTGAAGCAAAACTGGTCAGAGTTCATGGTGGAAGGGTGGGCAGGGTATAAGTGTCTTATGAAATTTAAAGCATTGAAGCAAGCACTAAAACAGTGGAACATGGAGGTGTTTGGCAAGATTGAAGCTAAGCTTAAAATTGTAATATATTAGCTGAAGAGAGACCACTTCTTGATACAGAACAGGTTAGAAGAAATGAAGTAAGGGGTGAAGTTTGGAGGTTAAGCAAAATGTTGTAATGGATTTGGTTGCAGAAATCTAGAAGTAACTCGGCCTCTAAAGGTGATAGAAATACCAGATATTTTCATATATTGGCTTCTAGCAGAAACAGTAGAAATTCCTTGTGTTCAATTATAGTGAATGGATCCATGCTTGAGGAGCCGGTGGAAATTAAGGAAGAAGTTAAGACTCATTTCAAAAGGCAATTCTCTAAATCTTGAAGTATTAGACCTAGATTATCTGGCCCTTTTAAAAACATTGGAGGTGCTTAAGTGGTGGAACAACTGGAGGCTGATTTTACAGAGGAGGAAATTAAAAAGGTGATCAAAAGTTGTGAGGGCAATAAGGCCCCAGGGCCTGATGGGTACAACATGTCATTTTTCAAGAAGTGCTGGGGAATTGTAAAATATGATGTGATCCAATTCATGAGAGAATTTCACCGGAATGCATGCTTGGTCAGTGGGCTCAATAGCTCTTTTATTGCTTTAATTCCAAAAACTGATAATTCATCTTGTTTGAATGAATATAGGCCAATTAGCCTCATTGGCTCGTTGTACAAGATACTTGCAAAGGTGCTAGCAAATAGGATTAAATAGGTGATGCCTAGGATTATTAGTGAGGTTCAGTCAGCTTTTTTGGGTGGAAGGCACATACTAGATGGGGTCTTGATAGCCAATGAGGTAATTGATGGTTGGAAACTTCTAATAGAACAGGTCTGGTAATCAAACTGGACTTTGAAAAGGCATATGACACAATTAATTGGGAGTTCTTATTTTCTATGCTCTCAAACTTTGGTTTTGGAGAGAAATGGGTGAGCTGGATGAGAACTTGTGTGTCTTCGGCTAAAATTTCTGTCTTAGTCAATGGATCACCAACATCTGAATTTAGTCCACAAAAGGGTTTGAAGCAAGGTGACCCATTGTCACCATTTCTATTTAACATTGCAGCAGAGGGGCTGAATATCTTGTTGAGTAGAGCCAAGGAGTTGGGCTTAATAAAAGGGGCTAAGGTGGGTTCTCATGGTGCTATAGTTTCCCATTTACAATTTGCAGATGACACTATTTTGTTTTGTAAAGTTGAATGGGTGGAAGTGGTAAACATTAAACGAATCCTGCAATGTTTTGAGATCTTATCAGGTTTGAAAATAAACTACCACCAGAGTGTCATTTGTGGTGTGGGGGTGGATGATGGGCTGATGCAAGATTTTGCCACTAGTTTCAATTGTCTGCACCAGAAGTTGCCTCTGAAATATGTAAGGATGCCTTTGGGTACTAATCCAGGCAGGAAAAATACTTGGAAACCTGTTTTAGATAAATTCAAGAAACAATTGTCTTCATGAAGGAGGAGGTTGCTTTCTTTTGCTGGGAGGTTAATTTTAATCAAATCTATTATGTCCATATCTATTACTTATCCCTGTTCAAGATTCCTGTAGGGGTGGCTAAGGAGATTGAGAAACTTTAATCAGCTTTCCTTTGGAGTGGATCTGATCTTAGAAAGAAGGTGCATATGGTGAAGTGGGAGGTCATTACTAAAAACAAGACTCTTGGTGGTTTGGGTATGCGAAAGATTAGACTTATGAATGAATGTCTTCTATTCAAATGGTGGTGGAGATTTAGGTCTGAGCATAAATCTTTGTGGAAGGAAGTGTTATGCAGGAAATATAATATAGGGGGTGGTAGTTGGTTACAAAGTTTGGTTAGAAGAGGCCCAAAGTTGTGGTCTGATATAATCCACACTGTCATGTTGTCACGCCCCCAAAATATAATACAACAATCCATTTCATAAGATCTATGAGTATAATAAAATAATTTACTTCATTCATCAGAGTTTCTATTACAAAAAGGAAATTACATGCATTATACATTCATAAACATTCATTTTGAATCTACAGCATGTAATTCAAATTAATGATAACAAAATAGTGCCTTACGAACTTACATCTTTCCAAGATATCACTTGGTTACAACAAAAGAAAGAGTCCTAAGTTCTATACATGTTAAGCCCTTGGCTTGAATAAACACATAACACAAAAAGGAACAAAATATAGCCTTTAGCCCCATCCTCCCAAGCTATGACCTTGGAGTTGGCATGTCACCTGCACCTGAAAATGATTTCCCAAGTAGGGTAAGCCAAAGCCCAGTAGAGATATACTAACACAATATATGAAATTTAACTAAGATATAAGCATCAAGTAAATGTTTAACACTCAAGACCAATTTACATCTTTTCCATGACCAATCAATATCGACATCTACATCTCAATCCGTTTTAGTTCATTTATTCAAACCAACTCATATCCCCTATCTCCTCCCAAACAATGGAATATATCCCCTATCTCCTCCCAAACAATGATACATATATAATGTATTTAAGAACATGCCATATACAATGACTACCAAAATTCACATATTCAACACTTCAATCAAACCATCATATTCAATGACATAATTCATATGATTAGTTTCAATTTACCTAATCCTCATGTAGTGTCTACAACAAACATAGCTATTCTCCACCGATAGCTCAAAACAGATATTTCTAAACAGATAAACAATCTATCAAACAGATAATTTATCAAATTTTTAATAGGTGAGTGATTTATCAAATCCAACTACACCATTTATTCACACATCCTTCCAATTTCATATTTCCCATATCAATTTCATTATTTATACAAAATAATTATTTAACATAAATTAGGGCAATTTTTTCCCTTTTTCAAATATCAAATTCCAAGTCCAAATTTCACCAATTATATTCAAGTAACATCATATTCATGACTTCACATACATATATGGAGCCCAATGTAAAATACCCTTCTTTCAAAATTTAAACCCAAACCCTAACTTCACCCAAATCCTTCCAAATCCCACCATTTACACAAAATGACAAATATCTAGGTTAAAATCCATAACAAGGTGGAGAATATCCCTACCTCAAGTGTAGAAGCTCAACGGAGATGAAGGAGAAACTCAAATGTGCCCAAACTCGATTTTGTTCGGATCAAGAGGAAGCCCATAAGATGCTCTAACTCTTTATCAAAGAGAGTAGGGTAGAGAGACTCTTAGATCATAGGGCATTTGTAGAGAAAGAGAGAGTGTTTCAGTGAGAGAGGGTGCCAAATTAGGGGTGCCAAATTAGGGCTTTTGAGTGAAAAGAGATACAAAAAGTGATACAAAAATGCTCTACTGCGAACTGATATACGCGACCTTTACTCGAGCAAATGAGTTGTTGCTCGAGCGACCAGACACAACAAATGACCTCATTCGAGCTCAAGAAACGTCGCTTGAGCGCAGAATGCAAAGCTTCAGAAGTTTCATAGATGCATACGCTCGCTCGAGTGCAGGAAGCCTCACTCGAGCGAAGAACTTTTAACTTCCCAGAAATTCTACGTCTGGGAAAGAAACCTGAGGACTCTCAATTCTCGCTTGAGCGCAAGAAGCCTCGCTCGAGCAAGAGGCAAATTCCACGAGACTCGCTCGAGCGCAAGAAGTCTTGCTCGAGCGAAGAGGGAAAAATCTGGGCAACAACAATCTAGGCCAAGTAACAACCAACCTGTTCTAAACACGCCGAACATGTTCCAAAACTCAAATTCAAAGAGTTGGAGGAGGGGAACAAGACATAGACACAATAATCAACCATGGAACCCGAGTCCGGAATATAATAAAGGTTGGGACAATACCGGAATCGCTATAACCTCTCCCCTTAAAGAATTTCATCCCTGAAATTTTTGTATAAGTTTCAAAACCACGATTGCCCAATTTTCAAAATGATTACAATTCAATTTTTATCATCATGACCTACCCACCGGCCATTCACTCCCTTCACAAGAGAACAAATCCACAATATATAGTTCAACATATATCACCAATATGTATCTTTCGAAATTTAACTAACTTCAACACACATATCTCATGTTTCCAAAACATATTCAATGTTTATGATGAGCTTGCGTTCTCAAAACTTAAACAACATATACAATGCCTTCATAATCCAAAACATATACAATGTTTTTATAGTTCATAAACAAAACTAAAATTTGAACATATACTCAAACATCAACGAATAAGTCCGGATATTTCGGACTTCCAATTCACGCTTCCAAGTTGCTTCCTCAACCTCGTGATGTTTCCACAATACTTTGATCAAGGGAATTGTCTTGCCGCGCAAGACTCGGTCCCGTCTATCCAAGACTCTCACCGGTCTTTTCTCATACGAGGCATCCTCATCTACCTCTAAGCCGGTCCAATCCAACACGTGCGACGGATCCAGCTCATACTTCCGAAGCATACTAATGTGAAACACGTCATGCACTCCGAAAAGTTGTGGTGGCAATGCCAAACGATAGGCGACCTCCCCAATTCGCTCAAGGATCTCAAAAGGACCTATAAACCGAGAGGACAACTTCTCACTCTTCCCAAATCTCATAAGACCTCGCCTAGGTGATATCTTCAAAAAGATGTGATCACCTATCTCGAAAGACAAAGGTCTCCTCCTACGGTCGGCATAACTCCTTTGGCGACTTTGGGCTATAACCAACCTCTTACGGATAAGTGCAACTTTCTCCGCCGTTTCCCGAACCAACTCTGGACCTAACAAAGGTGCATCACCCACCTCGGCCCAACACACTGGAGATTTACACGGTCGGCCATACAAGGCCTCAAACGGTGCATACTAGATTAGAAACTGTTATTGTAGGCAAACTCCACTAAGGATAAGTGTCTCTCCCACGACCCTTTAAAATCAAGGACACAGCCTCTCAACATATCCTTAAGGATCTGAATGGTACGCTCGGACTACCCGTCAGTCTGAGGATGATACGCAGTACTAAAAGTCAATTTAGTACCCAAGGCACTCTGCAAGCTCTACTACAACCGAGCTGTAAAACGTGGATCGCTATCCAAGACAATCGTCATAGGGACTCCGTGCAACCTCACTATGTCTCTAATATACAAATCGGCAAGATAGTCTACAGAATCACTCACGCGTATAGGAATAAAATACGCCGACTTGGTCAACCGGTCAACTACCACCCAAATGGCATCACTATCCCATTGAGTCCTCGGAAGGCCCACAACAAAATCCATTGTGACATGCTCCCATTTCTACTTAGCTATAGGCAAGGGTTGTAACAAACCCGCGGACCTCTGATGCTTGGCCTTCACTTGCTGACAGGTAAGGCACTTCGACACAAACACGGCCACATCTTTCTTCATACCCCTCCACCAAAGCTGGCGACTAAGGTCATGATATATCTTTGCACCTCCCGGATGCACCGCAAGATGTGAATGGTGAAACTTTCGGAGTACATCCTCTCGGTAAGACTCCGGCACAAACAAACGGCCACGGTATCTCACACTCAGATTGGAATACACAATCAAACCCTTTTCTACCTTTCCACTAGAGATCTTCTCTCGGAGGGATTCTACCTCAAGGTCACCCTTCTGTGCTTCTAACACTCGGTTCACAAGTATAGGTTGTGCAACCACTGAAAACAAGGCTGCAGACTCAACAGACTCGCCCAAATGCAAGTCAAACTCCCCAAGAGCACCCAACATCTCCCATTCTCGGATGGCAATACAAGCCACGCTGCTGATTGATTTCCTACTCAAGGCATCGACCACTACATTGGCCTTCCTTGGATAGTAATATAACTCAAAGTCATAATCTTCTATGAATTCCATCCACCTTCTCTACCTCAAATTTAAGTCCTTCTATGTAAACAGATACTTTAAACTATTATGATAAAAAAAACACCTCAAATCTCTCACCATACAGATAGTGCCTCAAAATCTTCAAAGTAAAAATCACAGCTGCTAACTCTAAGTCGTGAGTAGGATAATTCCTCTCGTAGGTTTTCAACTGCCGCGAGCCATAGGCTACTACCTTCCCTTTTTGTATCAATACACAACATAAACCTTCTCGTAAAGCATCACAATACACCGAATAGCCCAAACCCCTCTCCGGAATAATCAAGACTGAAGCGGTGGTAAGTCTAACCTTAAGTTCTTGGAATGACTTTTCACAAGTCTCACTCCACACAAATTTGACCCATTTCCTTGTCAATCTAGTCAAAGGTGATGCTAATCTGGAGAAATCCTTCACAAACCGACGGTAATACCCAGCCAAACCCAAGAAACTACGGATCTTGAAAGCATTCTTAGGCTGTGCCCAATCCTGTACTGCCTCTATCTTGGATGAATCTACAGTCACCCCTTCCCCGGATACCACATGGCCTAAAAAATTTACTTCTTTTAGCCAAAACTCACACTTCCCAAACTTAGCATACAGCTTATGGGCTCTAAGCAACTCAGGCACCACTCGCAAGTGTTCCTCATGATCCTCCTTAGAAGGTGAGTAAATCAAAATGCCATCCACGAAGATGACTACAAAGCAGTCTAAGAACTCTCGGAAGATTCGGTTCATCAAGTCCATAAACACAGCTGGGGCATTGGTTAGCCCAAAAGGCATAACAAGAAACTCATAATAGCCATACCGCGTACGGAATGCCGTCTTCGGGATATCCTCCTCTCTGATCCTCAACTGATGATAGCCTGATCTTAGGTCTATCTCGAAAAAACAATGTGACCCTTTCAACTGATCAAACAGGTCATCTATACGTGGCATTGAATACTTGTTCTTAACCGTAACTCGATTCAACTTTCGATAGTCAATACAAAGTCTCAAGGCCCCATCTTTTTTTTTAGCAAAGAGGGCCGATGCTCCCCAAGGCGAAGTACTAGGGCGAATAAAACCCTTATCTAGTAATTCTTCGAGTTGAATCTTCAACTCACTCAACTCAATTGGAGCAAGCCGATATAGTGCCATAGAAATCGGTGCCGTGCTTGGCACTAAATCAATAGAGAACTCGATTTCTCGGTGAGGTGGTAAACTAGTACGGTCCTCGGAAAAAACATTGGGATATTCACAAACCACCCATGGCAACTCAACCCGAACCTCATCACACTCACTACTCAAAAACCTAGCAAGAAGACAACTAAGTTTACTCTGCCCTCGCGGATCATACACCGATGACAAGACTCTATCCATCCGGTTCCCTAAGAAATAAAAGCAATCACCGCTCAACGTACATACAGTAACCGTCTGACGGTAGTAATCTATAACTAACTGTGCCAACTCCAATCCCAAAACCGATGCAAATGTAGAAAAAATAAAAGAATGGGATACACCCGTATCAATCAACACATTAGCAACCGAATTGCAAAACAAAAAGGTACCTCTCACTACTGATGGAGCAGGTATAAGATCTGGTACTATAACAGCATACACGTGCCTTGTAGGCCTCTGATCTACCTGCTCACCCCTCGGAGCATAAGACTGTTGCACTGACTGAGCCGAAGAGGCTCCCTGATTGGCCCTCGAGGCCTGTGTTGACTATGCTGGCTGGTGACTCTGTGTCTGCCTCGAACCAGACGCACCAGGTGTGCCACTCAACTGTGGACAAAACCTCTTCAGGTGCCCCGCCTGCCCACACTGATAACAAGTGAGCGGCTGGCCTCTACCCTGACTCTGGCCCTAAGAACGAGCCGAAGATGAAGCTGCTCGCTACCCTCCTTCCTTCTGTGGGCAAGCTGGAGACTTATGGCCCAATTGGCCACACTTGAAACAAGTGATGTCTCCCTGACCACCTCTCCCAGAATCCAAACTCAGCACTGGAAAAGTAGACCTCGAATGCGCTCCCTGGGACTGTTGGGGTTAGAACCCCTCTGTCTCTTGCTGTCCCCCTGGCCTTTCTGACTCCTCCTGGAGCCCCTCATCCTCTCCTTCTGCCGCATGCATGATAGTCTCAAGATGGGCTGCAGCCTCCACAAGGCGCTCGTAGTCCCTAATCATGGATCCAGTTACTCTAAACATAAGCCCGGTCCGCAGTTTCTTCTCAAATTCCAAACAACGGCGCTCCTCAGTCGCCACCAACTCCGATGCAAATCTAGACAGGCTAGTGAAAGTAACTTCAAACTCAGCCACCGGTGTGTTCAACCGTTTGAGCTGAGAAAATTGATCCCTCAGTTTCTCCCTCACTATAGCAGGCAGAGACTTATCCTGGAAAGCATCAACAAAGGCCTCCCAAGTCCCTCCAATGCGCCCCACGCATATTTCCACCACTGACCTGCGTCTCCCTTCAGTTGGAAGGACGCCAAGGTCACTCGCAAGCCCTCGTCTTCGATGCCAAGCATCTCAAACGTCTTCACCATCTGCTCCAACCGCTCGTCAGCCTTTAGTGGCTCCTTAGGATCACCCAAAAACTTGTTCGAATTCGACCGGAAGAACTCCCTCTTCAGAAACCCAACTTCAGCAACTTGGGCCTGGACTTGATTCTCATCTCTGAGAATGTCCATTGATTCCTTCAATGCTCCGGCCATTTCACGGGCTAAGGTGCACATGGCTTGTTAACCTACTGGCTCGGCCATATTAGCCTAACCCACTCCTTCTTCTTGCGCCGGAACTTCATCCGGTATAAGCATCTTATGCCTCCTACCACTCCTACCATCACGACCACGTCCAGACATCCTAATAAAGGTAACAATAGACATTAACACATTTACAAATGTGCCGAAGCTAATTCACTCACGTCCTAATACGATGGACAACTATAATTCACTCCATGTAAGCACATAATCACATACGAACTTCATTTTCGGATAATGACCGTTCTGTGGCATTGCTAGAGTTCCAGTTAGAAACGGCAGTGATCAAGTGCCTTTCCAACAGGACTCCCAGAAACCAATGGACCCGATTAACATCCTAGAAATTAAATCTCATACCCACATAACCACATAAACGTATTATCACATAAGCACATAACATCTATACTTAAGTCTCTAACAAGCGAGACAAATCCATTGTGGTACTAACCACTTCCCACGTACCCAAAGTATTCAAACCCGATACGCTCTGATACCAAGTTGTCACGCCCCTAAAATATAATACAATAATTCATTTCATAAGATCTATGAATATAATAAAACAATCTATTTCATTCATCAGAATTTCTATTACAAAAAGGAAATTACATGCATTATACATTCATAAACATTCATTCTGAATCTACAGCATGTAATTCAAATTAATGATAACAAAATAAGTGCCTTACGGGCTTACATCTTTCCAAGATATCACTTGGTTATAACAAAAGAAAGAGTCCTAAGCTCTATACATGTTAAGCCCTTGGCTTGAATAAACACTTAACACAAAAAAAAAAACAAAATATAGCCTTCAGCCCCATCATCCTAAGCTATGACCTTGGAGGTGGTATGTCACCCCCACCTGAAAATGGTTTCCCAAGTACGGTAAGCCAAAGCCTAGTAGAGATATACTAACACAATATATGAAATTTAACTAAGATATAAGCATCAAGTAAATGTTCAACACTTAAAGACCAATTTATATCTTTTCCATGACCAATCAATATCGACATCTACATCTCAATCCGTTTCAGTTCACTTATTCAAACCAACTCATAGGTATAGTTTTGTGTTATCTAAACAATCCCAAGCGAGACTACAGCTCATTTGTTAACACTTCAATAACAACTATTTTTTTCAAACACTTCAATTTTCTTGCCATTTTACGGAATTCTCATCCGAGGGAATCGGCACCCATATACATATAAGATTTCGAGACTTTCACCTTGGACACTCCGGCCAACTTAATTTTAAATGGAGTCTATCCCCTATCTCCTCCCAAATAGTGGAGTACATCCCCTATCTCCTCCCAAACAATGATACATATACAATGTATTTAAGAACATGCCATATACAATGACTACTAAAATTCACATATTCAACTCTTCAATCAAACCATCATATTCAATGACATAATTCATATGATTAGTTTCAATTTACCTAATCCTCATGCAGTGTCTACAACAAACATAGCTATTCTCCACCGATAACTCAAAACAGATATTTCTAAACAGATAAACAATCTATCAAACAGATAATTTATCAAATTTTTCATAGGTGAGTGATTTATCAAATCCCACTATACCATTTATTCACACATCCTTCCAATTTCATATTTCTCATATCAATTTCATTATTTATACAAAATAATTATTTAATACAAATTAGGACAATTTTTTCTCTTTTTCAAATATCAAATTCCAAGTCCAAATTTCACCAATTATATTCAAGTAACACCATATTCATGACTTCACATACATATATGGAGCCCAATGTAAAATACCCCTTTTTCAAAATTTAAACCCAAACCCTAACTTCACCCAAATCCTTCCAAATCCCACCATTTACACAAAATGACAAATATCTAGGTTAAAATCCATAACAAGGTGGAGAATATCCCTACCTCAAGTGTAGAAGCTCAATGGAGATGAAGGAGAAACTGAAATGTGCCTAAACTCGACTTTGCTCGGATCAAGAGGAAGCCTATAAGATGCTCTAACTCTTTATCAAAGAGAGTAGGGTAGAGAGACTCTTAGATCATAGGGTATTTATAGAGAAAAAGAGTGTTTTAGAGGGAGAGGGTGCCATATTAAAGTTTTTGAGTGAAAAGAGATACAAAAAGTGATACAAAAATACTCTGCTGCGAACTGATATACGCAACCCTTACTCGAGCGAATGAGTTGTTGCTCGAGCAACTAGACACAACAAATGACCTCACTCGAGCTCAAGAAGCGTCGCTTGAGCGCAGAATGCAAAGCTTCAGAAGTTTCACAGACACATACGCTCGCTTGAGTGCAGGAAGCCTCACTCAAGCGAAGAACTTTTAACTTCCCAAAAATTTTGCGTCTGGGAAAGAAACTTGAGGACTCTTAATTCTCGCTCGAGCGTAAGAAGCCTCACTCGAGCAAGAGGCAAATTCCACAAGACTCGCTCGAGCGCAAGAAGTCTCGCTCGAGTGAAGAGGGCAAAATCTAGGCAACAACAATCTAGGCCAAGTAACAACCAACCTGTTCTAAACACGCCCAACATATTCCAAAACTCAAATTCAAAGAGTTGGAGGAGGGGAACAAGACATAGAACCAATAATCAACCATGGAACCCAAGTCCGGAATATAATAAAGCTCGGGTCAAAATCGGGATCGCTATACATGTTTAATTCAGATTTACACAACTATTATCTTAATAGTGCAATGATTGTGTTGGGTGATGGAAGGAGAGCTCATTTCTAGTTGGATAAGTGGACAGGTAATGCATGCTTCAAGAAAGAATTTCCCAAGCTGTTTTCCTTATCCACTAACAAGCATGGTGTGGTCAATATCTTCTTTTAGACCATGGGAGAAGCTGGAAGTTGGAAAATGGGTTTTAGACGAGCTTTGCTGGCTTGGGAGGAGCAGGAGGTAAGTAGACTTTACACTCTACTTAGTACTGCACCTATTCCTTGTAACACCAAAGTAGATGAATTGATTTGGGCGGCAGACTCATCAAGGATATTTACTGTCTCTTCAGTTTATAATTGGTGTGAGTCTTTACTTGGGCCTAAGGTGGATATGGCAGGAACCATTTGGAATAATTGTGCTCCACCCAAAGTGCAATTTTTCGGGTGGTTGGCCTGGCACGGAAAGGTTAAAACTTCTAGTTTTTTTTGCAAAGAGTTGGTATCCTTGATGGGAATGCTAATACTGTTTGTATATTTTGTCTTAGTGAGGTAGAAACAGTGGATCATATTCTTATCTTTTGCCCTTTTGTTTGGAGGATTTGGTCCAATATCGTAAAATGGTGGGGTCTTCAGTGGGTTTTACTTGGTTCAGTACATGGATTGCTGCAGTGGTGGGCTGGGTATAAAATGAAAAAGTTGGAAAAGCAAATCTGGGTAGTTCTTCTCTTTGCTATTCTCTGGTCCATTTGGAAGCATCGAAATGAGTGTGTGTTTAATGGTGTTCGACCAAATTGGGATGAACTATGTGATCTTGTTAAGGTGAGAGTAGCAACGTGGATTAAGGCTTCCCAAATGGTTGTGGTGTTCTCTGTGAATGATCTGGTGCTTAATCTGCAACAAGTGCAATACTCCATTAGGAATGGTGGCTGAATTTGCTCTACTGTTGCTGGTTTTGTGTTAAGGTATGCTCCGCTGCTGGTATGATCCGCTGCTACTGTTGTTGTTCTTTTTTAATGCTCCTGTCTGTGCTATGCTCTGATGTTGGTATACTCTGCTGCTGGTTTGCTGTTGCTGGTTCTGTGTTGAGGTATGCTTTACTACTGGTATGATCTGCTGTTGCTATTGTTGTTCTTTGTTAATGCTCCTGTCTGTGGTATGCTCTGATGCTGGTATACTCTGCTGCTGGTCTGTGGGGTTGCTGCTGTTGGTGTATACTTTATTGCTAGCTGAAGGTTGTATTGGATTGATGTGCTCAGTTGGGGTTCAATATTGCACTAGGAATGGGAGCTGAGTATTCCATCTGTCAGTCTTCATATGGCAGGTGGACTGAGCATAGAATCTGGTGTGATCTGTTGTTGGTGTGGAGTTTGGTCTCGTGTGATCTGTTGTAGTTGTTGTGGAGTTTGGTCCGTTTTCTCGTTGGTTTCTCACCAACTCTGGCGGTGCTAGCAAATGATAGAATGGATTTTTTGGTGCTAACCTAGTTGGGATGATTTAGCCTATTGTGATGTTTTTGTATTTCCCTTTTCTTTATTGATGTATTTTGTTTTGTACATTGTACTTAGTTCTTATATCAATAGAGTTTCTTTTTTGCGGATCAAAAAAAAAAAAAAATTGAAATTACCAGCTCAAGACCTCTGGGTTTACCTCACTGTTACATAAGGACGGCTAAGCTTCTTTGCTTTCTGCCAACCAATGATTTGTAAGTGAAAAAAACAAAATATAAAAAAAATAATAATAATAATTAATTAAGAGAGGGAAAAAAAAAAAAAAAAAAAAAAAGTGAAAGAGGTTTGATGGTAACTAAAACTCAATTTCTAACTTGAAAATTTTCTTTTGGTTTGAAACATTATTAAAAAAAAATTACCAATCATATTTGTAGGGTGGATAACTTATCCGAATCGCTGCGGCAAATAAAATTATCCCAGACAAGACATAAATGCTAGATATCAAGAAACCAACCACCAAAAAAATAAAAAATAAAAAAAATGTGGTACTAAGGTCTCGTTTGGCAAGTGTTGTTTTAGCCTAAAAGTCCAAAAATTATTAAAAAAAATCAAAAAACTTATAACATATACCAAAAAGTAAAAGATTCTCTTTTCTCTCTACTTTTTACACATCTTTTTGTAAAAAAAAAAAAAAAAAAAAATCATTCCAAAGATGCTTTAACCTTATATTTTAACCAAAAATTCAAAAAATTACTAAAATAGCATGTTCCCAAATAAGGCCTAAGAAACAAAATATGCTGCCTAAGTATTTATAAGGGGTACTTACCAATTAGTCCTATTCACTAGACTTATTTACCTACAGGTCCTAACTAATAAATTTAACACTATAAAAATAAGAGAGTGATAAATTTATCACTAAAAAATTATTCATAAAAAAAGAGACTGATAAATTTATCACTATAAAATTATTCATAAAAAAAAAAGACTGATAAAATTTGTCTTTATCACTTAATAAATTATATCAAATAGGACTTAATGGGTAATAAGTCTCAAAGTAGGACCTATTGGATAATAAGTCTCCCAAGTATGACCTATTGGTAGTTTACACTATTTATAATTGGTTTCTTGCTCTCTAGCAGTGTTCATTATTTTATCCCAAGCTAAGATTGATGGTGAGATAAGATTCTTGGGTCTCGTTTGAAAAGATGTTATTTTAGTAATTTTTTATTTTTTTAGAAAAATATATGTAAAAAAATAGAAACTTATGTGGTAACTTATAAAGATTTTTTGACTTTTAAACTACAACATTTAGTCCTCAAACGACGCTTTAGTACAAATTATTATGCAAGTTGGAACTTCTCTGCATGAAATTATGCCAAATTTATTGAAATGAAGATTAGCAACAAGGTTTAAAAACATGAAACTTGATTTTGGTTGCATTGAAAGAGAAAATTGATAACCAATTACAAAATAAACACCAGACTGAACCATTGCACAAGTAATGAAATCTGTAAAATGCCCCTAATAACTCCTGAAAAATAATTTTTCCTTACTTTTGAGCAACGTAAACTAAGAGCACGTTTGATACGATAGAATAGGTTAGAATGTAATGCCCATTCTAACCTTGTATTCCATTTTCCTTGTTTGGTATGCCTTATTTAAGTAGGAATAGTCATTCCATTTGAATGCCTATTCTAACAAAATGTGAGAATGTCTATTTCTTTCTCCAACCTAAGGAATGACCATTCCATTCCCATCATAGAATTATTATAAAATTTTATTAATATTTTTTTGTGGGCACTTAAAAAAAAATATTATTATTTAACTGCTACGACCATTTCGTTCTCTTACCACCCTACTGCCACCACTACCAATCCCTACCCTATTGCCACCACAACTACCACTACCACCACCACCACCACCACCACCACCACCACCACCACCACCATGGTTGCCGCCAGAAGCACCACACCACCATACTACCACCATACTACTGATGTTGTTGGACAATCTTCACTGTAATTAAATTAATTAATTCTGTTTGGGTACTAAACGGCAAACAAAGTATAAAAGAAACTAGGAAAGGAGAGAGAATGTTTGATTACAAAAATCAAACTAGAAATAGAATTAAATAAATAAAAACAGATTTTATTTTGTTACAAAAAACAAAATTAAAATCTGATTTAAATAAATAATAAAACGGAAAATAAATAAATAACTTGCTTGATTAATATCTTGAATATTATTCTGATCAAGTCCAGTGTTCGACACTGTGTCCTTAAGACAGATTCATCCTCTCCACGGTACTTTCAGAATATGGATGTCTATCTCCCAGGATGAAATGATCAATCAACAAATAAATGCAGCACTACAATTTATTTGTTCAATGAACACACTTAGTGTATACACTATTTCTCACAGAAAAATAATGAAATAAATGCAGCAAAATGCACAGATGAATTGCAGCAAAGTTGGACAAAAAATTGATGTAGAAATCCAAATGGGGGACTACCTATTTATATAGGTGAAGTGGTGGCTTGGTGGCTGCTCAGTTTGAATGTAACAGGTAGCAAATCTGTTTTGAACAGATACAGCACCTGTTCAATTTGAATTTGAAAAGAAAACCGAATCTGGTTTGAATCTGTTTGACAGATAAAAAACGGTTTTGGGTTTGAATTTGGACAGATTCGGATCTGTCTAGAACCTATACAAAATTCTGGAGAGGTGCAACAATTTGAATTCAAAAATTGAAATTAATCTGGATAGAAATTTGGACAGATTTTATTTCAAAAAATAAAATTTAAATTCAAATGTTTTTGGTCCAAAAAGATTAGTATTGGGCCGAATAAGCCCAACCCAACCACGCGCCCGCGCCCAAGCCCAGCCCGCCCGACTGGACGGCTCGCGCATGTAGTGATTTTTGGGTCCAATGGGTCTAGCCCATTTTGCCCATAACCTCCCTCTCTATAAAACTTTGGTACCCCTTGAGGCACACCCCAAGTTCCAATCTCATGCCTTATAAACCCATTCAAAACTTCCCACCAAATCAATGTGGGACAAGCCATTACACAAACCTTAAGAAATTTCCACCAAAACTCCATTTCCATGGAGCACACTTTGGCTTCAATTTCCCATTCACTCGATAATGGTTTTGAGCAATCAAATATACCACATGAATCACAACGCGGCATAGAACGCGTTACCACTTTGACCAGCGAAAATTGACGCTCGGGTCCCACCTAAATATTAGACCAAAGTTAGGAAAAAATCTGTTTTTTACCCAGATTTTCCAAACCATTTCCAACAGATGTCACCACTGCTACCACCACTATCATTCGCCGCCACAACGGCCGCCACAACAACCACCATCGCAACCACAACACCACCTTACCACCACCACTAAGGCCATAGCAATCTACTACCACCATCCTAATATCATTTCTATCACCTCCACCGATGCCGCCACCATCGCCGCTGCCGCCGCCACCACTACCACCACCACCTCTACAACTCACACCTTTACTTTCACAACTATTAATATTATCATGATCTATATAAATTTTCAATTTATTTGTTACTAGCTTGTTAAAAAAATAAATAAATAATAAAAATTTATTCCATTCTATGATTTTAATAAGTATAACCAAACATATGAATGAGAATTATCATCCTATTCCTATATCATTACATATTGGCAACCAAACAATGGGATGGGAATTGACATTCCATTCCATTCAATCTTATATTCCATTCATACTCTTATTCTATTCACATTTCATTTCATTCTACCGTACCAAACATACTAACACTTTCCGTAAATATTAAAAGGCAATACTTCCTTACGGGTATGTGGAGTAACCAATCTATATATCCATTACCTTGTAAAAACTAAACACTTTCTATTCAACCAAGCATTGAACCACACTCCAAAATTTTCTTGCTCTAGATGAGTCACAACCAAAGATTTTGCGGCGTTTCATTGATCGGTTGTGGAATGTCTTGAAGTCCAATACTTCTCAATTTCCTCCGCAGTTCTTCCCGGAATTCTTCCAGCAATGAGAGACCACCTAAACAATCATAGTGACATTATTCCCCTATTAGCAAATAAAAAAAGTTAAGAACCAGTTTAGTTGTGTTTTTGTTTTCTGTTTTTATTTTGCGCTTTTGGATGAATTTTCAAATTTTTTAATGGAACACTCACTTTTAGTAACCAACGATTTTTTTTTTTTTTTTTTTTTTTTTTTACAATTTTCAAAAATTATTTTGGCACAAAAATGAAAATGAATGAGAATGTTGAGATTTTCAAAATTTTCATTTTTCGTTTCTAAAAACACAATAATAATAATAATAATAATAATAATAATAATAAATAAAACCAATACACAAATAAACATGTCCTAGTGGGTTTGGGTAGGAATTTAGAAAAAAAAAAAAAAATATAGATAAAATATGGGTTATATTATTTTTCATTAGATATTTGCAATGGAGAGATTCAAATAGTGACTATAATAATGTTTTTTAATTTAAAATAATTATAAATGTACATTCCTAATTCATAACGATTAAATATGCAATGAAATATATAGAATAGAGATGATGAAAATCTATAAAATATAAATATATTTTATTTATATTTCATTTATTATTTTATTTATTTTATATTTTTACTTAAATTTATAATTCTTAAACGTAATCAACAGACAAAAAGAGGCTAGGGAAGGTAGAAGCATAGGAAAGAAAAAAAAACAAAGCTAAGAAAACCCACCTCTCTCCAACCAGATTATACATCCTAGTGATCAGGGTTTCCTCATCTTCTGAAAATTTAGGCTTAGTGTCTTGATTGGTGTCCTCTGCTGCAAATACAGAGAGAGAAAGAGAAAGAGGTGATTAATTTCATAAGATACAATCAAATTTCACCCAAACAGGAGGGAAAAGAGAAAGCAAGGGAAACCCAGAAGGAAATACCCTCCATTTTATACAGAATAGACATGGGAAAAGAGAGAGGTAACGTGCAAAACCAAGAAGAGACAAGACAGTAAATTCAAACTGAGGGTACCTCTAGAGTCCACAGAGGAGACATGATCACAAGTAGAGTGTTCCAAGTCAGCCATGAGAGTCTTTAAAAAAAGGGAATAATAAATAATTTTGAGTGTTGAATGAAGCTAAGAAGAAACTTTTGATCTGTGAGGGTGGAATTGGAAATGGAGGCGCGTAAATAAATAAGTATTTGATAGGAGAGAAGAGCCGTGGAGACTTAAGACTAGGAGGGTCTTTGTGGTGGGGACACTTTTTTCTTTGGAAAGAAGAAGAAGAAGATTAAGAAGAAGACTGGGAGGTGAGAAAGCAAAAGCAAAAAGCAAATCAAAAGAGGAATGGTAGTTGGAGAGAACGGGCGTTGTAGTCCAACTTTGATGGGTAGTTGGAAATAAGAGGGAAAGACTGAGTCTGGATCCTCGGCCATACAACCCTCCCGTCATCCCTGCGGCACCTTCAAAACGACATCGTTTCGGGGGAAATTTCAATTAAAAAAAAAAAAAGAACAAAACCAGAGGGGAAGAAGAGAGAGAGAGGACGGAGGGGGGGGACCAAAATCAAACCCAAAAACCAGAGAGGAAGAAGAGAGAGAGGACGGAGGGGGCCAAAATCAAACCCACCCTAACTCTTTACACAAACCCAAATGAAGTTCACATCTGAGTTGTCTATATGTATATATGTGTGTGTGTGTGTTTGTGTGACTGTGTATATACAGAGGAATTTGATTAGGGGTTTTGAAGATTTGGAAGTTAATTATACAAATATAGAGTAGTTGATCGACATGGTTGCCGGAAATATATTTCATTGTTGGAAGAATTCTTGGCCACCAGAGGAATATATCAGCCGATCGACTTTAGAGTTGGTAAGGATTTCAATAGCTTTGGGCTTGTTCATATACATACAAACACATGCATATATATATAAGTTGATCGTTTCAATTTAAGGGCTTTGTTTTATGGTTTGATGTTGTTAAACATGTTTATTTTTTTCTGGATTGGAATCCGTCCTCTCTCTCTTCTTCCCCTCTGGTTTTGTTCTGGTTTTTTTTTTTTTAATTGAAATTTCCCCCAAAATGACGTTGTTTTGGGGGTGCCGCAGGGATGGCGGCAGGGTTGTGTGGTCGAGGATCCAAACTCGGGAAAGACTTGGTGAACGCCCCTCAAATATTGTGCATTATATACATTTTATAATTAAAATATATATATTTATATTTTTTAAGTCATAATTTAAAAAAAAAAAAAGTTCATAACAAATATTACATGGAACATAATCAAATATCTCAAAATAATGTCATAATTGAATAAGAAAATTGATCATAACTAAAGAAAAAAGTAACATAACTAAATGTGCATATGGTATGAGGTGTATATGATGGAGAATTCTACAATATACACCTTTTATCATATGCACCCTTAGTTATATCATTTTCATCTTTAATTATGAACAATTTTCTTCTTTAATTATGACATTATTTTGATATTTTTTGTTATGTTTGGTTATGACTTTTTTTTTTTTTTTAATTTTAATTATGACTCATAATTATGTCATTTTATTTTTTAACTATAAGATACATACGGCACACACCTCTAAAGGTGTGTACCATAATCTTTCCCTGCTATGTCAGAATTCTCCAGCTTTATAATATAACAAAGGTCAATTACATTTTTCATCTGTATTTTTTTATTTAAATTTTGCTTTGAAGCTCATAATTTTAATTTTAATTTTAATTTGAATAATTTAATTTTTATACTTTAAAATCAGATTCAATTTAGTTCTTTTTTTCAAATTTTCATTAAGTTTTTCTATTTGTACAACTTTAAAATTTGACAAATGTTCGAACAGATTAAAATGAAATTAAATTTAAAATGTTCGAACAGATTAAATTATTCAATTTAATATAACAAAAACTAAAGTAAAACTTAAGTCAATGTACAAGAGTTGGAAATTTTCCCTGCACGATATCTTCAACTTTGTTGAGCACAGATATGCTTAGGGAGGATTTGCTTTGCTTTTTTATTTATTTTTTATTTTTTCAAATTGATATATTTGAGAAATGTTAATAAAAAAAATTATTAATAAGAAGGTTGACTTTTTAAGTTTATAAGGGGTTTTTTTTTTTTTTTTTTGGATTATATTTCCGAATAAACTTTTACATTTGGACTAATTTAACTAACGAAAAATGTCAGAAATTCTTAATTTTATATATATATATATATATATATATATATATGTATATAAATTCAGTTACAATGATATAATAATAAAGTTAATTCCGATATCATTATATGTATAATAAATAATAAATAAATATTTATATCATATTAATATTGTAGGTCAATTGTGAAAGCTTCTTCAAGAATCTCAAACATTTGTAACTAAACGTTAACTTCTTTTTTATATCCTAATTCCAACCAAGGCGATAGGGTGGTGGAGAGCCTAAGCTTTGGAGAGCCTACTGGTGCATTTGGTAGAATTTTAAAATTTTGATTTGAGAATAGAATTGTATTTTAAGTTTGTGAATTTTAGAATTATAATTTAAATGCAGAAAATTTGTTTGGTTATGAATTTTAAAAAGAGTTTGAATTAAGTGATGTAACAAATAATATTAAAAAGTGAGTGTTTTAAAAAGTGAGCGTAAAATTAATTTTCTAAAACTGTAACAAAACAACACGCCTAAGCTAAAAAGTAGAATTAAATTTCAAAAATTCTACTAACAGAGCCTAGGGGACCATGGCGGAAAAGGTTTGGTGGATGGCATTAGGTGAGGAGGATAAGGTTTAGCAATAATTGATAAAACGCCAAATGATGAAACTGACATTCCACAAGAGCTTTGGATCCTTGTTCAAGTACAAACAAGCCTTTGATTGTTCTCTTCTGGCCACGAATAAATAGACAAAACGAGACAAATTTTATCAATAATTACAATGAACTTTCTTCAAATGTAAAGAAATTATCACTAGTTTTATAATTTTATAATAACTACACTAACTTTCCGAAATTAACCAAGGGTGGGTGATATTGTGGTTAAGGATTGAGATTTAAGCCCCAAGGTCATGAGTTCAATTCCTTCCTCCTTGGGCCAATTTCTTGGGCGAAACACAGTTGGTTAGGAGGTTGGACCTCAAGTTGTCTAATCAGCACTTGGTGTGGGTTCAATACTCCCCGCTATGCGAGTCCTGACTTAAGCGGAGCTTGTCTTGGAAGGTCGGGGCAAGTTCTCAGGTTATAGTCTCCTCGCTCGGAACGGCTAACAGGACACCCTGGTGATCTCTGCGTGATCTCTGCAAGAGGCGCTGCATTGGACCTGCGGGAGGATAGGGAGGATTTTCCTGTAACAAAAAAAAAAAAAAAAAACTTTCCGAAATGGTTGACACGGTTAAAGACATATTTGAATTGACATTTTTAACCCCCAAATATTATTTAAAAAATGGCATCATAATTCTTAAGGTTTTGAAGAACTTTGCTAAGAGAGTTCGGATCCTTTGTGATTAACTTGTGTAATTAATTATAATGTAATATTTTCTTTGGTTAACAATTTAGGGACTGACATGAGTAAACATTAGATTTGAAACAAAAATAAAATATACATGAGTATATAAATGAGCATTGAATTATTGTCTAAGTAATTATGTGAACTAACCAACAACTTTACAAAATAGTGCACAACTTAACTTTTGAGGATCTAAATTGGTTAAAAAATTTCCTAGTTCTTTTTCTCTCCTCACTCTCCTATTTCCATGAGAACGCCGCCCAACTCAGAATCATTTTCACCGCCGCCCAACGGCAATGTCTATTGAAACCAAGCACAATAACAAAGAACTTTGCAGAAACAAAAGCACAATTACTCTCAGACGCAGAGAGAACTTCTTATTGAATTGAAGAACCAATATGGCTTTTAAATAGCCTTACATCAAAGCAGGAAAGGGAAATAACAACTCATGACTTTACAGCCCTAGAATCGTGGTGTATGACTAAATCTAAACAGAAAATAACTTGCCCCTTAAGACTGGGTATTATTATGCAGGACTTCAAAGCACTACAATCCTAAAAACAAGGAAACCCAAACCTTATCAGGTAGAAGATCCTAACAACTTTAACATCCTCCCTTAAACTGAATGCTATCAATATTCAGTTTATCCCTGGATATTCGCAGACACCCATAAGACCACGCATTTTCACGAACACCTCCAGCTTTAGTGGCTTGGTCAAAATATCTACAATTTGCTCCTGAGTAGAACACTGCACCAATTCAATAACTTCATCTTTGATGAGATTTCGAAGAAAATGAAAGCGCACATCAATGTGTTTGCTACGACCATGCATGACTGGATTCTTTGACAACTTAATAGCTGAGATGTTATCGCAGTGAAGCACTGTTGGTTTGTATTGACCATGATTAAGTTGCTCCAAAATCCTCCTTAGCCACACAGCTTGGCAAGCACTAGATGCAGCAGCGATGAACTCTGATTTGGTAGTTGAAAGAGTGACTACGGGCTGTTTCCTAGAAGACCAAGACACTGCACTTGAACTCAGAATAAAAACATAGCCAGAGGTGCTCTTCCTATCGTTCTGATCACCAGCGTAATCGCTATCTGTATAGCCAACAAGTTCCTTAGTTCCTCTCTTCTTGTAGAATAATCCAAAATTGGTTGTACCCTTCACATACCTTATCACTCTTTTTGCTGTTTGCAAATGAGTCTCAGTGGGTCGTTCCATGTATTTGCTAATTAAACTTACTACAAACATCAAATTGAGACGAGTGGCAGTCAAGTACATAAGGCTTCCCACGATTTGTTTGTAATATGTCCCATCGATCCTTACTCCATTTTCATCCCTAGTGAGTTTAAAACTAAGAACCATTGGATTGTGCACTGGATTGCACTGGGCCATTTTGAATCTCTCCAAAACCTCCTGAGCATACTTCCGTTGACTGATGAAAATACCATCCACCCTTTTCAAAACTTCTATTCCAAGAAAATACCTCATTTTACCAAGATCAGTCATGTCAAATTCCATCATCATGGATTTCTTAAATTGTTCAAACATAATCTCATCATTACCAGTGAATATAAGATCATCAACATAAAGGCACACAATCAAAACTTTACCTCCATCTGTTGTTTTTAAGAACAAAGTGTGCTCATAAGGGCACTTCTCAAAGCCTTCTTGAACAAAATAGGTCTCGATTCGACTGTACCAAGCTCGAGGAGCTTGTTTGAGTCCATACAAAGCCTTCTTCAGTCGACATACCTTATGTTCCTGTCCCTTTTGTTCATAACCTGGTGGTTGATTTACGAACACTTCTTCATCTATCTCTCCATACAGAAACGCAGATTTGACATCTAGTTGGTAGATCATCCAGCTTTTCTGGGCAGCAAGTGAGATGACCACTCGAATGGTATCCAAACGAGCTACTGGTGCAAACACCTCAGCATAATCCACTCCATACTGTTGACTGTATCCTTTCGCAACGAGCCGAGCCTTGTATTTGTCCACTTCCCCATGTTCATTGAGTTTGGTTTTAAAAACCCATTTTACTCCAATTGTCTTTACTCCAAATGGCAGCTCAGTGAGTTCCCATGTATCATTCTTCACAATAGCTTCAATTTCAGCATCCATGGCCTGTCTCCATTTGCTACTCTTTACTACATCCTCATATGTCAAGGGATCGTGTTCAGAGAATAAGGCTAGATGAGCCACATCGTCATTTTCTTCATCGGAGAAGCCCTGCCCACTTACATAATCTTGCATCCACCCTGGTGGTCTTCGAACTCGTCTTCCATGACTGCCGTCACTTGAAGATTCTCCCCTTTCAAGTGAGTCACTTGGAATGGATCCTAAGTTTTCAAGTCCTTGAAAATGAGTGATGTTTGCTTTAGTATTTGCTTTAGTTTCCTCCCCAAGGCTTTCATTTGTCCCTACATCTTTATCTTCCTCCCATTCCAAATCAGCCAAAATAGTTTCCTTGTGACTATCACCCCAGTTCCACCTTTGGTCTTCTTCAAAAACCACATCTCGACTCACAATTATTTTTTGAGAAATTGGATCAAATAACCTGTAAGCCTTGGATGCTTCACTTAACCCAAGTAATATGCATTTCAGACTTTTGGCATCGAGCTTTACTCTCTTGCTATCAGGTACATGAACATGGGAAATGCATCCAAACACCCTAAAGTGACTTACTGAAGGCTTAAACCCACTCCAGGCTTTTTCTGGTGTCTTGCTTCTCACAGCAAGTGTCGGGCTTTTGTTCAGGACATGCACTGTCCAATTCACTGCTTCAGGCTAGAAATTCTTTAGGATTTGCTTCTCTGACAGCATGATGCGTACCATATTCATGATAGTGCGATTCTTTCTCTTTGCGACCCCGTTCTGTTGAGGTGTGTAAGCTACTGTTAATTGCCTTTGAATGCCATTCTCATCATAGAAGTGAGTGAACTCTTGTGATGTAAACTCACCCCCACGATTAGTTCGAAGACTCTTTATGAATGCACCGGTTTCTTTCTTAACTCTAGCTTTGTAGCATTTAAAGGTAGCAAATGCTTCTGATTTTTCAACTAAGAAATAAACGCAAGTTTTTCTGCTAGAGTCATCAATAAAAGTAATGAGATACCTTTTTTTGCTGTTTGAGATTGGTTTTATTGGCCCATATATGTCTGCATGCAATAACTGAAGAATTTCAGATGCCCTCCATGTGCTTTCCTTTGGAAAAGGATCACGATGTTGTTTTCCTATCAAGCAGTCTTCACAAATCTTCAAAGGAGCCTTCAACTGAGGCAAACCATCCACCATATTCTTTTGTTGGATCACCTTGAGACCATTCCAACTAAGATGACCATAACGGCAATGCCAAAGTTGAGTTTGATCTGTGGTTATAGAGGAGAAGCATTTTTTCTCTTTTGGAGGACAGTGACCAAGCACAGCAAACATTCTGTTACATGCCATCTCGGTGTCCATGATTAAACCTTTTTCAGGATGATAAATCTCGCACTTTCTATGTTGCATGAGCACTGCAAGACCTTTCTCTTGCAACTGAGCAATGCTTAGTAAATTGTTCTTCAACTCTAGCATAAAGAAAACTTCAGTAATCACCTGCACAATCCCATTTATCTCCATTCGAATGTTGCCCCTTCCTTGCATAGTGAGACTCATATCATTGCCCAGCTTCACGTTTTCTCTGAAATTGTTATCAAATTGTGAGAATAACTCTCTTTTCCCACACATGTGATTACTACACCTAGAGTCAAGAAACCACAAGTGATCTCTTCCAGCTTCGTTGCCATCCACATATGCCATTAAAAGCATCTCTCTTCACTGGTCTTGACAAAGTTGACCTTTGTATCTCTTACTCTTTGGGGGCATTCCCACTGAAAATGACCCAACTCATGACAGTGATAACACTCTAGGGTAGATTTATCAAACCTGCCTCTACCTCTTCCTCTTCCTCGGTAAGAACCTCTACCACTACCTCTTCCTCCTAGTTGATGTCCGTGAGTGATCTGAAGGTCTTGTTCATCTACAGTGTGACAGCTGATCCGTTGTTCATGCACCAAAAGACTGCTTTGAAGCTTATCTATGGATAAAGTATCCAAATCATTTGATTCCTCGATTGAGCATACAACATAGTCATACTTTGGAGTCATGGATCTCAAGATCTTCTCAATGATCACCACATCCTCCATCCTTTCGCCATGAATTCTCATCTTATTGGCTGTGATGAGGGTTCTTCCAAAATAGTCATTCACCGATTCCCCAGCTTTCATGTGCAACACTTCAAACTCTTTGCGAAGAGCTTGGTGTTGAACACGTTTAACTCGTGTTGTCCCTTGGTACTTTTGCTTCAAAGAGTCCCAGATATCCTTTGCTGTGTCTTTTTTCAATATTGTCTTCAAAATGGATCGATCAATGGCTTGGAACAGATAGTTTTTAGTCTTCAGGTCCTTCAGCTTTTGATCCTCAATCACCTTCTTCTGTCCCTCAATGAGATCCGCCCCTTCCGCTGCTGCAAAGATCCCAGTTTCCACCAAACTCCAATACTCCTTTGAACGCAGAAAATTCTCCATAAGCATACTCCAGTGATCGTAGTGTCCATCAAATCGTGGGATAGCAGGTTGCACAAAGTTGCTTTCACTTGTCATGTTGTTCTTTCACACTGATGGTTGTGGTACAAGCTGTTGGTCAGGCCCTGTGATAGAGCTCTGAT
Source organism: Camellia japonica (assembly GCA_030407325.1). Classification (NCBI taxonomy): domain Eukaryota; kingdom Viridiplantae; phylum Streptophyta; class Magnoliopsida; order Ericales; family Theaceae; genus Camellia; species Camellia japonica. Next base: position 80,924,048 of record JAPPVO010000031.1, read on the forward strand.
ACCATATGTTGAAACCAAGCACAATGACAAAGAACTTTGCAGAAACAAAAGCACAATTACTCTCAGATGCAGAGAGAACTTCTTATTGAATTGAAGAACCAATATGGCTATTAAATAACCTTACATTAAAGCAGGAAAGGGAAATAACAACCCACGACTTTACAGCCCTAGAATCGTGGTGTATGACTAAATCTAAATAGAAAATAACTTGCCCCTTAAGACTAGGGATTATTATGCAGGACTTCAAAGCACTACAATCCTAAAAACAAGGAAACCCAAACCTTATCAGGTAGAAGATCCTAACAACTTTAACAATGTCATCGTGTTCTCCTCCCCAACTCAACCAACACCATCACCTCTTGGATCCAAAAGATGTTACCACCTCTTGGATTCGAAAAATATATCATTCACACCAGCTAAAATTTGACATTTCACATTTTAGCAGTGATAAAATTTGGCAGTAGCATGCCATTTTAGATATCCTGCAATTGAGATAATATTATTGTTGGTTTATTTGGAAAAAGTTTATAAGTACTATTCTTTTATGTTGGTACCATTTTGTCACAAAGCACGATGTTGTAGTAGAAATTATTCAATGTTCCGAGAATAAAGTTCATGTGGTGCTCTAAAGTAATAGTTTTTGATTTGAACAATTTAGACCATTTTTGTATTGAAATTTAAAAGACAATATGATACGTATTAATTTAAAAATGAAATGAAACATTACTCCAAAAATTGTGAATAATTTCTTGCTGTGTAGGTGTAGACGTCCCCGAACGCCCCGGGAGGGTGAGTCCCGTTTTGTTCGTTTTGCGGGTCTACTACAGTTCGGACTCAAATTGTCACGGTTCTTAATCTGAACTAAAGAGTCCAAATCCGGAAAATCGTTTTGAGAAAACAGATTTTTAGAAAAGAAGTGCCAAACATGGACTGCTTTGCCAGATACAGAGTCGCCACCTAAATATTTTATTTTGGGAAATTTAGGAAACCCTGACTCGGTGCCAAAGGCCACGTGTCCGTCATCACCAAAGTTGCCTCGGCTCGGGAACTTGGGTACGATTGGGGAAGGTCAGCTATGAGCACCCCCTCTCGCCCGATCCGAAGATCGGCCTCTACTAACCGTGATATCCAATTTTGAAAATGTTTATGTGTTCTTATTCCGGTTATTTAGTCTAGATTTACTATGTTATGCACACAGCAAACAAGTATAGACCGAATCGCCCAAATTGGAATAAAACATTTCAGGTTTGCTTTGAAAGTGATTTGCTACTCGCGAGTAGGCTAAAATGCAGGTTTTGCCACCCTCGAGTGGGCTTTTGAAAAGATGGTTTTGCCACTATCTAGTGGGCTTAAAATTCATAATTTTAATGCATTATTCCAATTTAGGTAATTCAACCTCCACCCACAGGCATTCAAGCAGTTATAACACATAAGCAGCTAGCCTCATGATAATCATGCTATTATGGCAACACTCACACGCATGCGGTATGCTAAAGCATAAAAGCTTACCTAGTACTCCGTGCCAAAACAGAAACTAGTTAGTACTCATGCATGATCCTAGTTCATATTTAAAAATGGCTAATGCGTCACATGCAAAATGTCACTTAAGATAGGCTCGTCTAATCTACGATGACATGTGAAATGCTACAACTAACACGTATTCAATTTGGAATTGAAATATAGATGTAGTTAGAATGATGCACCGAGCCCGATGCGTGCAAGACAGATGAATGGATGCAAACATGCTATCATACTGTATGCTAATTTAAACAAGCCCTAGTCTACCATCATAAGCAGATAAATAAAAGGGAAGAAAGACGTGGGGTTGGAAGACATACACACACTCACGCACACTTATTACACATTTGCGCTCGCTCGGAGGGTCCGAATAAATATTACAGTCCGAATAAATAAATCAACTACCCTAGCTAATTAATTATTACAAAATTTCTAACTCAATTAACAAATTGAATGTGCAAATAAATAGAAGGAAGGGGTCGCAGCCCTGCCTCGGAATGCGCGAATGATGCATGCTCGAGTCCGTCTCGCCCGGAAAACCCGTGCCATGCCACTGCTGCCTCTGTTTACATTGCCCTGATTCTCTGAAGACTACAAAAGTCTTGGGACATGCTCTATGGGTGCTGAGGAGTGCCACCGGCCAGACACCAATGCCACCGGCCAAAAGGGGAGACCACCGGCCACCTTTTTTTACTATCGGCCAAAATAAATGGCCGGCCGGCACTATATTCAGCCGACCGGCCAAAACTCCCTGCAGAATCTGGTTTTTGACAGCAACAAAGGACAGACAGTGTATGGCATGGAATTTCAAGCAAATGTAAGCATGGCCACACTCCCCATCATGCGATGGACTCAAGGGAGCATGGCCCTCGATCCTCGGGCCATCAATTGTGCATTTTGATGCATGATGGCCTAAGAGGCCAAGGTTGCAATTCAATGAAAATGCATGCAACACACAAATGAAGACCAAGACCCTATCATGTTGAGGTCAAGGGATTGGCGACCGAGGGTTGAGACGTGTTACATCACTTGAAGTATGAACGCTTCTCAATCCCCACACTTGGCTTGACACCCCAAACCAAGCAATGTAATGCATGTTATGCAAACATATCTCAAAGATGCAACATAAGATAAAAATGCAAGGCATGCCAAATGCAATGCGACATATCATGGCAAGCATGCAAAAGAAATAGCATGTGACAACACATTATGAGTCAAAGATGCAACAAACATGTGACAAGCATGCAATGGTGGACTTAAACCATAAAGGGGCAAACCTCGGCCCACCCCAAAACAGTGGCCCAAAGTGTCTCAAATGATGGACAGAATGCACAACAAACATGCAAGTCAAAGGGGCCCGAAGCTAAGGCACAAAAGCCAACTCAAACATGCCTAAAGGAAGATAAGCATGGGCATTTAGATAAACAAAAACAGTGTTATAGCATGTGAGAATAAGCCTTAAAACCCATACATGGCATCCCAAATGACCCAAACACATAGGCATACACAATGCACATTTCAAGGCATGGAATCACAACGCTTCAAGACATGAAAGAGATGATAAATGGAGACATGTAAGCATGATATAGGGACTGAAATAGCATGTTGAATGATTCCAAATCATTGAAATAGCCTAACCAATGCATGTTTAGGACTCACATCCTTGGGGCTCACAAGCCAAAATGTGAAGCAACTATATCAAACATGCTAAACAAGACCAAATCAGTGGCTAACAGATCTTAAGCATGACAAAATATGGCAAGGAACTTCACAAAGTAAAGCCAAGATATGAGAGCGTGGTAGTCAAAAGTCATGATGCACTTCTAGGCACAAACAAGGGAATACAAAGCAAGTATATTAAGCATGCAAAGGGCCGCAAATCTGACCAAAAACAGAGACAACATGTGACCTAAATAGCACCAAAAACATCTGATATGGAGCCAAAAACAAACCAAGCATGCATGTTGCTCTTTAAGCCAAAACAAGGATAAAAGAGGGACAAAGGGGAGAGGGGTGTCCCTCCCCTATACAAGACCTCAAACCCTCTTCTTTACCACTAAAAATCCACTGGATTTCAGTGGTGAAAAGAACAAAACACTCAAGCAAATGAAGCCTAACAATAGAAGCACCAAAAGGGCCAAATAAGGCCTAAGAGGGTGAGTTCGACCCCAAACCACAAAATGACCTTAATGAAGTATTTAAAGCATGCAAATATAAGACTTTTTTCAGTTATACACAAAGCTCAAATCAATATACAAGCTAGGTCAAAAGCCAATGCAAGATTGGGGAAAGTAAAGCAAAGTAGTTACCCTTGAAGAACACCTCAAGAACAGCAGGTCCAGCCACTCTCTTCTGATCAAAACAAGTCCAAAAACTCAAGAACAAACCCTCTAAGTCCCTCAAAGTCGAAGTAAGGTGTGGTAGTGTGTTAGTGCAAAACTAAGGTAAAAATGCACTTTTAGGCCACAAAACACACACAAAGGATGAGAGAGAGGGGAATATATAGAGAGAGGGTATATAACAGATGTGTATGTATCTAACGTCTGGTTTTTTGTCCAAAACTTCTAACCATAGACAAAGGAGGAAGAAGGGCTCTTATATAAGCAAAGAAAAGGCTCTAAGCTTCTCAAGGAAGCTAAATGAAAAGAGGCAAAGGGTGCAAATGGTTCATGGCTGCTTGAAGAAGCTGGGACAGCTGGCCAAGCTTCCCCAAGAAGCTTGGCCAAGGGTTCATCCTTCTAGAAGGAACTAGGGGGTCAAGGGCTCAAAACAGCCATCCCCGTGCATGGGGAGTGGTGTTGATGCATTCCAGCTGGCACAGCTGGCATGCACCAAGCCTGAAGGGGTGCAGAAGGGTCACCGGCCGGCAAAATAGGTCACCGGCCAAATAAAGTGCCGGCCGGCCACAGAGAGTGCCGGCCGGCCACAAAAAGTGCCGACCGGCCATTGATACCAAGCAACCACGGCCGGTAGCAACAAGGAATGGCCGGTGATGTAAAGGGAGGGCTGGCAGAGTGTGGGGATGACCAACAAGTCATTCCCTACCTTCCAAGGCAAAAACACAAGTGTTTGGTGCAAAACCAAACACTAAACGAACGAGTTAAGAGATCCTGAGGCAAGGTGCGCAGCCGAGGCCTCCGGGAACTCAAAACGAACACGAACAAGGGTGATCACTGAGTGTTCAATCAGTGATGTCCAAGTCTTGAGGATAGTCAAAAATGCGGTGTCTACAGTTGCTCCTCTTTGACAGAACTCGAAAGTCATAACAATGACGGGAGTGAATGTCAAAGCCCAGAGACGACCCATTTTTGACAAGGCCGAAGACTTAGACAAACATGCAAAACAAACAAGATATGCACCCGAAGGCAGAGGCAAAATGCAAGACGATGCACAGAGTCGGGCATAACTTATGATCATGCAAAGAAAGCTGTAACGAAGCACACATGCAACAGTTTTAAGCTAGCATACACCAAACTACACTACAATGCAGAAAGGATGTAAGAGAATTATGCGATTCTCGATACGTCTCACGCGGAGGATACAATACCTGTCCGGTTCGCCTGGTTCCACCAGTCGCAAATGAACCGTACATACAATACCGTGCCTGCAAAGAAAACAACTTAACATGTATGATATGGTTAGCAATATGCACGTGAAAGCAATTGAGAATGCGTGACAATGCAAAGCGAGTGGGAGGCATAACAATGCTGTAAAAGCACAAACACATGTACGTAAAGCATGCGGTCTACGCAAGCAATGAATTTAAACACGTGTAAGTAAAGTATGCAGTCTACGCAATTGATGAAATTGAACATAAACATGCGGTCCACGCAAGCAATGAAATTTGAACATAAACGAGTAAAGCATGCGGTCTACGCAAGCAATGAAATTGAACACCAACATGCGGTCTACGCAGGCAATGAAACGGAACACACACATGTGGTCTATGCAAGCAATGAAATTGATGGCAAGCATGCGGTCTACGCAAGCCGTGAAATTGATAACAAGCATGCGGTCTACGCAAGCAATGAAATTGATTACAAACATGTGGTCTACGCAAGTAATGAAATTGATGGCAAGCATGCGGTCTACGCAAGCCGAGAAATTGATAACAAGCATGCGGTCTACGCAAGCTATGAATCTGATAAGAAACATGCGGTCCACGCAAGCAATGAATTTGATTACGAACATGCGGTCTACGCAAGTAATGAAATTGATGCGGTCTACGCAAACAATGAAATTGATTACAAACATGCGGTCTACGCAAGTAATGAGTTTGATTACATAGGCATGCGGTCTACGCAAGCCATGAAATTGATCACAAACATGCGGTCTACGCAGGTAATGAAATTGAACATAGGCATGCGGTCTACGCAAGCAATGTAATTGAACATAAACATGCGGTCTACGCAAGTAATGAAATTGAACATAGGTATGCGGTCTACACAAGCAATGTAATTGAACATAAACATGCGTTCTACGCAAGCAATGTAATTGATTACGAACATGCGGTCTACGCAAGTAATGAAATTGATCACAAACATGCGGTCTACGCAAGTAATGAAATTGAACATAGGCATGCGGTCTACGCAAGCAATGTAATTGATTACGAACATGCGGTCTACGCAAGTAATGAAATTGATCACAAACATGCGGTCTACGCAAGTAATGAAATTGAACATAGGCATGCAGTCTACGCAAGCAATGTAATTGAACATAAACATACGGTCTACGCAAGTAATGTGTGTAAGAAGAGACTTGAACACATGTAAGGACAAGCTATTCATGACGTTGAAATGCAAAGTACTGCAATGCATTATAATTGAAGTGATTTGTGGAGTTCACAAGATACACAAAGGATACGGGAGGGGATGTTCCTCACGCGTAAAGAACATCGTTCAAAGCAGACACAATCTTGAGATCAACTCGATAATCTACTAACGTTTGCAAAAGTGTGCTTCCTTGCACTGTCTTGAGTAATGAAGGTGCCGAACCATGTATTTGATCCGAGTAAAGGCGCAAGGTGTGCATCGACCGCAAGGGGGGGAATTACCAGTATCAATCCCGATACTCTGCCTGCCCTGCTTTCCTTTTGCTTTACTTTCCTTTTTTTACTGGTGGTTTAAGCACATTGCACTGCCTCAGGCAGGGTTTGTTATCATTTTTCAAAGCTGCGCATTTTTGCAAAACACATTATGGAAATGAAACTGCTATTTTGTTCAAAAGATGTTACATTTGCACGTTCTATGCATCGCATCGCAAGACATCACATAACAATGTGAATGAGATTCATTTAAAAAAAAAAAAAAGAGCATTCGCATCGTAATAATCAGGTAGTGAACCTACTTACAACTCAATAAACAAAGAAGAGAAACTCGATATAACCAACCAAGTGTGAGTGCAACTCGATAAGAAAACCAACGACTTAAGGAGAGTGAAATACAACTCGATAAGCAAAGGTACAACAACTCGATAAGCAAACGGGCACGACCCCGCAAGAATCGATCACTGGAGGGTATTGGAAATGGTGGGATTCCCCGACTTCTGAGCATAAACAGCTCAGGGAACCAGGGGGCAGACCACCGGCCCCAGGGAAAAGCCACCGGCCATGAGAAAACTCCACCGGCCAAAAGTAATGGCCGGTCGGCACCATACTTGGCCGGCCGGCCGGCCAAAAATGGAAGAAACCAGCAGAATGCTGACACCTGTCCTTCATTCAACCTTATCCCCTACAAAAGGCCCCAGCTTCATAGTTTTTCTCATTTCCACACTGATTTGCTCAAAATGGAGGGATTTCTTGCCTAGAATCTCTTGTCTTGGATTAACAACTTGGATGGTTCGGAAATGCTAAATTTCCAGGGTTTTGGCATAAACGCACTATTCACTTTGGGTCATACCCCGCTGCACTTTCCGTTTCTTCATGCCGCGGCAAGGTTTTGGAATCCGGTGACACATGTTTTTAGCTTTGGCGGGCAAGAGGTATGTCCCTCCTTTAAAGATTTTCAAGTTTTAATGGAGTCTGAGCGTAATGAAGAGATCCTGCCCCAACCCCGTTTTGGCCATGCCCAAGCCTTAGGACAAATGTGCGGGTTCTCCATACCTGATGCTCGATCTCTGATTTGTGACGGAATGCTGGATATTCCGAGTTTGATTTACCGTTTTTCTGGCACTGGTGATCGCAGTGACCGTCATTGGCAAGGTTTTCGGCAATACGCACTTTGTTTGTGCATGCTATCTCATTTTCTGTTGGTCTCGAGCTCCGGTGGATCTAGCATTTGTCTGATTGAAGTCGCCCAAGGTTTGAATGAGGGTAAGAGTTGCATCGTCATGACTTTGGCTGAGATGTTGATGGGCTTGGATGCTTTCTATTGTCGCGAAACAACCAAATTTGCAGGGAGTCCATTACTACTGCAGGTGAAGTTTCCCACCCCATCTCTCACATGTATTGCTCACATCACTCGGCCCTCAAGCTCGGTTTTTCTCACAACACCCTTTTCTTACTTTTCTCTCATCGTACACCTCTCTATTCTTTATTCTCTCATTTCAACATGCTTACCCAGCAACATGACCTATCCTAACGCGACTTGGGTGACGTCCCACTAACCCTAACAATTAATTAACCTTACAACGGCACAAACCCAGGAATAAGTATAAGCATAATACATGTATAAAAGAAACAAATTACAACATATATGATCTCATATACTTACTGTTACGGTGGAGGTGGAGGCCTCCTGGCCGCCCAGGCCACTACCTGTTCGTTGATCAGCACCTGAATCTCGGCAATACGCTGATCACACTCTGCTAGACGGGCAGAGATATACGGTTGAGTATAAAAATCTACGGGTGTATTAAGATAATGATTTTTCTGATTTTGCCAAAATTGTAAAAACCACAATAACTGTTCCAAACAATCAACAGAGGGCATACATAAGAAAAACTGGCTTTTATTGAGGAAGTAAAATTATTTTACAAGAGGAGGATTTGGAAGGAAATATTACAAAGGAAAAAGAAAGAAAAAACTGAAAATTCAAGCCTGCTTCAACAAGGGTGAAGCCTTCCCTTTTATAATTCAAAAAAGTAAACAAGGAGGGACAGGTGGCCATCTTGAATTCGACCGACAGATTACACCTTATCCTATCTGCTGACGATTTCAGATAATGGAGACAGCATCTTTACTTTTCGGATAATGGGCAACTGCTTTATCAAAGTTGTTTGTCCTGGTGTGCCGACACTCAATCGTGTCCCTTTCCTTTGCTGCTTTTTGTTATCTTTTCGGCAATAACAGCTGTCAGGGAATCCCAAAAATCCCCAAGGGTAGTATCATCATCATCATCTGGTAATTGCGATTCTCTAGCTAACACGTGTTCGGCTGGATCAGCATCTGGATCGGATGAGGGCTGGCTAGTTCCTGATCTCATGGAGACGTCATCATCAGGAGGAACTGTTTGAAGAAATTGTTCTTTCAAATAATTCATACTTTTGATGATTATTTCATTCTCAGATAAATTAGGATACTGGTTGCGTAATTCCGTTTGAATCTGAACAAAGGGATTACTGGCTAATGCTGGTGGAGCAGGAAGTGCTGTCTGCTTAACTGATTCTCAACATGCTTGGGCATGCTCATGGATTTTCTTAACTGTTTCAGCTAGAGTCGGATTCATGCCTTTATCCCACCATTTTACAAAGAAAATGCGTTTAAGGCGGGGAACTTTATTCTGATAATCACAAGCAAAATCCCACTTCCATATCCATGGGATACTAAAACGGATAGTAAAATGAACTAAGGATTTACTGATAGAGAGATCACGGTTTTTATTAAGATAAGCATATGCTCGAGCATAAGCATAATGCCAATCATTAAAAGCACTTCGGATTTCTTCTGGTAAAATATCAAGAGATAGCCCGAACTTATCCCACCAAACGAGGAACCAATTGGGAACATCGTTTTTGAGAACGTCAGGGCAGATACGGATAAACCAAGAATGAGACTTGATTGGATTCTGGTAATAAAACACCTGGGTAAAAGCATCAACATAATCCCAGTAAGTGTATTTGGTCTGTTTATTACGTAAATCAAGATCACGAAGTGTATGTGGATGGATGCCCCAAGTAGAAATGGGCATAAGAGATCGGATAGTAATTTTACTGAAAGAAATGGGACTGGTGGCTTTATTAGCATCATGGTATTTATGTGAAAATTCACAAGCCCCGGTTTCTGTTAAGATTTGTTCATAAATGTACCGATACTGGTCAAAATGTGGAGGTGACTGTTGGGTAGTAAGATAACGACGCTTGATTTCCCAAGGGTCAGTCATCCACTGTTCATCTGCTGTTTCAATCCAGAGGACTGTTTCCTCAGTAATACTGTTAGGAGTATATGGTTCTTCTGTCTTAAGGAGAATATCCTTAGCAGATGGATTACTGGTTTGACCTCTAAGAGGAGGAAATTCTGTTTGATCATAGCGAGGGTTTAAACCCCGGCCACGACCTCGGCCTCTGCCTCTACTGGTCATGCTCCTCTTTAGGAGACGATTTCTGGAGATATTCCCTGGTTAAGAAATCAGGCAAAGAGTTATTTTCCCCTTTAATGTAGTCAATATCAAAATCAAAATTGGATAAATAACTTTGCCATGTCAAGAATATCTGTTTAGATGCTAGATTTTTAACATCTTTTTTAAAAATCTGTTTTGCAGCAGAGCAATCAACTCTAATAATAAAAATGCTGAGATTGAACGAGGTGTTCATCGCCTTGTTATCAATTATAAACCGTTAAATGATAAATTAAAATGGATCAGATATCCAATTCCGAAAAAAAAGATCTGTTAGATCGTTTACAGGATGCAATCATTTTTTCTAAATTTGATTTAAAGATGTGGTTTATGGACAAATTGCAGGTTGTGGATTCTTGCCCAACATACTCAGCCCGTGGTTACTTCTTCAGGCAACGTCTAGTTGACGCCCTCGATGAGGGTTGATGGTTTGACTGGATGTGTAGCTTGTCCGCGGATCGCATTGCTTGGCGATGTCCTTGGCTCAATCTACCGGCAATGAGCTACAGTATGACTCACCAACCTGGGATTCAGCTGATTGGCTTGACTCACTGCGTCTTCTATTTTCCGTTCCGGATCTGACGTCAATTCGGCCATGACCAGACTTGTCCACCAGAAGAGATAGAATACCCAACTGCATTCCCGATCCGAGGCGCACAGCTTGCCCGGTATGCGACAGCATGGAGAACTAGAGAGCTCCTGGCCCCCGCTCCCATTTTTAATTGCACTTTGTCTGATGAGTGTTGGGATTGGCTCAATGAAGAGGCACAGAATGGGCTTAGCTTGGCATCAGAGACTTCGACTAGCTCTGGGAGGGGGCGCAGGGACACCTAACTTGACTATGCCCCGGGTTTATTGCTTTATTAGAACTTTCAAGTTTTCTTTATGATTGTAATAAAAAAAACAACTTCAATTGTATGCAAGAGCAGGAGAACTCTGTATTGAAATCAATGAAATTGAAGATTGTGGTACTGAAAATTTCCCGTTTTGGTCCAAAAATGGTCTTAGTCGTAAAAAGATTAATTTGAACAAAGTCGACTTTTATCAAAACTTTTCGAAACTATTTTCGATATGGATGAGAACTGAACATGCCTGAAATTTGTCACTGAGATGCACAATCCCGAATCCCAGCAACTGGATAGTTGCCCCTAGTCTGAATAGTACCGCGGCACTGCACAGCAACGGAAAGTTGCCCCTAGTTTGAAATAACACTGTACCGGAGATCATAACCGAACCCTTGGATGCTGAATAGACAAAGATGGCCCAGGATGATCAAATGGACAAAATTGATCGGGGAAAAAATTTATGACTGAACTTCAGGATGAAGCTGCCTACGTATCCTACAAATGGGAATCAAGCCTTACGTAGTTCGGCTTGGGTTCACTCAGGTATTTTCACTCTCCTTTTACGCTCTAACTTTTACCAAGGCCGCCCTTTGCGGGTTTTCAACCTTGCGAGCTCAGTTTTTCTATTGTCTAATTTTCTGTGCTCTAACTTTTGCCTAGGTCGCCCTTTCGGGTTTTCGGCCTAGCGAGCCTCTCAAGGGTAATATTTCTTCAACTTGTCCATGTTGATCGGTTGTGAGAACTCCAGGCCATCTAGGTCCATCAGAACCACAGCTCCACCCGACCAGATTGCTTTGATGATGTAGGGACCAGTCCAATTGGGTCTGAACTTGCCCCTTGGGTCTGAACTTGCCCCTTGGGTCATGGATGGGAGCTCGGTTGTCTTTGAGCACCAAATCTCCTTCCTTTAGATTCCTAAACTTAACCTTCTTGTTGAAAGCCCGGACAATTCTGCGCTGATAACCTTGAACGTGGTACAGTGCCTTCAGTCTTCTCTCATCGAAGAGCATGAGTTCCTCAAATCTGCTCTACTGCCAATTTGCTTCGGCTATTTGGCACTCAGCCAATACTCGTAGTGACGGAACCTCAATTTCGATAGGTAGAACGGCCTCCATCCCATAGACTAATGAATACGGAGTCGCCCTAGTAGAAGTTTTAATTGAAGTCCGGTAGCCCCACAGAGCAAATGGCAACTTATCTGGCCAATCTCAGTAGGTTTCCACTATCTTCTGCAGTATGTGTTTGATATTTTTGTTGGTGGCCTCAACCGCTCCATTGGTCTGTGGCCGGTATGTGGATGACTTATGAAAAGCCACATTGTATTTCTCCAACAAATCAATCACCTCCTTCTTGAAGTGGGAACCATTGTCTGAAATAATCTCGTTTGGGACTCCGTAGCAACAGATGATGTTGTTTCTGATGAACTTTGCGACATGCGAAGCCTTCAACACTGCATAAGATTGGGCCTCGACCCACTTTATAAAGTAATCTATCGCGACCAGGATGAACTCATGCTCATTCGATCCCTTCGGAGTAACAGCCCCGATCACATCGATTCCCCATACTGAAAATGGCCATGGCGAAGTCATGTTGTATAGCTTCGACGGCGAGATGTTCATGCTGTTTGCATGGATCTGGCATTTGTGGCATCGTCGAACAAAGCCAATACAATCCTCCTCCATGGTGGACCAATAGTAACCCTGTCTGAGGATCTTCCGCGCTAGCATGACTCCATTCATATGTGCACCACATTCTCCTCTATGGATGGCCTCCATCAGGCGCTTCGACTCCTCAGCTTCTACACACAGCTTATGCATTCCCAGATGACCTCTCTTGTACAGCTTACCCCCGCAGATGATGAACTGAACAACCATTCTTCTGATTGCCCTTTTATCTTTGGCATTTGCCCCTGGTAGATACGTCTCCTTCTCCAAGAAATTTCAAATGTCGTAATACTAGGGGTTCTCGTCCTGAACCTCATCTATGGCAGAAATTGACTCATACGCTGGCACAAACTTTTGGTCAATGATGACTGGACGCATCCGGACTCCGGACGTGATGTCTATCATGGAAGATAGAGTTGCTAGTGAATCTGCGAACCTGTTGTTCTCTCTTACTAGATGAGTGAAGTTTAGCTTTTCAAACCGAGGAATTAAGAAATCCAAGGTCTGGTGGTAAATTATCATCTTTTCTTCTTTGACCTTCCAAACTCCTTTTGCTTGAGACACAACAAGGTTCGAGTCCCCAATGACGTCCAACCGTTTTGCCCCTAGTTCTAGAGCCGCTTCTAAGCCGGCAATACATGTCGCGTATTCCGCTTCGTTGTTCAAGACTTTGAACCGGAGCTTGAATGCTAAAGAGATACGGGAATTGTCGGGCGCTATCAGCAACACCCCTATCCCATACCCGTACTGGTTTGACGCTCCGTCAAAGTACATCGTCCAAGTTTCATCTTCGACGTGCAAAATGGCTTCATCTGGGAATAGGTACTCAACTGCTTCATCCCCTTCAACAGGGTGGTCGGCAAGGAACTCCGCTACCGCTCTCCCTTTTACGGACTTGCGCGTCACATACTTTAGATCAAATTCGGAAAGCAACAGCAGCCAACGAGCTAGCCTACCCGTAAGTGCCGGTTTCTCGAAAAGATATTTGATAGGATCGAGTCGTGAAACCAACATTACAGAGTGAGCTAACAGGTAGTACGGCAGCTTCCTGGTAGCCCATACCAAGGCCAAACAAGCCTTCTCCAGCGGAGTGTAGCGGGTCTCGTAATCCAACATCTTCTTGCTCAGATAGTAGATGGCCCTTTCCACTTTGCCCTCTGACTCTTGTGCGAGCATACAGCCCATTGTAGTCTCGGTTACTGACAGGTACAATATCAACGGTTTCCCCGGCTCTGGCGGTGACAACACGGGCGGGTTCTGTAAATATTCTTTGATCTGTTCAAAAGCTGCTTGGCATCGGCCATCCCATTGGAATTTCTTTCCTTTCTTCAGGAGACCAAAAAGTGGTTCACAAGTCAAGGTTAGTTTTGAGATAAACTGTCTTATGAATTGCACTTTACCCAGAAAGCCTCGCACCTCCTTTTCAGTCATTGGTGGTGGCATTTCTAAGATGGCCTTGATTTTGGAAGGGTCGACTTCGATGCCCCTTTGTGTAATCAGAAACCCTAGCATTTTTCCCCCTGTAACACCGAATGTACACTTCTGAGGATTCAACCGCAGCCGAAATTCTCCGATCCTTTGGAAAAACTTTTGTAAGGCGGTGTAGTGACCCTCTCTTTCTTTGGACTTGACAATCATGTCGTCCACGTACACCTCAACCTCTTTGTGGATCATATCATGCAATATTGTGGTCGCTGCCCGTTGATAAGTAGCTCCAGCATTCTTCAACCCAAGTGGCATTACTCTGTAGCAGTATGTACCCCACGGGGTGGTGAATGCAGTCTTCTCCCGGTCTTCGGGTGCCATTACTATCTGATTATAGCCTGAGAAGCCATCCATAAACGAAAGCAAAGCATGCCCCGCTGTGAAATCTACCAACTCATCAATGTGTGGCAAGGGAAAGTCGTCCTTCGGACTGGCTCTGTTCAAATCCCTGAAGTCCACGCATACCCGGATTATGCCATCCTTCTTCGGCACTGGAACAATGTTGGCCAACCAAGTCAGGTATTCGGATACCAGCAGGAAGCCTGCATCGATTTGCTTGGTAACCTCTTCCTTATCTTAATGGCCCAATCAGGGCGGATCCTCCTGAGTTTCTGTTTGACAGGTCGGGCCTCAGGGTCAAGAGGGATCCGGTGCTGTACAATCTCATGATCAATTCCAAGCATGTCTTCGTAGGACCACGCGAAAACATCTTTGAAATCTTTTAATAAAGCGACTAAGCGCTCGCATTCCTCTGAAGACAACGTGGACCTGATCTGGACCAGCCGCGGGTCCTTCTTAGTACCAACATTCACAGTAATGATTTCATCAACTAAAGGTTTGACAAACCTTTCCTGCTCTTGTTCAATTAAACGTTGTAAAATCGGAGGAATTTCGTCCTCGTCGTTTTCATCAAAATTTTGAAAGTCCTGATTTAAGCAATAAATCAAAGGCACAGAAAAGTACTCGGAAACCACATTCATATCATTCTCATCATGTACTTCCAAACCGTCCAATTCTTCTGTTACAACAGACTCAAAAGAGAAAGAAAAAGACGACCTGGACAGGACTGTGGCATCCAGGTTGTCACCCCCAGGAATACCGGACTCAGACTCAGTCGAGCTGGAACCTGATTCCGACTCAGAAGACTCGGTGGAATCATATTTCGGCTCACTACCTGACCCGGTGCTGCTGGACAAAAATCCCTCCTCGTACTGCCAGGTGAGGGAGGGTGCGATGGATGCATCCAAAATAGTTGACGGTAGGCCTGCCGCCGTTTTATTCCCGATCATGGATACCGAGAAGTTATCCCCCAAGCACAGCTGGTCGATCGAAGGATCTAAAAGTAGACATGCCAATGCTACCCCCATTTCAAGTTCGGTGTCCTCAGACTCCATTTTCCTGTTTTGCTCAACCTCAACTGTTGGGTCTGTCTACTCTCCAGCAACATCATCCCCCGGTAACTGTAGGTCAAAGAAAATCTCGAACCCTGGTACGCGCTTCCTCTCCGCGTTCAGCCACGGCTCCGGAAAACCACAAAATGGAAAGTCTTCCCCCTCCCGGACAAAGCGTCCGTTTAGGGTACCCTGAATGGGCCGGTGCATTAAGTCGAAAGGTCTCCCCATGTTTCGCTCTGGCTCTCCCAGCCATCTCCTTTCCTTTCCTTGCCCAATCCTCCTTGGTGGGCAGATAACCCAAGCCAAAGGTATGGGGGTTGTGTGGCACTTCGGCCAATGTTGCGACGCCCTTGCGGCCGCTCTTTCCTAATCCCATCCTGGGGATGTGTTGGACCTTGTTCATGAGATACACTGCTTGGGCACTGACATACATCCCCTCGTTAGCAGCCATGATGTTCTGTACAACTTGAGCCTCAGCTAGGGTAAAACCTGATATGAACACATCCTCCATGCCATGCTCAATTTCTAGAACAGGCGTGGATACCTCCGGTGGTGGATGGATTGATGAATTCCCAAAAACAATGGCTACTCCCTTCGTATAGGGGTATTTCACCATTTGATGCAAAGTGGATGACACCGCCTTCACCTGATGTAGCCACGGCCGCCCCAAAAGCATATTAAAAGTTGCGGGGACTTCTAGGACATGGAAATCTATCTCGTGCTGTCCCGGTCCAACTTTAGTCTGAACTTTAACTGTTCCCATCACTTCTCGGCTTGTGTTGTCATACGCCCGGATGACCTGAGCTATTGGTACAAAATTCGCGATTTTCAAGCCGACCGCATACGCTGTCCTTGCCGAGCAGACGTTGATGGCGGATCCGGTATCAACAAGAACCACCGGTATCCACTTATTTCTACATTCCATGGAAATGTAGAGTGGCTTGTTATGGTCTGCCCCCTCGGGTGGCAATTCCTTGTCGGAAAAAGTCAGCGTCGGGGTGGCTCCTCCCTGTAAGACTAATCCCACCAGCTGTTCTGGCGTGGTTTCTATCGAAAGCTTCGCTTTGTCCATGGCTGATAAGACAGCCTGTCTGTGTACTCGTGATGCCATAAACAGTCCCCAGATGGAGATGTCTGCTTGTATCTTTTTTAGCTGTTTGAGCACAACTTCTTCCTCAAGTTGTTTCTCCTTTTGCTTTTCAGCCTCTCTATCCTTCCCAGAAGCCTCTGGTTGATCTAGGTGCGAGGGTTTGAAATACCGCCCGCTCCGTGTCATATGGTCGACTTCTCCAAGGTACCAGGTGTTATCGGGTTGGTTGTCCTCCCAATCTTCGTCTGTGTGGGCAAGACATAAATCCTCATCCTCCCACCACATTCCATCAGGGGCTGACAGACACCTGTCCGGCTCCAGCATGACCGTTCTCGTACTCGCAGCACCTTCCATCCATATGCTTGCAGCATTCTCAGTTCCTGTGCACACAGCAGTTTCAGTCCCCACATGGGCCTTTGCCTTCCTGATTCTCTCGGAGTCTTTGAATTTTTCCTGTTCTGGGTGTGTCAATACAACCGACTGTTCAATAATTCCCGTACTCGAAATGCCCCAATCCTGAGCGAAATTCTTGACACCGGCGCTCTCCGGCGATGCACTCTGTTCTTCGATCCTTCCGACCGTCACTGACATTCTTGCCCCTGCCGGGCCCTGTTCTGGTTGGAACTCTTCCACCACATCCAGTTGATCATCTAACCAGTCAGTAGCCTCTGCCGATTCCTCATAATCGAACCAGTTGACCGCCGCGCCCCTTGAATCTTGGTCACTGTAAAACTGGAGATTGGCAAGGTCCTCTTCCACAGCTGTTAAATCATCTGTTCCCTGTCCCAGACTATCCCCTTGGATCACACACAGCTCTCCTCCTGCTGGAAATTCCACATCTGGCCCATCCTGGCCTATTGATGAAATGTAGTCACCCGGACTATATGTCTTCTCAACACAACTCCCAGATTCCGCAGACTCTGGCTCAACAATCCTCTTCTCCTTTGGGACCTCCTTTCTCCTGTCCTCGGCAGTCACTACCGCTGGCTTGGGTTGAGTTATGGAGATGTCCATCATGCACAAGTCGGTGCAATCGAGAAGGAAAACCTCCGGCTTAGGTAGGTGGGAAGGTGTGATATAGATACTAGGATCGTAGGACACGACCCCAGTATGGATGAAATTGATTCTTTTGGGTGGTGGAGCTTGGTTATGTGCGGTGAGAGGATTTGTAGTAACATTGGGCTTCTCGGGCGGCAGAATCACCCCGTTATCGATGAGATCTTGAATCTCATGACGTAATCGGAAGCACAGATCGGTGTCATGACCGTGCTATTGGTGAAATGCGCAATACTTGGCTGGGTTGTGGGTAGAGGGAAGTCTTTCTGGTAGGGGCTGCGGCTCTAGGGGCTTCAAGTGCCCTTTTCTGATTAGCACCCCCAGAGCTTTGGACAGGGGCATATAAAGTGGAGCGAAGGTTCTGGTGTTTTTGGGTGGGTATTTAGCTGTTGGTGGGTTGCTTCCGGACGCACTGGAGAATGGTGCAGCTGCCATGGTTCTTAGAGGGGGGTTGGTGGTGACCATGCTCACTTCGGAGGCTCTTGTAGTTGTAGTGCCGCTCGGGCCCGCATTAGTGTTGCGGTTGAAAGTTCTTCGGGGTTGCTCCCGGTCATTATCAATTAAGCCTTGCTTCAAGGCATCCTCAATCTGCACCCCCATTTCATGCAGGTTAGAAAAAGTAGGAAAGGGGAGTACAATCATCTTTTGCATCAACTTCGGCTGAAGATTGCGCACAATCATCCGGATCTGATCTTTGTCTGTAGGCCTTAAGGTCATCATCGAAGCCTTGGCCCTCTATCTGGTCACAAATTCTGAAAAGCTCTCTTTAGGCTCTTGCCTTGTTGTCTCGAGATCACGGGTTGTAATCTCAATTTGTGTATTGTATGAGTACTGCGCAATGAAGGCCTCAGCCATGTCGTCCCAGTTTCTCTTGACATCATCTTCTAATTTGGCATACCATATGGCCACCACACCTGACAGGGTCCGGCCGAACAAAGACATCTTCTGCAGTCTACTGAGGCCCATTGGCCTCAAGATATCTGAAAACAGTCTCAGGTGCACCATGGGGTCCCCGGACCCGTCAAATCGATCAATATGGGTTATTTTAAATCTGTCGGGCAGCGTTACAGCTGCGTCGGTATAGCCATCTTCAATGTCGGGGATGGCCTTGACTCCCTGGGATCTCTTGAACAGCTTTTCAAGCTTGCTCAACTTTAGTGCGGTGGGATCAGTCTCGAACTCAAAGGGAGAGTCCGGTAGGTTGGTGGGTGTTTTTGATAACTGGGGTTGGATTTGGGGTAGGATCGAGGGTGGAGGTGGTCCTGTGGGAAGTTCTGTATCATTCTGAACATTGGCTGTCTCCCCGAGGGTTGGAACTCCTGGTGGGGGAGGAACTTGCTGCGAAGCAGAGGCTCCAGTTTGTTGCTGTAACTTCACAATCAACTCCGCTTGTTCATTCATAATTGTGGCCTGCTGCTTGGCAAACTCTGCCTGTCGGACAGCATCCTGCTGCATCATTTTCATGCTCTCTTGGAGCTGGCGCACCATCTCCTCTAAGCTAGCCATACTATTCTGCTCTGGTTGAATTACCGATATATATTCCCTCTCTGTAGGTGAAACAGGACCCTGATCTCTACTGAACTCAGGTGGGGTAGATAAGGCCCTCTGAACTGACTGCTGTACTGATGCCCTCTGCCTAACGGTCCTCCGTCTAGTAACCGGGGGTAGAGAGTGGTACACTGGTTGTCCGTCTACCAGATCCTCAGATCGATGGAGTCGACGACCTCTAGTCCAGAGTGCTTGGGGAATATCTGCTGGGTCAGAAGCAATTGTGCTCAACTACCTAGCAAAAAGATAAATAAAGCGTATAAATAAACAGACAATCGGACAGCGTAACGGTGTAAAATAAACATACAACACACGGTTGGGTATCATAATATGCTGCCAATAAGCTGAACACACTGTTCCTCTACGTGTGTCCCTGTAGAGATACATTCTAAAAACACATAGCAAGTAAATGAGAGCCAATACACCCCTATGCTGGGGTAGGGTTTCCCTATCCTATTTTGTCAAGAGCTAAGGTTTCACTACGCACGCAGCGGTTTCAAACAACCTAAAATCGGGTGAGCAACCTGTCCTAATTTGGAATGGTCACTATGGATTCCGAATATGCACTAGGTCGAATGGTCGAAAAGGGTGCCCCGGTAGAACCGGGGTTTGTGTTCCCATACTGGCAGAGCCCGCAACCGGTCAGCCTTATGGCATGCTTTGACAAAGTCATGCCTCCGGCAAACCGCTCAGGAAAAGCAGATGGCCAACACGGTGTCTTAGGCGCACCAATGCACATGTAATGCAAAGAAACACATAAATGTAATCAAAACAGGATATCACGAGTTCGAGTCAAGCTCTCTAAACTCCCCAGCAGAGTCGCCAGAAACTGTAGACGTCCCCGAACGCCCCGGGAGGGTGAGTCCCGTTTTGTTCGTTTTGCGGGTCTACTATAGTTTGGACTCAAATTGTCACGGTTCTTAATCTGAACTAAAGAGTCCAAATTCGGCAAATCGTTTTGAGAAAACAGATTTTTAGAAAAGAAGTGCCAAACATGGACTGCTTTGCCAGATACAGAGTCGCCACCTAAATATTTTATTTTTGGAAATTTAGGAAACCCTGACTCGATGCCAAAGGCCACGTGTCCGTCATCACCAAAGTTGCCTCGGCTCGGGAACTTGGGTACGATTGGGGAAGGTCAGCTATGAGCACCCCCTCTCGCCCGATCCGAAGATCGGCCTCTACTAACCGTGATATCCAATTTTGAAAATGTTTATGTGTTCTTATTCCGGTTATTTAGCCTAGATTTACTATGTTATGCACACAGCAAACAAGTATAGATCGAATCGCTCAAATTGGAATAAAACATTTCAGGTTTGCTTTGAAAGTGATTTGCTACTCGCGAGTAGGCTAAAATGCAGGTTTTGCCACCCTCGAGTGGGCTTTTAAAAAGATGGTTTTGCCACTATCTAGTGGGCTTAAAATTCATAATTTTAATGCATTATTCCAATTTAGGTAATTCAACCTCCACCCACAGGCATTCAAGCAGTTATAACACATAAGCAGCTAGCCTCATGATAATCATGCTATTATGGCAACACTCACACGCATGAGGTATGCTAAAGCATAAAAGCTTACCTAGTACTCCGTGCCAAAACAAAAACTAGTTAGTACTCATGCATGATCCTAGTTCATATTTAAAAATGGCTAATTGTAACAAGCCCGCGGGGGACCTCGCTACAGCTCGGACTCGATTTTTGTCACGGTTCTTAATCTTGAACCAAAGAGTCCAAATCCGGCAAATCGTTTTGAGAAAACAGATTTTGAAAAGAAGTGCCAAACATGGACTGCTTTGCCAGATACAGAGTCACCACCTAAATATTTTTTAATGGGAAAATTTAGGAAACCCTGACTCGGTGCCAAAGGCCACGTGTCCGTCATCACCAAAGTTGTCTTGGCTCGGGAGCTTGGGTACGATCGGGGAAGGTCAGCTATGAGCACCCCCTCTCGCCCGGTCCGAAGACCGGCCTCTACTAACCGTGATATCTTGTTTTGAAAACGTTGTGTGTTCTTATTCCGGTTATTAGCCTAGATTTACTATGTTATGCGCACAGCAAACAAGTATAGACCAAATCGCCTAAATTGGAACAAAACATTTAATGTTTGTTTTGAAAATGGTTTGCTACTCGCAAGTAGGCTAAAATGCAGGTTTTGCCACCCTCAAACGGGCTTTTAGAAAAGATGGTTTTGCCACTAACTAGTGGGCTTAAAACTCACAGTTTTAATGCATTATCCCAATTTAAGCAATTCGACCTCCATCCACAGGCATTCAAGCAATTATATCACATAAGCAGCTAGCCTCATGGTAATCATGCTATTTATGGCAACACTCACACGCATGCGGTATGCTAAAGCATAACAGCTCACCTAGTACTCCAAGCCAAAACAGAAACCAGTTAGTAATCAAATGCATGATCCTAGTTCATGTTAAGTGGCTAATGCAACACAGGCAAAGATGCAATCTAGACAGGCTCGGCTATCCTAAACATGGCATGTGAAATACACAGGTAGCATGTATTCAATTTGGAATTGAAAATACGATGCAGTTAGTATGATGCGCCGAGCCCGGTGCATGTAAACGAATGTATGGATGCACGCATGCTATCATACTGTTATGCTAATTTAAATATGCCCTAATCTACCATCATAAGCAGGTAAATAAAAGGGAGAAAGAAGTGGAGGTTGGAAGACATACACACCACTCACACACACTTATTACAAATGTGCCCTCACACGGAGGGACCAAAAGAATATACAGTCCCAAATAGTACAGTCCAAATACAGAATAAATTATTACAAAAATTCTAATTATCAAATTAAATCGAATGTAAAAAGAAGGGGGGCCTCAGCCCTGCCTCGGGGTGCGCAAATGATGCATGCTCGATCCGTCTTGCCCGGAAAACCCGCACCATACCACTGCTGCCTCTGTTTTCACTGTCCTGCCTTTCCAAAGACTGCCAAAGTCCCAGAATACCTTCTATGCAAACTGCTTCACACCATCGGCTGGATGAAATGGCCACCGGCCATGTAAAATGTCTGTCGGCTGCTTATGAGGTTGTCGGCCACCAATACATTGCCGGTCGGCACTCTTTACTGCCGGTCGGCAAACAACTCCTGCAGAATCTGGTTTTTGACAGCAACAAGGACAGACAGTGTATGGCATGGAATTTTGGGCACATGTAAGCATGGCCATGCTCCCTATCATGTGTTAGACTCAAGAGAGCATGGCCCTTGATCCTTGGGCCATCAATTATGCACCTTGGTACATGATAGCCTAAGAGGTCAAGTTTGCATTTCAATGAATATGCATGCAACACACAAATGAAGACCAAGACCCTATCATGTCAAGGTCAAGGGCCTCGGTGACCGAGAGTTGAGACAAGTTGCATCACTTGTAGTATGAACTCCTCTCAACCCTCAAATTTGGCTTGACACCCCAAGCCAAACAATGCAATGCATGTTATGCAAACATGGCTCAAAATGCAACATGAGATGAAATGCAAGGCATGCCAAATGCAATGCAACATATCATGGCAAGTATGCAATACTAGGCATGTAAGATGCAAAATGTAATGCAAACATGGACAATTCATGCAAAGGAACTAGCATGTAACAAGGCTTTGTTAATCAAGCATGCAACAAACATGTGGTAAACATGCAATGGTGGACTTAAACCATAATGGGGCAGACCTCAATCCACCCCAAAACAGTGGCCAAAAGTGCTCAAAATCATGGACAAAATGCTATACAAGCATGCAAGTTTATGAGCCTAAAGCTAAGGCACAAAAGAGGGTACTCCACCACCACTAACAAGACCACTCATGGCATGAACCAAGCGACCAAAACAGATGTTTAGCATGCAACAAAAGGCCATAAAAACACATGATATGGCAGCCCAAATACCTTAAACATACAAGCATGCACAAGGCCTATTTCAAGGCATAAGAGACCAACATTTCAAAACATGAAATAGATGATAAATGGAGGCATATAGGCATGGCATGTGGACTGAAATAGCATGTTGAATGATTCCAAATCACCTAAATAACCTAACCAATGCATATGCATGGATCACATCCTTAAGGCTCACAAGCCACAATGCAAAGCAACTACATCAAACATGCCACACATGGCAAAATCAGTGGCCAACAGACCTAAAACATGACAAATCATGACCAAAAGCTTCAATAAGCCAAGCTAAAACATGAGGATATACAAGGCTAAACACATGGCACATTTCTAGGCAAAGTAGAGCATTTCAAAGCAAGTATAAGATGCATGCTAAGGGCTACAAATCCAACCAAAAACAGAGATATAACATATCATATGAACACCAAATAAGCTCTGAAATGAAGCCAAAACAAACCAAGTATGCATGCTCCCTTATGAGCCAAAAACAAAGGCAAAAGAGGGACAAAGGGGAGAGGGGTGTCCCTCCCCTATACAAGACTTCAAACCACCTTCCTCACCACTAAAAACCCACTGGTTTTCAGTGGTGAGAAGACCAAAACACCAAGGCAAACAAAGCCTCAAGAAAAGGCACCAAAGAGGCCAAAATAAGGCCTAAGAGGGTGAGTTTGCACTCAAACCACAAAGTGACCTTAATGAAAGTTCTAAAGCAAGAAAATATAAGACTTTTTCATGTTATACACAAGACCCAAATCAGTATACAAGGCAGGTAGAAACTTGTTGCAAAAATGGGAAACTAAAGTAAAGTGCTCACCCTTGAAGAAACCTTGAAGAACAGATGATCCAGCCACTCTCTATTGATCAAAACCAGTCCAAAAGCTCAAGAATCAACCCTCCAAGCCTCCCAATCTCGAGCTAAGGTGTGATAGTGTGTGTGTGAGTGCAAAAGTAAGGTAAAACTACACTTTTAAGCCTAAAAACACACACACAAGAGGAGAGAGAGGGAAAATCTAGAGAGAGGAGATATATGACAGATATATAGATACAAAGCTCTGGTTTTTTGTTCAAGAATGGCCAACCTTAAACAAAGGGAGAGATATGATGCTTATATAGGCAAAATAAAGCCAAGAAGCTTAGTGGCTAAGCAAAGGAGAAAGGGTCAAGAGGTGCAAAGGGGTCTTGGCTTCTTGGAGAAGCTAAGACAGCTGGCCAAGCTTCTCCAAGAAGCTTGGCCAAAGGGTTCAACCTTCTAGAAGGTTTGGGGGTTCAAAGGTGCAAAGGGGTCATCCCCGTGCATGGGGAGTGGTGTGGGTGCATTCCAGCTGGCACAGCTGGCATGCACCATGCTCCAATGGGTGCAGAAAGGTCATCGGCCAACCAAATAGGTCACCGGCACAATAAAGTGCCGGTCGGCTAAACATAGTGCCGACCGGCCATTGTTTTTAAGAAACCATGGCCGGTGGTACACATATGCAGCCGGTGATGGTAGGGGAGGGCCGGTGGGGTGTGGGGATGGCCAACAAGCCATTCCCTGCCCTTCAAGGCAAAAACACAGGTGTTTGGTGCCAAAACCATACACGAAGCAGTCGAGTCAGGAGGTCCTGAACGAGGCGCGCTGCCAAGGCCTCCGGGAACTCGAGACGAACACAAACACGGATAATCACCGAGTGTTCAAACGGTGACGTCCAAGTCTTGAGGACGGTCAAAAATGGGGTGTCTACAGTTGCCCTCTTTGACAGAACTCGAAAGTCATAACAATGACGGGAGTGAATGTCAAAGCCCAGAGACGACCCATTTTTGACAAGGCCAAAGACTTGGACAAACACGCAAGACAAACAAGGTATGCGCCCGAAGGCAGGGGCAAAATGCAACTGAAAATGCAAGAAGCCGAGCATAACTTATGATCATGCAAAGAAAGCTATAATGAAGCACGCTTGCGACAGTTTTAAGCTAACATACACCAGACTACACTACAATGCAGAAAGGATGTAAGAGAATTATGCAATTCTCATTGCGTCTCACGCAGAGAAGGCTAAAAGTGACTACCGAGAGTACCCGGAGTCTCACACACAATATCTCTCCGCGTATCACACACAGGAGGGGAAGAAGGTAAACCTCTCAGCGTATCACACGCAAGAGAGGAAATGTAACTTTCTCAGCGTATCACACGCAAGAGAAGAAAGGCAAACCTCTCAGCATATCACATGCAAGAGAGGAGAAGATCATCTCTCAGCGTATCACACGCGAGAGAGGAAAAGGTAGATTTCTCAGCGTATCACACGCAAGAGAAGAAAGGCAGACCTCTCAGCACATCACATGCAAGAGAGGAAAAGATCATCTCTCAGCGTATCACACGCAAGAGAGGAAAAGGTGAATTTCTCAGCGTATCACACGCAAGAGAAGAAAGTGGAACCTCTCAGCATATCACACGCAGAGAGGAAAAGATCATCTCTCAGCGTATCACACGCAAGAGAGGAAAAGGTAGATTTCTCAGCGTATCACACGCAAGAGAAGAAAGGCAGACCTCTCAGCATATCACATGCAAGAGAGGAAAAGGTAGATTTCTCAGCGTATCACACGCAAGAGAAGAAAGGCAGACCTCTCAGCATATCACATGCAAGAGAGGAAAGATCAACAATGTAAGTGAAAAGGTGCATAACCATACAGGTAGATGTGCATAACAATGCAACGAATGAGCATAACAATGCTAGATAGATGTGCATAACCATGCAGGTAGATGTGCATAACCATGCAGGTAGATGTGCATAACAATGCAGGTAGAGTGTGCATAACAATGCAAGTGAAAAAGGTGCATAACAATGCGAGATAGATGTGCATATCAATGCAACGAATGAGCATAACAATGCTAGATAGATGTGCATAACAATGCAACGAATGAGCATAACAATGCTAGATAGTGTGCATAACAATGCAACGAATGAGTATGACAATGCCGGTGGAACGCGCGTGACAACGCCCGTGGGACATGCATAACAATGCAGTTGGAACGTGCATCACAATGCAAGTGGAAGTGGGTGCATAACAATGCAGTTGGAACGTGCATCACAATGCATATTTGAAACAAAATGCCGAATAAGGGAATACAAGCCTTAAGGAGACCAAACTCCAAACGCAACCTCCGATTTACCTCTTGGAGGGGTCACGATTCATTCCAAAAAGGATACACCTCGTGCGCGCCGACTGACGATGAGCTACACATCGAAGACATGATTTGAAAGTTCCGCAGAAACATTTTGGGCTGAAAAGAGTGGGTTCTTCTTGCACTTTCTCGATTGTACTTCCAAACGGCAGTTACTACCTCTCCTTCCTGGCCATGTTCACAACTTTCCCTATTCTCCAACGGGGTGACAGACTAGGTTGATTCAGTATCCAGAATTGAGGCGCATTCACATGCTATCTCAATCTATGGGGCTGCCATACAGATTTCAAGTCGAGGATAGACCCCTGGGTATTCAAACCAGACTTTAGTCTCGGAAATCCCGAACCTTTGCGTTCTAGGCAAAAGCCATTCGAACTCTAGTTTCCACCGTCGCAGTTGGTCTCCTAGGAACTCATTGCAAACACAGTCTAGGAACTCATTGCAAACACAGTCAAGATGCATCTGGCAGGGGCTGGTACTCAGAGAGAGCATTTCTGATTGCCATTTTGGCTTGAGGCAGACTTAATCTTGAGCTTGGGGTAGAGGCACACTCATACTTCGGAGCATTGACAAGACCTGACGAAGTGCATACGGAATGCGATCTCGGAGCTTACTGAAGTTGAAACAAACTCAGATGCCCGACATTTTCCTTTTTTGCTTTTGCTTTGCAGTCCGGAACCATTATAGCTTCAGATAGGTCTTGGTTTCACTGTTCTCATATGACCTGGGTTGAACCCTGCGGTTTTATGAAAGAACAAATATGTTTTGAACAAATGTGGAGAACGGCACGGCACTCGGAGCACAAAATGATTTTATTTTCGAAATTGAGAGATGAGTTTTCGACTAGGTATTGAGCCTACGACTGAACACAGCAAAACGACTCAACAAGGAAATAAAAGGCACACAACCTAGACACATCGAGTAACACTCGAAACGACCCAAAACAAAATCGAGATAAAACAAAAAGGCACGACACTCAGACGTGCACAGGGAGCCTGTTTCACCGGGTAGTGTTTCCCACCCTTTCTCATTTGTGGTTCTCACATCACTCGCCCTCAAGCTCTGTTTTCTGAAAAAGCCCTTTTCTCACTTTTTCTCTCATCGCACATCTCTCTATTCTTCAATCTCTCATTTTTCAATCCCTCCCCTGGGTGGTTGATGGATAAATAGGAAGTTGCGGGCTCTTGACCCTAGCATGCTGCTAGATTCTCTTTCTTCCACTCACAGCTAGTGAATTCCTCCCATAGAAGGGTTGTGCCACAACTGGATGTGTAGCAAATCTGCAGCTAACATCGGTTGATGATGCTTTGCTGGGGAGTTTGGTCGTGATCAGATCTGTCCAGATGAGGGAGTGGAATATCTTGCCCCATTCCAGCTCGTGCTTCGCACTTCGCTTGATACCTCGTTGCTTGGAGGGTGAGAGAGCTTTCAGCCCTTTGTTGTTAGCTTCAGTTGTGCCCTTTTCTGGCAAGTAGAGTGCCCTTTCTGGCAAGTGCGTTGACAAAGGGGAAAAGACAGGAACTTGACTCGACTGTGCCACTAGTTCTTCATTTTGACCATTTTTTTTTTTTGAGCTTTTGCTAAAGTAATTTTGACCGACATGAGAGTTAGATTAACATGCTTGTTCAATTTTTGATTTGAAATCATGCAAGTCAGGCTATGAGCACTGAAATTTTCCTTTTTTGGGTCCAAGAAATGGTCCAATTTTAGAAAAATGGGATAATTTTCGAGAGAATTAGTCAACCTCAGTAAAAATTCTCAAAAACTATTTTTGCAAACGGCCACTTGCTCAATGAGCATGAAACCTACTCCTGAGATGCACAACCTCGGATCCAAAGAAAAACTGCCCCGTGCATGAAGAGAGCTGCATGGCAACGGAAAGTTGCCCCTTGTTTGAACGGCACTACGGCGCATTGAATGGCAACGGAAAGTTGCCCCTTGTTTAAATGGCACCGCAGCGCATTATAGTCAGCCCTCAGAGTAACGAACGCAACCAAATCCTCAGATACAGAGAAGCAAAGATGACTAGAACCATCGCATGGACACAATCAAATTGGAAGTGTTATGGTTGGACTTCAGAATGAAGTTGCCTACGTATCCCAAACATGGAATCAAGCCTTACGTAGTTCGGGGTTAAGGTACACTCGGGTATAATCTCCCTTTTTTGGCTCTAACTTTTGCCAAGGCGCCCGTTGCGGGTTTTCGACCTTGCAAGCTTCTGTTTTTCTTTTCTTTCATTCTTTTCTTCTCTCTTTTTTTTTCTTTCTTTTCCCTTTTTTCTTTTTCTTCATTTCTTTTTTTTCATTCTTCTCTTTTCTTCTTTTTCTTTTTTTGCTTTTTGTATATATTTTTCTTGCTCTAACTTTTGCCTGGGTCGCCCTTCTGGGTTTTCGACCCAGCGAGCCTCTCAAAGGGTAAAAGTGTAGCTTGGTCCATGCCAAATGGTTGTAAGGTTTTGAGGCCATCCGTATCCAGGAGAGTGGCTGTTGATTTGCAAGAGGACTCATCTTCGGCTCTTCGAGCACATCTGACATCTTTGCCCCTATTTCGAAGGGTACTTCTATTCTAGCTTTGCAAGCTTCTTCTGATCTTCTGATCTTCTTGATCCGACTTTCCTGGCCTCTTGTTCGAGGGCTGCTTCAAATGTGGCCACACAGGCCTCATATCGTGATTGACCGTTGAACACTCTGAATCCAAGGTCAAGGTTTGGAAGCAAAGGGGTTGAGTCTCGAGGCTGAGAGCGATCCTAGGCTGCAGAATCTCAAGAGCGATTCCACACAAGTCTTCGCAGGACCGCGCAAAACATTTTGTTTTTGAAAATTTTTAAGAAAGCGACAAATCACTCGCGCTGAAGATAGTGTGAAACCAGTCTGGATCAAGCCAGGGTCCTTCTCAGTACTCACGCTAACAAGCATGATTTCATTCATTAAGGGCTTAGCACGCCTCTCTTTTTCTCAGTTTGATCAAATTTTGCAAAACCCGAGGAATTCCTTCCTCTTCGTTTTCACCGCAGTGTTCAAAAAGTTTTGGAAAACTTAGGTCGATGCAATGAATTCAAGGCACAGAAAAGACACAGTTCTTAGTCAAATACTGTCACCTCATTCAGAACCTCCGGCATAACTGGCACAAGGCAGAAGCGAACACAAGGATGTGAAAATCACTGCTGTTCATTCAAAATCTGTTGGCATAACTGGCTCCCTGGCAGAAACAGACTCAAGACAAAACGAAAGGACAAACGCGAAACAAAATGGTGACGCCCGAGGTAACACCCCCCCAGAATCACCCGACTCCTATACAACAGGACTGACTTGACACAACAAGACAAACCTAAAACAAAAGAGACTGACATAAAACAAAAGACAGACTCAAAACAAAACAATAAGACTGACCCAATACCCAAGTCAGAAAGTACGAATTAACAACATTCGCGAATGTGCTCAAAACAGTGTATGCCATCCACCATATCTGGAGTTAATCGAGTGCCGCCTGCAGGTGGTTCATCCCCCGATCACATCATATTATCCCCCACAAGTTCACTGATCAAGTGCCGATAGACTTTGCAGGACCTGGTGCGGGGATGACTCTGTTGTTGATCAGATCTTGTATTTCGTGGCGAAGACGAAAGCACATGTCAGTGTCATGGCCAGCTCGCTGATGGAAGGCACAGTAGTCGGCTGGGTTGTGTGAGAGAGGGAGGTTCTTTGGTAGTGGCTGCGGCTCCAGGGGCTTCAGATGCCCTTTCTTGATCAAAACCCCCAGAGCTTTGGATAGGGGCATGTATAGTGGAGTAAACACCCTTTGGCTCTGAGGTGGGTTTTTGGCTATTTGCGAGCTAGCTCCGGACACACCAGTGAATGAGGCGGCTATTTTTTGTGTGGTGGTGGTAACCATGCCCACGTCCGAAGCTCTGGCATTTTCAGCACTGCTTACGCCTGTATTTGCGTTGCGGTTGAAGGTCCTCCTGGGTTGCTCCCTGTCACTGTCAATCAAGCCCTGTTTCATAGCATCCTCAATTTGTACCCCCATCTCATGCAAATCAGAAAAGGTAGGGAAGGGGAGCACGATCATTTTCTGCATTAGTTTAGGCTGGAGGTTGCGTACAACCATCCGTATCTGATCCTTGTCCATTGGCCTAATGGTCATCATTAGGGGTGTGCATAATACCGCTGAAACCGCCGAAACCGCCAAAACCGCACCGAGCCGCACCGCCAAGGCAAATTCTTTATTATTTGCCAATCGAACCGCCGGTTTTGGTAAGAAAAATGGCAAATTCTAGTGACACTTTTATCAATCCGCCGGTTTCTATTTTTCTTCCAAACCGCACCGACCCGCACCGCTATTAAATCATGTTTTATAAGATTCTAAAAATTCTTTTTTACTTAAGTTTGCTTGTTGTTCTATACCTTAGATATAGTATTACATTACTGCTCAAGGAGAATTCAAGATGTCAGTAATCCAAAATAAAGTTGGATTCCAATTCACTTTTCAATCTTTTTTTTTTTTTTTCTGGCCATGTTGCAAACTTGCATAAGCTCACTTTTCAATCTAAATACTTTTCAACAGTAAACATTTTCAATATTTGTAAACCCTGAATGATATTAATTTTATGTATTGTATTTGATCATTGTAGCTTCCACAGATGCTTGTAATGAACTGATGGTATAGTCGTTGATATTATCATGTTGTTGCTACACTTACTGCATCAGAAGAAAGCTTCGCAAGATGCTTAACATCACGGTATCTCTCGTCTTTTTTTTACTCTTTGATTTAAGTTTTGTAATTTGAATTATATTTTTATAAACCGCCAATCCGCCCGAACCGCCAAGGCAAATCCGCCATTATTTGCCAACCGAACCGCCGGTTTTTGATAAGGAAAATGGCAAATTCTAGTGACACTTTTATCAATCCGCCACCAGCCATACGGTTTCTATTTTTCTCTCAAACCGCACCGACCCGCACCGCGCACACCCCTAGTCATCATTGAGGCCTTGGCCCTCCAGCGGGCCACGAATTCTGAGAAACTCTCCTTAGGCTCCTTCCTCGTCGTCTCAAGATCACGAGTCGTAATCTCGATTTGGGTATTGTATGAATATTGTGCGACGAAGGCCTCGGCCATCTCCTTCCAGCTTCGTTTCACTGAATCCTCCAATTTCGCGTACCAGATGGCCGCAACACCCGACAGGGTCCTGCCAAAAAGGGAGAGCTTCTGTAATCTTGTCAAGCCCATCGGGCGCAGAACATCTGAAAACAAACTCAAGTGGACCATGGATCTTCTGACCCGTCAAAAACGGTCGATGTGAGCCATCTTGAACCTGTCCGGCAGTGTCACAACTGCGTCGGTGTACCCGTCCTCAATGTCCGGGATGGACTTTACCCCCTGGGATTTCTTGAACAACTTCTCAAGCTTGCTCAATTTCAACGCTGTAGGGTCGACCTCAGTCTCGAAGGGTGAGTCCAGTAGATTTGTAGGTGTTTTGGACAGCTGAGGTAAGATCGGGGGCGGAGCTGCCCCTGTAGGAATGTATGTACCCTCTTGGGTATTCTGAACATTCGTCGTTTCCCCGGGTGCGGGAGCTCCTGCTGGAGGAGGAACTTGTTGGGAAGCAGACGCGCCGCTTTGCTGTTGCAGCCTGGTGATGAGCTCAGCCTGCTGAGCAATGATTGCAGCCTGCTGCTTGGAAAATTCCGCTTGGCGGACAGCGTCTTGCTACATGAGTTTCATACTTTCTTGCATCTGACGCATCATTGCCTCCATCCCTGACGTGTTCTGCTGATCCATCTAACTGACTGGTATCTATCCCTGCAGTAGAAACTGAGACCTCAGCCTGACTGTTCACTGGCGGGGTGGATAAGGGCTACTGATCTGGTAACTGGTGATCTGTGCTTGACTGGCCCTTTTACCCTGCCTCTGGCAAAGGAACACTGATGGCCCTTGAACTGAATCTCTGACCTGACAAAGTCTATCAACACAAGTTCGATGAACCTCGGGGATATCGGAGCCTTCTGAAGCTATGGTTCCAGGACTACCTAGCAAAAGAGAAAACAGATAGCACCTCAGCTCAACTTCACCAAAACAGATACGAGCATAGCAGGATGACTGTGCCCTCTACTGAATTCTGCCCCCAAAATTCTGCCTCAAATCTGATACCCTCGGGTAAAACTGAACCCCAAAATATTAAACTGGTGCCCGTAGGCCTGATGCCCAAACCTGCAAACTGATACATGCATTCCTGTAGAGACGCACTCTAAAAGCACATAGCAGATAAGTGAGAGCCAAAACACCCCTATGTTGGGGTAGGGTTTCCCTGTCCTATTTTGTTAGGAGCTAGGATTTCACTACGCACACAGCGGTTTCAAACAACCTATAAACGGGTAAGCAACCTGTCATAGTTTGGAATGGTCACTATGGTTCCGAATATGCACTAGGTCAAATGGTCGAAAAGGGTGCCCCGGTAAAATCGGGGTTTGTGTTCCCATACTGGCAGAGCCCGCAACCGGTCAGCCTTATGGTCATGCCTTGACAAGACAAGCCTCCAGCAAACCGCTCAGGAATAGCAGATGGCCAACACGGTGTCCTAGGCGCACCAATCCAAAATGCAATGCAAAGAAACACATAAGTGTAGTCAAAACAGGATATCACGAGTTCGAGTCAAGCTCTCTAAATTATCCCCAGCAGAGTCGCCAGAAACTGTAACAAGCCCGCGGGGGACCTCGCTATAGCTCGGACTCGATTTTTGTCACGGTTCTTAATCTTGAACCAAAGAGTCCAAATCCGGCAAATCGTTTTGAGAAAACAGATTTTGAAAAGAAGTGCTAAACATGGACTGCTTTGCCAGATACAGAGTCGCCACCTAAATATTTTTTAATGGGGAAATTTAGGAAACCCTGACTCGGTGCCAAAGGCCACGTGTCTGTCATCACCAAAGTTGTCTTGGCTCGGGAGCTTGGGTACGATCGGGGAAGGTCAGCTATGAGCACCCCCTCGCCCGGTCCGAAGACCGGCCTCTACTAACCGTGATATCTTGTTTTGAAAACGTTATGTGTTCTTATTCCGGTTATTAGCCTAGATTTACTATGTTATGCGCACAGCAAACAAGTATAGACCAAATCGCCTAAATTGGAACAAAACATTTAATGTTTGTTTTGAAAATGGTTTGCTACTCGCAAGTAGGCTAAAATGCAGGTTTTGCCACCCTCAAATGGGCTTTTAGAAAAGATGGTTTTGCCACTAACTAGTGGGCTTAAAACTCACAGTTTTAATGCATTATCCCAATTTAAGCAATTCGACCTCCATCCACAGGCATTCAAGCAATTATATCACATAAGCAGCTAGCCTCATGGTAATCATGCTATTTATGGCAACACTCACACGCATGCGGTATGCTAAAGCATAACAGCTCACCTAGTACTCCAAGCCAAAACAGAAACCAGTTAGTAATCAAATGCATGATCCTAGTTCATGTTAAGTGGCTAATGCAACACAGGCAAAGATGCAATCTAGACAGGCTCGGCTATCCTAAACATGGCATGTGAAATACACAGGTAGCATGTATTCAATTTGGAATTGAAAATACGATGCAGTTAGTATGATGCGCCGAGCCCGGTGCATGTAAACGAATGTATGGATGCACGCATGCTATCATACTGTTATGCTAATTTAAATATGCCCTAATCTACCATCATAAGCAGGTAAATAAAAGGGAGAAAGAAGTGGAGGTTGGAAGACATACACACCACTCACACACACTTATTACAAATGTGCCCTCACACGGAGGGACCAAAAGAATATACAGTCCCAAATAGTACAGTCCAAATACAGAATAAATTATTACAAAAATTCTAATTATCAAATTAAATCGAATGTAAAAAGAAGGGGGGCCTCAGCCCTGCCTCGGGGTGCGCAAATGATGCATGCTCGATCCGTCTTGCCCGGAAAACCCGCACCATACCACTGCTGCCTCTGTTTTCACTGTCCTGCCTTTCCAAAGACTGCCAAAGTCCCAGAATACCTTCTATGCAAACTGCTTCACACCATCGGCTGGATGAAATGGCCACCGGCCATGTAAAATGTCTGTCGGCTGCTTATGAGGTTGTCGGCCACCAATACATTGCCGGTCGGCACTCTTTACTGCCGGTCGGCAAACAACTCCTGCAGAATCTGGTTTTTGACAGCAACAAGGACAGACAGTGTATGGCATGGAATTTTGGGCACATGTAAGCATGGCCATGCTCCCTATCATGTGTTAGACTCAAGAGAGCATGGCCCTTGATCCTTGGGCCATCAATTATGCACCTTGGTACATGATAGCCTAAGAGGTCAAGTTTGCATTTCAATGAATATGCATGCAACACACAAATGAAGACCAAGACCCTATCATGTCAAGGTCAAGGGCCTCGGTGACCGAGAGTTGAGACAAGTTGCATCACTTGTAGTATGAACTCCTCTCAACCCTCAAATTTGGCTTGACACCCCAAGCCAAACAATGCAATGCATGTTATGCAAACATGGCTCAAAATGCAACATGAGATGAAATGCAAGGCATGCCAAATGCAATGCAACATATCATGGCAAGTATGCAATACTAGGCATGTAAGATGCAAAATGTAATGCAAACATGGACAATTCATGCAAAGGAACTAGCATGTAACAAGGCTTTGTTAATCAAGCATGCAACAAACATGTGGTAAACATGCAATGGTGGACTTAAACCATAATGGGGCAGACCTCAATCCACCCCAAAACAGTGGCCAAAAGTGCTCAAAATCATGGACAAAATGCTATACAAGCATGCAAGTTTATGAGCCTAAAGCTAAGGCACAAAAGAGGGTACTCCACCACCACTAACAAGACCACTCATGGCATGAACCAAGCGACCAAAAACAGATGTTTAGCATGCAAAAAAAGGCCATAAAAACACATGATATGGCAGCCCAAATACCTTAAACATACAAGCATGCACAAGGCCTATTTCAAGGCATAAGAGACCAACATTTCAAAACATGAAATAGATGATAAATGGAGGCATATAGGCATGGCATGTGGACTGAAATAGCATGTTGAATGATTCCAAATCACCTAAATAACCTAACCAATGCATATGCATGGATCACATCCTTAAGGCTCACAAGCCACAATGCAAAGCAACTACATCAAACATGCCACACATGGCAAAATCAGTGGCCAACAGACCTAAAACATGACAAATCATGACCAAAAGCTTCAATAAGCCAAGCTAAAACATGAGGATATACAAGGCTAAACACATGGCACATTTCTAGGCAAAGTAGAGCATTTCAAAGCAAGTATAAGATGCATGCTAAGGGCTACAAATCCAACCAAAAACAGAGATATAACATATCATATGAACACCAAATAAGCTCTGAAATGAAGCCAAAACAAACCAAGTATGCATGCTCCCTTATGAGCCAAAAACAAAGGCAAAAGAGGGACAAAGGGGAGAGGGGTGTCCCTCCCCTATACAAGACTTCAAACCACCTTCCTCACCACTAAAAACCCACTGGTTTTCAGTGGTGAGAAGACCAAAACACCAAGGCAAACAAAGCCTCAAGAAAAGGCACCAAAGAGGCCAAAATAAGGCCTAAGAGGGTGAGTTTGCACTCAAACCACAAAGTGACCTTAATGAAAGTTCTAAAGCAAGAAAATATAAGACTTTTTCATGTTATACACAAGACCCAAATCAGTATACAAGGCAGGTAGAAACTTGTTGCAAAAATGGGGAAACTAAAGTAAAGTGCTCACCCTTGAAGAAACCTTGAAGAACAGATGATCCAGCCACTCTCTATTGATCAAAACCAGTCCAAAAGCTCAAGAATCAACCCTCCAAGCCTCCCAATCTCGAGCTAAGGTGTGATAGTGTGTGTGTGAGTGCAAAAGTAAGGTAAAACTACACTTTTAAGCCTAAAAACACACACACAAGAGGAGAGAGAGGGAAAATCTAGAGAGAGGAGATATATGACAGATATATAGATACAAAGCTCTGGTTTTTTGTTCAAGAATGGCCAACCTTAAACAAAGGGAGAGATATGATGCTTATATAGGCAAAATAAAGCCAAGAAGCTTAGTGGCTAAGCAAAGGAGAAAGGGTCAAGAGGTGCAAAGGGGTCTTGGCTTCTTGGAGAAGCTAAGACAGCTGGCCAAGCTTCTCCAAGAAGCTTGGCCAAAGGGTTCAACCTTCTAGAAGGTTTGGGGGTTCAAAGGTGCAAAGGGGTCATCCCCGTGCATGGGGAGTGGTGTGGGTGCATTCCAGCTGGCACAGCTGGCATGCACCATGCTCCAAGGGTGCAGAAAGGTCATCGGCCAACCAAATAGGTCACCGGCACAATAAAGTGCCGGTCGGCTAAACATAGTGCCGACCGGCCATTGTTTTTAAGAAACCATGGCCGGTGGTACACATATGCAGCCGGTGATGGTAGGGGAGGGCCGGTGGGGTGTGGGGATGGCCAACAAGCCATTCCCTGCCCTTCAAGGCAAAAACACAGGTGTTTGGTGCCAAAACCATACACGAAGCAGTCGAGTCAGGAGGTCCTGAGACGAGGCGCGCTGCCAAGGCCTCCGGAAACTCGAGACGAACACAAACACGGATAATCACCGAGTGTTCAAACAGTGACGTCCAAGTCTTGAGGACGGTCAAAAATGGGGTGTCTACACTAATGCGTCACATGCAAAATGTCACTTAAGATAGGCTCGGCTAATCTACGATGACATGTGAAATGCTACAACTAACACGTATTCAATTTGGAATTGAAATATAGATGTAGTTAGAATGATGCACCGAGCCCGATGCGTGCAAGACAGATGAATGGATGCAAAAATGCTATCATACTGTATGCTAATTTAAACATGCCCTAGTCTACCATCATAAGAAGATAAATAAAAAGGAAGAAAGACGTGGGGTTGGAAGACATACACACACTCACGCACACTTATTACACATTTGCCCTCGCTCGGAGGGTCCGAATAAATATTACAGTCCGAATAAATAAATCAACTACCCTAGTTAATTAATTATTACAAAATTTCTAACTCAATTAACAAATTGAATGTGCAAATAAATAGAAGGAAGGGGTCGCAGCCCTGCCTCGGAATGCGCGAATGATGCATGCTCGAGTCTGTCTCGCCCAGAAAACCCGTGCCATGCCATTGCTGCCTCTGTTTACACTACCCTGCTTCTCTGAAGACTGCAAAAGTCTTGGGACATGCTCTATGGGTGCTGAGGAGTGCCACCGGCCAGACACCAATGCCACCGGCCAAAAGGAGAGACCACCGGCCACCTTTTTTTACTATCGGCCAAAATAAATGGTCGGCCAGCACTATATTCAGCCGACCGGCCAAAACTCCTTGCAGAATCTGGTTTTTGACAACAACAAATGACATACAATGTATGGCATGGAATTTCAAGCAAATGTAAGCTTGGCCACACTCCCCATCATGCGATGGACTCAAGGGAGCATGGCCCTCGATCCTCGGGCCATCAATTGTGCATTTTGATGCATGATGGCCTAAGAGGCCAAGGTTGCAATTCAATGAAAATGCATGCAACACACAAATGAAGACCAAGACCCTATCATGTTGAGGTCAAGGGGATTGGCGACCGAGGGTTGAGACGTGTTACATCGCTTGAAGTATGAACGCTTCTCAATCCCCACACTTGGCTTGACACCCCAAACCAAGCAATGTAATGCATGTTATGCAAACATATCTCAAAGATGCAACATAAGATAAAAATGCAAGGCATGCCAAATGCAATGCGACATATCATGGCAAGCATGCAAAAGAAATAGCATGTGACAACACATTATGAGTCAAAGATGCAACAAACATGTGACAAGCATGCAATGGTGGACTTAAACCATAAAGGGGCAAACCTCGGCCCACCCCAAAATAGTGGCCAAAAGTGTCTCAAATGATGGACAGAATGCACAACAAACATGCAAGTCAAAGGGGCCCGAAGCTAAGGCACAAAAGCCAACTCAAACATGCCTAAAGGAAGATAAGCATGGGCATTTAGATCAACAAAAACAGTGTTATAGCATGTGAGAATAAGCCTTAAAACCCATACATGGCATCCCAAATGACCCAAACACATAGGCATACACAATGCACATTTCAAGGTATGGAATCACAACGCTTCAAGACATGAAAGAGATGATAAATGGAGACATGTAAGCATGATATAGGGACTGAAATAGCATGTTGAATGATTCCAAATCATTGAAATAGCCTAACCAATGCATGTTTAGGACTCACATCCTTGGGGCTCACAAGCCAAAATGTGAAGCAACTATATCAAACATGCTAAACAAGACCAAATCAGTGGCTAACAGATCTTAAGCATGACAAAATATGGCAAGGAACTTCACAAAGCAAAGCCAAGATATGAGAGCGTGGTAGTCAAAAGTCATGATGCACTTTTAGGCACAAACAAGGGAATACAAAGCAAGTACATTAAGCATGCAAAAGGCCGCAAATCCGACCAAAAACAGAGACAACATGTGACCTAAATAGCACAAAAAACATCTGATATGGAGCCAAAAACAAACCAAGCATGCATGTTGCTCTTTAAGCCAAAACAAGGATAAAAGAGGGACAAAGGGGAGAGGGGTGTCCCTCCCCTATACAAGACCTCAAACCCTCTTCTTTACCACTAAAAATCCACTGGATTTCAGTGGTGAAAAGAACAAAACACTCAAGCAAATGAAGCCTAACAATAGAAGCACCAAAAGGGCCAAATAAGGCCTAAGAGGGTGAGTTCGACGCCAAACCACAAAATGACCTTAATGAAGTATTTAAAGCATGCAAATATAAGACTTTTTTCAGTTATACACAAAGCTCAAATCAATATACAAGCCAGATCAAAAGCCAATGCAAGATTGGGGAAAGTAAAGCAAAGTAGTTACCCTTGAAGAACACCTCAAGAACAGCAGGTCCAGCCACTCTCTTCTGATCAAAACAAGTCCAAAAACTCAAGAACAAACCCTCTAAGTCCCTCAAAGTCAAAGTAAGGTGTGGTAGTGTGTGTGTTAGTGCAAAACTAAGGTAAAAATGCACTTTTAGGCCACAAAACACACACAAAGGATGAGAGAGAGGGGAATATATAAAGAGAGAGTATATAACAGATGTGTATGTATCTAACCTTTGGTTTTTTGTCCAAAACTTCTAACCCTAGACAAAGGAGGAAGAAGGGCTCTTATATAAGCAAAGAAAAGGCTCTAAGCTTCTCAAGGAAGCTAAATGAAAAGGGGCAAAGGGTGCAAATGGTTCATGGCTTCTTGAAGAAGCTGGGACAGCTGGCCAAGCTTCCCCAAGAAGCTTGGCCAAGGGTTCATCCTTCTAGAAGGAACTAGGGGGTCAAGGGCTCAAAACAGCCATCCCCGTGCATGGGGAGTGGTGTTGGTGTATTCCAGCTGGCACAGCTGGCATGCACCAAGCCTGAAGGGGTGCAGAAGGGTCACCGGCCGGCAAAATAGGTCACCGGCCAAATAAAGTGCCGGCCGGCCACAGAGAGTGCCGACCGGCCATTGATACCAAGCAACCACGGCCGGTAGCAACAAGGAATGGTCGGTGATGTAAAGGGAGGGCCGGCAGAGTGTGGGGATGACCAACAAGCCATTCCCTGCCTTCCAAGGCAAAAACACAAGTGTTTGGTGCAAAACCAAACACTAAACGAACGAGTTAAGAGATCCTGAGGCAAGGCGCGCAGCCGAGGCCTCCGGGAACTCAAAACGAACACGAACAAGGGTGATGACTGAGTGTTCAATCAGTGACGTCCAAGTCTTGAGGACGGTCAAAAATGGGGTGTCTACAGTAGGGTGTTCGAGTTTGGGACTAGGCGCGAGTGCAAGAAGGCAAAGGTGGATGATTTGATTTGGTGCCTCTAGAGGTTGTCTAATGCTTCTCATTAATCTTCTTGTTTTTTATTCTAAAAAAAAAATCTTCTTGCTTTTTAGTATCTGATGTGCATAGCCCAAACAAGTGGCCCAATGGGCTGTCCAAACAATTCCTAACCCAACTTAGGCCCAGGGGCCAGACAAGAAGAAGAGACAAGCAACCTCCTTTTGTGAAGTCCACGGCATGACAACACTACCATAGACTTACGGCTGATAGGACAGGTCGACTGACAAGGCACGGTAAACGAAGAGGCCAGAAAGGTATGGAAGAAATCAATATATACAAGTAATCACTCTCTCTCTAACTACCTTCTACTTCCTCTCTAAGCTAAAAGCTTCCATTTTTTCTACTAGAGACTCATCTAACTTAAACATCGGAGGGTCTTCAAGAAGGAACCCCACCTCCAGGGTGCTTCTCGACGGACTTGGTGCAGGTACAACAGGGGAGACGAGGTTCAATCATCCTATGGAGCATCCGGACCCTGTCCAACCCATTCCTCATCCGACAAAACTACATTATCAGTTGGCGCCGTCTGTGGGAAACTCTTCCGATTGGCGGTTGTGCTCATTGTCACCGGAAATAGCTTCCTTTCACCCACCTTCAGTGTCGGAATGAATGGTTACCACATGATTCATGGCTTCCCAGCAGCGGTGGCGGCGACGTTTTCCCCGCCTACACCTCTCTCGCTGGCACCATGATTCTAGACCGATCCATGGCCGACGATCTCATTCCTAGCCCGGTCCAATCGTACCTCAACTTGGCTCTCCGATGCCTCTTCACGCCGCTCTCGGCTCACCTCACCATTGTCGTTGGTGAGCACTGCGAAGGTCTACCTACGCACCAAAATCAACCCCCGCACCAAGCAATTCAAAGTCGTCAAGACTTCAAAAAAAAAAAAAAACAACAAACAAACAAGCAAAAAGTTCAAGAACAAAGCTCTGGACAAGTATTTCCCATTTGATCCATATCAAAGGCCCAGATTGCCCCACGTGAAGACATGGGCTTCACTCCCCAAGCCACTAACTCTCTCTCTTTTCCCTACGTCTGTGTCATGTCACATCATCACATGGATCCCTGCACCTTGAGCCCCGTGCACCACTAACCAACCCATCTCGGCAACATAGGTCTGTCGGCAACATAGCTCGGTCAGCACATACGTCGGTCGGCAAACTAGTTCGGTCGGCGGTCGGCAAACTAGATCGGTTGGCATCATTGGTAGGTCGACAACTCGGTCGGCAACATAGCCCGGTCGGTAACATAGCTCGGTCGGCATCATTGGTCGGTCGGCAACATAGGTCGGTCAGCAAACTAGTTCAGTCAGCAACATAGCTCGGTCGGCAACTTCAGCAACAATCAGACGGAGCCCCAACGCCTCCTCCATATTTGAATGGTCTACTTCCCCCTCCTCAAGGACATCATGAGTAAGATATTCAAACTTCTTTTATCTATGTTGCACATTTCAGAACATTTCAGATCAAAAAGCCTCAGCCAGATTGAGCATTACTTAAAGCCTTAGCCAGACTGAGCACGAAGACCTCGGTCAGACCGAGTAATTTAAAGCCATGAGGGGCATGGTATCAGATCCTACCCACGAAGACCTCGGCCAGACCGAGTTACATAAAGTCTCAGCCAGACTGAGCACTACTTAAGGCCTCAGCCAGACTGAGCACCAAGGGGGAGTCCTGACCAAATTACTTAAAGCCTCAGCCATACTGAGCACTACTGAAAGCCTCAGCCAGACTGAGCATGAAGACCTCGGCCAGACCGAGTTACATAAAGCCTCAGCCAGACTGAGCATTACTTAAAGTCTCAGCCAGACTGAGCACGAAGACCTCAGCCAGACCGAGTTACATAAAGCCTCAGCCAGACTGAGCATTACTTAAAGCCTAAAGCCAGACTGAGCACGAAGACCTCGGCCAGACCGAGTTACATAAAGCCTTAGCCAAACTGAGCACTACTTAAAGTCTCAGCCAGACTGAGCACTACTTAAGGCCTCAGCCAGACTGAGCACCAAGGGGGAGTCCTGACCAAATTACTTAAAGCCTCAGCCATACTGAGCACTACTGAAAACCTTAGCCAGACTGAGCATGAAGACCTCGGCCAGACCGAGTTACATAAAGCCTCAGCCAGACTGAGCATTATTTAAAGTCTCAGCCAGACTGAGCACGAAGACCTCAGCCAGACCGAGTTACATAAAGCCTCAGCCAGACTGAGCATTACTTAAAGCCTCAGCCAGACCAAGTTACATAAAGTCTCAGCCAGACTGAGCACTACTTAAAGTCTCAGCCAGACTAAGCACTACTTAAGGCCTCAGCCAGACTGAGCACCAAGGGAGAGTCCTGACCAAATTACTTAAAGCCTCAGCCATACTGAGCACTACTGAAAGCCTCAGCCAGACTAAGCATGAAGACCTCGGCCAGACCGAGTTACATAAAGCCTCAGCTAGACTGAGCATGAAGACCTTGGCCAAACCGAGTTTACAAAGTCTCAGCTAGACTGAGCATGGAGAAGACTCCAAACCACACAGATAACCACTCCTCTAACATGAGGTTGGATGAGAATGCCTCATATGAGGAGAGACCGGTTCAGGTCTTGGATAGGCGGGATCAAATCCTGCGTGGCAAGACCATTCCTTTGGTGAAGGTTTTGTGAAAACATCACGGAGTGGAGGAAGCCACTTGGGAACGTGAGTTGGAAGTCCGAGAGAAATATCCAGACCTATTTGTGGATGTTTGAACATATGTTATATATATTGTTGTATTGTTGAACTTTAAGACCATTAAATATGTCTTAAGTTGTAAAACATGGTGCATGTTTTGGTTAATGAAAGTAGTTAGAAATTTGCCTCAAATGGAAGTTTGTGTAACATTGCATATGTTGAACATATAGTAGAAATGGAAATGTATCATGATTATTGCTTATGATATGAATTGTGAACTATGTATGTTGGAAATGGTTGAAATGGAAAGAAAATGCATGTTGAAATGTATGTATTATGAAATGCCTCTTGATGAGAGATGGAATGACCGGTAATGGGTCGAGTGGTTGAATGTTGTAACGTAACAGCGTTTAAAATGGAAGAAAACCTGTTTTTGAAAACTTGTTCTTAATTTCGGGGAAGAAATTCTTTAAGGGGGGGAGGTTATAGCGATCCCGGGTTTACCCCTTGTTGTACAGTGATCCGGACGTGTGTCCGTGGATGTTAGTAGTTGATTATTATCTTGTTTACATCTTTTTCTACTTCGTATTTGAGTTATAGGATGTGCTAGGTAGGTTTGGAACAGGTTGGTTGAGCTTAGGAACCAAGTCTAGTTGCCCAGATTTTGGCTTGTCCGCTCGAGCAGGGAATTGGGCGCTCGAGCAGAGAATACACCCATCCAGTATTTCCAGTGTAGTGTTGGACGCTCGAGCGGGGAATTGGCCGCTCGAGTGGGAGGTTGTGTGTGCCGCTCGAGCGGGGAATTGGACGCTCGAGCGGGGAACCTGTCTGCAAAAGTGCTGGGAGCGTGCATCCGACGCTCGAGCGAAGGATTAGTCGCTCGAGCGGGAGTCTGTGAGTGACGCTCGAGCGGGGGTTTCCACGCTCGAGCGGGGCGACTCTTATTTAAATCCGGAATCCGACTTTTTGATCACTTTTTCAAGATCTTTTCTCTCTCTTACTTTTCCGAAAAGCCATTTTCAGAGCTTCTCACTCTAAAACCGGCCCTTCTCTCTTAGATTTGATCTAGTAGAAGTTGTTTGCTCTCTTTTGGCCTTTACAAAAGTTGTATTGATCGTCGAGGGCTACGTTTTAATCTGAAAATTTCGGGATTTGGAGCACTTTTGTTTTGGTCTTCATCTCCGTTGGAGCTCAAACTTTGAGGTAGGGATAACCTACTCCTCTTTATGAGCTTTGTCTTTAAATTTTGGTGTTTTGAGATGTTGGGGGTTGTTGTGTAATTTTATAAAAGTTGGGGTTTTATTTATAATGAACCTAGAGGCATGTTTGGTATAGAGACACGGAATAAATGTTGGAACATTGATAAAAATGGAACCTAAGGGTTGTAATGTTAATTATGGAAAATGCCCTAATTACATTGATTAATTAATTGGGATAATTAATTGTGAGAAATGAGGAATTTAAAGGGAAATGTTGAGGTTGGGAGTGCATGGGATTAAAGGGTGTAGTTGAATTACTTATCACTCACCGAAGTGAAATGTTGATTATATATCCATTTGTTGCATTTATATTCTGTATAGAAATAACTGCTTTGGGCTATCGGTGGAGGATAGTTTTGATTGTTGTAGACAGTGCATGATGATTAGGCAAACTAAAACCGATCATTGAAATGTGTCATTGAGTATGACAGTTGAAAGAATACATTAATTTTATGTATTGATTGATGATGTGTATAATAGTTGTTTATATGCATTGTGTCGTGTTGGAGGAGATAGGGGATGTACTCCACGGTTTAGGGGATGATAGGGGATGGACCTCTAAACCGGATGTTGTTT
Source organism: Camellia japonica (assembly GCA_030407325.1). Taxonomy (NCBI): domain Eukaryota; kingdom Viridiplantae; phylum Streptophyta; class Magnoliopsida; order Ericales; family Theaceae; genus Camellia; species Camellia japonica. The sequence continues at coordinate 80,968,672 of JAPPVO010000031.1, forward strand.
GGGAGAAGATAGGGGATGGACTCCATGGATATAGCTCATATGCTTATCTAGTAATGTGTTGACACAGCTCATACGCTTGTCTTTGGAAGTGTGATATTGCTCTTAGGCATATCTATGGAAGTGTTGATATAGCTCATATGCTTATCTGTTGATGTGTTGATATAGCTAGTATGCTTATCTTTTATTTAAATGGGAAAATGTTAAATATGAGTTACAGTCTCATACGAGTTGTTTGGCCAGGTTCTGAGCCATGGTTATGAATTGGATTGAAAAGAAATGGAAAATGAATTGTGACATGGACCTATATGTCATGAAACTGTAGGATGATATAAGTGGATACATCAGTGTTGGCCATCTATCAACTGCTAATCTTTTAGTCATTGTTCATAGTTGGTTTAGTGTATTTCTACTGGGCTGTGGCTCACCCTATATGGCAGCATCATTTTCAGGTACAGGTAGCATGCCACCTCCAAGGACATAGCTTGGGAGGCTTGAGGCGGACAGACTTTTTTTTGTTGTCTATCTTCTTTTGATATATTACATGTAAATTCAAGCCAAGGGCTTAAGGTGTAGTTGAGTTAGTACTCTCCTTTTTGTAACCAAGTGTTAACTTGGAAAGCTGTAAGCCCTTAGGGCATTTGCTTTTGTTGTTAACATGTAATACCTTTTGTAATGAAACTCTGATGAATAGAAGAATGTGGATCTTTTATATAAATCAATGCATGTCTATATTGATGGGTATAATGTTGTTTTTTTTTTTAGGGCGTTACAACTTGGTATCTGAGCGTACCGGGTTCGAATACTTTGGGTACATGGGAAGTGATTAGGATCACAATGGGTTTGTCTCACTTGAAAGAGACTTAGGTGTAGTATCATATGCCATGTGTTTAATTGATAACATGCTTATGTGATTATTTGGGTATGGGATTTAATTTCTAGGATGTTGATTGGATCCTTGGGTTTCTGGGAGTCTTGTTGGAAAAGCACTTGATCAATGCTGTTTCTAACCGGAACTCTAGTAACGCCTCGGGACTATCATTATCCGGAGATGAAATTCGGAAGTGCTTATGTGTTTATGTGCTTACGTGGAATGAATTACTGTTGTCCATGCATTAGGACGTGGATGTTTAGTTTCGGCACATTTATGAATGTGCTAATGTTCTTCGTTTCCTTTATTAGGATGTCAGGACGAGGAAGTGGTGGTAGGCGTGGTACGCCTAGGAGGCAGGAAGTACCTTTACCGGATGAGATTCCGACAATACAGGAGGGAGTTGGTCAGGCCAATGTGGCCGAGCCAGCGGGTCAGCAGGCTATGAGTGCCTTGGCCCGAGAGATAGCAGGAGCTTTGGGAATTCTCAGGGCTGGGAATCAGGAAGTTGAGGCAGGGCCTTCTTTCTTGAAGAGGGAGTTCTTTCGGTCTAACCCGGAGGAGTTTGTTGGGGATCCAAAGGAGCCACTAACGGTAGACGAGTGGTTGGAACAAATGAGTAAGACGTTCGAGATGCTTGGCATCGAGGACGGAGCACTGAAGGTGACCTTGGCATCCTTCCAGCTGAAGGGAGATGCGGGTCAATGGTGGAAGTATGAGAAGGTCCGTGTTGGTGGTACTTGGGAGGCGTTTGTAAATGCACTACAACAAAAAACATTTTTGGTGACGTTTTTTAGCAACCAAACTGAAATTTGTCGCCAATTGTATATAATCGGCGACAATATACTTGTTGGTCGCCAAAAAATAAACTATTGGTGACGAGTTGAGATTTTTTGTCGCCAAAAGGTTTGGCGCCAACTTAAATTTATGCGCGGGAGCGCCAAAAATGTTTTCGCGACCAAATTAATATATAGCGACGAAAAGTTTGGTCGCCGATTCGTAATTTTTGGCGACGGAAATAAAATAGTTGCAGAAAAGTGAACGATACTTATGGCGACTGAAGGATTTTCGTCGCCAATAAATTAGAAGTCGAAACTACGTCGTTTTGCATTTTTTTTTTTTTTTAAAGACTTGACCGACCCTTTTTGGTGAATAAACAAATAAGACCTAAAGCAACACCCAACATAATTTTTGTTCATCTCATTCTCTCCCTCAAGCGGCGCACAGCAAACACAGGTATGTCTCCATCTCCATCTCCATCTCACTCTCTCACACCGCCTCCTCCTCCGCAACTGGGTTTCAGAAAGAAGGCCAAGCGAAAGAGCAGGGGCAGGGGTCAGAAATCGAGGTCTGGCCCCAGTGTTCGAAGAGGGTTTGAAGGTGGTTGGATGCCTCTTTATCAACGAATTCCCAAGCTCAAAGGAATTGCTGGAGGTAATTTTAGTCACTTTCTCTATTCCCATTGTATATGCTTGTATGTATATTTTTATGTGCGTTTTTGTTGCTCAAAGGGATTTTGGGTTGTGATTGTTCGTGCAAAATTTCAATAGATTTGACTCTCTATGTGTTTAATTTCACTGCTTATATGGGATAGTGAATATGTTTATCATGCACACCACTTGTTTGGGGAAATGTGTCATTGGGTTTTTTTTTTTGGATTCAAATGAAGAGATAAAAACCAGATTACACAGATAGAGTCTTGGGGATCTTAATCCCTTCTAGTGCCAACATTTATCATGTCAGCAGTTAACAAAGAGAGAATAGAACTAGGAGGGTCTTCCTTAAATGTGAGGTGCCTTTTTGTGTCCTAGAAATTATGTTGTCCAATATATTATAGAGCTTAAGATCCCTTCAGCTGCTGCTAGCTTGATTTCTCAGTTTGAAGGCCATTACATTTACCTGTCCATGTAAAAATTCAGCAGCCATGTGGTTGAAAAATGCTTAAAGTTCTTTGAAGAGAGCCGCCCAATTGGCGACTAATCAACACCAATATTTTATCACTAAAAATGTTGAAATAACATTGGGGTACATGTGCACAAACTGCTCTCTGTGTGCATGTGCATGAGTGCTTCTTTCTCTGTGTTTATAGTTGAGGGGATCTTGGTGTAGTAACCCTTAACTTTTCTTTGTTTTGCTGATTTAATAGCGTTTTTTCAACTGAATTTTTTTTTTTTAACCTTTTATGCAACTAGTCTTAGAATAATTAACCCTTTGTTAATTTAAAAAGTGTTTGGTTGCAGTATATATTGTATTATTTCCAGTTTTGTGATTGTAAAAAGATGGAGAAAAGGGGAAACAATCACTGCAATAACTCCGAATTGTGTGGTTGCTGGCTATGGACCAACTGTTTTGAGTTAGTGATATCTATAAATGTATGAGAAAATGATTGTATATTTATGGTTGGTTATTTGTTGTGCCTGTGTGTATATATAGATACACATGTTCCTGTCAACTTGTCATCTAGATTTGGATTTTAAAATTCCATCTACAGAGTGTTTCCATTGCTGGGGATAAATCCTAAATTACTGAGTTTCCTTCTTGAGTGGAAGTTGGAAGAAGCCCAATCTTTTTGGAAGAATACCTGAATGATAGAAGGTGATGCTATATACCCTATGGCTATATATATTTAACCAAAAAGTTCATTTGCTGGTTTCTGATGTTAGCAAAGTTCATTTGGTGGTTGTGTGTACGTATGTTTGTTTATATATTATTATTTAGTAAATGCCACATGTATATGAGTGCACCTATTCGGAATTATTTTTTAAACAAACCAGTGAAGTAAATCTCAATTTTGTGGATAGGGGATTCAGGCACAATATTCATGTTCATAGTTATATTCTTAGATTGATAAAAAAAACTATTGTGTATGAATACTATTCATCAAACTATATGCGGTTTTGAGACCCCATATAAGGGCTTTAAGTCTGAAACTTTTAGGGAAACTTTTGTTAACCGGTGTTTGAGTTTTCTAATGCTCAAATGATTATTTGCCTTGTATTTATTCATTTCATGGTATAATTCTTTCTTCTTTGCATTGTAGTGGTGCTAATTTGTTCAATTTCTTTGTTGTGGATTGGTAGTTGCTTTGAAGTGCTTCCATCATGTTTGGGCGCGCTCCAAAGAGGAGTGATAACAACAAATACTATGAGATTCTAGGTGTTTCAAAAAGTGCAAGTCAAGATGAGCTCAAGAAGGCATATAGAAAATCTGCCATAAAAAACCATCCAGACAAAGGTGGAGATCCCGAGAAGGTGAACCTATAAACCTCTATTCTATTGCTCATGTGCATATTTGACCTGTTGGGAAATTTGTATGCCATGCTTAGATTACTTTTGATATTAAAATCTATTATGTTGAAAAAAATAAATAAAAAAGCAAGCACAAAATTAAGATAGTTTGTGACAACATACACAACCATATCTTGATTTGTACTCTAATTAGATTTCTTTGAACTTCTAGTCTTATTGTAACACTTTTGTTTGTTGTTATTATGAACCAGTTCAAGGAGCTGGCTCAAGCTTATGAAGTTCTTAGCGATCCAGAGAAAAGAGAAATTTATGATCAATATGGTGAAGATGCCCTTAAAGAGGGAATGGGAGGGGCTGGTGCTTCCCATAATCCATTTGATATATTTGAACAAATTTTTGGTGGAGCTTCTTTTGGTGGTGCGAGGCTGCTTAATTAAAATTTATTTTTGTCATTGTTATCTTGGTTGTCCGTTCTTTTAACAACTTGGGCAGATAATTTACCATTTTACAATGATCTCAAAATTTGTAGGTGGCGGTAGTTCAAGAGGTAGAAAGCAGCAAGGTGAAGATGTAGTTCATACTCTGAAGGTTTCTTTGGAGGACTTGTACAATGGCACAACTAAGACGATCTCTCTTTCGAGGAATATCTTGTGCCCAAAATGTAGAGGGTATGTCTTCTGTCTAAGTTGATTATTCTATTTTGTTGTACTGTTGCTTAGGTTTGTTTGGTCTTTTACGAAGCTGCTTGTTTAGATTGATATTTATGTGAGGTAGTCTTCATGTGGATTCATCTGTGAGTGTATGGATGAAGTTGGTTGCTGAATTCACATTTTTACCGCAATAGTAGATTGCCGATGTCTGGTCTGATGTTTTTCCTTTCGGGACTACAAACTTTGGCCCAATTCAATAGATAGACCTTTTTCTCCTAGTCCCACCTTTATAGGTCCTGTTTGTACTTGTATGAAGTATTTATTTGACTGATTGTCAAAATTTTCTTTCTTGTTTTTTGGTGCATTTATTTTGTCTTTTAGTTCTTACTTTCTGGGAAATTGTGCTAGAAAAAAATGGAAAGTGCCTATAGATCGTAATTTGAGTCGATACTATTTTTTAGGTTATATTGTAGAAATTACTATTGACAAGAGTGTTCACGTTTTAAACCCTCCCCCCCAAAAGGAAAAAAAACAGTTGTTGACTGGCCTACAGTGGTAGCAAATTGGGTGAGTGCATGAAATTTTTACAGGAATGGGCTAGCTTTGGCCTGGTAATGTGTGGTGGGTTGCCTTCGCAAGGTTGATGAAGTTGAGAAGCCTAGTGCAAATGAATTTAGAGTTGTATTATTCATTTTGTTTTTGTCCACATTTCAATTAGCATTTTTGATAGATGGACTTACATTAGTAAAAGGAGAAAACATATGTACAAGGAGCCATATTGCCATAATGCCATCCGTGTGAGCTAGAGGGTCAATCAACATCATAGCCTAGGCCTATAGCAAAATAATGAGATCCAAGCTCTACAAGAGATAAATAAATGAACACTTCTAAAATAAGTATTATTTCAGGAACTGATCTGGTCTTCACATTGCCCTCGCTTAATTTATATGAGGAATTTGTCACATTTCAGTCTGGACTGTTATGTGGCTTTGAGAGGCCCTTTTCCAAAAAATATGACATTGGAAATTCTGTACCCCACAAAGCCAACGACTAATGAACTTTCATGATGTATTTCCTTTACTTTTTGCAATCCTCTATCTGCTATTCTTCTTAATAGAAATTTCCTTATAGTATGAAAGGGGTAATACATAAGGAGAAAATTACAATCTATGAAGGGATTTAACTAATTTGGGGGATGTTTTCTTTCTCTTTTTTCCCAAATTGTTGTTTAAGTGCATTTTATATCATACATGCACCAAAGCTCCAGTATTTCCCTTATGTTCTAGGAATGCAGAGATCGTTGCTAACTATCATTTTGAACTAGTGCAAAATATTGGTAAACACTCTTGGCTGCCACTATGCTTAGTAGTACCATTGCAAGTGCTCATGAACTGATCATAAGTTTGTGACACAATTGTTTAAAGTCAGCTAGTGAAAATATGTGTAATATCTCCTGACATTTTGATACATAATAGAATAGAAATTGGATAGTAAGGTCAAGTTAGATTTCATATTCCAGTCAATGTAAACTATAAACTCTAGACATCTTTGGCTAAACTGGACATTTCTCTCCATTGATTCAAAGCATTGAACTTCTGCTAAAACTTGATGAACTGTTTATTGCTTTAAACCCGCTAAAACTTGTCCTATCATCTTTGAAGTGGAGGCTTCATGGTTATGGGATTAATTAGTATTTGTTTGGTGGTAGGGGGCAATACCATATTGGGTTTTTCAAGGAGGTATGGGAGGTCTCTTTTGATGTATAGTAGTCATAGTACGGCTAGTGGAATTTTTTTTAGATAAATTTTTAGAGGTTAGAGGTGTGCACGTGTCAGTTTGGGCAGTTTTGGGGGAAATATATTCGGTGGAACTGCCCTTATCGGGTTGACTATTTATTTCTCTAGCCACCAAACTGGCGGGTCAACTGAGTATTCTAGTGGTTTCAAATCAGCAGGTTGGCAGGTTGTGGATTTCTTAAAAAAAACTAGCAAATTTAAGACATAGTAAGCCTGAAATAGATTGGGACCTGAATTCTGAACTCACTAAATGGAGAAAAGAACATCCCCTGTGGTTCCTTTCCAATTTCCATGCTAAAAATTGTTTATAGTACACCAATATTTCATTAAATCAACATGCTAATGCTGAAATAGAGCACTGCCAAACACATTGTAGGGATAGCTGAAATAGAGCACTGTCATCCTACTCATTTAGGTATTGCATGCTCATACAAATAGGGAAACCACATGTCGTAAGTTAACATGGCAACTTTCTGTTTTCTTGTTGTCCTAGGACTCTAATGTGTGATGTCATTCACTTTTTTACATCAATGACTATTTTTCATGCTGGATGAGGAAAGATGAAAAATCCTGTGTAGTATATTTCGTTAGACTAATATGTAGCGCATTAGGAAGTTAGTTATATTTCGTTAGACTAATAGGTAGTATTTCAGCTTCTACTGGAGCAGGCAGCTACTCTCATGAATCTGACATCAAGAGTTTCAATTCCTTCGTCAAAATCACCAAAAGGAGTATCTGGTTTTCATTTCCCAGGCTATGAGAGCTATCCTGAAAATGACAGTTCTATAAAAATGTAAGGCATATCAATCAGATGCCAGATTTTTGTTTTACCGCTTCTTCTCTTTTTTTATTTTTTATTTTTCTATTTGGTAGTGTTTATGAAATTGATAGTCAATTTGCTTTTGTGTTAATGGCAGGTTAGAAGTTGCAATGCAGAGGTTGACAAATCTTTGCTCAGTTTTAAATGATATGGAGCCTATATGTGTTCTAAACCATGTCTTTGTTCTGAAGGAGGTAAGGCATGCTGTTTATTGATTCCTTGCTTAAATGATAGTGAAATTGGAGTTAACATGTCTTATTGACTCCTTAATCTATTGATTCCTTGCTTAAATGATAGTGAAATTGGAGTTAACATGTCTTACTGACTCCTTAATCTAATGCTTTGTTATTTTGCTAATGATGTCTCCTCTTCTCCTTTGTTAACTATTTGCCTCATCTATTTTGGTCTGTTTACATTTAGTAATAATTTATTATTATTATTATTCTTTCTCTTTTCTTGTATAAAACACAATACTTAAAAGGCCCATTCGGGGGCCGAAATTTCAAAATGACCACCGAAACCACCAAAACTTCGCACGGATAGTCTTTTCAAGCCTAAATAGACTTGGAGGAACAAACGGGACCTCTATTGGATCTTCGGTTAGAAAATTAGAAGGAAAATTGTAATACACAAAACTTAAAAGGCTCGTTTAGGAGCCAAAATTGCGAAATGACAACCGAAACCACCAAAACTTGGGACGGACAGCTTGTTCAAACCTAAATAGACTTGTAGGAACAAACGAGACCTCGATTGGATTTCCGGTTAGAAAATTAGAAGAAAAAATGTAAAACACAAGACTTAAAAGGCTCGTTCGGGGGCCAAAATTGCAAAATGACCACTGAAACCACCGAAACTTGGCACGGGTAGCTTGTTCAAGCCTAAATAGAGTTGTATGAGCAAACAGCACCCGATTGGACTTCCCGTTACAAAATTAAAATAAAAATTGTGAAGTTCATATCGAGTTTTTTTTTTTTTTTGTTTGTCAATCTAATATTGTTTTTTCTTTTTTCATGTGACAGATTGGCAATGGTGGAAAATAGTTTGGGCTGCATCAGAAATTTGATTTTGTGTTTTTGGAAATATTTTGACATAGGATTTTGGTAAATGATTTATGGATTAAATGTTTAGCATCAAAATATTTGGTGTTGTGTTTTTGCAAATATTTTGACATAGGATTTTAGTAAATGACTTGTTGGTTAGATGTTTAACATCAAAATATTTGGTTGTAATTTTGAAAATATTTTGACATAGGATTTAATAATGTATTTATGGGTTTGATATTAGTAGTTTGTGAGTACTTTGGTATGCATGTTTTAGATTGTCGGAGAATTGTAATTATGTTTATTAGAATTTTTCATAGCTATTAATTTTGAATTAGTATGAATGTCTTGCACATGTGTATTATTATTTACATTACATTTGTGTATATATTGTGCACAGGAAAATAGGTGTTTTGGATTATTTTGAACAGGAAAATTATTAAAATCAAAAATTTGTGTAGTGAATTTTTAGTAACAGGTGGTGTTTTTGTCGCTGTTAATATATTTGGCGACAACATATTGTTTTTGTCGCTAAAAGTTAGTGGTTATTTCAGGAATTTTTAGCAACCAAAACCTACTCGTCGCTAAAAATGTGATTTTTAGCGACCAAATTAATTTTGTCATTAAATAATACTTTTGGCGACGCATTTATTTGTTGCTAAAAGTACATAGCTTATCCAAATTTTAACCTTTTAGCAACAAATTGTAATTTAATAGCGACAAAATATATGATTTTTGGCGACTAATTTTGCTTGTCGCTAAATGTCTACATACGGTGACAATTTTTGATTTCGTCGCCAATACTTTTAGTGACAGGGCTTTGGCAACAAGTTGTATATTTTGTCGCCGATTCTTTTGGCGACGAAACTTGTACTTTTGGCGACGAAATTTGTGAGTCGCCAAATGTGTTTTTTGTTGTAGTGATGCTTTCCAGGAGAGGTTCTTATCTGCAGTTGCCAGGGAGAAGCTGAGGGATCAGTTTAGCCGGCTTAAACATGAGGGTTTGACTGTGGCCGAGTTTGAGGCTACATTTACTAGCTTGTCCAGGTTTGCACCTGAACTCGTGGCAACCGAGGAACGCCGTTGTTATGAGTTTGAGCGGAAGTTGAGGCGTGGCCTCAAGTTGAGTGTTGGTGGGTCTTACATTCGAGAGTATAGATATCTGGTGGATGCTGCAGCTCATATGGAGCTTATGATGTAGGAGGAAGAGGAGGAGAAACACAGAGGCTCCAAGAGGGGCCAAGATGGCCAAGGAGATGGTAGGAGACAGAGGGGTTATAACCCTCAGCAGTCTCAGGGCAGAGTTGCTAGATCGACATTTCCGGTGCCGAGTGCAGGCTCGGGGAGAGGTAATCAGGGAGGTTTGACTTGTTATTCTTGTGGCCAGCTGGGTCACAAGTCTTCGGTTTGCCCGCAGAAGGGCGGAGGTTAGAGAGCTGCTTCTTCTTCAACTAGACCGCAGAGTCAGAGTTTGCGCAGGGGGCAGCCCTTGTCTTGCTATTAGTGTGGACAGCCTGGGCACCTGAAGAGGTTCTGCCCACAGTTGAGTGCCACTTCAGGAGCGTCTGGTTCTAGGCAGACGCAGGGATTTCAGTCAACTCAGTCTGTACAGGCCTCGAGGGCCAATCCGGGGGCTTCGTCGTCCCAATCAGTGCAGCAGTCTTATGCTCCTAAGGGCGAGCAGGTGGACCAGGGGCCTACAGGGCGCGCGTATGCTGTTACCGCGCAGGACCTAGTACCGGCTCCATCAGTAGTGAGAGGTACCTTTCTGTTTTGCAACTTGGTTGCTAGTGTATTGATTGATACGGGTGCGTCTCATTCTTTTGTATCTGCTGCATTTGCATCTGTGTTGGAGTTGGAGTTAGCGCTATTAGCATCTCCTATATGTGTAGTGTCACCTGTTGGGGATGAGTTGATTTTGAAACACGGATGTAGAGGTTGTGATATAGAGGTCGCCGATCATAGGCTTCCGTTTCCTTTTGTAGTTATGCCCATGAAGGGCTTTGATGTTATTTTGGGTATGGACTGGTTATCGTCATACCGGGCAGTTATTGATTGCTACCGCCAGAAGGTCACTTGTTGTACCGTGAGCGGGGAGTGTTTCCATTTCTTGGGAGATCGGGTTGGTAGTGTTGTGCCACCGGGGTATGATCCGCGAGGGCGGAGTGAGCTTAGTGGTTTCCTTGCAAGCTTTGAGAGTGGTGAGTGTGATGAGACCCAGGTTGTGTTGCCGAGGGTAGTTTGTGAGTACTCGGACGTCTTTCCCGAGGATCTCGTTAGTTTGCCACCTCACCGGGAGATTGAGTTCTCTATTGATCTAGTGCCCGGCACGGCACCGATTTCTATGGCACCTTACCGTTTTGCTCCAGCAAAGTTGGTTGAGTTGAAAGTTCAGCTCCAGGAATTGCTAGATAAGGGCTTCATTCGCCCTAGTGTTTCACCGTGGAGAGCACCGGCCCTCTTTGCTAAAAAGAAAGATGGTGCCTTGAGATTGTGTATCGACTACCGGAAGTTGAATCGGGCTACGGTTAAGAATAAGTACCCTATGCCCCGTATAGATGATTTGTTTGACCAGTTGAAGGGTTCCCGTTGTTTCTCTAAGATAGACTTGAGATCGGGTTACCACCAGTTGAGGGTCAGGGAGGAGGATATTCCAAAGACGGCATTCCGTACACGGTATGGCCATTATGAGTTTCTGGTGATGCCATTTGGGCTTACCAACGCACCGGCAGTCTTTATGGACTTGATGAATCGAATCTTCCGGAATTCTTGGATCGTTTTGTGGTCGTTTTCGTGGACAACATTCTTATCTATTCACCTTCTGAGAAGGAGCACGAGGAACACCTAAGAGTAGTGCTTGAGCTACTTAGAGCCCATAGGCTGTATGCCAAGTTTGGGAAGTGTGAGTTCTGGCTAGGAGAAGTCAAGTTCTTGGGCCATGTGGTTTCCGGGGACGGAGTGTCTGTTGATACATCTAAGACTGAGGCAGTGCAAGATTGGGCACAGCCTAAGAGTGTGTTTGAGATCCGCAGTTTTCTGGGATTAGCTGGGTACTACCGTCGGTTTGTGAAGGATTTCTCCAGGTTAGCTTCGCCGTTGACTAGATTGACTCGGAAGGGAGTCAAATTTGTATGGAGTGAGACTTGTAAAAAGTCGTTCCAGGAGTTGAAAGTTAGATTGACCACCGCTCCGGTCTTGATTATTCCGGAGAGAGGGTTGGGTTATGCTGTCTATTGTGATGCCTCGCGAGAGGGTTTGGGTTGCGTGTTGATGCAAGAGGGGAAAGTGGTAGCTTATGGCTCACGTCAATTGAAAATACATGAGAAGAATTACCCTACACATGACTTAGAGTTAGCGGCTGTGATCTTTGCCTTGAAAATATGGAAGCACTACCTTTATGGTGAGAGATTCAAGGTATTCTCGGTTCATAAGAGTATGAAATATCTGTTTACCCAGAAAGACTTGAACTTGAGGTAGAGGAGGTGGATGGAGTTCATTGAGGATTACGACTTCGAGTTGCATTATCATCCGGGGAAGGCCAATGTTGTGGCCGATGCCCTTAGCAGAAAATCCATAGGTGATGTAGCTTGTATAGCCATCCGGGAGTGGGGAATGTTGGGGGCACTTAGTGAGTTCGATTTGCATCTGAGCGAATCTGTTGAGGCTGCGGCCTTGTTTTCTGTTGTTGCGCAGCCTACACTTGTGACTCGAGTGTTAGAGACACAGAGGGGTGACCTTGAAGTAGAATCCCTCCGAGAGAAGATCTCCAGTGGGAAGGTTGAGAAGGGTTTGACGGTGTATCCCGACCTGAGTGTGAGATACCGAGACCGTTTGTTTGTGCCGGAGTCTTGCCGAGAGGAGGTACTCCGAGAGTTTCATCATTCACGCCTTGCGGTGCATCCGGGAGGTACTAAGATGTATCGGGATTTGGGTCGCCAGTTTTGGTGGCGGGGTATGAAGAGAGATGTGGCAGTCTTCGTGTCTAAGTGCCTTACTTGTCAGCAAGTGAAGGCCGAGCATCAGAGGCCAGCGGGTTTGTTGCAACCCTTGCCTATTGCCGAGTGGAAGTGGGAGCATATCACTATGGACTTCGTTGTAGGTCTTCCGAGGACCCAGCGAGGTAGTGATGTTATTTGGGTGGTTGTAGACCGGTTGACTAAGTCGACGCACTTCATTCCTATGCGCGTGAGAGATTCGGTAGATCATCTTGCCGACTTGTATATTCGGGACATAGTGAGGTTGCACGGGGTCCCAGTGACGATCGTCTCAGATAGAGACCCTCGTTTTACTGCTAGGTTGTGGCAGAGTTTGCAGAGTGCCTTGGGTACTAAGTTGACCTTTAGTACGGCTTATCATCCTCAGACTGACGGGCAGTCCGAACGTACTATTCAGATCCTTGAAGATATGCTTCGGGGTTGTGTCCTTGACTTTAGTGGGACGTGGGAGAGGCACTTACCATTGGTGGAGTTTGCCTACAACAACAGTTTTCAGTCTAGTATCGATATGGCACCGTTTGAGGCCTTGTATAGCCGACCTTGTAGGTCTCCGGTTTGTTGGGCCGAGGTGGGTGACGCACCTCTGTTGGGTCCGGAGTTGGTTAGGGAGACGACGAAGAAAGTTGAGCTTATCCGTAGGAGGCTTGTTACAGCCCAAAGTCGTCAGAAATCTTATGCTGACCATAGGAGGAGGCCGTTAGTGTTTGAGATGGGTGATCATGTCTTTCTGAAGATATCACCTAGGCGAGGATTGATGAGGTTTGGGAAGAGTGGGAAGTTGTCCCCTCGGTTTATTGGTCCTTTTGAAATCCTTGAGAGGATTGGCGAGGTTGTTTATCGTTTAGCTTTGCCGCCACAGTTGTCCGGAGTTCATGACGTGTTTCATGTGAGTAAGCTTCGGAAGTATGAGCCGGATCCATCGCATGTACTGGATTGGACCGACTTAGAGGTGGATGAGAATGCCTCGTATAAGGAGAGACCGGTTCGGGTCTTGGATAGGCGGGATCAAATCCTGCGTGGCAAGACCATTCCTTTGGTGAAGGTTTTGTGGAAACATCACGGAGTGGAGGAAGCCACTTGGGAACGTGAGTTGGAAGTCCGAGAGAAATATCCGGACCTATTTGTGGATGTTTGAACATATGTTATATATATTGTTGTATTGTTGAACTTTAAGACCATTAAATATGTCTTAAGTTGTAAAACATGGTGCATGTTTTGGTTAATGAAAGTAGTTAGAAATTTGCCTCAAATGGAAGTTTGTGTAACATTGCATATGTTGAACATATAGTAGAAATGGAAATGTATCATGATTATTGCTTATGATATGAATTGTGAACTATGTATGTTGGAAATGGTTGAAATGGAAAGAAAATGCATGTTGAAATGTATGTATTATGAAATGCCTCTTGATGAGAGATGGAATGACCGGTAATGGGTCGAGTGGTTGAATGTTGTAACGTAACAGCGTTTAAAATGGAAGAAAACCTGTTTTCGAAAACTTGTTCTTAATTTCAGGGACGAAATTCTTTAAAGGGGGGAGGTTATAGCGATCCCGGGTTTACCCCTTGTTGTACAGTGATCCGGATGTGTGTCCGTGGATGTTAGTAGTTGATTATTATCTTGTTTACATCTTTTCCTACTTCGTATTTGAGTTATAGGATGTGTTAGGCAGGTTTGGAACAGGTTGGTTGAACTTAGGAACCAAGTCTAGTTGCCCAGATTTTGGCTTGTCCGCTCGAGCGGGGAATTGGCCGCTCGAGCGGGAGGTTGTGTGTGCCGCTCGAGCGGGGAATTGGACGCTCGAGCGGGGAACCTGTCTGCAAAAGTGCTGGGAGCGTGCATCCGACGCTCGAGCGGAGGATTGGTCGCTCGAGCGGGAGTCTGTGAGTGACGCTCGAGCGGGGGTTTCCACGCTCGAGCGGGGCGACTCTTATTTAAATCCGGAATCTGACTTTTTGATCACTTTTTCAAGATCTTTTCTCTCTCTTACTTTTCCGAAAAGCCATTTTCAGAGCTTCTCACTCTAAAACCGGCCCTTCTCTCTTAGATTTGATCTAGTAGAAGTTGTTTGCTCCCTTTTGGCCTTTACAAAAGTTGTATTGATTATCGAGGGCTACGTTTTAATATGAAAATTTCGGGATTTGGAGCACTTTTGTTTTGGTCTTCATCTCCGTTGGAGCTCAAACTTTGAGGTAGGGATAACCTACTCCTCTTTATGAGCTTTGTCTTTAAATTTTGGTGTTTTGAGATGTTGGGGGTTGTTGTGTAATTTTATAAAAGTTGAGGTTTTATTTATAATGAACCTAGAGGCATGTTTGGTATAGAAACATGGAATAAATGTTGGAACATTGATAAAAATGGAACCTAAGGGTTGTAATGTTAATTATGGAAAATGCCCTAATTACATTGATTAATTAATTGGGATAATTAATTGTGAGAAATGAGGAATTGAAAGGGAAATGTTGAGGTTGGGAGTGCATGGGATTAAAGGGTGTAGTTGAATTACTTATCACTCACCGAAGTGAAATGTTGATTATATATCCATTTGTTGCATTTATATTCTGTATAGAAATAACTGCTTTGGGCTATCGGTGGAGGATAGTCTTGATTGTTGTAGACAATGCATAATGATTAGGCAAACTAAAACCGATCATTGAAATGTGTCATTGAGTATGACAGTTGAAAGAATACATTAATTTTATGTATTGATTGATGATGTGTATAATAGTTGTTTATATGCATTGTGTCGTGTTGGAGGAGATAGGGAATGTACTCCACGGTTTAGGGGATGATAGGGGATGGACCTCTAAACCGGATGTTGTTTGGGAGAAGATAGGGGATGGACTCCATGGATATAGCTCATATGCTTATCTAGTAATGTGTTGACACAGCTCATACGCTTGTCTTTGGAAGTGTGATATTGCTCTTAGGCATATCTATGGAAGTGTTGATATAGCTCATATGCTTATCTGTTGATGTGTTGATATAGCTAGTATACTTATCTTTTATTTAAATGGGAAAATGTTTAATATGAATTACAGTCTCATACGAGTTGTTTGGCCAGGTTCTGAGCCATGGTTATGAATTGGATTGAAAAGAAATGGAAAATGAATTGTAACATGGACCTGTATGTCATGAAACTATAAGATGATATAAGTGGATATATCAGTGTTGGCCATCTATCAACTGCTAATCTTTTAGTCATTGTTCATAGTTGGTTTAGTGTATTTCTACTGGGCTGTGGCTCACCCTATATGGGAACATCATTTTCAGGTACAGGTAGCATGCCACCTCCAAGGACATAGCTTGGGAGGCTTGAGGCGGACAGACTTTTTTTTGTTGTCTATCTTCTTTTGATATATTACATGTAAATTCAAGCCAAGGGCTTAAGGTTTAGTTGAGTTAGTACTCTCCTTTTTGTAACCAAGTGTTAACTTGGAAAGCTGTAAGCCCTTAGGGCATTTGCTTTTGTTGTTAACATGTAATACCTTTTGTAATGAAACTCTGATGAATAGAAGAATGTGGATCTTTTATATATATCAATGCATGTCTATATTGATGGGTTTAATGTTGTTTTTTTTTTAGGGCGTTACATGGGAGACCTCCATGCGAAAGGCCTCCATGTGGAAAACCACTATGCGGAAAACAAACATTTGGGAGGCCACCAGCTGCTCCATAGCTTGAATGCCATCAACATCAAACGGAGACTAAGCACACTGTAAGTGGGCATATATTGCTTTCATGGCTGAAATATTTGCAAAAGCCTCCATCACCACTCTGTTCTGGAGCTTCTCATCGTCATTGTCAGCATACTGAGACCTATCATTGCTCATGTTATTATCATATTTGACTGATGAAGTACCTTCTCCGACCAAAATATTGAACTCTGAAGAAGGTCCACCGACATGGCCTACAAAAAGCCAGCTCACCGTTCACACGGACTCACCGAGCACCATTACATTAGATAAAGTAATGGCTCGACGGTGTGTCCATGCACGCTCACGCAACAACCAAGCCCTCCAAGGCACTACAAGAAGGGCCCCAGCCGAGCCTCCTAACCCAAACAATCCATCTCCATACTTCACGAAGAAATGCCGACAGCGTTAACCACTTGATTGAGCAAAACCAAGCCATGTTCCAACGAGAACTACCAGTTTCTACTCCTCCGCCTCTACAAATCGTTCATCAAAATTAGGATCAAGTCCAAAACAGCCGTCCTCAGCAACAATAGGGACCGCTTCTTCCACCACTCGCTCCGCGAGCAATAGTCGACCATCTAAATCCATCGGCCTACTGCCAAAGAGCACTGGCCAACCACCAAAGTACTCCGCCAACCTCCAAAATTGCTCGGCCGACCTCCAAAAATTAGCCAACCTCTAAGACTTCCAACAGTCATAGTCCGACTCCCCGGTCATCAGTCGACCTCCAAAGCCATTAGCTGACCGTCCAACGCGCTCTGCAAACCGAGTGAGACCCTGCGGGCTAAACAAACTCAACAAGACTGGGTCTAATTCTACAAGTAAGGTATTCAACTTCTTCTACATCGGCTGACCGTCCGAAGCCTCAGTTAAACCGAGCCCAAAGACCTTAGCTACATTGAGTGTACAAAAGACTCCCAGACCGAGCACCCACAGAGCCTCAGCCAGCCTGATCACATCAAGATCTCGGCCAGACCGAGCACCAAAAAGCCTCAGTCAAACTGAGTACAAACTTATGGTATGAGCTAATCCATCAGCCGACTGCCCAGGTCCTCAGCCGACCTTCCAAAGGCCTCAGCCTCGGTTGCATTGCTCTACACAAGGGCTAGCACTTTACATTCTTCACAATTTCGCACATGCCGACTCCTCTCGACGCACGCAGTCTGCGCCGCTTTGCGCCGGCCCAAAATCTCCAACTTTACTCCCTTTAACTCTCACTACGCCTTGCCCAGTTGGTTTTTGAGCGGTCCTACCTCTATCGCAGCACCCACTCATTTGCTCAATAAATTTGGCTACCGTCGCCCTGCCTCCTTCCGTGACTTGGGGGACTACTTTACTCTTTCTTATTCCCTTCGTTGGACTAAAGCTGCACTCGGGAATAGGGGACTACTGATATGCATAGCCCAAACAAGTGGCCCGATGGGCTGTCCAAACAATTCCTAACCCAACTTAGGCCCAGGGGCCACACAAGAAGAAGAGACAAGCAACTTCCTTTTGTGAAGTCCACGGCATGACAACACTACCATAGACTTACAACTGATAGGACAGGTCGACTGACAGGGCACGGTAAGCGAAGAGGCTAGAAAGGTATGGAAGAAATCAATATATACAAGTAATCACTCTCTCTCTAACTACCTTCTACTTCCTCTCTAAGCTAAAGCTTCCATTTTTTCTACTAGAGACTCATCTAACTTAAACATCGGAGGGTCCTCAAGAAGGAACCCCACCTCCGGGGTCCTTCTCGACGGACTTGGTGCAGGTACAACAGGGGAGACGAGATTCAATCATCCTATGGAGCATCCGGACCCTGTCCGACAAATTCCTCATCCGACAAAACTACATTATCAAGTATCCTCCTCAAAAGGTTTAGAGGTGTTTGGTATCACCTATATAAGCGTAATTTTTTAGATAAGTACACTTATTTATATCATATCACTTCATTATTTTTTTTACACATCTTTTCGTAAAAAATTAAAAAATATACTTATTTAAATCATTCTAAATACCCCTTAGTGTCATAATATAAACGTTAGATAACTCTCTGATTTTAGGCCTAACTCAAGAAATTAAACTGTAATTCAATCTTATTATTAGCAGTAGTAGCAGTAGTATTATTAGGATTTTGTTAATAGGCAGTGGTTAAATATATATATATATATATATATATTATACATAAAAGTAAATGTAATAAAAAATATAAAATACTTTTAAACATTTTTAACATTTATTCAAATGGTACAAGCTAACAAGACCTTAATTATTATTGGTACGACTACTTATGCAACAAATTGAATGATTTCATATTCCCTACAAAAAAAAATAATGTAAAACGGTTTCATTGTAGAGAATGATTCCGTCTACTTCATACTATTGTTTGGGCCGATGAAACTCAAGTCCCGTTTTAATAATTTAAATTATTTATTTTATTAAGAATTTTATGTATTTCATTTACAAAAAGAACTAGATCTATCAAATAATCGATTTATATTCAATTTATCGCGTTTCTCATCCAAAACAAAATAAATAAATAAATAAATAAAATTGATGGTTTATTTTAAAAAAATACAATTTTCAACTTTTTTTCTTTTTAAAATAAACCATCAAATTTTTATTTTATTTTATTTTTTATTTTTTGATAAACACGATAAATTGAATAGATTACAATTATCGGATCGATATAATTTTTGTGTGGATGAAATACACGAAGTACTCGACAAAATAAATAATTTAAATTATCAAAATAAAACCTGTATTTAGCCTCAAACAATACCCTTTAACCTAAATTTTAGATTGGAAGGACTCTACCTCCTTTCATTGTTACATAATATTCCACGCCCTCCTAATTGTCGAGCCTTGAAGGCTTCAAATTATTTTACTGTTCTATTACGTTCACAATTGTGTCTCCACATTCTGAATTTCTCTTAGGGCTGGCCTTCTCTCTAATCCATGATCGGATTGAAGGGTATTGTTGAATCTATGAGGGTCTATCACGAGTCTCGTTTCGATAATTTCAACCGTTCAATGTGTAGAACTAGTCGTGTACTATATGCCTATAAAAAAATTATGTCAATCGGATATCGATAGCTATCTTATCCGATCAGATTCTTGTCAACTGTTTATTTTTTCACCTTCTATTTTTTTTATATAAAACTGATTTGATCACGTAACTATCGATATCCGATCAACGTAATTTTTTACAAGCATATAGTAATCGACAAGTTCTATATATTCAACGGTTTCAATTATCGAAATGAAATCTGTAATAAATTCACACGAACCTAGCAATACCTTCCAAATTGATCACGGACAGGAGGAAAGCCATCCCATTGTGCTATTAGGAGTACATTGGGAATATCAAATGAACTTTGTGATATTCATCCCAATAATTAGAGACTCCTAGTAGCACCACCACTGACGTGGAAAGACCCACGTAAAAAGTGACCTACGCTCCTTCTCTCCTCGTTGCTTGCTTTCTGCCCGGCAATGGAGGAAGGAGAAGTTTGCCATTAGAATCTTTCCCTCTTCCACTTTTCATTCCCACAAGAATGATGAAAGAGACAAAACTAGAGACAGAAAAATAATATATTAATAGTGAGTCTAAAGAAACTGTGAAACTGTGAAGAAAATCCACAAAAATTAAAACTGTGAAGAAAATCCCCAAAATTTGAGAAACCTGTTAGACAATCTTCACTGTATTTAAAAGATTTAATTCTATTGTGTACTAAACAACAACCAGAATAAAAAGAAATAAATAAAAGGAGAGAATTTGTTTGATTACAAAAATCAAACTTGAAATAAAAATAAAAATAAATAAATAAAAACAGATTTTATTTTGTTACAAAAACAAAATTAAAATCTGATTTAAATAAATAATAAAACAGAATAATAAATTAAACAAATTACTTGATTAATTTCTTCGAATAATTATCTGATCAAGTCCAGTGTTTGACACTGTGTCCTTAAGACAGATTCGTCCTCTCCACGGTGCTTTCAGAATTTGGACGTCTATCTCCCAAGATAAAATGATCTACTACAAACAATAGCAGCACTACAAATTGTTTGCCTAACGAACACACTAAGTGTTTATACTCTCTCTGACAAGAAAATAATGCAGCAAAATGAAGAGAATGCTTTCAGAATTATGAAGGACGAAAATTAGAGTTACAAAATCTAAATGAGGGCTGTCCTATTTATAGATGTAAAGGTGGCTGTAGGATTTGAATTGAACAGGTATGAAACCTGTTGGCTTTGAATTCAAACAGATTTGAATCTGTTGAATTATATTTCAAACAGATACCAAAAACAGGAAGGGCCCTGTTTGGGTGTGCACTAATACCAAACCTGTTTATTTTCGGGAAGGGCCATGTTTGGATGTACAATAAAACCAAACCAGTTTCATTTAAGGAAGGGCCCTGTTTGGATATACAATAAAACCAAACCAGTTTAATTTGAATTTATTTTACCAAAACTAAAATTAAATTCAAATGTTTTTGACCCAAAAAGATTAGTATTGGGCCGAACAAGCCCAACCCAACCTCACACCACGCACCCGCGCCCAGGCCCAGGCCCAGTCTAGCCCGCCCGACCGGACGGACGGCGGTGGCGGCGCGCGCGCGTGTGTGGTGGTTTTGGGTCCAATGGGTCTAGCCCATTTTGCCCATAACCTCTCCCTCTAAAACACTTGGGTACCCCTTGGGGCACACTCCAAGTACCAAACCCATGCCTTATAAACCCATTCAAAACTTCCCACCAAATCAATGTGGGACAAGCCTTATTCAAACCTTTAAGGATTTTCCACCAAACTCCATTTCCATGGAGCACACTTTGGCTTCAATTTCCCAATCACTCGGTAATGGTTTTGAGCAACCAAATATACCACGTGAATCATAACGCGGCATAGAACGCGTTACCACTTTGACCCGTGTAAATCGATGCACGGGGCCCACCTAAATATTAGACCAAACTTAGGATAAAATTCTGGTTTTACCCAGAATTTATAACCATTTCCAACAATCCCCCACATGAATGGAATTTGATGACAACGGAAATGCAACAATATGCAGATTTATCGAAAGAGTATAAGTCGAAAATATCTTGCATCAGGATAGGTAGTTTTCGGCCTTAAACCTTCCCTAGTGATAACCTATCGGACTTACTGGCTAACCAATGGACGCGATGCCTTGAATTGTTCAGCCGTTTGTGTAAGCCAAGACAATAGATTTCACACAAAATATCTTCTAACACATCGTGGTTCTCACTGTTGTGTTCATTTTGGCCTTGAACGCGCCTGGTTTTCATGAGTGTTTCTAGAGAATGTAGCCTCTTTCATTCTCATAGAACTGGCCTCAGTTCAACACTCATATAGGTGATTTTTACTGTGAGTATCTCCTTATACTCGTCTTGATTTTATGCCTTAATCAAGATATAAGTAATCATTAAAAGCGAAGCTTATCCTTATGCCCCTGCAGACAACATATGTTGCAGATATCACTCTCACCATAGGAATGGGTAGGAATCTTAATTCCTTGGTGATTTCTGGCGAGCCATACATAACTTAGTTGTCCCTTTGAACTTAGTTCTTGGGATCTCCAGTCATATAAGTAGCGTTACCATTATGACGACTCTTATGTAATAGGCTTTAATCCCATCTCCTTCGATGAACTATACACTAGCTCTTTTGTCAAACCTTTTGTTAACGGATCCGCAATATTCTCTTTAGATTTTATATAATCTATTGAGATTATCCCGTTTGACAACAATTGCCTTACGGTATTATGTTGACGACGAATATGTCGTGACTTACCGTTATACATATGATTCTGTGCCTTGCCTATTGCAGATTGACTATCACAATGAATGCAAATAGCTGGCACAAGTTTTGGCCACGTTGGAATGTCTTTTAAGAAGTGACGAAGCCATTCTGCTTCTTCACCTGCTTTATCTAAAGCAATAAACTCGGATTCCATTGTGGATCGTGCGATGCAAGTTTGTTTCGTGGACTTCCAAGAAATAGCAGCGCCTCCTAGAGTAAAGACATATCCACTTGTGGATTTTGAATCTTTAGTATCCAATATCCAATTAGCATCACAATAACCTTCAAGTACTGCTGGATATCGAGTAAAGTTCAAACCATGATCACGGGTGAATCTTAGATATCTAAGAACCCGAATGATCGCTTTCCAATGGTCTTCTCCGGGGTTACTAGTGTACCTACTCAATTTACTGATAGCATAAGCTATATCAGGACGAGTATAATTCATTAGGTACATTAGGCTTCCAATGATTTGGGAGTATTTTAACTGAGACACTGTATCACCTTTATTTTTCGATAAATAAAGACTGATGTCTACAGGTGTTCTAGCTAAATTCAAATCATCCTTGATAAATTTATCAAGAATTTTCTCAATATAATGAGATTGAGATAATGCATATCCGTCAAATGTTTTAGTAATTTTCATTCCTAATATAACATCTGCGATCCCCATATCTTTCATATCAAATCTTTTGTTAAGCATTTGCTTAGTTGATTTGATCATGTTTTGACTGCTTCCAATGATAAGCATGTCATCCACATAAAGACAAACTATGACATATCCTTAGTCAGTGTTTTTAACATAGACGCATTTGTCACATTCGTTTATCTTAAACCCATTAGTAAGCATTGCATGATCAAATTTTTCATGCCATTGCTTAGGTGCTTGTTTTAATCCATAAAAGGATTTTACAAGTCGACAAACTTTCTTTTCTTGCCCTGATACTACAAACCCTTCGGGTTGCTCCATATAGATCTCTTCATTTAGATCACCGTTTAAGAAAGCTGTTTTAACATCCATTTGATGTATTTCTAATTTAAACAACGCTGCTATTGCAATAAGCATGCGAATGGATGTTATTCTTGTCACAGGGGAATATGTGTCAAAATAGTCCAGACATTTCTTTTGTCTGTAACCTTTAACTACAAGTCTCACTTTATACTTGTCAATTGAACCATCTGCTTTCATTTTTCTCTTGAATATCCATTTATATCCAAGAGGTTTAGAACCTGGTGGAAGATCCACCAATTCCCAAGTATGATTTTGTATAATGGATTCAATTTCATTATTAGCAGCCTCTTTCCACAAAGGTGTTTCAGGACCTGTCATTGCTGCCTTAAAGCTGTGAGGTTCATTTTCTAACAAGTATGTCAGAAAATCTAGACCAAAGGATTTTGATGTTCTCGCTCTCTTACTTCTTCTTGGTTCATCATCAGTTAAATCCTGTTAGTTGAGACCATTACTAGTCTCTTGTGTTTGATTGTCATTAGTCTCTTGACTTTGTGTATACTCATAAGTTCTTTTCTGTGAACTTAATTCCTGTCCTTTCTTATAAGGAAAGACATGTTCAAAAACACAACATTCCTTGACTCTATAAAAGTGTTCACATTTGTATCAGGTATTTCTGATTTATAAGTCAGAAACCGATATGCACTACTATTCTGAGCATAACCAATAAACACACAATCTATTGTTTTTGGTCCAATCTTAGTCTTTTTAGGAACAAGAACTTCAATTTTTGCCAAACACCCCCACACTTTTAAGTATTTGTAGGAAGGTGGTCGACCTTTCCACAATTCATAAGGAATGCTTTCGGTTTTCTTGTGGGGTATTCTATTAAGAACATAATTAATAGATTGTGACCAAGTCACAAAGTTACATGATTGATTAACAAAATTAATTTTCTAGTTACTAAAACCAGAAAATAAATTACAATACAAAATAATTTTATTTTTCTTGTTACTAAAACTAGTAAAATAAAATACCGAAATAATATCTGATTACAAAAATCAGAAAACCAAACCACAAATTAATTTTCTAGTTACTTAAACCAGAAAATAAATTATAACACAAAATAATTTTATTTTTCTTGTTACTAAAACTAGAAAATAATATAATTTTATTTTCTTTGTTACTAAAACTAGAATATAAAATATCACAAAAATATCTGATTACAAAAATCAGAAAAACACAAAATAATTTTCCAGTTACCAAAACCAGAAAATAGATTCTAGTTTCTAAAACCAGAAAATAAATTCTAGTTACTAAAACCAGAAAATAAATGATAACAACAAAATAATTTTATTTTCCTTGTTACTAAAACTAGAAAAATAAAATACCAAAATAATTTTCTGTAACACCAAATAATATTCTGCAATTGTTAATGACACCAGTATATTACTACTAGTTGTCAAAGAAAAGAGACAGTATATTACTACTATCTGTCAAATAGCATAAACCACTATTTATTTTTCCAACCAGAATATTACTTTGGAAACACAGAAAATTAAATACAATGAAGATACCAAAAATAATCTGTCTTAAGATTGTTGGACAATCTTCACTGTATTTAAAAGATTTAATTCTATTGTGTACTAAACAACAACCAGAATAAAAAGAAATAAATAAAAGGAGAGAATTTGTTTGATTACAAAAATCAAACTTGAAATAAAAATAAAAATAAATAAATAAAAACAGATTTTATTTTGTTACAAAAATAAAATTAAAATCTGATTTAAATAAATAATAAAACAGAATAATAAATTAAACAACTTACTTGATTAATTTCTTCGAATAATTATCTGATCAAGTCCAGTGTTTGACACTGTGTCCTTAAGACAGATTCGTCCTCTCCACGGTGCTTTCAGAATTTGGACGTCTATCTCCCAGGATAAAATGATCTACTACAAACAATAGTAGCACTACAAATTGTTTGCCTAACGAACACACTAAGTGTTTATACTCTCTCTGACAAGAAAATAATGCAGCAAAATAAAGAGAATGCTTTCAGAATTATAAAGGACGAAAATTAGAGTTACAAAATCCAAATGAGGGCTGTCCTATTTATAGATGTAAAGGTGGCTGTAGGATTTGAATTGAACAGGTATGAAACCTGTTGGCTTTGAATTCAAACAGATTTGAATCTGTTGAATTATATTTCAAACAGATACCAAAAACGGGAAGGGCCCTGTTTGAGTGTGCACTAATACCAAACCTGTTTATTTTTGGGAAGGGCCCTGTTTGGATGTACAATAAAACCAAACCAGTTTCATTTCGGGAAAGGCCCTGTTTGGATGTACAATAAAACCAAACCAGTTTAATTTGAATTTATTTTACCAAAACTAAAATTAAATTCAAATGTTTTTGACCCAAAAAGATTAGTATTGGGCCGAACAAGCCCAACCTCACACCACGCACCCGCGCCCAGCCCGGACGGCGGCGGCGGCGCGCGTGTGTGGTGGTTTTTGGGTCCAATGGGTCTAGCCCATTTTGCCCATAACCTCTCCCTCTAAAACACTTGGGTACCCTTTGGGGCACACCCCAAGTACCAAATCCATGCCTTATAAACCCATTCAAAACTTCCCACCAAATCAATGTAGGACAAGCCTTATTCAAACCTTTAAGGATTTTCCACCAAACTCCATTTCCATGGAGCACACTTTGGCTTCAATTTCCCATTCACTCGGTAATGGTTTTGAGCAACCAAATATACCACGTGAATCATAACGCGGCATAGAACGCGTTACCACTTTAACCCGTGTAAATCGATGCACGGGACCCACCTAAATATTAGACCAAACTTAGGATAAAATTCTGGTTTTACCCAGAATTTATAACCATTTCCAACAATAGCAACATCACACCATGAACCAATTAGGGAAAAAACCAAAAACAAAAAACAAATCCAAAGAGAAAATGGCTTCCTCTTGTTGCAAATAGCCCAATCCCATTTTTTTTTTTTTTTATCAGTAAAGAAAAGGGAAATTTTATTGACGGGATGAGCAAAACAAGAACAATATACATCAACAAATGAGGGAAGTGCAAAAAACATCATAGCTAAGCTTTGTTTCCCCTCTCTCTATATGTTAATAATTATATATATGCTTTTTACAATTTGGGTTTTTTTCCTCTCCTCTATACCTCTCTACTCTCGCCAGCAGGTGATGGAGAAGAAGAATTGTTGCAAAGTCTAAAAGAGTGAATACGCGGTGGTGTTTGGGAAGCAAGTTCCCAAATTTTTTTCTCATTTTTTCCACTAAAAGACAAAAGTTTTGCAAAACAAAAAAAAACACATCCAAACAAAATATCACATCCAACCCCATAATCATTTCACTTTTTCTCTCACAAACATCACATCAAACCACATAAAAACCCAACTATCTTCCCAAACACCAAAAATTTTTTATCTCATAAAAACCTACATCTAATAAAATCTACATAAAAACTCACTTCCCAAACACCATCGTTGTGTTGTGTATTTTTTTAGTTATTATTGTTTGGTTCTGTTTTTCAGAAAATAGTTTTTAAAAAATTCTATTTTTTTATTTTATGTATTTTAATGTTTTCAATGAATTATTTTAATATTTTAAGCAATTTTTTTTTTTAAAGTTTTAGACACACCTAACATAAATACATTTAAAAAGTATAATATTTGTAAAAAAATCCTTAAAAAAATATACTAAATACAAAAAAAATACGAAAAAAAAAAACACAAAAATTCAATACATTTTCCGTATTTTTGTGTATTTATTAATTTTTTAAAATATTTTGCTATTTAGATACATCTAAGTAAGGTGCATCTAAAAAAGTAAAAAAAATATTTAAAATTTAAAAAATATTCACTAAAAATAAAATAAAAAACACAAAAAATAAAAAACTTAATTTTCAAAAAAATAAATTTAAAAAACTGAAACCAAACACACTAATTTTTTTTTTTTCAAGGCAGTGCGTGAAACACACAAACTGTATTATAAACTTTGTTTTTTCATCCACCTCACTAGTGATGGAATTAGGGGCAGTGAACTGGTAGAATGTAGCGGCGTTGATTAGCAACAATGGCTAAATATATAATCCATATATTTTGTGGTTTAGCAACGTATCATTGGTTGACAACACAATCTTGTGACCATTTCAGCATATGAATTTAATGAAAGGAAAATAATATATAAGTTTATTTTGTAGATTCAATTTTTAAATTAAGTAATGTGTTAACAAAAATAATTAATTGATAATAAAAAAATAAAAAAGAGAGGGAATTAATTTAAATATTTTAATAAACTGTTACATCATTAAACCTAAAATGTAGACATAAATAGCACTGCTTTTAAATGAAGTGTTAAATTCACTGTCTCAGTTACACTTTCAACAATTCCATTTTATGCGTACACTCCATACTAACTACCACCGAGAATGCAGCCTACATGAACACCTTTCATGCTATGCATGACTCTCTCTCTCTCTCTCTCTCTCTCTCTATATATATATATATATATATGAAATTAAAAGAGAGTGAAAAACTTGTATTGTATTGTATTGTGTGTGAAAAATGAGGGTGGTAGTAGAGATATTGACAGGAAGACTGTTCTATGTTCAAGTGGGAGACAATGCCACAGTTGCAGACCTTAAGAGAGAGATTGGAGCTCAGGAAAAGCTCCCTCATGACCGACTCATCTTGATCCACGGCACCAACCTCAAACATTTGATGAATCAAAATGAGCTCTCTCTCCTTGATTATGGGGTTCAAGATGGCTCTCTTGTCTATCTCTTCTTCGCTCCCCTAGATGATGGGTCTTCCAATCATCTTCTCTTAACTTCCCTAGATCCAATCCTATGTTAGATCTCATAATAAAAGATAAACAATTGGATGGGAAAGCTGGTTTTATTCTAGTCTTTTCTTCTGTTTTTTCCTTTCGCTATTTGTTAATTTTTTTAACCTCTTTTTGTAGATTTAAGGATCTTTATAATCATTTTTTTTTTTTTTTTATCAACAAAGAAAATAACTTTATTGATGAATACCAAAGAAAATTACATTACTAAAGTACTTGATCAAAAAGAAAAGAAAAAAAATGAGAAATGTGCAAAAAGTATCAAAATAAGCCATAACCATTCCAATTACATTGGCACAAAAATGGATGCTCAATCATCTGTAAGCACCATCCAAATATAATTTTTTTTCTTTTGCCATTAATTAAGAAAGAAAAATAGCAATGTTAACAACTTGAATTTTTCAAATAGGGTTGGTCTTCCTCAGAGAACTTGAGGGACCCTCTCTATGAATCTTGTTTCGATAAATTAAACTGTTTATTTTTTAAGACATTTCATATATATCATTAATGAAAAAAATTAAATTGATCTAATAATTGTAACATTTTCTTTTTATGGTGTTTGTTTTCAAAACAATGGATGGTCTATTTTAAAAAATATATTTGTCATTCATTATTTTGAAAACAGATATAATAAAATAAAAAATATTACGACTATCGGATTGATCTAATTTTTTTTATAGACGATATACACTGAGAGCCTTATGAAATGAATGGTTTAGATTGTTCAAACGGGACTCATTGTAAGCCTTACAAACAATGGCATGGCCAAAAAATTTCTCCAGTGGAGTAATTTATTCAGAAATCGCAACTGCTGTAGCAAACAAACAAAGAAGATCCGAATGAACAAGTGTTTGCAATTACAATGGAACATTGGAGAGAAAAAGAACAAACGAGGAAGCAACATGAGAAATAACAAACGCAATAGTTGTCGATATCAGGATTGGGACCAAAGAGAGATTAAATGCTGAGTTTGTTTCTAGAATACTAAACTACTAAGATTTTTTTTTTTTTTTTTTTTAGGCCCAGTGGGTTCAATCTATAAAATTTTGAGAATTAGATTTTTTTTTTTTTTAAACTCATTGGATTTAATATGTAAATACTCAAAAAAATTATATCAAAACTGCATATACATTGAAAAAAATAATAATAATAAATAAATAATTGAAGTTTAGTGGTGTCAACATCAAAATAGCTCGGTTCAAGAACTTCTCAAAATTTTCTAGTTCATAAAGGAAACCCAAACCTTTCGCATATATTTTGGTGTATGCAAAAACATTTTATTCTGAATTAATTCCGTTTGTTGTTTGACCATTCAGTTTGCAACTTGTGCTTAAGACTCAGGAGTGGATCATGTATGGTATCTTATCATTGTTACAATTTGTTCTGCTTTAACTGTAAGTTTTGGAAGGATCACAATACTTATTTGAGGTATGGAAAATTTAGTTCTAAAATATGTATTTTGTTGTATTTTAGTCCCTAATTTTTTATTTTTTTTTTATGTTTTTAGCAATTTAATTTTCTGATTACAAAATGTGTATTTAAATCGTCCAGTGCTCATGCTATCTAAATTGAATAACTGGAAGTAGAATATTATACAAGGGGGCAATAGACCAAATGTGTATTTATACTGTTCAGTGACTTAGTTTAGACATCTGTCATTAGCTGGTAATCATAGCATGGTAATGGGCTGCTGTCACTACAACAAAATACATCTTTGGCGACCAAAATTAGAGACTAAAAAAAATTTAGTCGCTAAAAGTTGTGGAATTGGCGACTAAAATTTTTTTTTAATTGCCAAAAGTACATTATTTAGCTACTAATTTTTTTTAGTCGGGATATATTGATTATTGGCGACTAGAAAAAATTTAGTCGCTAAAAATACCAGAATTGGAGAAAAAAAAATAAATTTTAGTCGCCGTATATTGAGTTTTGGCTACCAAAATCATTTAGTCGCCGAAAGTAAAATAAAAAATTATTTTTTATCTTTGGCGACTAAAAAAAGTTTGGTCGCCAAAAACATATTTTCAACGACAAAAAATTAGTTTAGTCGCTGTATGTTGCATTTTGGCTACTAAAATAATTTAGTCGCCGAATGTAAAATTAAAAAATTATTTTTTATCTTTGACGACCAAAAATTTGGTCGCCAAAAACTAAAATATTTTGAGGGATTTATTTCAAATTTTGGAGGGATTTTATAAAACTAATTGGCGACTAAACGAGATTTAGTCACTAATGGTGTAATATATATATATATATATATATATGGTTCTATACCACAAACAACGCCTCTGTCTCTCTATTCACGTTTCTCTCTCTCCCTCTCCGGTGCTCCTCTCCCCCTCTCTCACCGTCGTTCCACCAGCCGCTCCTCGTCGCCGTTACAGGCAATCGGAGCACCGATTCACCCTTACCCTTATTGGGATTGTGAGACACCAGAAATCAATCACACACAATAACACAAGAATATTTACGTGGTTCGGCAATTGCCTACGTCCACGGAGAGCTATCCACTATAGAATTTCCCGAAGGGAGTTTACACACTCACACCTCACAAACACTCTCTATAGCACTCTCACTCACACTTGTTGCTCACAATCTCTCACAGATTATACACTCTGTAATCTGTTATCAAACTCCTCATCCTCACCTCAATTTATACACAATTGAGGGAGGAGCTTATTGGCCACCACCTACCCCTTCCACTAGTGAGTGGGTGGAAGAGTGGGAGAGCCACTTTCTCCATTATCTGAAAGTAGACTAAGTGGGAGTTCCATTTTGGGTAGTGGAGCTAACAATTCTCCCCCTCCACGCCCATATAGATAACTGATTTCTCAGTTGAAGTCCATCCCGGCAATGTCTCTGCAGATTTCGAGTTTGTCACTCGAGATCGCCTTTGTAAGTATGTCAGCTGGATTCTCATATGTATGGATCTTGATCAGTTCCAATAACTGTTTTTCCATCACTTCGCGTATCCAATGATACCGAATATCAATGTGCTTTGTGAGAGAATGGTACATCGAATTCTTGCTCAGGTCGATGGCACTTTGGCTATCACAATGTACCGTGAACTTTTCTTGCTTTAATCCCAACTCTTGGAGAAATCGCTGCAACCACAACATCTCTTTCCCAGCTTCCACTGCGACAATATATTCTGCCTCTGTTGTGGATAAAGCAACACACTTCTGCAACTTGGACTGCCTAGACACAGCTCTCCCTACGAAAGTGAACAGAAATCCTGATGTAGATTTTCTACCATCAAGATCTCCCGCCATATCGAAATCCGTATAGCCTTCCAAGACTGGTTTAGCATCTCTAAAGCACAAACACATTTTTGCCGTACCCTTGAGGTACCTCAGAATCCACTTGACTGCTTCCCAATGCTCTTTTTCTGGATTGGAAATGAATCTGCTTACTGCTCCAACAGCATGAGCAATATCTGGTCGAGTAGACACCATTGCATACATCAAACTCCCTACGGCGGATGAGTAGGGAATAGCCTCTATCTCTTCTCTTTCTTTAGTAGAGGAGGGACAAGAACTCTTGCTCAGCTTGAAATGATTAGCCAACAGAGTATTGACTAGTTTGGAATCTTTCATGTTGAACTTCGCAATCACCCATTCAACGTACTTCTCCTGTGACAGCCATAATTTCTTGGCTTTTCTGTCACGCACAATTTGCATGCCCAACATTTGCTGTGCAGGGCCTAGGTCCTTCATGTCAAAGGGCTGTGATAACTCCTTCTTCAGTGATCTGATTATTGTGGCATCCTGTCCAACAATTAGCATGTCATCAACATAGAGCAGGAGTATGATGAAGTTTCCATCGGGAAATTTCCTAACATAGACACACTGATCTGCAACAGTTCTCTTGTACTCATGACCCACCATGAATGAGTCAAACTTCTCGTACCACTGTCTCGAAGCTTGTTTGAGGCCGTAAAGACTCTTCTTCAATCTACAGACTAAGTTTTCTTTCCCTTTTACTTCAAAACCTTCTGGCTCCATGTAAATTTCTTCCTTCAGATCTCCACGGAGAAATGTCGTCTTTACATCCATCTGTTCAAGTTCCAAATTCAAACTGGCCGCTAGTCCTAAAACTACTCAAATGGATGTCATTTTCACAACTGGCGAGAATATTTCATCAAAAGCAATACCTGTCTTCTGCCCGAAACCTTTGACAACCAATCGAGCCTTCTACTTGACTAGCTTTCCGCTGCCATCTTTCTTTAACTTGAACACCCATTTGTTCTACAATGGTTTTCGACCCAGGGGAAGTTTTACCAAATCATAAGTCTAATTCTTCTGCAATGACTGCATCTCTTATTGCATAGCTTGATGCCAGCTACTCTTCTCCTTATGATTCTGAGCTTCTTGAAAACTTTATGGCTCCCCCTCATCAATAAGCAAAATATAATCAGAAGCAAGGTATTTTGATAACAGCTTAGACTCTCTTGTTGATCTTCGGAACTGTGAACCAACAGTCTCTGGCGGAGGGGGTTGTGGCTCTCCCTGCTCAACACCCTCTTCATTTGGATCTTCTTCTTCTGGCAATCCATCTTGCAACTCTACATCATTGGCTGTATGCTGCGGTAGCTCTTATTCATCAGTGGTATGCTGTGATGGTGCAGGATTGGGAACAATTTCAAAAACATAATTAACTTTGGGTTTGGCTGGTTGCCCAAAGTCTTCTAAGGTCTGGCCTTCTTGAAATACCACATTTTGGCTTCGAACGACCTTTTTGTTTTTCAGATCCCATAATCTGTATCCAAATTCTTCATTTCCATAGCCAATAAAGATGCATGGAGTAGCTTTATCATCCAGCTTCTATCTGTGCTCCTTAGATACATGTGCAAATGCTTTACATCCAAACACTCTCAAGTGAGAGTAAGAAATCTCCCTTCCAGACCATACTTTCTCTGGAATGTCAAAATTCAGTGGAACTGATGGCGATCTGTTGATCAAATAGCATGCAACACGAACAGCTTCTCCCCAAAATGACTTTGGCAGCTTTGCCATTTTGAGCATACATCTGACCTTCTTCACAATGGTCCGATTCATTCTTCCAGCTACATCATTGTGTTGTGAGGTTCCAGAAACAGTCTTCTCATGTCGGATGCCGCGAGTAGCACAGTAAGTTTCAAACTCCTTTGACGTGTACTCGCCTCCATTGTCTGTTCGGAGACACTTTAGCTTCTTTCCGGTCTCCCTTTCCACCATAGCATGAAAATGTTTGAAAATACTGGAACACCTCAACTTTAGTTCTTAGGACATAAACCCATACCTTCCGTGATGCGTCATCAATAAACGTTAGGAAGTATTTTCTGCCACCCAAAGATTCCACTTCTATGGGACCACATACATCAAAGTATACTCTGCTCAACAACTCTGATTGTCTTCTGGATGATGAGTGGAAAGCGACTCTATATTGCTTCACAAACAAGCAGTTGTCACAAGGGTTCAATTTTGCATCTTTGGCAAAGGGAATAAGTGACTTCTTTGCTAGAATTTGCAACCCTTTCTCACCCATGTGACCCAACCTTTTGTTCCACAAATTTGGTGATGCCTCATCTTCTGCTGCATTGAGGCTATCTGAATGTACCTCCACATGAGTCTTGTTCAACGTGCCACTTGCCTGTCCTCTGGCTACCATCAGAGATCCCTTTTTCAACTTCCACATGCCTTTACTGAAGTAGTTCTCATAGCCTTGTCGATCTAAGGCTATCCCTGAGATAAGATTCAAGCGTAAATCAGGAACATGCCTGACATCTTTCAACACCATCGTGCACCCAACTTTGGTTTGGATGCAAACATCACCGATTCCCACAATCTTTGAAAAACTAGAGTTGCCCATCTTCACTGTACCAAAATATCTAGCTTAGTACGTACTGAAGAACTCCTTCCGGGCTATGGCGTGGTAGGAAGCTGCTGTATCTACTACCCACTCGATGTCGTTGTCTGACATATGAAGGCATTCTTCTTCTTCAATAGAGAATAATGCAATATTCTTTGAAATAGTAATTGCAGTGTTCCCATCTTTAGTCTTTGGCTGTCTATTGCCTTGTTTTTGTTCTCCCTTCAAGGCATAACAATATTTCTTTATGTGACCCTCTTGGCCACAATGATAACACTTGAACTTTGGCCGGCTCGTACCTTCTTTGGACTTCCTTCTGTCTTGAAATCTTCCTCTACTGCGTCCTCTACTTTTGTTTCTTCCTCTGTCTCTGCCTCTACCTTTATATTTTGTGACAAGGGCATGGGATTGATCTCCACCCAAGTCTTTCCACCTTGTCTCTTCATTGTACATGGCGTCTGTGACCATGCTCATGGTCAGCTTCTCTTCTGGTGGAGAGTTACTGAGAGAAACCACCAAGGTCTCCCAGCTATCCGGTAAAGAACTAAGCAATAGAACGGCTTGCGTTTTATCGTCTAAGCGCATCTTGATAGTTGCAAGGTGATTCACCAGACTTTTGAATTCACTAGTGTGCTCGACGACAGACATACCATTCTTCAATTTTAAATTGACAAGCCTTCTCATTACCAAGGCTTTGTTCCGAGCGGTCTTTGACCGGTACATGTCATCTAACATTGTCCATAGAGAATAGGCATCTATCTCTTCAGCGACATGATGGTACACACCGTGGTCTATCCATTGTCTAATACAACCGATAGTCTTGTGGTTTATCTTTATCCAGTCATCATCCTTCACTACTTCTGGTTTATCCCCTTTTATAAAAATAGGGTCAAACAGGTCTTTATAATACAGGGTGTATTCCATCCGTGACTTCCAAATTACATAATTGGAAGGAGTCAACTTGAACATAGATCCTGAAGTCGACGTTGATTCCTCCATCAACACTTGTCTATATAGAAAATAATCTATGCCTAAAAAACAGGCTTCGTTGTTGCTTTTGGACTAGTCAAATTAGCCGGAAAAGCACTTCGAATTGTCCAAATACAAACTGAAAATTTTTGAAATTGGATTTGCAAAATCTGACCGTACAGATGTGTCCGAAATATTCCAAATAGTTGGAAAGCACTATTGGATCGTCAAAAACGGACTCGGAATGACTTAGTTTGAGCCAAAACAGTTTGGATGGTTTTGATCTGCGAGTGGACCTTAGCCGTGAAGCACTGGATCAATCCTTCAGCAGGTTGACTGGTCGACAGGATTGGATAACGTGTCTGACAAGTGGACGACACGTGGATAAAAACTGACACGTGTCACTAACGTGGCAGGTGACGTGTCAAACAGGTGGCATTGACGTGGCGGACACGTGGCGTGACGTGGCTTTGGTGTGTCACCGACGTGGCTCTTCTTCTAGCTTCAGAAGTGCGTAAGGCGCGTGTCGGGATTGGGCAGACGCGCCGACTGATTCAACGGCGCGTGGCAGCGCATGATGAGACTGGGATTCACGCGGTTACTTTGAGTGGCGCGTGTGGGCGCGTGACAAGGATTCTGGAGCTCGGTTTTGCAGTTTTGGACTCCTCTTGACAAGACCTTGCTCCTGGTATGCTCAAAACCTGACTTTGAGCAACTTGATTTCTGGCAGTTTCAAAAAAACGCACTCTGTTTTTCCAAAGCGCAACCGATTCGGCTCTGATACCACTTGTTGGGACTATGAGACACCAGAAATCAATCACACACAATAACACAAGAATATTTACATTGTTCAGCAATTGCCAACGTCCATGGAGAGCTATCCACTATAGAATTTCCCGGAGGGAGTTTACACACTCATACCTCACAAACACTCTCTATAGCACTCTCACTCACACTTGTTGCTCACAATCTCTCACAGATTATACACTCTGTAATATGTTATCAAACTCCTCCTCCTCACCTCAATTTATACACAATTGAGGGAGGAGCTTATTGGCCACCACCTACCCCTTTCACTAGTGAGTGGGTGGAAGAGTGGGAGAGCCACTTTCTCCATTATCTGAAAGTAGACTAAGTGGGAGTTCCATTTTGGGCAGTGGAGCTAACAACCCTCACCCCAATTCGAATTCGAACTCTGTCTCTCTTTCAAATGTGCATTCAATTTCTCGCTTGAATTCTCTCTCGTTATGCTCTCTCCATCAGATTTATTTTGAAGGCTGTTGAGGCTCGCAAGTACGGACTTGAAGGTGTTCTATCAGATCTGCGCCTCTCTCTCCTGATTTGGTGAGTTTCAATTTGTTCACCCTTTTTTTTAGATTATAAACATTATAACTCAGATCTCGTTTCTCTCTTTGATTTTCTGTTTTTATTAGATCTAGTTGTTCGTCGATCTATCGTTTATGATTTTCTAGTTTTATATCAGATATCATTATTTGTCAATCTGCCGCTTCTCTCTATTTTTTTAGATCTGTTTGATAGATATAGATTTCTGTTCACA
Source organism: Camellia japonica (assembly GCA_030407325.1). Lineage (NCBI taxonomy): Eukaryota > Viridiplantae > Streptophyta > Magnoliopsida > Ericales > Theaceae > Camellia > Camellia japonica. The sequence continues at coordinate 81,004,802 of JAPPVO010000031.1, forward strand.
TTTTTTTTTCCTCATATTTGTTCGTTGATCTGTTTTGATTCATCAATTTGTGTGGCTGTAGACACCCCATTTTTGACCGTCCTCAAGACTTGGTTGTGCTTGTAGGTACACCCAACGGCTGGTTCGATTGCTCGCCCAGCATTCGACTGCTGCGGCGGAACGTCACTAGTTCAGGTTTTCAGAACCTTGTATCCTTTTTGTCTCATTTTTGGACCCTGACCTGGTCCTTTCAGGGTGGCCCCTGTGGTGCACTGCCGGCCATGGATTGGCCCATGCCGGCCACTGGTGAACACCTGCCGGCCATCAGTGTGGCACTGCCGGCCATTGCTGATGGTCGGCACCCCCCCTATTTTAGCTGGTTTTTGGGAAGATCTTTTGTACCAGCTGGATTCCTCATATCTGCCCTCCATATACGTGTATGGAGGGATCAAAGCCAAGAAAAGCTTGTTCAAGAAGCTTAAGCTTTGCTTTGTTCTATATAAGGAAGGGTCCTCTTCCTTAGCCAGGGGGCTGAGTTTTTGAAGGGCAAAAAGCTTCCTCTCTCTCTATATTGCTTGTGGTTAAAGTTTGGAAGTTGGATTTCTTTGCATTTTTGCACTCTACCTCAAAGCACAAGACCTCCATCACTCATTCAAACACCTTGAGGCTGTCTCTCAGAGGTTGGAAGCTCAGATTTTTGGATCAAAAGCTGCTGGAGGCTTAGTCTACAAGGGTAAGTCTCCTTTCCCTCTCTTTTGGCTCTTTCTTTGCATGCAATTTTGGCCTTTGTTGCTTACATTTTTGGGCTCTGACCCCAACTGGAAATAGTCTTTTTTTGAGCTCTTTTTCATGTTTGATTAAGGGTCTTTCCCTGTTTGAGGCTTCCTTCTTACCCTTTGTGTATAAACCCTCTTTTAGGCCTATTTTTGCATAGTATTTTAAGCTTATTTGTGAGCTGTTTTGGATTTGGCCATAAACTGTAAAGAGGCTTGTTTTGAGCACCTCTTCAACTTTGTTGAAGGGTTCTCCTCTGTTTGAGGACAGAAGCTACCACTTGTCTCTTTACCCCTCTTTTAGGCCCATTTCTTGCATGCTAGTTTAACCTTACTTGTATTTATTTTCGTGGCTTGATGTAAACTGTAAAGTGCCTTATTTTGAGCCCCTCTTCAACTTTGTTGAAGGGCTCTTCACCATTTTGGGCCAGCTTCTGTCCATTGTCTCTATTCTCACTTTTAGGGCCATTTTTGCATGATAGATTAGCCCTATTTGTATTCATTTTTGAGGCATGTTGTAAACTAGAAAGAGGCTTTTTTTGACATCATCTTCATATTTTATTAAGATTTCATTTTTGTTTGAGGCATATGCTATCTTGTATGCTTGGTTGCCTCCCATTTTGAGCTTTGCATCCTAGCCCTTGTTGCATGCTTCATTTGGCCTTCTAGCCACTGGAATCCAGTGGATTTCTAGTGGCTTGGCCACTGTTTTGAGCTTCCAAATCAGAGGGGGCTGACCCCCTCTCACCTTGACTTGTTTGGTAGTCATTTTGGCCTTCCAAAGAGGCCCTATCTTGCATGCTTTGTTGACTGATTTTGGAGCCAATTTAGTGAGTTTTGGGACTATCATATTTGATTTTCAGAGTTGTATATGCCATGTCACTTGTCTATCTTGTATGTGCCTAATAACTCCTTGTATGGCCATCTAAAGGAGCTCATCATTTTTGCATACCATGGTTGCATATCAGTGGTTATTTAGGCCTATTTTCACATGTTTTATTCACTGATTTTCGACGGTTTGATGAAATTTCATGTGCATCACACACTTGCCATGTAAACCATGTTTGCTAGTCAAAATCGCATGCTACTTTAGTCCATCTTGCTAGCACTTTTTGGCCTTGCTTTAAACTGGAAAAGTCCATGTTTTAGGACTGCCTTGGCTCTGTCTTCATGCTTCATGTTCAAATAATGCATGCTTTGTATAGCTGTAAGTCATTCCATGTGCCTAGTTTTGAGTTTCGGGTCTCACCTCATGCATCGGGTGCAATGTTTTCATGATTCGGGGCTGTTTAGCATCATATTTCAGTGCTGAAATTTGCATGTTTGCATACCATGTTCCATGCCTTACCATGCTTTGGTAGAGTGGCATTCGTGCCTTAGGTTCGGTCCTCAGTATTCGTGCATGTGTGCACGCATTTCGAGTGTCTCATTTTCATCTAATGGCCACTTATGTGAGTGTGGCTGAGGTCCACTCATGTTGGTGTAAGTCCATTCTGCATTGTGTATGCCATTTCATTTCATAGCATTGTGTATGCTAGGTTGTATGTTAGAGCATTGTGTATGCCGTGTTACATCGTACATTGTGTATGCCATTTCATAGCATTGTGTATGCTAGGTTGCATGTTAGGATTGCATTCATGCATGTCATGCATATTGCATTGTGTTTGGGATAGGAGTTAGCCCGAGCACGGGAAACGAGGTACGTTTCGTACTCCGAGTGACGGAACGTGTCTCAATTCCCCAGTCGCCGACACTCCGGATTACCCATGATGGAGTTTAGGTTTTGTTTTGTTTATATGTGCATTCACTCTATATTGAGTCGTGCAAATCGACTCCTCAGTCATCATGCATCGATATGCGTGATTGGTGGCACGAGGATCGAGGACTACACTCCCTGAAGAGTAGTCAAGCATACATATGTGAAAATACATTGCCATGCCCCTTTCTTGCTCTCTGTTGCAGCAAATCAAGAATCAGCAGCCTTCCGGAGCTTGGCGCGCTTTCCAAGAACAATTGCAAACATAGGCTAATTGGGGCATCGCAGTGGATTTCCGCGCAAAGCAGCTCAAACATGCATCATCCATCATCCGGGATAGAGTTGAGGCAGTCCCTACCTTGCATGCTAGTTTAATGCTTTCCTAGATTATTTTGTAAATTAATTAGGGTTTTGTATTTATTCGGACTGTATTCATTCGGGACTGCATATTATTTATTCGGACCCTCCGAGTGAGGGCAATGTTGTAATAAGTGTGCGTGAGTGTGATGTATGTCTTCCAACCCCACGTCTTTCTCCCTTTTATTTACCAGCTTATGATGGTTAGATTAGGGCATGTTTCAATTAGCATACAGTATGATAGCATGTTTGCATTCATTCATCTGTTTTGCATACACCGGGCTCGGCGCATCATACTAACTGCATTTGTATTTCAATTCCAAGTTGAATACATGTTATCTGTTGCATTCCATATGCCATGTTTAGAATAGCCGAGCCTGCTATAGTTGCATTTTTGCATGTGTTGCATTAGGCATTTCTGTATAGTTAGAATCATGCATGGATTTCTAACGTAGCTTCTGTTTTGGCTTGAAGTACTCGGTAAGTTTTTACGCTTTAGCATCCTTGCATGAGTGTGAGTGATTACCATGATAGCATGCTTACCATGAGGCTATTTGCTTATGTGATATAACTGCCTGAATGCCTGTGGGTGAAGGTTGGGTTGTTTGGATTGGGACAAATCATCAACTGTGAGTTTTAAGCCCACTAGATAGTAGCAAAACCATCTTTTTCTAAGCCCACCCGAGGGTGGCAAAATCTGCATTTTTAAGCCTACTTGCGAGTAGCAAACCATCTTTAAACAAACATGAAATGTTTTGTTCCAATTCAGGCGACTCGGTCTATACTTGTATGCTGTGCGCATCACATAGTAAATCTAAGCTAATAACCGGAATAAGAACGCATAATGTTTTCAAAACTAGATATCATGGTTAATAAAGGCCGATCTTTGATCGGGCGAGAGGGGGTGCTCATAGCTGACCTTCCCCAATCGTACCCAAGTCCCCGAGCCGAGGCAACTTTGGTGATGACGGACACGTGGCCTTAGGCAACGAGTCAGGGTTTCCTAAATTTCCCAAAAATAAAATATTTAGGTGGCGACTCTGTATCTGGCAAAGTAGTCCATGTTTGGCACTTCTTTCAAAAATCTATTTTCTCAAAACGATTTGCCGGATTTGGACTCTTTGGTTCAGATTACGAACCGTGAGAATTTGAGTCCGAACTGTAGTGAGCCCAAAATGAACAGAACGGGACTCATCCCTCCCGGGCGTTCGAGGACGTCTACAGTTTCTGGCGACTCTGCTGGGGAATTAGAGAACTTGACTCGAACTCATGATATCTGTTTTTGGCTACACTTATGTGTTTCTTTGCATTGCATTTGCATCGGTGCGCCTAGGACACCGTGTTTGCCATCTGCTATTCCTGAACGGTTTGCCGGAGGCTTGTCTTGTCAAGGCATGAGCATAAGGCTGACCGGTTGTGGGCTCTGCCAGTATGGGAACACAAACCCCGGTTTTACCAGGGCACCCTTTTGACCATTCGACCTAGTGCATATTCGGATCCATAGTGACCATTCCAAACTAGGACAGGTTGCTTACCCGATATAGGTTGTTTGAAACCGCTGTGTGCGTAGTGAAACCCTAGCTCCTGACAAAATAGGACAGGGAAACCCTACCCCAACATAGGGGTGTTTTGGCTCTCACTTGTTTGCTATGTGCTTTTAGAGTGCGTCTCTACAGGAATGCATGTATCAGTTTACAAGGTTGGGTATCAGGCCTGCGGGCACCAGTTCAGTATTTTGGGAATCGGTTATATCTGCGGATATCAGATTCAGTTTTGGGGGAGCAGTGATTTTGGGGAACAGTGATCGGTAGTAGGGTACAGTTATTCAGCTATGCTTGTGTCTGTTCTGATTGGGCCGAAATGCTGCGTGTTTTCTCTCTCAGGGGGGGGTTCAGAGATTTAGTACAGAATAGCCAGTGTTCTCCTTCGCTGAGGCACGATAGACATCTGATCCGTCAGTCACCATTCAGTTCAGCGGACATATGATGACGCAAAGTTCAGAGGAAATTGTGGTTATGGCAGTCGCATTAGACCAAGGAATTATCTTGCAGGATGAAACCAATGTTGATGTACCGTATCCGTCCAGGTCGTCTGCCGCGCACCCAGTCTGGACGCCACAGCTGTGTCAAGCTCGTGAGCCCACCACGTTTGAATTGATGGGAATGATCGGCGATCTTCAGCGATCTGTGGCTGATCTCGCCTACGGAATGTCGGCTTCGCCACCAACCCCATCTACGCCGGGAATTGCGTACCACAGGAGCCCCCGCTATTGGGGCGAATTGTGATCGAGCTCAGCCAACCTGAGGCTGTCTCAAGCTATAGCAATGACGTGTCAACAGCAACCGGGTTTCGCTCTGATATAGCAACCCAAACCCTCGATCAAGCTGAGGCCAGAGGTAGGAATAAGGTGGGAACAGATGCCGATCCCGTTGAACAACTGCTGTGGGCAGTCGAGGCTTTGAAAGCCGGGGGGGATGAGTAAACAACAGGTGCACGCGGTCACAACCAAGATCGTGGATGATGTTTTCCCCACTCCAGCCATAGGCAGTTCAAGCCAGGCAGAAAACCGGGATAGGCCCCATCATGCCAGAACAGTTCATCCCACTCCCAACTCCGCACCTACAAAAGATCAGAAATCCACGGCCGCACCTGCCGACTTTTTTGCTAGTACGTCTAGCGAGAATCTACAGGCTTCAAAGTATCTGCCTCGGGGGCACAGAGTCTTTCATCCCCTCTACATGCCTTTGTCTAGGGCACTTCTAATTTTGGCTAAAAAGGGGCATCTTACACCCCTTGAGCCGTGGCCTCTCCCGAATCCTCTTCCAGCTAAACACGATGCTACTTTGTACTGCGCGTACCACCAGCAAACCGGTCATGACACTGACAGTTGCTTTCGTCTGCGCCATGATGTACAAGATCTGTTTGACAACAAGGTCATCCCCGCGCCAGTCCAGCAAAGTCTATCGGCACTCGACCAGTGAACCTGTGGGGGATAATGTGACTATGTGATCGGGGGATGAACCACCTGCGGATGGCACTCAATTTACTCCAGATGTGGCGTATGGCACGCACTGTTTTGAGCATTTGCGAATGCTGGTTATTTTACATTCTGACTTAGGTATTGGGTCAGTCTTGTTGTTTTGTTTTGAGTCAGTCCTTTTGTACTGAGTCAGTCTTTTTGTTTCGGGTCTGTCTTGTTGTATCGAGTCAGTCCTGTTGTATAGGAGTCGGGTGATTCTGGGGGTGTTACCTCGGACATCACTATCTTGTTTTGTGTTCGTCTTTTCGTTTTGTTTTGAGTCTGTTTCTGCTAGGGAGCCAGTTGTGCCAGCAGTTTTTGAATGAAACAGCAGTGATTTTTACGCTCTCGCGTTTGCTTCTACCTTGTGCCAGTTATGCCGGAAGTTCTGAAGGAGATGACAGTATTTGACTAAGGACTCTGTCTTTTCTGTGCCTTGAAGTCATTGTAATGACCTGAGTTTTTCAAAACTTTTTGAACATTGTGGTGAAAACGAAGAGGAAGGAATTCCTCGGGATTTGCAAAAATTTGATCAATTGAGAGAAAGAGAGGCATGCTACGCCCTTAATGAATGAAATCATGCTTGTTAGTGTGAGTACTGGGAAGGATCCTGGCTTGGTCCAGATTGGTTCTACACTGTCTTCAGCGCGAGCGACTGGTCGCTTTCTTAAAAGATTTCAAAAAATGTTTTGCGCGGTCCTGCGAAGACCTGTGTAGAATCGCTCTTGAGATTGTGCAGCTTAGGATCGCTCTCAGCCTCGAGACTCGACCCCTCTGCTTTCAAAACCTTGAACTTGGATTCAGAACGTTCAACGGTCAACTACAATGTGAGGCCTGTGTGGCCAGATTCGAAGCAGCCCTCAAACAAAAGGCAAGAAAGTCAGATCAAGAAGACTAGATGTCATCAAAAGAAGCTTGCAAAGCTAGATCAGAAGCACCCCTGGAACTAGGGGCAAAGAATTTCAAATGTGCTCGAAGAGCCGAAGATGGATCATTCCACAAATCAAAGAAGGTCGGCAAGAATGCCAAATCCCAGAGGGAGGAAGAAGAAAGTATTGCTGAAGAAAAACTGAGTTCCGATCCACAACACCAGGGGCAAATTCAGCCCCCATGGGATGGACTCCTGCATCGTCAGCAAACAGCAGTCGTTCTCCTGGATTCAGATGGCTTCAAGAGCTCAAAACCATTTGACATGGACAAAAGCTACACTTTTACCCTTGAGAGGCTCGCTGGGTCGAAAACCCGGAAGGGCGACCCAGGCAAAAGTTAGAGCAAAAAAAAAACAAAAAAAAAGAAATGCAAAAAAAAAATAATAAAAGAAAAAGAAAAAAAAGAAGAAAAATGAAGAAAATGAAAAGAAAAGATGAAAAAAGAATGAAAAGAATTGAAAAGAAAAGAAGAACATAGCTCGTAAGGTTGAAAACCCGCAACAGGCGCCTTGGCAAAAGTTAGAGCATAAAAAGGAGAGGTTAAATACCCGAGTGTACCTTAACCCTGAACTACGTAAGGCTTGATTCCCATCTTTGGGATACGTAGGCAACTTCGCTCTGAAGTCCAGTTGTAAAACACTTCAAATTCGATTGTGTCCGTGTAATGGTTTTGGTCATCTTTGCCTTCTCTGTATCCGAGAGTTCAGTTGTAATCATCGCTCCGAGGACTGATTACAATGCGCTGCGGTGCCATTCAAACAAGGGGCAACATTCCGTTGCCATTCGCACCGCGGTGCCATTCAAACAAGGGGCAACTTTCCGTTGCCACGCAGCTCCCTTTGAGCAAGGGGCAATTTTCCTTCGGATTTGAGGTTGCGCATCTCAAGAGTAAGTTCCGCGCTCGTTGAGCAGTGGTCATTTGCAAAAACAGTTTTTGAGAATTTTTACTAAGGTTGACTAATTTTCTCGAAAATTGTTCCATCTTTTCCAAAAACTGGACCATTTCTTGGACCCAAAAAGGAAAATTTTCAGTGCTCATAGCCTGACTTGCATGATTTCAAATCAAGAATCGAACAAGCATGTTAATCAAACTCTTATGCTGATCAAAATTGTTTTAGTAGAAAAACCAAAAAAAAAAAAATGGTCAAAATGATGAATTAGGGGCACAGTTGAGTCAGGCTTCCTGTCTTTTCCTTGTTGTCAATGCATTTGCCGAAAAGGGCACCATACTTGCCAAGAAGGGCACTCTACCTGCCAGAAAGGGCACAGCTGAAGCTAACAACGAAGGGCTGAAAGCTCTCTCGTCCTTCGAACAACGAGGTATCGAGCCAAGTGCGAAGCACGAACTGGAATGGATCAAGATATTCCACTCCTTCATTCGGACAAATCTGATCACGTCCAAACTCCCTAGAAGAGCATCATCGATTGATGTCAGCTGCAGATTTGCTACACACCCAGTTGTAGCGTAACCCCTCTGTGGAAGAAACTCACTGTTGTAAACAAGAATGAGAATCTGGTAGAATACCAGGGACAAGAGCCCACAACTTCATGCTTATCCATCAACCACCCAGGGGAGGGATTGAAAAATGAGAGATTGAAGAATAGAGAGATGTGCGATGAGAGAAAAAGTAAGAAAAATGGTTTTTTTTTCAGAAAAACAGAGCTTGAGGGCCGAGTGATGTGAGAATCACAAATGAGAAAGGGTGGGAAATAATACCCAGAGAAACAGGCTCCCTGTGCACGTCTGTGTGTCGTGTCAATCGTTTTGTTCGTCTCTTGTTTTGAGTCGTTTCGGGTGTCTATAGATGTGTTTAGGTTGTCTTACCTTGTCTTTCTCTTTATTGTTGAGTCATGGTGTGCTGTGTTCAGTCGTAGGCTCAATACCCAGTTGAGAACTTATTCTCACTCTCAATTTCAAAAAATCGTTTTGTGCTCAGGAGTGCCGTGCCGTTCTCCACATTTGTGCAAAACAAGATTTGTTCTTTCACAAAACCGCAGGGTTCAACCCAGATCGTGTGAAAACAGTAAAACAAGGACCTATCTGAAGCTATTTAGGTTCCAGACTGCAAAGCAAAAGAGGAAAATGTCGGGCATCTGAGTTTGTTCCAACTTCAGTAAGCTCCGAGATCGCATTCCGTATGCACCTTGTCAAGCCTTGTCAATGCCCCGAAGTATGAGTGTGCCTCTACCTCAAGCTCAATCTCAAGTCTGTTTCAAGCCAGAATGGCAATCAGAAGTGCTCTCCTCGAGTACCGTTTCATGCCAGGGACATCTTGGCTGTGTTTGCAATGAGTTCCTAGAAGACCAACTGCGACGGTGGAAACTAGAGTTCGAATGGCTGATGCCTAGAACGTAAAGGTTTGGGATTTCCGGGACTAAAGTCTGGTTTAAATACCCAGGGGCGTGTCCTCGACTTGAAATCTGTATGGAAGCCCCATAGGTTGAGATAGCGTGTATGCACCTCAATTCTGGATATTGAACCAACCTAGTCTGTCACCTCGTTGGAGAATAGGGAAAGTTGTGAATATGATCAGGAAGAAAGACAGCATCCAAAGTGTTCTACATGAAGAATCTTTGTCAGTATTTCAGAGCCTTTGTACTGCGAGTTGAAGGTAAGTGTTCGAAGAGCACGAGGGGAGATCCCCGTCGGAGAAAAGCGGTTCACCGCCACTCACCCCATGAGGTGCTTTCTAAAGCGCCGCTATGCTTGTTTATTGCATCATGCATTGTATTGCATTGTACCTCTCAAGTTTCTTTCTCATTCATGCACGATATTGTATGTACGGTTCATTCAAAGAAGTTCCGTTTGAGATCATTTCTTTAGTGTATCAATCACACTTCATTCATTCAGTATATCTATCATACTTGCTCACTAAGTGCATCAATCACACTTCATTCATTCAGTATATCTATCATACTTGCTCACTAAGTGCATCTATCACACTTCGTGTTCACATTCAGTATATCAATCATACTTTGTTCACTAAGTGCATCTATCACACTTCGTGTTCACATTCAGTATATCAATCATACTTTGTTCACTAAGTGCATCTATCAAACTTCGTATTCACATTCAGTATATCAATCATACTTTGTTCACTAAGTGCAGCTATCACGCTTCGTGTTCATCTTTAGTATATCAATCATACTTTGTTCACTAAGTGCATCTATCACACATTGTGTTCACCTTTAGTGTATCCATCACACTTTGCTCACTTCACCCTTTGTATATCAATTACACATTGCTCACGTTTCGGCGTGTGCTTGACTGACATGTGTTCCTTCCTTTTATACACATTGTCTGCGTTGGCCGCATGCTTTACTTACATGTGTACGTTTAATTTCTTTCTATACACATTGCTCGTGTTGACCACTTACTTTACTTAAATGTGTTCAATTTCTTTCGTTACACATTGCTCGTGTTGACCACTTGCTTTACTTACATGTGTACGTTCAGTTCTTTCTATACACATTGCTCGTGTTGACCACTTGCTTTACTTACATGTGTTCAATTTCTTTCGTTACACATTGCTCGTGTTGACTACTTGCTTTACTTACATGTGTTCATTCCTTTTATACACATTGCCTGCGTTGGCCGCATGCTTTACTTACATGTGTACGTTCAGTTCTTTCTATACACATTGCTCGTGTTGACCACTTGCTTTACTTACATGTGTATTTTCAAGTTTCGTTACACATTGCACGCGTTGGCCGCATGCTTTACTTACATGTGTTCAAGTTCTTTCTATACACATTGCTCGTGTTGACCACTTGCTTTACTTACATGTGTATTTTCAAGTTTCGTTACACATTGCTCGTGTTGACCACTTGCTTTACTTACATGTGTACGTTCATTTCTTTCTATACACATTGCTCGTGTTGACCACTTGCTTTACTTACATGTGTTCAAGTTCTTTCTATACACATTGCTCGTGTTGACCACTTGCTTTACTTACATGTGTATTTTCAAGTTTCGTTACACATTGCTCGTGTTGACCACTTACTTTACATACATGTGTATTTTCAAGTTTCGTTACACATTGCCGGCGTGGCCGCATGCTTTACTTACATGTGTTCAAATTCAATTCCTATTTCACACATTGCATGCGTTGTCGCGCACGCTTTACTTACATGTGTTAATGCATCTTCACTTTGTATGTGTTGTCACGCACTCTTCAAATGCATTGTTATGCATCTTCCTAACGATATTGTACCTGTTAAGTTGGTTTCTTTTTTCAGGCACGATATTGTATGTACGATTCATTTAAAGCTGGCATGGCCAGACTAGCCGCGCAGGTATTGTATCCTTCGTGTGAAACGGGGTAAGAATTGCATAATACTTTTACATCCTTTCCGCATTGTGGTGTAGTTGGATTCATGTTCATCTGCTTAAAACTGTCGCATGTTTGCTTCATTACAGCATCCGTGGCATGATTGTTAATCATGCCCTTGCATCTTGTATATCATTTGCATTTTGCCCCAGCCTTCGGGCGCATCCCTGCATGCTTTTGCTAATTGATTGTCTGAGTCTTCGGCCTTGTCAAAAATGGGTCGTCTCTGGGCTTCGACAATCACTCCTGTCATTGTTATGACTTCTGAGTTCTGTCAAAGAGGGGCAACTGTAGACACCCTATTTTTGACCGTCCTCAAGACTTGGTTGTGCTTGTAGGTACACCCAACGGCTGGTTCGATTGCTCGCCCAGCATTCGACTGCCGCGGCGGAACGTCACTGGTTCAGGTTTTCAGAACCTTGTATCCTTTTTGTCTCATTTTTGGACCCTGACCTGGTCCTTTCAAGGTGGCCCCTGTGGTGCACTGCCGGCCATGGATTGGCCCCTACCGGCCACTGGTCAACACCTGCCGGCCATCAGTGTGGCACTGCCGGCCATTGCTGATGGCCGGCACCCCCCCTATTTCAGCTGGTTTTCGAGAAGATCTTTTGTACCAGCTGGATTCCTCATATCTGCCCTCCATACACGTGTATGGAGGGATCAAAGCCAAGAAAAGCTTGTTCAAGAAGCTTAAGCTTTGCTTTGTTCTATATAAGGAAGGGTCCTCTTCCTTAGCCAGGGGCTGAGTTTTTGAAGGGCAAAAAGCTTCCTCTCTCTCTATATTGCTTGTGGTTAAAGCTTGGAAGTTGGATTTCTTTGCATTTTTGCACTCTACCTCATAGCACAAGACCTCCATCACTCATTCAAACACCTTGAGGCTGTCTCTCAGAGGTTGGAAGCTCAGATTTTTGGATCAAAAGCTGCTGGAGGCTTAGTCTACAAGGGTAAGTCTCCTTTCCCTCTCTTTTGGCTCTTTCTTTGCATGCAATTTTAGCCTTTGTTGCTTACATTTTTGGGCTCCGACCCCAACTGGAAATAGTCTTTTTTTGAGCTCTTTTTCATGTTTGATTAAGGGCCTTTCCCTGTTTGAGGCTTCCTTCTTACCCTTTGTGTTTAAACCCTCTTTTAGGCCTATTTTTGCATAGTATTTTAAGCTTATTTGTGAGCTGTTTTGGATTTGGCCATAAACTGTAAAGAGGCTTTTTTTGAGCCCCTCTTCAACTTTGTTGAAGGGCTCTCCTCTGTTTGAGGATAGAAGCTACCACTTGTCTCTTTACCCCTCTTTTAGGCCCATTTCTTGCATGCTAGTTTAACCTTACTTGTATTTATTTTCGTGGGTTGATGTAAACTGTAAAGTGCCTTATTTTGAGCCCCTATTAAACTTTGTTGAAGGGCTCTTCACCATTTGGGGCCAGCTGCTGTCCATTGTCTCTATTCTCACTTTTAAGGCCATTTTTGCATGATAGATTAGCCCTATTTGTATTCATTTTTGAGGCATGTTGTAAACTGGAAAGAGGCTTTTTTTGACATCATCTTCATATTTTATTAAGATTTCATTTTTTTTTTTGGCCATATGCTATCTTGTATGCTTGGTTGCCTCCCATTTTGAGCTTTGCATCCTAGCCCTTGTTGCATGCTTCATTTGGCCTTCTAGCCACTGGAATCCAGTGGATTTCCAGTGGCTTGGCCACTGTTTTGAGCTCCCAAATCAGAGGGGGGTGACCCCCTCTCACCTTGACTTGTTTGGTAGTCATTTTGGCCTTCCAAAGAGGCCCTATCTTGCATGCTTTGTTGACTGATTTTGGAGCCAATTTGGTGAGTTTTGGGACTATCATATTTGATTTTCAGAGTTGTATATGCCATGTCACTTGTCTATCTTGTATGTGCCTAATAACTCCTTGTATGGCCATCTAAAGGAGCTCATCATTTTTGCATACCATGGTTGCATATCAGTGGTTATTTGGGCCTATTTTCACATGTTTTATTCACTGATTTTCGACGGTTTGGTGAAATTCCATGTGCATCATCCACTTGCCATGTAAACCATGTTTGCTAGTCAAAATCGCATGCTACTTTAGTCCATCTTGCTAGCACTTTTTGGCCTTGCTTTAAACTGGAAAAGTCCATGTTTTAGGACTGCCTTGGCTCTGTCTTCATGCTTCATGTTCAAATAATGCATGCTTTGTATAGCTGTAAGTCATTCCATGTGCCTAGTTTTGAGTTTCGGGTCTCACCTCATGCATCGGGTGCAATGTTTTCATGATTCGGGGCTGTTTAGCATCATATTTCAGTGCTGAAATTTGCATGTTTGCATACCATGTTCCATGCCTTACCATGCTTTGGTAGAGTGGCATTCGTGCCTTAAGTTCAGTCCTCGGTATTCGTGCATGTGTGCACGCATTTCGAGTGTCTCATTTTCATCTAATGGCCACTTATGTGAGTGTGGCTGAGGTCCACTCATGTTGGTGTAAGTCCATTCTGCATTGTGTATGCCATTTCATTTCATAGCATTGTGTATGCTAGGTTGTATGTTAGAGCATTGTGTATGCCGTGTTACATCGTGCATTGTGTATGCCATTTCATAGCATTGTGTATGCTAGGTTGCATGTTAGGATTGCATTCATGCATGTCATGCATATTGCATTGTGTTTGGGATAGGAGTTAGCCCGAGCACGGGAAACGAGGTACGTTTCGTACTCCGAGTGACGGAACATGTCTCAATTCCCCAATCGCCGACACTCCGGATTACCCATGATGGAGTTTAGGTTTTGTTTTGTTTATATGTGCATTCACTCTATATTGAGTCGTGCAAATCGACTCCTCGGTCATCATGCATCGATATGCGTGATTGGTGGCACGAGGATCGAGGACTACACTCCCTGAAGAGTAGTCAAGCATACATATGTGAAAATACATTGCCATGCCCCTTTCTTGCTCTCTGTTGCAGCAAATCAAGAATCAGCAGCCTTCCGAAGCTTGGCGCGCTTTCCAAGAACAATTGCAAACAGAGGCTAATTGGGGCATCGTAGTGGATTTCCGCGCAAAGCAGCTCAAACATGCATCATCCATCATCCGGGATAGAGTTGAGGCAGTCCCTAGCTTGCATGCCAGTTTAATGCTTTCCTAGATTAATTTGTAAATTAATTAGGGTTTTGTATTTATTCGGACTGTATTCATTCGGGACTGTATATTATTTATTCGGACCCTCCGAGTGAGGGCAATGTTGTAATAAGTGTGCGTGAGTGTGATGTATGTCTTCCAACCCCACGTCTTTCTCCCTTTTATTTACCAGCTTATGATGGTTAGATTAGGGCATGTTTCAATTAGCATACAGTATGATAGTATGTTTGCATTCATTCATCTGTTTTGCATACACCGGGCTCAGCGCATCATACTAACTGTATTTGTATTTCAATTCCAAGTTGAATACATGTTATTTGTTGCATTCCATATGCCATGTTTAGAATAGCCGAGCCTGCTATAGTTGCATTTTTGCATGTGTTGCATTAGGCATTTCTGTATAGTTAGGATCATGCGCATGGATTTCTAACGTAGCTTCTGTTTTGGCTTGGAGTACTCGGTAAGTTTTTACGCTTTAGCATCCTTGCATGAGTGTGAGTGACTGCCATGATAGCATGCTTACCATGAGGCTATTTGCTTATGTGATATAACTACCTGAATGCCTGTGGGTAAAGGTTGGGTTGTTTGGATTGGGACAAATCATCAACTGTGAGTTTTAAGCCCACTAGATAGTGGCAAAACCATCTTTTTCTAAGCCCACCCGAGGGTGGCAAAATCTGCATTTTTAAGCCTACTTGCGAGTAGCAAACCATCTTTAAACAAACATGAAATGTTTTGTTCCAATTCAGGCGACTCGGTCTATACTTGTATGCTGTGCGCATCACATAGTAAATCTAGGCTAATAACCGGAATAAGAACGCATAATGTTTTTAAAACTAGATATCATGGTTAGTAGAGGCCGATCTTTGATCGGGCGAGAGGGGGTGCTCATAGCTGACCTTCCCCAATCGTACCCAAGTTCCCGAGCCGAGGCAACTTTGGTGATGACGGACACGTGGCCTTAGGCAACGAGTCAGGGTTTCCTAAATTTCCCAAAAATAAAATATTTAGGTGGTGACTCTGTATCTGGCAAAGCAGTCCATGTTTGGCACTTCTTTCAAAAATCTATTTTCTCAAAACGATTTGCCGGATTTGGACTCTTTGGTTCAGATTACGAACCGTGAGAATTTGAGTCCGAACTGTAGTGAGCCCAAAATGAACAGAACAGGACTCATCCCTCCCGGGGCGTTCGGGGACGTCTACAGTGGCCTTTATCTTATTTTCAGATCTGTTCATCGATCTGTTTTGATTCATCAATTTTTGTGGCCTTTCTCTTATATTGATCTATATATAAATATGAATATGTTGGTTACACGTAAATGAGTTGAAGTTGAAAATTGCTTGAGGTGAAGTTTGAAAATTGTTCCTTTTACTCTCTTAAGTAAACTCAGATTTCTTAATCCAAGGTTTGATGTCCCTAATCTAATAGCCCCCAACCTATCATTCAGCAGAAAGCTTCATAAAATTTTCAGGTTTTGAACTATGCAATGAACTCATCAAAAATTGATAACATTTTTACATTCTCTGCCCTGGTTATTATCTAGTAATTTTGTCTATTGGATGCAATAAGTGCACATATGGTTATCATTTTTTTAAATGCTGAGTTTAAATTAAACAAACAAAATCTTAGGAAACATAGAATGCTAATATTTTGTTCTTTGTTTTTTGTTTCCAAGTTAGAAATAGTACGATAATAGAAAACACTATGTTTTAGAGCATTTGGTATTAAATAAGGATTCTCAATAACTGTCGCTTCACATAATTTCATTTCAGAAACAGAAAGATGAATGGAACTTCATGAGTTTCACCACTAGAAAAACCACAATGTAGGTTATGAATGAATGGAAATTAGCTGAAATTGATTAATCTGCTGCTGCCATTTTGAATCCACGAGGTTAACTCCATTTTGTGGCTGATTGATCTGCTTCAAGTTTTAAGTGTATTTCTGTTTTGTAGGTTCTTTTTATTTGATTGGGTTGTCTTTTAGTTTTGTTAGTGAGAAGGCTTCAATTCAAGGGAGAGACTATTGGTGTGTGTATGTACCATATAATTAATTACTAGAGGGCTAATTTAGATATGAAGAAAATTTTAATAATTGAAATTTAAAAGAGTTGTTTGGGATGATCTAAATAAATGTATTTTTTTATTTTTTATGAAAAGATATGTAGAAAATTATAGAGGTGATGTGATGGAAAAAGATAAAAATATGGATTATTTAGGGGATGCCAAACCACCCCTTAAATACAAATATATTTGTTAATGATTGATGAAATTTTTTGTATTATGTGTATGATCTTTTGTAAAAGGTTTATAAAAATATTCAAAAAAAATTTTAAAAATGTGTATTTTCAACTTAAATCAAATTCTCATTTATGTTAATTAAATTTATCAAAAAACATGAATTCTACTTGTATTAAAATATTTTTAAAAAAAAATAAATAAAAATAACAAAAAATTCTATAATATATAAATTACGACTTATTTATTACTCTTGGATTATTATTTTGGTTATTAACTGAAAAGCTTTTTGTTAATTTCTTATATTTTTCTGTTATATCTAAAGCGGTGCATCTAATCTTTAATTAAAAATGGTATAGATCAGTTTTGTATTTTTAGATTTTTGATACAATAATATTTGAAACGTTGTCCATTTGTTTATATTTTTTCAATCTTCTTTGCATGAGATATTCCAATTTGATTTTCCTTAGTTTGGTGAAGTTGTGTTCATTTGGATAGAATCATTAGGGAAGAGAAGAGATTAAGAAAAGAGAGATGGGAGAAAATGAATTAGTAAATTTTCCTTGTTTTAGTTGAAAACAAAGTAGAAAAGAGTTGAGGGGAAAATATATTTATTTTGTTGTTCCTTGAGTATTGTTTGTACCTAAATTAAATTGAATTCCCTCCAAATTTGTGTTCAATGACACGTAGGAATAATATTTAATAACTTTCTCAATTATTTTTTTCTCTTTTCGTTTCCCTCCTACCAAACAAAGCATAACATTGTTGAGTATTGTTGTTTCAGGAAATTTATGCTCTGAGATGGAACCATTCTGGAGAAAAGATTCCTTGATAGATAAAAATGAAATTTGCCTGTGTTTAATTCTAGTAACTTGAAGAACCAATTTATGCTATGAATGCACAACTGTCCAAAGTAAAAGAGAGATTTGTGCTAGGAATACAAGTTACGATCACGAGTTTGTTGGTTTGGATAGTATATGTATTTGTTGGATTATACTATATTTATGAATTTTTATTTTGTTTGATATGTACGGTTAATAGTTAAGTTTTGTATGTGGTTGAAAATTGAATGGTACAAGTTGTGGAGAAATATTTTTATTGAATAGTTAAGAATTGAATGAATGAATGAATAGATGAATAATTTTGTATATGCATAGGTTATAGATGGCGCAAAAAATATTACAGAATAAATTATAAAAACTAAATGAGACATTTTGGTGACTAAACAAATGTCACGAGTTGGCTTTTGACTACTAAAACTTTAGTCGCCAATTCTAAAAAAGTGAAACTTTTGGCTACTAAATTATTAGTCGCCAATTGTAAAAAAGAAACTTTTGGCTACTAAAATTTTAGTCGCCAATTCTCAAGAAGTAAATTTTTGGCTACCAAATAATTAGTCGCCAAACATACATGCTCAATTGGCTACTAAATAATTTAGTCGCTAAAAGTAAATATATTTATATATTTAATTTTTTTTTAAATATATGGCGACTAAAAAAAAATATGGCAACTAAGGTTTTAGTCGCCAATAGGTCACTTTTGGCTACCAAAAAAATTTTAGTCACCGATTGTTTCCCCGACAAACTATAGGCGACCAAATGGGCGACCAAATATATTAGTCGGCAAAAGTAATTGGCGACTAAAAACAAGGCTTTTGGCGACTAAAATTTTAGTCGCCAAAAGTGAAATTTCTTGTAGTGTGTGCATGTATTACTGTTGGTTCAATTGGCCCAATAAATTATATGAAAAAAATATTAAAATTTTAATATTTACGTATATGTTTTAGACAAGATTGGACCCCATAACAATAAATTATTGAATCATTTTATTTAAAAACAAAAATAAAAAGTACTTATCCCTATATTTGTCTGAACACGAATACAATCAACGGTTGTTACAGCTTTTAAGAGATAATTATAACTTATTTTAATTCAGGAATTTTTACTAAACTGTTTGGTGTATTAAACATAAACAATTTAATTAAGTTGAAAAAACTTGATAGAAGTAGAGAAATGGAATCAGGATCCTCTCCTTGACTTTCCTCCTTGACTTCCTACTTGTTAGACTCACTTTTAGGCCCAATTTTGATGATCTAAACCGTTCATATTTTAAGATTTGTTGAGTATATCATACCTGGAAAAACTCAAGTTGATCGGATATCAGAAAGTATGTGTTTGGATCATCGAACTAAAAATCATTTTTAAAAAAAATTTAATAAACATTTTTCCGAACACATGCTTTCTGATATCCGATCAACTTGATTTTTTACAGGTATGATATACTCAACAAATCTTAAAATGTGAACGGTTCCGATCATCAAAATTAGGCCTAAAAGTGGGCCCATGGCCTAGCAAGTAGGAAATCAAGAAAGAAAGTCAAAGAGAGGATCCTGATTCAGAGAAATCGGTGCTTTTAGTTTTCGATTTTTTGATTATCTGCTTTTAGATTTAAAAAAGCTCTACCACATGTATGATTTTTTTTTTTGATCGGCAAAATAAAAATATATTGAAGAAAAATAGGAAAAGTACAAAAAGTTCGTTTAAAGGAAACAAACACATCCCAACTAGGTTGGCATTCGAATTCCAACTAAACTGAACAAACCCAAGCAAGTAACTAACTAAAACACAAAATACAACAAATAAACCCAACCCAACACAACTCAACTCCACTCCACACAACACAACTCAACCAAACTCAACACAACCCAATTCAACTCAACACAACACATCCCAACTCAACTCAACACAACATAACCTAATACAATTCACATAATACACAATAAAATTTAACACAACCATTTCAACACAAAGCTCATATTATCCATCCATTAGTAATTTCTTTTCCCCCAAGTTTGGTTTCATATTATAACATAATTTTAAACATCAACATTAAGAGTTCAATCATAACTTTTATCTAAATTTTTCAAACTCTTTAACATTTCAATTAAACTTGTACATGTGTATTTAACACCTCAATTTCATGATTCTACCATCAATTAAAGCAAAACCATTAACCATCTTCATGGACCAAACTAGGATTTTTTTTATTTTTATTTTTTTGGAAAATTAAAACTTTTCACAAAAACACATTTTATTCCAACCCTTTTATAACTTTTACACCCAAACTCATGACCCAAGATCATAACCCAACAAATAAACCCAGCTCTCTTCAAACCCTAACCCCCAATCTCATGATTCATCACAATATACATAAAAATATGAACTTTTGTATTTATATAAAGAAAATATCACAAATCTATCTATAAATGAGGGTATTGAAAGAGAACTAGAAACCTCTACCTCTTGAAGCAAGGAGATAACAATCCAAAATTCACCGGCGACTAAACCACGAACTATTTGAATCAAAAGGAAGCCCTTGACGAGATCTACAGCCTTTCTCAAAGGACTATGGTGAAAAGATCACTCTAGGTGAGTAGATCTAGAGATTTAAGTGAAAAACTTTGAGTTTTAGAGAGAAAGAAGAAAACTCACGGTTCGAGAGAAAGAAAAGAGGGAAAAAAAGTGAAATAAAAATATGTTTGGAGCTTATTTATAGTAGCAAGGTAATAATAGAATAATAGCCCTAAAGTCAAATGAAAAGAACAAGTCAAAAACTCCTAAAAAGTAGGGCCCAAATCAGCCCAAAAAGGTTAAAATTACACGCAGGTGTCGACCCTTCGGGCAAAGGTGTCGACCCTTCAGGAAGAGAAGCAATTTGTGCAACAGGCAAGGTGTCGACCCTTAGATAGGAAGGGTCGACACTAAATTCCAGCAACCAACACCCAGATTCTACAACATACAAGGGTCGACCCTTCCAGACTGGTGTCGACCCTTGGAGCCAACAACAAAAGGCAAGTGTCGACACCACCAAGATTGGTATTGACCCCAGAACAAGATTTCCATGCTCCTAAACAACTTTTCAACGTAAACAAGCGTGAAGGAACAATCCCAACAAGTTTAAATCAGATTATACTCCTCCAAAACCAACATTCAACAACCCCAAAGACTTCCAAAAATGAAAATAAGGGAATTAAATACACACTCCAATGGATTAAAGGATGCGAGTGTTACAATAAGTGTGTTTTCAAATAAGGAATTCATTTCCTTTTCTAGGAGTGAGCATGGTCCGAATTGGTCCTGATTGGGATAAACCAAGACCAATCCGTTATCTACGGTTCCTGAAAAATTAAACCAATCCAATTCGTTTATTTCGTGAAACCAATTCGAACCAATCTATTTAAACACAGATTGGATCGGCTTAGGACCACGGATTCACATAATTAAATAACAAAAAATATATATATAATATTTTAATTTCATAAAAACATAAACATTGCATCATATTAGTTCCACAATAGCAACATGTTTTTCCATAATAGCGACATACTATTCTAGAATTTAAACAACCATAAGAAAACAAGTTCCACCATAAGTACTTAGATCATTACAAATTAAAACTAAAAACCAACAAACAAAAGAATAAAAGAAGATACTATGCGAGGTTTAGATTTAGGTTTATATGGAATAGGAGAACATACTATGCAAGAGGGTGTATAATATAAATATAGGTTATTTGTATACGGTCCGAATCGGTTCCAATTTGGAACCGTGGGGTTCAATTTCGAACTGATCTGTGGACTACGGATTTTAAAATTTTCAATCCGGAACCGAACCACAGATTCAAAAAACCAATTTAAACCTATCGGATTGAACTGGACCAGATCGGATTACGAATTTCACGGATTCCTTACTCAGCCCTATCCTCTTCCATGACTTTTTTCTAATCACCTTTCTTCTCGGGCTCCCTTTAATCTCATATCAACACAAATTCATTAGGAGGATACTTTTTCGAAGGTTATCGGTCCATTGTAGATTTTCTTAACTGAAGTTGCTGTGGCGATTGTTGAGCTGGATGCTCTTCCTTAATTTCAAGCTCAACTTCATTTGGAGTAGTATCATCATCTACATCTTCAAGAGGGGGTTGCAAATCTCCCCCATTTTCATCATCCACTGATGACGAAGGAGATGGATCAATGTCAAGGAGATCGCTAGTTTTTGGCTCCAGTTGATCACCTTTGCCAAAGTCTTCAATTGTTTGTTATTCGAGAAACACAACATCACAGTTTCGAATAACTTTCTTGTCGATCGGATCCCACAATCTATAACCAAATTCATCACACTCATAGCCAAGAAAAACGTATTGTCTTGACTTGCTATAAGGCTTGGACCTCTCATCCCTTTGGAATGTGAACAAAGGCTCAGCAACCAAACACTCTCAAGTGCTCATAAGACACATCTTTGCCAGTCTAAACTCTTTCGGAAACATCACCATTCAATGGATGAGAAAGAGACAAATTGATCACGTCAACCACTGTCCTCGTTGCCTTACCCCAAAAGGATATTGACAATTTAGCATGTGAAAGCAGACACCTTGTTCTTTCCACAATAGTACGGTTCATTCTCTTGACAATACCATTTTGTTGAGGAGTCTTCTTAACTGTCTTTTGGTCCCGAATACCTTGACTGCAACAATACTCATCAAATGGCCCAATGTATACATTACCATTGTCTGTTCGGATGCACTTTAGTTTCTGCCATGTTTCTCTTTCAACCATAGTCTAAAAATACTTAAACACATCTAGAACTCGATATTTAGTTTTTAATGCAAAAACTCAAACTTTTCTTGAATAATCATCAATGAAATTAACAAAATAAAATGCAGCACTATGTGTTTTAACTTTTAAAGAACCACAAACATCCGAATGAATTAACTCCAAAATATTTTCTTTTCTAGAAGCAACATTTTTATGAAAAGAAACTTTATGTTGTTTACCCGCCAAACAATGAACACAAAGTTTAAGATGCATACCTTTCAAACTAGGTAAAAGCTCTTTCTTGAACAAAACTTGCAGCCTTTTTTCACTCATGTGTCCAAGCCACTTGTGCCACAATTTAGTAAAAGTATCATCCTCAAGTGCATTGATAACACCTTTACAAATTTGTCCTTACATCAAATAAAGTTTGCGAGTCTTCTTGCATTTAGCCAGCACCAAAGAACCCTTTGTGAGCTTCCATTTTTCACCACCAAATTTATTGTTACAGCCTTCATTAAGTAGCTTCACGACAGAGATTAAATTGAGGCAAACGTTAGGAACACATCTCACATCTTTAAGCAATAACTTGCAACCCAAATTTGTTTCCAAGTAAACATCACTTATGCCAACAATCTTGGACAACCTTCATTATCCATCCGAACACAATCATAATCTCCTTTGGTGTAGGAAGTAAAGAAATCAACCCGAGAAGTCACATGAAAAGAAGTACCAGAATCAATCACCAAATTGCTCTCTTGGCCTACAAAATTGACACAATCATCTTCACAAACAACCATGAGATCACCATTGGTAATAATCGTTGTTGTATCTTCTTGCTTCTTAGCTACACTTTTCACACCTTTTTTCATTGTTTTTGAGCTTTCGGCCTTCCTGCTTCATGTGCCCTTTCTCATGGCAATATTGGCACTCAATGTTTTTATCTAAAAAAGAACCATCTCTTAATTTGTCACGACTTTGATCACAACCATGAAAAGTCTTACTCCTCCTCCTTGTTTTGCTTCGACCTTTCACAACAAATACCTTCGAATGAGAAAAACCTACTAATTTTCTTCTAGTTTTTTCATTCAACAGGCTACTAGTGACTTGACTTATTGTGACAACTCTATCAGGCGCCAAATTACTAACCGTCATAATCAAAGTCTCCCAATTTTCGGGTAAGGAACTAAATAGCATGAAAGCCTGCAACTCATCATCAAAAACAATTTTTATAGAAGCAAGTTGGTTAACAATACTCTTCATTCATTCAAATGTTCCAAAATAGGGTTGCCTTCTTTATATTTTAAATTAACTAACTTTCAAAACCAAAAAAAACTTTACTTGTGGCTGATTTTCTATCACAAAGACCTAATTTTTTTCATAAATCATGTGTCATAGTTTCAGTAGCAGCATGATGAAACACACTGCCATTAATCTATTGATGGATAACACCAACGACTTTTTGATTAAGCCTCTTCCATTCATCATCTTTCATACCATCAGGTTTACCACTATCACCCACAATAAATCCATACAAATCTTTACAAAATAATGGGTGCTCCATTTTAGTTTTCCAAATTACCCAATTGCTTCCATTGAAGCTAGACATACGACTCACATACCCCTCCATTGATTTACACAAATAAATAAACCCAATTAAACCATAAGCACTGATACTAGTTGTCAGGGAAAATAGATGATTTTCCATAAGTAAATTAATCAATGAAAATAAAAATTAATGCAGAAAAATTAAATCAACGACACAAGAATTTTTGCGTAGTTCCCTTAATGTGAGGTACGTCCACAAGACCGAAATCTGATTCCACTATCAACCAAGAGTTTTTAAACGACTACAAACGAGACACGAATGATCTTACAAAACCACTCTTAGGTCCAAATAATCAAGATGAAAGACCTCACCAAATAGACGAACAAATTGTCTTCAAAACAGATTGTAAAAGATCCAAAATAATGAACCAAAACCAACACATTCTATGTTGAGCCGAAGTAAGATATAATATATAAAAATCTATTATAACCAATATCAAGCTAAATTAAATATTTTTAATAAATTTATTTTGGCACATATTCCACTAAAAAGACATCCAACAGAGGCCACTTCGACCAATTAACCTATTGACCAGACCTTACCCCCTGAAATCCGTTTTAATTGAAAAATCGGCTTACCAGAGCCTGGTTGAGAGAACCGGCCGGACTAGTCACCTCTCTAAGCATGGAGCAAAAATGCTGCTTGGAGGAATCAAACTTGACACTTCACGCGCATGAAAGCACAACACTTCCACGGAACCAACCTGCCTAATTTATACTGTGTTTGGCTGAGATATTTAGGAAGAGATTTAAAAAGAAAAGAAAAAAAAAAAAAAAGCAGGTAACATTTG
Source organism: Camellia japonica (assembly GCA_030407325.1). NCBI lineage: Eukaryota > Viridiplantae > Streptophyta > Magnoliopsida > Ericales > Theaceae > Camellia > Camellia japonica. The sequence goes on from JAPPVO010000031.1 coordinate 81,029,293, forward strand.
AATAAATATATTTACATTTTATTTAATTTTATATAATTTTTCTTTTTACCTTTCCAAATCTGTTTTCAAATCTTCTAACCAAACACAACGTTGATATGTAATGTGAATGTATATTATTTATTGTATTCAATGAATTTTATCTCAAATACCATTATAATTAACATTTTGACAAACAATATTGACATAAAATATATGTATTTGGTAAACATATTTATATAAATTATATATTTTAAAGTATAAAATATTTTGAATGAATGTATCTTAATTCTTATTTTTTATTTAAAAATAATTATTAATATATTTATTAGGTAATTATGATATCACAGTTCGATTCCGATTCACCTGATGTTTGAACTGATAACCCATGACCTGTCACTTTTCTGATTTGATCAACAATATAGATTTCAAAATATTGCTCCCAAGATTGAAGATTCCTTTTGAATAGAAGGTTCCAGCAAGGGCCATAATTTGAGAGGGATTCATTTTTTTGTAGTTGATGTATAGGAATTTATATGTTAGCAACTAGAATTATTAATCAATTTAGGGTTTTTTTATCTTTTATTTTTATCTCCACTGTAATTCTAGAGCTTGAAGAATTCCCAAAGTGCGGGCATATTCAGGGCTGCGGATATTTTTCTAACTAAACAATTTTTAATAAAATAATTTTTGTGCTTCAATTTTGAATAAGTAATAGTGATGGTTCTATTGCTTTAAAAAAAAACAAAAAAACAAAACAAAACAAAAAAAATTGTTTTAAAGTGTATTCAGCATTGTAGTTTGGATGTTTTGTTTTGTTTTATTTTGTTTTTGTTTTTTTGTGTGTGTGTGTTTTTTTTTTTTTTTTTTTTTTTTTTTTTTTTTTTTTTTTTTTTTGTGAGTGAAAATGCAAATGTAATGTTTGAATTTTTAACTAATGACAAATAATTTAGTAATTTTTTGATTTTTTTAATCAAAAATTGACTTTTTGTTATATGTGTCCTAACTAGGGATGACAATTTGAACTCGGCGCGACGGGAACCCGACCCCCCAACCCCGAATTTAGCCGTTTTTTCACAAAAAATACTCCCGATCGGCCAGAGATGGTATTCAAAAATAAATCTTCGATGATATTTGGGCCGGGGACGGTGATATGCGCCCCAGCCCCGGTCCAGCCCGGCCCGGCCCGGCCCCGATGTATCTCCGAGAAAAGTCCCATATATATATATATATATATATATATAATATATATGTTGAACTTTTAGTTTGTTTATATATATAATATCCTCTGTTTGGCAAGTTGGTTTTCAGGCTTTTTTGGTTATTTTAGCCACAAAAAACAAAATAGGCTATTTTAGCCATAACAAACAAAACATCACATCCAACTCATAATCATTACATTCTTCTCTCACAAAAAAAGTCAAAAAAGCCAAAAAGCCCTTCCCAAATCAAGCTTTTTAGCCCAGACTAAAATAGCCAAAAAAGTTAAAAAGCCAAAAAACCAACCCACTTCCCAAACCAAGCCATATATGTTTAACTTTTGGTTTGTATGTTTAACTTTTGGTTTGTTTATACATATAATATATATGTTGAACTTTTGGTTTGTTTTATTTATCTCCATCTTCTGGGCTGAGAGAGACACCTCACACACACACACACAGAGTCGCGCTCTCTCTCTCTCTCACATCAGATCTAATCCCAACACACCCATCTCAACCTCTGCTATCCTCCTCGGATCTTCCTCACCGCCATTGTCGATCTCTCTTCGCTGTTCTCACCGCTGATCTCCCTTACTGCCGTTGCCATTCCGCTGTCCTCCTCTGCAGTGCCTTTGTCGATCTCTTCGCCGCCGCGTTGGTTCTTTCTCTAGTTCTTTGGTTCATCTCATCTCTTCGAAGCCCCTGTGGTTCATCTCTTTGTCACCGCCGCTGTGCCTTTTCCAATGTCTGGTTCATCTTTGGTTTTTTCTCTAGTCAGATCTGTATTTTTTTTCATAGATCTAAGGATATGACTGAAGGTGAATGTATGCATAGTGTTAGATCATCTCTGTTTTTCTCTATTTTCTTCTTGTTGTTTACTGTTTGTGTTGTATATCTGTTCTTCCCTCTACCTCAAAAAAAAAAAAAAAAAAAAACAGGTCGGGGATTTTTCGGGGTCGGGGAAACCCGATCCCCGTTTTTTGGGGGGGGGTTAATGGGTTTTCCGTCGGGGATCGGGGACGGAGACGGGGACGGGGATTACATTCGGGGATCGGGGACGGGGAGTGTAATCCCCGGCCCCAACCCGCCCCGTTGCCCTTCCTAGTCCCAACACAATAGAAATTTGGTAGACAAAAAGACATATCTATATCCACCAGTCCATTTATTTGTAAAATTATACTTGTTTTTTTACTAGTAATTGCAATGGCAGAAAAGGATTATTTTTAGCAATGAATCAAAAAAATAATAATTACAAAATTGAATGGGAGATTAATGGATTAATAATTGTTTGATCACATACTTTTAAAATGATGTATTTTATGGTAATAATTTTGAGACTATTATGCAATAATTTTATAATACAAAATCTTGTCAAGAATAATTGTGAAAGTCTACAATTTATTTTTTTATTTAAGAAATTTAAAATTTCTTTGTCAAATTATCTAAAATAAATAGTAGATATTGATAAAAGCTAGGAGTAAATTACGTATCAATGGTGCTTTTAAAATATTTATACACTCTGAAGAAATTTATAATCTAATGTTTTAATACTTATAAAAATTATCATTAATATGCAATTATTTTTCAAAATTTGTAGAGTACTGATATTTTCCTAAAAGTTATTGGCCAAAGGGGCTGGCTTCCCTCTAGTCTGATCACGGACTGGATGGTACTGTTGAGCTTATGGGAGCCCATCACAGATTCCGTTTCGATTACCTGAACCGTTCAATGTGTAGAATTATATGTCTTTAATCGGATATCGATAGTTATGTGATCAAATCAATTTTGTATATTAAAAATAATATAAAAAAAAATGGACGATAAAAAAATAAACGATTGATAGAAATATGATCCGATGAGATAGCTATCGATATCCGATCAATGTGATGTTTTACAGGCATATAGTACTCGACGTGTTCAACACATTGAACGGTTCAGATTATCGAAACGGAACTCGTGGTGGGCCTCCATAAACCTAACAGTATATACGGACTAGAGAGAAACCTAACTCTTGGCCAAATTGACGAAAAAAAATACTAATAGCCTTTTTCACATATGTATTGCACTAATTTCTAAATGATCTAATGAAACTATTTTTTAGCAACCCCACCACCACCCAACCCCCCCCCAACCAAAAAAAAAAAAAAATTATAAAACAAATTATTTTGACCACTTTTGAGATTTAAAAAACAATACAATAACTTTCACGAGTTTGAAATAATTATATCATTTTTTTTAGCATGATCAAAGTAACTGAAACTAATACAGATGGTATGTACGCACATATAAACATGGTATAACATACATTTCAATCATTTTTTTTCATTAATACTAGTGAATTAATGATAAAAATGGGATTAAGTATTTTGTAAATTAAAATTTTAAGGCAAACTAACGTAATTATGTCAAATTTATGAGACTCGAATTTTTTTTGATTCTCAAAAAAAATTAATTTAATTTACCCTTTATTTTTTAGGATAATTACCAACAAGTTCTATTGACTAGACTTATTTATTCATAAGTCCTAAGTAATTTTTTTTTTTTTTTTTACTTAATTGTCCCCTTATTTTGATAATGAGAAAATTTTAATTTTTTTAAATGTGTTTAGTGTTTATGAAATGATCATTTGCTATTGATAATGATAATGATACTGATAAATTTATTAAAGTGATAAATGATTGAGACATTTTGACTTTTGTTTGTGCGTTTTAATTTATATGTTAGTTTGTGTTGAATTATGATATAAAAAGTGTAACCAGTTGAATTCTATTTTTAATTTTTTTTTTTATAATGATAAATCTAATCACTGCAAATAGAATATGCCTTTTAGATAAATAAATCCGGTCCATAAGAACATCCACATCATGTTTAACAAATTTTGATCTAAATTATAACCAAAAAGTTATATTTTCTATTTTATCTAGCATTTTTTTGTATGTGCACCTCCATTAGACTCTCTATTTTAACGGGAGACTTATTTATAAGTCATTTTTCAGACACTTATGGTAGGTTAAATCCTGTGTAATTTCTTATAGAGTCTCAAGTCCTATTTAGATAGAAATGTATTCCACAAGATCCTACATAAACGTAACGTGACGTGACACTTACATAAATTTAACGTAACGTGACACCTACATAAACGTAACGTGACACCTCCATAAACGTAACATAAACGTGTCACGTTACGTTTCGCAAACTTAATGAGTTTTTATTTTTTAAAATTGAATGTGAAAATATTGCTGGTTTATGTTAGTGTCACGTTACGTTTCATATAAATATGATCTATGGCAACATTCAATTTCCTATCATAGGTGTCACGTTACGTTTATGCAGGTGTCACGTTACGTTACATTTATGTAGAAATGATCTATGGCAACATTCAATTTTTTATATAGGAAATTGAATGTTGACATAGATTCTAGGTGTCACGTTACGTTTATGTAGGTGTCACATTACGTTACGTTTATGTAGATATGATTTATGGTAATATGCAATTTCCTATATAGGAAATTGCATAGATCATAGGTGTCACGTTACGTTTATGTAGGTGTCACGCAATCTTGCCCAAATAGCTTCTAGAAGGTTCTTGTCATAATTTTTTCAATGCAGTTGTTGTTTATGTTCTTATTTAATATACCTTTCATAAATTATACAATTAAAATTATAATCTTAATTAAATTAAAATTAATTATGAATTTTTTTTATGTTAAATTAAAATGGTAAAATTGGAGTAAATTCATCATTATAGAGAATTAAAATTATTAAAAATGTTTTATAAAAATAAAAATTAATTTTTTAAAATAAAAATTGATAGGACTCAATAATAATTAAAATAAATAAATAAATAATCAGCTTGTTTGGTTTTGGTTTATAAAAAACACTTTTCAAAAAATTATACTTTTTTATTTTTCGTATTTTTTGTTTTCAATGTGTTGGCACCATAAATCTGCAATTATTATTATTATTTATTAGTTATATAATTGCAGGACATGTGGCACCATCTTATTCATTTGGAGGTTATGAGAAGTTATGAAATGTGAAAAGATGATAGAGAATGAAGTGGAGAACATGGAGCATTAATTGGAAGTTAAAGGAAGTTATGAAGACATGGAGGAATATGTGGCATTGTGGGAATGAAGATGGAAAAGTGGGTAGTTTTAGGTGGTTATTGGGTAGTTATTGCTGGAAGTTTTTTCCTACAAATATTTGTCTATAAATAGCCATTCATGGCTACATTGTAAAAGATCCAGAATTCAAATCAAAGACAATTGATTTCTACTTTTCTTGTCATTTTCCTTTTCTTAGGAGTAGTTTAATATAGATTTCTTTTCGAAGCATTTATTTTCAACATTTCATTTTCGAAACATTTAATGCACTTCCTTTTCGAAGTATAGGAGTAGAGGTAAGTAATTATTACTTTGATTGTTCACTCAATCATCTTTCTCCGTCTCCCTCATTCTTCTTTTAATTTTTCTTTTCTCTACACTTTGGCAATTTTGAAGTCCTCTTTGTTAAGGCGAAAGAACTATCAACACAATCGCTTGATAATTGGCTTGAATTTAATCTGTAAGGATTTTTCAATCCTTGCTGGCATGCTCGCATTTATAATATTTTCCTTCGTAGGAAAAATAAGCCAACACAATGAATTTTTTTAATATTTTAAATAATTTTTTTTTTTAATTTTTAGACACACCTAACATAAATACACTTAAAAAATATAATATTTGTGAAAAAATCCTTAAAAAATTTACTAAATACCAAAAATACAAAAAAAAATTAAAAAAATGAAAATTTAATACATTTTTCGTATTTTGTGTATTTATTAAACTTTTAAAATATTTTATTATTTAGATACATTTAAGTAAGGTCCATCTAAAAAAGTAAAAAAAACAAATGTGTAAAATTTAAAAACTATTCATTAAAAATAAAAAAAAATAAAGGGAATGGCTTCTGTCCAGTCCTTAATCAGACTGGACCGTGCTGTTGGGCCCGTGGAGGCCCACCACAGGTCCCGTTTTGATAATTTGAACCGTTCAATGTATAGAACTCGTCGAGTACTATATGCTTGTAAAAAATCACGTTGATCGGATATCGATAGCTATGTGATCAAAATAGATTTTTGTCAACCGTTAATTTATTCACCATCCATTTTTTTTTATACAAAACTAATTTGATCACATAGCTATCGATATCCGATTAACGTGATTTTTTATAAGAATATAGTACTCAACGAGTTCTACACATTAAACGGTTTAGATTATCAAAACGGGACTCATGGTGGGCCCCCACGGGCCCAACAGCACGGTCCAGTCCGCTTAAGAACTGGACAGAAGCCATGCCCAAAAATAAATAACTCTATTTTAAAAAAAATAAATTTAAAAAACTGAAACTACACAGACTGAATATTCCTAAATTCTATGCACAATTCGTGCACGAGCATTTGGACGTGGCTCAGAGAACCAATTGATTCATCACGTCATGAAACTTGGGTTGAAATTGGTGGTAGTATGGTTAAAAAATGGAAAATTACTCATAGGTCTTGTTTGAAATATGTGTATATTATTTAATTCAATAATTTTTTAAGTAGACGTAAAAGTGCTACATATTTTCCTCTCTCTCTCTACATTTTTATCTCATTCTTTACGTTTTCCTCTCTCTCTTTTTTTTTTTAACGTTTTCCGCTCCTTCTCTTTGTCATGTCTGACGACCGGTGATCACACCTTCCTTATTCTCTTTCTCTTTCTCTTTCTAATATATAGTCACCGGTGACCGACGACCACCATTGATTAGGATTCACCGGCAACCACCAACCACGGACATCAACTTATTACTTCATCATCACCGACGGCGAAGAAGATGAGTAAAACTATTCAAATCTGTTGTAGATCTACTTAGATCTACATCAGATCTGAGTAGATCTACAAGAGATCCAACTAGATCTAAACAAAAAATAGTTGCCGGAATATAATATTCTTTCTATATCTATTCTTTCCTTCAATTTCTTAATTTTTCTACCTTTTTTCTGTTACACACGTCTATTTTTCTGTTTTAATGGAGAAAAATTTGAAGTTCTAAATAAGTTGTTTTTAAGTTTTAATTACAGGCAGTGAAAATTATAAAATTTTATAGTTTCAGTTTTTCTGGTGCTGAAATGAATCATACTTTAAAACTACAAAATTTTACAGTTTCATAACATTCTTTAGAACTGTAAAATTTTACAGTTTCATAACATGTTTTTCAGCTTAATAGAATAATGCTTTGAAACTGTTACTTTTCAGTTTGATCAATATTACAAATTATTTGCTTAAACCCTACAATAATTGAAAAATAATATATACTTTTTTTCATTGTTGTTTGTTGTTATTATGTTTTTTAACTATAATTTCTCGATTTATTCTTTTTCTTTTTTTTCGGGCAATATTCTGAATATTCCGGTGAGTCTTTGATGATATTCTTGGCATTTTCCAGTGACGTTCAGAACATTCCGGCGAACTTCGGACGATGCTCAAAACAGTTTGGCGAACTTACGATGATGCTCCATCAACTTCCTAGTGATGTTGAATATTCCAGTGAGTCTTAGGTGAGTCTGACGGAAGTCGTTGGATGTAATAGTATTTTTAAAGTTATATAAAATAAAAATAAAAATAAAAAACGAGTTTTTGGTAATAATTAAAAATATGTAAGACTAATTGGTGTAAGAATTTTGTTTTGGAATTAGATGAATTTTGAATTTTGTGTATGAGACTTATTGATAAGCGTCCCCCCCAAAAAAAAAAAAAAAAACACCATGCAGAGGTGTAAGGAAAATTGAAGTAACCGAACCTAATGTTCAACATAGACCGAAATTTGTCTTTATTTTGTTCTTCATTGTGTTTGAGTTTTGAATAATTTTATATCGACGTAAATCGAACTGATTGAAATATTATATTTAAATATTTTTATATTTTAATTCTTTGAATATCATAACATAAGTAACTCATAATACTTTCGTAATAAAAATTAGATGGGTTTCATGAAAAATAAATAAATAAATATGAGGAAAAGTTTGGTGAAGCTTTTAGAAATAATCTAATGTGGTAGGTAACAAAAAGAGAAAAGAGATTTGTCTTAACATAATTATATTTTAATTTTGAAATCTTAATTTGCAAATAATATAAATTTAGTTTTGTCTCATAGTGCTCTATGATTGATAGGTGGTTACTTAGTCTCCGTTTGGAAAGTGAGTTAGCTTTTTGATTTTTTTTGGTTATTTTAGCCTAGGTTAAAAGTTTGGTTTGGGAAAGACTTTTTGACTTTTTTTGTGAAAGAAGAGTGTAATGTTTATGGGTTGGATGTGATGTTTTGTTTGTTGTGGCTAAAATAGTCTATTTTGTTTTTTGTGGTTAAAATAGCCAAAAAAAACTCTTGCCAAACGAAGCCTAGGCTAAAATAATAGATGTGATTGGATAACATATAATAAAACACCACAAACTAATCCAATAATAGAGGATTTTCATGACTATCTTCCTAAAAAGTTTTCCTAAAGCATATCATTGCTCATAAAAATTAGGGAGGAATGTATTTATAAAACAACTTTCACCATTTTTCATTCAATGTGAGATTTTACAAAATGTTATAAAACATTTTAAAATCTCATGAGAATCCTTTTCCTTACACAAAGCCGATAAAATCAAATTGTATCATGCAGTTTGTTTTGATTTCTCAACTAACAAAATTAAAAAGTTTGGTTCAATGCTAAATTCTTCTTTAATGCCAACCGAATCGAACTATTTACACTCCTAAGGGAAAGGATTGATTGAATATTAACACTCTTTTGGCCAAAAAGATGCCGGTTTTTAACTTGTTTACAAAATATTTTATTTTTTTCATGCTCAAATTGAATTTTGACAAATTATTCAGGTGGTAGGACATACTACGAGTCTTATTTTGATGATACAAACACTTAAACGAGATAAAATGAAAATATTGTTATTATTGAATTGATTTAATTTTTTTCAAAGAGTGATGTACACAAATAATCTTATAAAATAAACAATTTGAATTATCAAAACAGTACCTATAATACCCACAGATCTAAACAAGATATAAACTTAACAGAAGCCAACAATATAGTTCTATTTTGAGAGTTTTAATTTGTAGACACATCTAACATAAATACACTTAAAAAATATAATATTTGTGAATTTTTTTAAAAAAAATCGCTAAATATCAAAAATACAAAAACTCAGTATATTTTTCATTTTTTTGTGTATATATTAAATTTTTAAAATATTTTTTCACAAATATTTTATTATTTAGATACATTTAAGTAAGGTCCATCTAAAAAAGTAAAAAAAATTACTTAAAATTTAAAAAATATTTACTAAAGATAAAAAAACACGAAAAACAAATAACTCAATTTAAAAAATTAAAACTAAGCACACGGGATATTCCTAAATTCCATGCACAATTCTTGCGCGAGCATTTGGACATGGCTCAGAGAACCAATTGATTCATCACCTCATGAAACTTGGTTTGTAAATTGGTGGTAGGAGGCAAAAAAAAAAAAAATACACTATGCAGAGGTGTAAGAAAATTTGAGGTAACCGAACCTACTGTTCAAGATAGACCGAAATTTTAATCTTTAGTTTGTTCTTCATTATTTATGATGTGTTTGAGTTTTGAAAAATTTTATATTGATATAAAACGAATTGATCGAAATATTATATTTAAATGTTTTTATATTTTAATTCTGTGAAAATCATAACATAAGTAACTAATATTACTTTTGTAATAAAAAATAGAAAATGGTAGGCTTCATGAAAAAAAAAAAACAAAAAAAAAAAAAGAAGGAAAAGTTTGGTGAAGTTTTTAGAAATAATTTAGTGTGGTAGGTAACAAAACAAGAAAAAAGATTTATCTTAATATAATTATGTTTTAATTTTGAAATTTCAATTTGCAAATAGTATAGATTTAGTTGTCTTTTAGTGCTCCATGATTGATAGGCGGTTAGTTAGTATATGTGATTGCATAACATATAATAAAATATCACAAACTAATCTAATAATAGAGAATTTTCGTGACTATCTTCCTAAAAAGTTTTCGTGAAACATAGCATTGCTCATAAAAATTAGGGAGGAAGGTATTTATAAAACAACTTTCACCATTTTTCATTTACTTTCAACGTGAGATTACAAAATGTTATAAAACATTTTAAAATCTCATGAGAATCCTTTCCTTACACAAAACCGACAAAATTAAATTGTACTATGCAGTCTGTTTTGATTTCTCAAGTAACAAAATTAAAAAGTTTGGTTCAATGCTAAATTCTTCTTTAATGTCGACCGAATCGAACTGTTTACACTCCTAATTGAAGGGGAAAGGATTGATTGAATATTAAGACTCTTGTGGCCAAAAAGATGTCGGTTATATTTTACTTTTTTCATGCTCAAATTTAATTTTGACAAATTATTTAGGTCGTAGGACTTACTCTGAGTTTTATTTTGATGATACAAACACTTAGACGAGATAAAATGAAAATATTATTATTATTGAATTGATTTAATTTTTTTCAAAGAGTGATATATACAGATAATCTTACAAAATAAATAATTTGAATTATCAAAACAATATCCGTAATACTCACAGATCTGAACGAGATATAAACTTAAGAGAAGCCAATAACACCAACAATATGGTTCCATTTTGAGAGTTTCAATTTCTTTTATTTCTTTTGGGATTTTGAACAATTTAAGATAGAAGATTTTTAATTCATCAATCAATCAATTGGAAGATATATATATTGGGTGACAGTAGGTATAGAAATAGAGTTGATAGTTTTTTGACAACATGTATGAGTTGGTACATGTGGGAAGCTGTAAAGGCCTTCATGGGTGCAATGTACATGTCGGCTTTTAGGTGCTTACGCAGCGTATTAAAAAAACTCTGCTCAGTCTGTCGATTGCATGGACTCTTGAGGCGGGCTTGACTCCCTAATTGGGATTTTAATACCGAATAAGGTAGTATTAATAATTCCACACAATGTTATTTGGACAATTAATCTAATAATTAATTTTATAAAATTATAAATCTGTCATTATTACTCTGGCTAATTAAAAAGGGCCTTCAGCTTTTTGTCTCCCCAACAAATTAAGTTTTGTCGTTACATGTTTAGAATAAACAGTGTACCTACTTAGTCTCGTCAATTAATAAAATAAAAAGTACAAATGAGATTTAATAGATATATAATTAACTAGTATATCACCCGTGCTATGTACGGATTATGTTTACAATTATTTATATATGTGAATTGTGATTTTTAAATATTTTTTTAAAATGTTTTCTTTTTTTTCTTTTTTGTATTATATTAAAGTTTAATATTTTGATAATAATCATATGTGTTGGACTTTTCAAAGAATTAAATGTTTTTTTTATTATATTATATTAAAGTTTAATATTTTGATAATAATCATATGAGTTAAACTTTTCAAGAAATTTTTTTTATGCTTATTCTTAATGCATTAAAGTATCATTATTAGGGATAATAATCATATGTGTTGAGACTTTTCAAGGAATTTATAGTGTTGTTTAGTAAGTTGGTTTGTGGCTAAAATAGCCACAAAAGACAAAATAGGCTATTTTAGCCACAACAAACAAAACATCACATCCACCCCATAATCATTACACTTTTTTTTTTCACAAAAAAAGCCAAAAAGTCGTTCTCAAACCAAACTTTTTAACCCAGGCTAAAAAAGCCCAAAAAGCCAACCCACTTCCCAAACGGAGACTATATGTGTTGGATTTCAAAGAATTTTTTTTATGCTTGTTCTTAATGCATTAAAGTGTTATTATGAGGGCAAGACTTGGGAGTTGGGAGAAGTTAATAAATGCTAAGTTTTTTTTTTTAAATCAAAAAATCAAGAAATTTAGATTGGGAGATTGGAACTCCCACAAGGCTTGGGGTTAAAAACCCAATTTTACTTAATATATAGTATAGATATAGATAGTATAGATATATATATAGATATATAGATAGTAGTAACCCGTGCTATGCACGGAACTTTATAAATTAAAAAAATTATTATTATAATTATTAGATAAGCTTTAAAGTTTTTTTTTAGTTTTTTTTTTATGTTATAATATAATATATAAGATATAAATAGATATCTATATATAGATATTTAGCCTATCATCCGTGCTATGCACGGAATAATTATAGATATTTATATTTGTTTTCATTTTTTTTAATATATAAATTAAATACATGGGGTTTGACCGAGGAGTTTGAAAGAATTTAATAAGTGTTTATTTATTTATTTAAGAGGCAGGATTTCATTTATTGCGTTATTCATTTAATAAGTGTAATTATTATAAATTAAGTGTTTATTGTAATCAATAGTGTAATTATTGCAATTTTTGAACTAATCACCAATCACCAAGTCAATTTTTTTTAAAAAAAATATTAAAAAATAAATTAAGTGTTTATTATAATCAATAGTGTAATTATTACAATCTTTGAACCAATCACCAATCACCAAGTCAATTTTTTTTTAAAAAAATATTAAAAAATCAGGAAATTAGGATTGACATGTTGGAGCTTCCACAAGCCTTGGGTTTTAAAAGACCCTTTTGCTTAATATATAGACTAGCATATCTCCCGTGCTATGCACGGATTGTATTTATATGAATTGTAATTTTTTAATGTTTTCTCCTTTTTTTTTTTTAAATGTCTTATTTTTTTCCTTTTTTTATATTATATTAAAATTTAATATTTTGATAATAATCATATGTGTTGGACTTTTCAAGAAGTTAAATATATATTTTTTTTATTATATTATATTAAAGTTTAATATTTTGATAATAATCATATGTGTTGGACTTTTCAAGAATTTTTTTTTATGCTTGTTCTTAATGCATTAAAGTGTTATTATGAGGGATAATAATCATATGTGTTGGGAATTTTCAAGGAATTCATATGTGTTGGATTTCAAAGAATTTTTTTTATGCTTGTTTTTAATGCATTAAAGTGTTATTATGAGGGTAAGACTTGAGAGTTGGGAGAAGTTAATAAATGCTAAGATTTTTTTTTTTAAATAAAAAATCAAGAAATTTAGATTGGAAGATTGGAGCTCCCACAAGGCTTGGGGTTAAAAACTCCCTTTTACTTAATATATAGTATAGATATAGATAGATAGATAGATATATCTTTTTATTTTTATTTTTATTTTTGTGTGGTTTCTATTCGGATTTTTTTTTTCAATTTATTTAAGATGGAGTTGTGGTATCTTTTTTTTTTTTAATTTAATTTATCTGTGATTTCCATTTGTTTTTAATTATTATTATTTAGGTAAGTTATGATATGAGTTAGATATGTTATAGACATGTGAGTTTTATTTATTTAAAGTTTATTTAGATAAACTTTAAAGATTTTTTTTTTAGTTTTTTAGTTTTTTTGTTATGTTATAATATAATATATAAAATATAGGTAGATATCTACAACTTTAATAAAAAATTATCTGATTTTTTAATAAAATAAAAAATCAAAAAATTTAGATTGAGATATTGAAGCTCCCACATGACTTGGGGGGTTAGAAACCCCATTTTTCTTAATATATATATAGATAGATAGATAGATATATCTTTTTATTTTTATTTTTATTTTTGTGTGGTTTCTATTCGAGTATTTTTTTTTTTCAATTTATTTAAGATGGAGTTGTGGGTATCTTTTTTTTTAATTTAATTTATCTGTGGTTTCCATTTGTTTTTAATTATTATTATTTAGGTAAGTTATGATGTGAGTTAGATATATTATAGACATGTGAGTTTTATTTATTTAAAGTTTAGTTTGGGATGTTCTAAAAAAGTGCACTTTTTGACTTATTGGCTTATATGGGTTGGGTTTGGGTTGGGTTTGATGTGATGTGTTAGAGAGGTGATGTGATTTAAATAAGATGATATGACTTAAATAGAATAGTGACTTTTTAAACTTTTGTATTATTTAGTGTACCCCAAACCAAACTTTAAAGATTTTTTTTTTTGTTTTTTAGTTTTTCTTGTTATGTTATAATATAATATATAAAATATAGGTAGATTTCTACAACTTTAATAAAAAATATTATCTGATTTTTTTGGGAAGATAAAAGGAATGCAAGTTTTAATATTTTTTTTGAAAATTTGTGAGAGAGATTAGGAGGGAGAGATTATGAAATATTTTTGTTATTAAATAAATAAATCAGTCAATAGTTTTTTTAATCTATTTTGTAAATTAAAAATCAATAATTTTGAAAGTTTGATTAATTTGTCCCATTAAGTGATTTAAATTTTGATAGATATGCATAATAAAAAATACATAATTATATTATTAAATCATAATTCGAATTTAGATGTTATATCTTTTTGAGATCTATAGCTAAATTCTTATTTTATTTTTTTTTGTGTGTAACCATAGTGGATGGGAGAAATTGAAAAGGGTGTTGCAATAATTATGAGAGAAGTCAAAAGGAATTGTGGGTTGAGAGAAGTCAATAAATGCTGAGGTTGGGTTGGGAGAAGTCAATAAATGCTGAGTTTTTTTTTTTTTTTTTAAATCAAAAAATTAGAAAATTAGGATTAGGAGATTGAAGTTCCCACAAGCCTTGGGGTTAAAAACCCCCTTTTGCTTAATATATAGTATAGATTACACAATAATTACATAATATATAAATTAAATACATGGGGTTTGACCGAGGAGTTTGAAAGAATTTAATAAGTGTTTATTTATTTATTTAAGAGGCATTTACACAATAATTACATAATATATAAATTAAATACATGGGGTTTGACCGAGGAGTTTGAAAGAATTTAATAAGTGTTTATTTATTTATTTATTTAAGAGGCATTTACACAATACTTACATGGGGATGCAAAAAGTAAGGAAATTAGGATTTCATTTATTGCGTTATTCATTTAATAAGTGTAATTATTATAAATTAAGTGTTTATTGTAATCAATAGTGTAATTATTACAATCTTTGAACCAATCACCAATCACCAAGTCAATTTTTTTAAAAAAAATTATTAAAAAATAAATTAAGTGTTTATTGTAATCAATAGTGTAATTATTACAATCTTTGAACCAATCACCAATCACCAATCACCAAGTCAATTTTTTTAAAAAAAATATTAAAAAATCAGGAAATTAGGATTGGCATGTTGGAGCTTCCACAAGCCTTGGGTTTTAAAAGACCCTTTTGCTTAATATATAGACTAGCATATCACCCGTGCTATGCACGGGATTAAATTTAAATAAAAAAAAAACCATTCATAGTTATGTTAAACATATTTTTAAATTGTTAGCATAAAATATATTTAATTTTAAAAGAAAATATTGACGTTGCATAATTAAAGTAATAAAAATAAGAATTTATTACATTTGTTCAAAATTCACTGAATAAGTAAAACAAAAAATAACTAAAATCTAAATTGTTGTGGGCCTTCCATCAGCATTCCTGCATTGTCAACATGATAGTTAGTATCATAATTAATGAACAATACATATATTATGTATTTATAAAATGTTATAAAGTAAAAAAGTTATACTTACATTTTTTTTTTTACTTTCTGAAAGATATAGACATTTTTCAAACCAATCTATATTTAAAACAAAGGTGACGCACGGTGCACAATCTAGTTGACGTGGCATTGTTGGTACAGGTATGATAAATGCATAGGCACGGTCTTGGCATGACGCAATATAATCTTTAATCATTCTAACGCCATTATCCTATAAAATTTTGGAATTATAAGTTTGTGTTTGAAAAAGTAAGAATAAGTTATTTATAATAAATTTTATAATTTCCTACCTTTGATCTTATATTCTTCAAATATGATGGTTGACATCGCAAAATAAACTCTGCCCGTTTATCTTGAACAGTAAGATTTATTGAACCAGTATTGTCTTTGACCACAAGGTTAACATTGTATCTTATCAACCAAAAAAAAAAAAGGACGCTTGTTAAAAGGAAATATTGTACCTAATAAAAATTAAAACACTTATTAAGTTTGAATTATTATTGTACATAGTAATTATTTACCTAAAGAAAATTACCTTGTTATAATATCAATATCATCATGTAGGCAGTGACGACAAACAATGTGACCATAATGATATTCAACTTTTTGATAGCAACTTTTGCACAAATTAAAAATAAAAGTAAAATAGTAAATAAAAAGATTAAATAACATTAAAAATTAGTTAATCACATTTTTTTAACTATTAAACTAACTACAATCACATTAAAAAAAAGAATCATTCAACTAATTATAATCACATTTTTCTTTTTCTGAGAGTTTATATTTATCTAACTTTAATCATATTAAAGAATTGAAAATAAAATTAAAATAGTAAATAAAAAGATTAAATAACATTAAAAATTAGTTAATCACATTTTTTTAACTATTAAACTAACTACAATCACATTAAAAAAAGAATCATTCAACTAATTACAAACACATTTTTATTTTTGTGAGAGTTTATATTTATCTAACTTTAATCATATTAAAAAATTGAAAAATTAAAATAGTAAATAAAAAGATTAAATAACATTAAAAATTAGTTAATCACATTTTTTTAACTATTAAACTAACTATAATCACATTAAAAAAAAGAATCACTCAACTAATTACAATCACATTTTTCTTTTTGTGAGAGTTTATCATATTAAAAAATTAAAAATAAAATTAAAATAGTAAATAAAAGATTAAATAACATTAAAAATTAGTTAATCACATTTTTTTTAACTATTAAACTAACTACAATCACATTAAAAAAAAGAATCATTCAACTAATTATAATCACATTTTTCTTTTTGTGAGAGTTTATATTTATCTAACTTTAATCATATTAAAAAATTGAAAATAAAATTAAAATAGTAAATAAAAAGATTAAATAACATTAAAAATTAGTTGATCACATTTTTTTTAACTATTAAACTAACTACAATCACATTAAAAAAAAGAATCATTCAACTAATTATAATCACATTTTTCTTTTTGTGAGAGTTTATATTTATCTAACTTTAATCATATTAAAAAATTGAAAATAAAATTAAAATAGTAAATAAAAAGATTAAATAACATTAAAAATTAGTTAATCACATTTTTTTAACTATTAAACTAACTACAATCACATTAAAAAAAAGAATCATTCAACTAATTATAATCACATTTTTTCTTTTCGTGAGGGTTTATATTTATCTAACTTTAATCATATTAAGAAATCAAAATTAAAATTAAAATAGTAAATAAAAAGATTTTACATTAAAAAAAAATCATTGAACTAATTTTTGATTAATTACAATATTAAAACAGTAAACAAAAGAAAAAGTTAAGAAGGAGAAATTATAATCACATTTTTCTTTTTGTGAGAGTTTATATTTATCTAACTTTAATCATATTAAAAAATTAAAAATAAAATTAAAATAGTAAACAAAAAGATTAAATAACATTAAAAATTAGTTAATCACATTTTTTTAACTATTAAACTAACGACAATCACATTAAAAAAAGAATCATTCAACTAATTACAATCACATTTTTCTTTTTGTGAGAGTTTATATTTATCTAACTTTAATCATATTAAAAAATTTAAAAATTTAAAATAAAATTAAAATAGTAAATAAAAAGATTAAATAACATTAAAAATTAGTTAATCACATTTTTTTTAACTATTAAACTAACTACAATCACATTAAAAAAAGAATCATTCAACTAATTACAATCACATTTTTATTTTTGTGAGAGTTTATATTTATCTAACTTTAATCATATTAAAAAATTGAAAAATTAAAAATAAAATTAAAATAGTAATTAAAAAGATTAAATAACATTAAAAATTAGTTAATCACATTTTTTTAACTATTAAACTAACTACAATCACATTAGAAAAAAGAATCATTCAACTAATTATAATCATATTTTTCTTTTTATGAGAGTTTATCATATTAAAAAATTAAAATAAAATTAAAACAGTAAATAAAAAGATTAAATAACATTAAAAATTAGTTAATCACATTTTTTTAACTATTAAACTAACTACAATCACATTAAAAAAAAGAATCATTCAACTAATTATAATCACATTTTTCTTTTTGTGAGAGTTTAAAACATTATTTATCTAACTTTAATCATATTAAAAAATTAAATAAAAAGATTAAATAACATTAAAAATTAGTTAATCACATTTTTTTAACTACTAAACTAACTACAATCACATTAAAAAAAAAGAATCATTCAACTAACATTAAAAATTAGTTAATCACATTTTTTTAACTATTAAACTAACTACAATCACATTAAAAAAAAGAATCATTCAACTCATTATAATCACATTTTTCTTTTTGTGAGAGTTTGTATTTATCTAACTTTAATGATATTAAAACATTATTTATCTAACTTTAATCATATTAAAAAATTAAATAAAAAGATTAAATAACATTAAAAATTAGTTAATCACATTTTTTTAACTACTAAACTAACTACAATCACATTAAAAAAAAGAATCACATTAAAAAAAAGAATCATTTTTCTTTTTGTGAGAGTTTATATTTATCCAACTTTAATCATATTAAAAAATTAAAAATAAAATTAAAATAATAAATAAAAAGATTCAAAAATAAAATCAAAAAAACCATTGAACAATATTAAAACAGTAAACAAAAGAAAAAGTTAAGAAGGAGAAATTATAATCACATTTTTCTTTTTGTGAGGGTTTATAAAAAGATTAAATAACATTAAAAGTTAAGGAGAAAACAAAAATAACACTTACTGTTTGCATACGTAGTCACTGAAGTTGGAAGTGTAGAAGTGAGAACTAAAGAAGGAGAAAGCAAAAAGGAAAATCACTGTTAATATTAAAACAGTAAACAAAAGAAAAAGTTAAGAAGGAAAAAATAAAAATAACACTTACTGTTTGCATACGTAGTCACTGAAGTTGAAAGTATGAAAGTGAGAACTCAAGAAGGAGAAAGCAAAAAGGAAAATCACTGTTTACAATAGGTATGTGAAAAGTTAAGAAAAATATGTGTATTGGAGAAGTTATAAAGGTTTGAAAGAATTTAATAAGTGTTTATTTTTATTTTTTTCAAAAAACAAAACAAAAAAATTAAGAGGGAAAAAAATTAAGAGCCATTTACACAATAATTACATGGGTCTCTTGGAGATGCAAAAAAATTTATATCTATTTCTAACCCATAAATTTTTGTGGAGTCCCAATATAATATTGGGGTTGCTTGGTGATTGGTTCAAAGATTATAATTACACTATTGATAAATATGGCTCTTAATTTTTTTCTCTCTTAATTTTTTTGTTTTGTTTTTTGAAAAAAAAAAACACTTATTAAATTCTTTCAATATAATTTTTTTCTCTCTTAATTTTTTTGTTTTTTTTTTTTTGAAAAAAAAAACACTTATTAAATTCTTTCAATATAATATTGGGATTGCTTGGTGATTGGTTCAAAGATTATAATTACACTATTGATAAATGAAGGAGATAGAGGGTGGGGAAATAAAACAATAAATGAAATGAGAGAGAGAGAGAGTGAGAGAGAGAGAGAGAGAGGCTATGGCTCTTAATTTACACCACTTTTGTTTTCCCAAGAGATCCATGTAATGATGGTGTCAATGTAATTATTATAATCTTAATTTTTTTGTTTTGTTTTTTGAAAAAAAACACTTATTAAATTCTTTCAATATAATTTTTTTCTCTCTTAATTTTTTTGTTTTTTTTTTTAAAAAAAAAATAACACTTATTAAATTCTTTCAATATAATATTGGGATTGCTTGGTGATTGGTTCAAAGATTATAATTACACTATTGATAAATGAAGGAGATGCAAAAAATTTATATCTATTTCTAACCCATAAATTTTTGTGGAGTCCCAATATAATATTGGGGTTGCTTGGTCATTGGTTCAAAGATTATAATTACACTATTGATAAATATGGCTCTTAATTTTTTCTCTCTTAATTTTTTTTTTGTTTTGTTTTTTGAAAAAAAAAACACTTATTAAATTCTTTCAATATAATTTTTTTCTCTCTTAATTTTTTTGTTTTTTTTTTGAAAAAAAAAATAACACTTATTAAATTCTTTCAATATAATATTGGGATTGTTTGGTGATTGGTTCAAAGATTATAATTACACTATTGATAAATGAAGGAGATAGAGGATGGGAAAAAAAACAATAAATGAAATGTGAGAGAGAGAGAGAGAGAGAGAGAGAGAGAGGCTATGGCTCTTAATTTACACCACTTTTGCTTCCCCAAGAGACCCATGTAATGATGGTGTCAATGTAATTATTATAATCTTTGAACCAATCACCAAGTCAATTTTTAAAAAAATAAAAAATAAAAAATTAAGAAATTAGGATTGGCATATTGAAGCTTACACAGGCCTTGAGGGTTAAAAGACCCTTTTGCTTAATATATAATATAGATTAGATTAGGAGAGTCTTCAAATTCAGCCCAATCATAAATGGTGACATATTACATGGGCCCACTACAGCTAAATGGTCTATATTAGTACGGAAAATGAGTTAGAGTTTCAATTTTGGAAATTCCTATAACTCCCAAAATGATCTAGGCGGCTCATGTATTATTTATTATTATTATTATTTTTTTTTTCTATCTCTCTCATATGAATGATACAGATGATTTTGAGTATTATAGAGATCTCTAAATTTAGAGATTTCAATCATTGTTGTATTAATACATGGGGCTCACTATATAAGTGACCTATATTAGATAGAGATTTTATAAAACTTTTAAGACTATATAGACATTAAATAAGTAACACTCTATATTGTGATTATCCTCTCATTTCCTCTCTTTAACCGTTTGGGAAGAGTCAAATTAGGTTTTTTTGGGCTATTTTAGCCACAAAAGATAAAATAGGCTATTTTAGCCATAAAAAACAAAATATCACATCCAACCAATAATCATTACACTCTTTTCTCACAAAAAAGTTAAAAAAGTCAAAAAGTCAAAAAGTCAAAAAACTCTTTCCAAACTAAGCTTTTTAGCCCATGCTAAAATAGTCAAAAAAAACCAAAAAATCAAAAAGCCAACCCACTTCCCAAACCAACCCTTCAAAGCGACGGAAGAGCCTCGGTTAGCA
Source organism: Camellia japonica (assembly GCA_030407325.1). Taxonomy (NCBI): domain Eukaryota; kingdom Viridiplantae; phylum Streptophyta; class Magnoliopsida; order Ericales; family Theaceae; genus Camellia; species Camellia japonica. The sequence goes on from JAPPVO010000031.1 coordinate 81,050,593, forward strand.
CCACACCGGTTTCATTCTTGCTCTCTCTCCCTCCTTTTATGGCTGGTCATAAGATCAATATTGAGCCAAATGGATTTTAGCTTAATCAAAATTAGGGCTATTTTGAGAAGATGATTATAATCAATTTTTTGGTGAAAAGCTGCTTATAAGCTGCTTATAAGCAGCTTTTTGTGAGTGAAGAAGTGGATTATAATCTGAGAAGTGGATTATAACCCACTTCCCAAAATAGGCCTTAGTCATACATCTCTGATGTCACATTAGTCTAACCAAATAGTTTCCACCACCACAATGTTAGATCCTCAATTAACAGTGATAATGTTATCAACAAAAAAAGAATTTATTACACTTTCTACTCTTAAACTATCGTCAAATTATCTACTTAATCCATGAACTATCGATTGAGTCTACTTAATCCCTAAGTATATAAATCAAAATCTATTTAGTCCTTAAACTATCGATTGAATATATTAAATTTCTAAAATATTTAATTCAAACCTATTTAATTCTTGAAAGAATTATAAAAATAAAATATAAGTCCGTAAATATTATAAAGGGTAAATTACAAATACACCTCCTGAGATTTGCTTAAAATACAAATTGGCCCTTATGGTTTGAAAAATTACAAATACCCCCTTATTACAATTTTTTATTTAACAGAATTAACTGAAAAAATAAAATTCATAATTACTCTCTTGTACCATAATAAAATTACCTAAATTATTAATTGAAACATGTTTTTAACATCATTAAAAATATTAATTGCCTTAATGATTTATTAATTTACCCTACTATAAATTAGTAAAAGACTTTAGCTAGTAAAAATTTTATTTCAAAAAAATTTTAAATTTATATTGCCTTTGAAAAGTGGGTGTCAGTTATTATGATAAATTTTCTTTATAAATGCAAATGTAATTATTTATAAAATTTTCTTCCTTATCTTCTATAAAAATGACTACATAGTTGCATTTATCTAGTATTATATTTCAGATTTTATTTATAATTTTTAATTGATTGTTTTTTAGTTTTTCGCTAAGCTCTTTTTTATAACTTAATTAATGTATTATTTTGTTCTATTATTATTTGTAGCGAAGTGTTATTATTTAAATTATTTATAATTCTACTTTTTCAGTATATCTAATACTCATATAATTTTACTGGTAAGACTGAAAAATCAGACTATAATACTAATTTAAATACACAACGAAATGAAACACTTTTTAAAGAAAAAAAATTAAGATTTTTCTGTAATAAAATCTTAAATAGGTAAAGCCTTTTATTAATTTATAACATTTATGGGTATATATTTTATTTTTATAATACTTTCAGAGATTAAATATATTTACCTAGCATTGTTGGTAAATATTTTAGGGATTTAATATATTCAATCGATAGTTTAAGTATTAAATAAATTTTAATTTATATATTTAGGAACTAAGTAGGTTTAATTGACAGTGTAAAAATTAAATAGGCAATTTGACAATAATTTAAGAATAACAAGTGTAATAAACCCCGCCCCAAAAAAAAAAAAAATACTCGTAATAAATAAAATCTCCAATAATGTGAACCAATGCCAGCTGCCCTTCCCAATGCAAGTGTCCCTCAAAATTTTAAAAGCCAAAACTACTACCTTATAGGCAAAGATCCCATAAATCTGGCATGCAAATAATTGAGGAAGCTAAATTAATTTAACATTTAGAGAACCTGTTAGAGTTACAAAAGATAACACTAATAGCTATTTTACTAAACAAGTCTAATTTGAAGAGACCATAGAATTGTTCTAATGGCATGGACCAACCTCATCACATGTTAGGGGTGCTATCTTGTTAATATTTTAAACTTCTAGTAGCTCCAAAAACAACATATGATATTGTTATTGTCGAAAAATACTCCCGGTAAATTAATTAATTTAATTAAATATCAAAAACGAGATTCAATATTCAATAAATAAAAACCAAGTAACAAAAAATACTTACAGTATTGTAAACCAAAAACAAAATAAATAACAGATGTGTGATTGAGACTAGTGTTTGGACACTGTGTCTTGAAGACAGAAATTCACTCTCTCCACTGGTGTTTGAGATTTACGGACATCCTGTCTCCAAAATACAACAATTACCTACACACAAAAGTAACACTATAATTTATGTGTATTGCGAACTAAATATGTGGTAAGTACTCTCTCAACAAACAAATAAAAAAAAAAAAAGATGAAGATAATTTTGACCACTACCATAAGAAGACAAAAAAAAAAAAAAATGGTTTTCTAATGAGAGATTGCATTGCCATTGTATACTTCACAAACCGTAGCAAGCAACAGTCACTTATGTGGCTGTTCTGTCAAGGTAGGCGACCGCTGGACCAAGATTTGAAAAAATTGAAATTCAGTTATATATATATATATTTTCAATACTGGTTTCTCCAAAAATTATAAGTGTCAACCCAACCTAACCCAACCCAGACCCGCACGTGTGTGTTTTGGATTGAGCCTACCTCGGTTCATAATTCCCCTCCTTATAAAGTTTATGTTTATGAGTCGATTTCTCATTCACTTATTAATGGTTTTAACAACCATACAACATACTCTTGTTCAGTGGCGAAGCCAAGAAAATAAATCAGAGGGGGCACTTCTTAATTATAATATTGAAAATATTTATAAAAATATTTCACATAAATTTTTACGATTGACTTCGAGAAAGATAAAAAAATAAATAATAATAATAATCAGTGTGTTTAAATTTTTTGAATTAAGTTTTTTGAAAATTAAGTTTTTTATTTTTTATTTTATTTTATTTTATTTTCTTTGTTTTTAGTGAATATTTTTAAAATTTTAAGCATTTTTTTTAAAACTTTTTTAGATGCATGATGTATCTAAAAAAAATAAAATATTTGTGAAAAAATATTTTTAAAAATTAATAAATACATAAAAATACGAAAAATGTACTGATTTTTTGTATTTTTTTATATTTTTGGTATTTACTGAATTTTTTAAAGATTTTTTCCCAAAAATTATACTTTTTCAATATATTTATGTTAGGTGTGTCTAAAAATTAAAAAAATTGTTTAAAATATTTGAAAAATTCAATAAAAACAAAAAAATACGAAAAACGAAAACATAGAATTTTTTTAAAAGTGTTTTTAGAAAACTCAAACCAAACAAAGTGAATATGCTATTTGTAATTAGTGTATCATGGATAACATTAAAAAAATCATGGATATAAAGTTTTGAAATAAATTATATAATAATAAAGTAAATTTTTATATAAAATATGCATAAAAATTCAATATAATAGTCATACCACGTAATCATTGACATATAATATTACTAACCAATAATAAAGAAACACATGGAGGATGAACCCTACATATTAAATATAACTAACAATTCAATAAATTTTATATTTTCATTGAGATTAATTATATTTGCATATATTGTGATAGAGATCACAATTATATTGAAATTTTCATAGATAATAATATCGTAGTCTCTTTATTTTTAATCAAAACAATCATTATTGTTTTTATAATTTTAAAAATATCATTGACATTTCACTCTAAATAATGTTTTTATAAATTTTTTTATATAAAAAAATTCCTTTATGTTTGTAAAAAAAAAAAAAAAAAAAAAAAAATCCAAAACTGACCCCCTGGCCCCTCCTTCCCTCCACCCCCTGCTCTTGTTCACTACATAACAAGAAATAAAATTGCTGCGTTGACCCACCTAAAATAATGTGTGGGTCCTACATTAATTAAAGCTCAAAATATTAATGGTTTAAAACCATTTTTCTCCAACAGATATAGGGATTAAATTATTTCTTCATGCATATATATATATTTTTTTAAAAAATAAAATGTTATTTATAAATAGATTTTTATGATATTTTCTTACTTGTATTTATTAACACAGACCCAATTATCCAAAGATAAGAAAAATTTATAAGAAACATATTTGTGTACTCAATGGAAAAAGTCAGAGAGCCCAAAAATGGAGTATGTGTAATGTGATTCATACTCAGAATGGATGTAATCAAACAATTTTTGAGTAACTTTTTTTAACTCCTTCATATTAATGATGGTTTTAACAAGAGGAACTAATGATGATATTTCATTACATGATGAAATACTAAAGAAATATAGAAGTAGCATACTATGAAATGAGTTGGAGATGGAGTGATCCTTGACGCAATTACAAGTTCTTGCTACTATATAAAATTTAATAAAGTTGGATGAAAATTATCACTCATGATTCATGTAATTAAATAAGTTCTGTTTACATCGAACTAGACGATTATCACGTGGATAAAGTGGAGGTTCATCGTATTATTGTCAAGTTTATACCTTGTTCTCTGCGTTTTGAATTTTTAATTTCTTTGCTTAATTGGCTGGAGCTGGTTAATCTGTTTTTATTTGATTCCCACTTGTGACTATCAAAATACTAATACTCGAAACATTTTTTTTTATTTATAAAATCCTATGCACCATTTATTGTGCATGTCTCTGCCTTTCTTTTTTTCAAAAAACATACTTTGTCGGTTGAACAATCAACCTTTTGCCCTATTATTAATAAAAAAATGTTAAAAATAATCGGCCAATATTAAAAAATGTGCAAAATGTATATAAAAATATATAAAATTGGTTTACAATGTGTAAAACGTATTGAAATTGTAAATATTTTGACATTTCGTACATACTATTGGGAGCCTTTATTTGGGTTGGACTTCTCTGAATTTCAAATTTGTACTTAATCGTTATTTAAAAATTTATAGGGCCTATCACAGATCACATTTCAATAATCCGAATTGTTTTATTTTGTAGAGACCTCCACGTAAATCATTCATGAAAAAAATTAAGTTTAATTTGATAATAGAAATCTTTTCATTTTATGGTGTTTGCCTCAAAACCAAATTAGCATGACATTTGATTAATTAGAATGTAAATACAAAAATACACATGTCGTTCAATTTTTTTAGAAACAAATGCAATAAAATGAAAATATTACAATTATCATATAAATCTAATTTTTTATAAATAATATACATACAAAAATGAACGATTTGAATTCAAACGAGACCAATGATGGATCCCACGAGTCCATATATACATGACGATCAAATTCAAATTTAAACTTGAGAAAAGAGTTTTGTTAACAAGTGCCTTTGAGGATGCATTAAATCATCTCAATTATTTCCACTATCATAGAAGATAGGAAGAGCTATAAATGCGTCTTTCTACAAACTAAAATACCCCTTTTCTCCAATTCTCTCTATTTCAACATTTTGTACTTTTCAAATGTAGTTTATTTATTTTTTAAATATTTTTTTCTTAAAACTAAATGCATTTATTTTTAAGGAATATTTATCAATAAATCTCATCTCAGAAACAACTATACCAATTAGTCCCACTTTTGAAATGTTGATCGAATAAGTCCTACTGGTAGAGAGGTTTAGATCTATGTGATCCTATTTTTCCAAGTTTGGTGGTCAGCCTTGGACAATTATGCCCTTTCTTATTTCATTGGGTTATTTTTGGTGGGATCACCTTCACTTTTGGTAAGTTCAATGATATGGTGATACACATTTCCACAATTTGACTATTAGAGTTTTCGATTTTTTTTTTTTTTTTTGGAGGGGGGGTTTGGTGCGCCGTCTGTGTGACGTCGCAGCAAGGGTAGCATTTTCCGGTCGTCCAATTCACCGTTATGCAAGTATGTATTTTTTTTTTCTCTCATAATAATGCAAAGTTGTTTTGTTTTGTTGGTAGTCTCAGTTTTTGTGATGGGGTTCTTTGTATCCATGTCAGGGTGTCATCGTTTTCGTTTTCGAAGTGGTTGGGTGGGTGTGAAATGTGTTACGATTTGCCAGCAATAAGTGTTCTAGTCGATGAACTGGAGAGTTCGTTTGTCGGTAGGAGGGGTGGCCTAAATGGGTGGGTTGCTTGTATTTTATTGGTAAGGGATTTGTGGCACTGGTTGAGTTCGGGGTTAGGGAAGTTGGGGGAGGTGTGTGACAGCGTCTGGTATGGGTTCTGTTATTGATGTTAGGTTAAATGTATACAAGGAATGGACACGCATGTCATGTTGGTTTGTTGTTACGGTAATACAATGTCGCCGTCAATTTGCAAGCCTCGTTTCGTTACCATGATCTGGTGAATCATATGTGTGGCAATTTTTTGGGTTGATAGCCGAGAATGTGTGTTTGTTTTCCAAAATGCTAAGTTACAATAAGTTCACGTTGAAGAACGATGTTGACATGGAGAACATGGTCTCACTTGCGCGGTCTTTTTGCCTACATTGTGTTGACGTCATCATTCAGTTGTGAGACGTCGAAGATGCCGATAACATTGACAGCCCGCCTTACAATGCACGAACTATCCCATGTCAGACATATGGGGCATTTGACGAGACGGACGTGGATGATGAACAAGATTTATTAGCCAAATTTTGTCTTTATGTAGAAAAGGTTTTTTTTTTCTGCTTCGTGGGCTAATGGGATTCAATATGTTGGGCAAAGTTTTGAGGGGGGGAGCTGCTGAGTTCTGAACGATTCTTTGCAAGTATGCTGTTGAGTATGGATTTCGGTTCAAATATGTAAAGAATGATTCTGTTCAGATTACAACGGTATGCATGATAAGGGAAACCAAAGAATGCATGTGGTCTATACACGCACGTGTCTTACATGACAATGGATTTTTTTACATTCGTAAATGGAATAGCAAGCACATTTGTGGTGTCGTTGTACGGACACCCACTAATCCGCATGTTGGGTCTGATTTAGTGTGTGATGTTATATCCGAGAGGGTACGTGACAAACCACTGACACGGCTTACCGATATTGTCTACGATTTGAAGAAAGATTACGGTTTAGAGGTCAGTTATCGGGTCGCATGGTTAGGTGTTGAAAAAGCTTGCGGGGAAATGTTCGGTACACATTCAATTTCGTTTGACCAATTACGGTGGTATAGTAATGTAGTTATAGAGAACAACCCGAGAAGTTATATCAACATTGACTACGACGAGCAAAACAATCGTTTCATGAGGTATTTCATATCATTCAAAGCATATATTGATGGGTTCAACCATTGTAGACCCTTACTTTTCTTGGATGGCACGTTTCTAAAAGGGAAATTCGAAGGGAACTTGTTAGCCGCCACTGCAAAAGATGGTAACCAAGGTATGTTGTCGCACACTATGATTTTTCATTATTTAATTTTGTATCCACTCTTTGGTGTGTTTCCCCACATTTGGGGTGTGAGGAGGGTTGCTATGGGTTTGTTTGTGCCGCGACTTTTGTAAGGGGTGTGTGTTTATGCCACCCGATTATGTGGTCTCCCATTAAATTTGTTAACATGTTTTAATCAACATTGCTTGTTTTGTTCTTAATTGGAGAGAGGGAGGGGGGGAGAAAAAAAAAACAGGGTTGTTTCCTTTAACTATCGCGATCGTTGATTCGGAGAACACCACCAATTGGTCTTGGTTTTTGGGACACCTCGCGAATGTGGTGAATGGACATAGAACACTTATGTTCATCTCAGACCAACATATTGGATTGCTAGAATCAATACCCATTGTATTTCCCATCGCCCATCATGCATTCTGCTTATAACAATTGCAACAGAACTTGTAAAATAAAATGCAATATGTGAATAGTTCATACCGGGATGGGTTGTTGGCTAAATTCCAAGCGTGTGCATATGCTCAAACTGTCACTGCATTCAACCATAGTTTAGGGGAGTTCATGAAATCCGAACGTAACGTCGCCCCGACATTTTTGAAGGATTTTTGCCCCGTATATTGGGCGAACGCTTATTTCCAATAAATTTTTGTAAACCATTTTTATTCATGCCTATAGCATATGCAAATTGTTTTTTACCACAATATTTGTGTACGTTTCACGTTGTTCATTATTTTTAAACGTTTTTCGTTTTTTATCCACTAGTGGTGCACGTTACGGCGAAATGAGTTCTAACGCAATGGAGTCATTTAACTTATGGATAGGAAATGTACGACACCTTCCAATAACTCAAATGGTAGACAGTATCCGGACTCAGATTATGCGGCAAATGGCCAAACGTCGGCGTAAGGCAGAAGTATGGCATGGTGTTGTATGCCCGAAGATGGAAGCCCGTCTGGTTAAAGCATATAATAAAGGCTGATTGTGGCTGATAAGCCAATCAAACGATGACGTATATGAGGTTCACTCTTTCCCATCAGTGATGGTTGATGTTGGGAGGCATATATGCTCATGTTTCCAGTGGCAAATCAAAGGTTTCCTATGCGCTCACGCAGTTGTTGCAATTCGTAACAGTAGAAAATACCTTTTGCAATTTCGTTGATGCGTATTACCATGTAGCAGAGTACCGAAGTTCATATGCACACAACATTATCCCTATTCTAATCGTTGAGAAACCACCGTTTAACGTAGATGATTTTGTCATTCAACCACCGATTGTCAAAAGATCACTGGTGTAATAACCCTCACTACTGATTATCGATTAATTACTGAATATTGCTAAAATGAGACTGATTATGACTAATAATTGAATTGATTGAAATACTGGACTGACTGACTGAAATCTGGAACTGAATGATTGACTGTATCTGTTTAAATGCATTTCTATCTGTTTGACTGTTTGATTATCTGTTCATATTTTTATGTTAAATTGCAAATTGAAGGCCTTATCGGCGGCCGAATCTGAAATCGATTGATATTTTATGATCATCATAATTTATGTGATTTTATGGTGTAATTATCTGAAAACTGATTTGGTATGATTAAATTGGATTAAAATAAGCTAGATTGTATTGTTGGACTTATTTACCAAATTGCCACTCTAGTGGCCCACTATCTCAACACCTTGGTCTTCATATTACACTTAGAAACAAACATTTTATCAGCTCATTTGAGCACCACAACCGACCAAGAGAGAGAGAAATGGAGAGTAGTGAATTCAACATAGAGGATTGGCTTGAATCTTGAGGATTGGAAGTGTAGATTGCAAATTGAGCTTGTGTATCTTACATTGAAGACCTAAAGTAGATCATTGACCTTCTTCATTGTGTATTTGAGTTTATTCTTGCATGATTAATGGGTCTTTAGTGATCTAAGGCTTGAATTGGTCTTGTAATGTTGAATTAGAGCTCATTCCATGCATGCATGTACATGTCTCTCATTTTTGAAGTTGTTCTCCATAAATTCCCTCATGCATGTTCATGTTAATGTTAAGTCCATGATTTCATCTTGAATTTCAAGAATTGGCTCACTAGAGCATCAAATTGAAGCTTTGAATTGAGTTAAATTCATGCATGTTATGTTTGAGGATTGTTCATGAAAATTGGTTTCTCATTGAGCTTGTTTGAACTACCCTTGGGCCTTGATTTTACAAATTAAGCTTTGAATCATGTCATTCTATGTGTTTACAAGTGTTTTCCAGAAATTGGGCCCAAGAGGTCGAGTTTTGAGTTGCTAAAACTTGATTTTGAGCTTGAATGTGCAATCTGGATTTTCCAGATTTTGCACTCCCGCTCGAGCGGGGAAAGTGGCGCTCGAGCGGGGAATTCGAGCATCCAGTACTTTGCACTGTTTTACAATCCGCTCGAGCGGGGTAATTGGCGCTCGAGCGGGACCTTGTGTCTTACGCTCGAGCGGCTATCGAGCGCCCAATCGAGCGTGATTTTTGAGCATCCAACACTTTTGCCATGTTTTGCAGTACGCTCGAGCATGGGTATTTACGCTCGAGCGGAAACCTTTGTCTGCAGGTCCACTCGAGCAGGGAAACCTACGCTCGAGCGGGACCTCAGTTTTTCTGAAATTCTGAAAATGCTTTTAAAGTGCATCTTTGCATCCTCATCCCATCCTAGGCATTCTTAGGCCTAGTTTAAGGCATCTTAATGAGGATATACATGTAGAACACACCGAGGCAATTAGGGATCAAGTTGTTATCTTTCCCAACTGTGTAGCTTAGTGTGTGTTCAATCTGTAAACTGTGTAGGGTTGGCGACTGGGGACGCGCTCTAGCTTTACTGTAGCCCAGAACTCTGTGAGTAACAACTGTGTAAAGATATGTTCAAATGATTATCTTCTGAACAATGGAACTATACTGTTTTGAACTGCTACTGTCTACCGAACGAATGTATGTCCTATATTCTAAACTGTATTGTGGCATCCTTAGCAACTACTGTTACTAACTGTTACTGTTACAGAGATCTCTGTTGGTTCCCTTGTTGGAACCACTACTGTTTACTGATCGATGGCCATCATTGACTGTTCGGTCTTTTAAGACCTACTGTTTACTGTTATGCTAATGGATGTACCACATATGACTGTTTACTGTACTGAACAACTGACATACTGATTGAAATGAACTGTTTTCATTACTGTAAGGACATTCATTCTAAACCCCTTTACGCTTTATGTTATTCACTGGGCTTTAGCTCACTGCTCATATATATATGTAGGTATACAGGCACCAGACCGGAGCTAGGAGCGTCGGGGTAGACTCCCAGTTTTGTCAAGCCAACCACTGTGCCTCACTACGAGGTTCCGAGCCTGTCAAGCTTTGGCTTAGGGGTGTTTTTATTTCCCCTGTCTGTTTTCGTATATGTTTTGTTATCTGTATAGACTGTTACTGTACTGTTTAAGAGGGATTAAGTCCCTGTTCCGAATGATTGTAAATGTTGTGTACACTGTTTTGCACTGCTTGTACATAGGTATGAAAGTCTTTTTGCATACAGACTGTCACAGCTCATTGGACATTGTTTATTTACTGTATCGGCTTCCGCCATGCTCCTGTACTCTGTTTTACTGTATTACTGTTAAGCAGGCCTTGGGTAATCTCGGATTACTGGCTGGTTACGATGTTAAACCCATAGGGGCGGGTTTGGGTCGTGACAACCGGACAGGCCCAAGAAGAAACGGATGCTTTTCAGGGGGCAACAAGTTCAACAAATTCGGTGTGGTCTGTGCCAACGTATGGGGAACCATAATAGGAAGATGTGCAAGGAACCAATCTAGCATTCAAGGCAGCCATAAAGTTTCCGAACATTTATTTGCAACTTTCAAATTTCTTTTGCACAAATAAAGGAGTGTACCAAACACACCCATTCAGACATGTATGATGATTACATACCTCATACAGATCAATTTTAATTTCCATTTGAATAATTGTGGCTTTGCATGTTTCCCTTCAATCTGATTATACCATTTACCACGTCTTTTTATATTAACAAGTTTCTAAATTTTGTCTAAACAAATCTGTGTAAACTGTTACATAGATTTACTGGCGCAACTTTCGGAATGTTTTGCACACTCACCCCTTCAATACAACCTGCAACACACATTACCACATCCAACACTGTATTATCGAATGTATTGTCACTTATGACACCATCACACCTGTGGCACTAGCACATGCACCAAGATCCATCCAAAATTCACTTGACGTCATGCTCTACAAATTTCCTGTTTGTTTTTAAGTAAATTATTGTCATAAGGAAATACATATATACAACATACTCATTAAACGACTGCAACAAACTCAAACAACATTTTTCCATCCAACATTGCTTATTCCATTTTCATGAAGTTGTAACTGTTACACACCGACAACTACACAATACCAAAAAGTGCGTACATAATGCCCAAAAAATAGTACGACATTTATTGTTACGTATAACTGGATGCAACAATAATAACCCAAAAACCTAAACGAAAATAAACAACCTTCGAATTCGAAACAAAAAGAACTACGGCATAGTGTTTATCCTTTTTTGTAACCAACATTCGGCCATAACACAAAAACTTCAATTACAGTCCTTAATTCCACGCACTGGATCATTAACAAAACCCTTAACCATGTTTGTATGTAAAACGCTGCAATTAGTGTCTTGCAAAGATTGGGTCACGTCACACTGGTGCATGTACTGCCGCATTATAGCACAGACAATCACCCCACAATCAAGCTTGCGTACGAAGCCATTACGTGCAATAAGACATATGTTTGCGCAATTAACATTATACAAAATCCGGATTCCAATAACAACTAAAACATTTGGCACTTACGTGTCTGATTTCTGCTGCGGGCACTGTGCAACAACTTCTAGGGACTGACTAAAATCTACTTTACTTCCTACCTCCTCCGTTCCAAATGCACATAAGGTCTTTTTCATCACATTGGACACCCGTTCCTTCTACCATACATATTACAAAGCCAGAAATCGAAACCATCAAAAAAACAAAAACCAATCATTATTCAACCACTCCATGCAATACCTTATCATCAAAACGTGTACTTATTTTTACCAGAATTAGAGCTTCACTGTAATGCACGTCTGTCAACACTGAACGTTGCCTCATCGGGTTAAAATGCTTCCAACCACCATCATCAGTATCATAAACGAAAAGCGTCCAATGTGCGTCATGATAGATTGGGAAATGAATGTATCTGCGTGTACTTCCCTCTGTGACATTCCTTGTAACATACTTCTCCATCGCACGGATGTCGTTATTTTCACTATTTCCTGCCATGCATATGCCAGCCACGTCATAATAAAATCATACACAAATTAAACAAACAACATTCGTTCCCCCCAAACTTACCAGGCAAATGCTACTAAAAAAGTAGGACTTGTCCGCAGTCTCATCATTTGCATACATTATATGTTGTTCAGTTTTAAGCAACTCCGCATAAGTATCAATAACCTAACATGCACTAAAAACAATTTGACCATATTCAAAACATATAACATACAGTAACCAACTGTCACTATTTTTAAACATGTACGCATATGCAAAACGAAACCATCTAAAATTTAATATATTTAAAAAAAAAAAACAATAAAAACCAAAAAAAAAAACTTACATTGCCACAGATAGAACTTTGCCTAACAAGGGCTTTCACATCTATGAAATACATGGACACTCTATTTGTACTGTCCCCCCACATGACGGCCCTACACAACAACACAGTTGACACACATTAGTCCGCCCATGCTTACATAAATGACAATGTAATAGAGAACTAACCCATCTACGTGACACTCATAAGCAGCTGTGATCTTCGCCTTCTCTTCAACTGTCATCATTTTCTAAACACCCAAACGGTTGTTTATACCAAATCCGGACCATTTATTTCCATGTAAAACAACTCCGTCCACATCAATAATATCATCTCCAACAACACCTATGTCTTCTCCTCCAACATTGTTTACAACCGAGCCCATTCTTGTCCCATGGCCAGCTAATAATGGGTACTCGAACTCAGGCATCTTCCACTCTTTTCTCACTTTATTCTTCATGTTCCACACATAAGACTTCTACACACCAAACCCTGGAGGAGCCTGCAACACTTGTGGTACCACTTCAGTTTTTGAATCATACATGTTCAAATCGCACAGCCCATGCACCTGAACTATCATATCATCTGTTCCCAAGTTCAAATCACTTTCCCCACAACTATTTACATACACTCCAACTGCACGTAACGATGTCACATCGCTTAATCCTTTACCTCCAATCTCGCTACTAACTGCATCATCCCCCCGAACTTTACAATCAACTTCTACCGTACGAAACGCTTGTGTCACATCATGAACATCACGATCTGCCAATTGGTCTTCAAGAACCGCAATTTGTTTACGCAATTCCATGTTCTCCTTCTTCAATTTCTCAACCTCTTCGTCCTTCATTTTCAAAACACACCCAAACCCATCAACTATATGAACAGCTTGTATCTCATTTGCTCTCTTCAACCTAGATGCTTCAACTTCAAGCATTGCAATCTTACGGTCTTTTATTTTGTTATCATTTTCCAGTGCTGATATTGTATTGCGTTCTTCTTCAGTAATGACACCATCCACAACGTCACACTTTCCCCCTTCAATGGGGCCACACACTACATTTTTGGTACATCACCCACACCACTACACGGACGATGAACATTCTCCCCACCGTCATCACCGTGCTCTTCCGTGCTTTCAATTTTATCCTTCACACCAGAGACAACACGATCACCCGTTTTATTTTTCCAGTTCCCCTCTTCAACAAAACTATCACTACCACCTACTTCTTCCAGAATCCCGACAACATCAGTCACGCCTCCCCCAACCACTTCAATGTCCAATCTCATCACCTCTCGTTCATACTCGAAAGATCTCAACCTGTCAACCTTCACCTATGCAAATCAAACCAAAAATTACATGTCACATTTCTATTTTCACTAATAACAAACATCCACTGCACACATAGCACACTATTGAGCACAAATAACATACCTGAAAACTGACAGGCCTGGATAGATCCACCTCTTGATAACTACTAAGCAATTCCCTAATGTTCCACTTCAAAAACCTGGGAAACATGTTCTCGTTTTTTGGCTGCACTATGTCTGAATGTTCACAAAGCCAAAACTGTGTGACAAACAACACATATTGCATACGATATTCTAACCATGTGAAAAAATTTAATAACACATTAACCACAAAAAAAAAAAAAACAAAAACAAAAACAAAACAAAACAAAACCCAACAACATAACAAAATTTGCCATACAAATCATACCAGCAATACAACCACGCAGCCAGTCACCCTGCCAAGCGTGCGATAGAACTCTTTTACTGATCCCATCAATGTTGTTAGTATCAAACCAGTCCAATCATACATTCTAATTGTAGTCAGGTCGTTGAGGTAGCGAACAAACACCCAGCTTATTGTTTCCTCCATGTTGGAAAAAAATAGATTCCCATACATGTACAAAGCTAAAAGCTTCATCGTGTCTTCCTCATCCTGTCTTGTGTGGCCACTAGCTTCCTCTAAGAACAAAGTCTTCACCAATTTTGACGTTACTCGCGAAATGCCAAGCGGCCTACGTTGCACAAAATCTAACACTAGCCTCTGCCCGGGTGACAGATCAATTCTCCTCTTCTCGCATTGTAATCCAAATAGTAGCTTTATGTCACAGCTCCAGAGCTTCACGCTTGACCCACCAATGTTGAACACATTTTCTCAGGGATTATATGCGTTTATAATTTTAAAAATAAGATCGTCACACTTTCTAAAGTCGTTATGATTTAAGTTATTCACATGAATTGCCTCGACCATGATCCAAAACGGCGTCCTTTTCAATTGCCGTAAATGTGCCTTCCTCAAATTTGCCAAGTTAACAAGCTTAACTATCCCAACTATATTTGACCAAAAGTTCAGCCTCGTTTGAGGCTGACGTTGCACACCAGTAGCCGCCTTTCCCATATTACGGCTAACCCCTTGTGTGACAACTTTAGCTTGTTTGAAAAGTATATGACCTTGCATTTTCACCCCAAGTTTGTTTGACTTCGAACCAATACCCTGCTCAGCTAGCTTTCTTTCACATGAACGCGTCCATGGACTCATTACCTCAGGAGACCCTGAAAAAAAAAAAAAAAAAAAAAAAAAAAAAAAACACACACACACACACACACACACACACAAAACATTTTCAGCCTCATTGCAATTTTCAACATTACAAAACACACATACAGCGTTACATGACACACATACATCATGTACCACCACCCACATCAATACATTCCACACAAACAGAGACAAAAACACACATTGTGTTCCTCCCCCAAATTATTCAACATGCCACCACCCAAAAAAATTACGCTATGCACACCTTTTCACAACACCACCCACAAACCCCATAAATCACAAATAAAACGTGTACCGTCACCAAACAACAACTTCATCTTCGTGTGAGTCCATGCTCCGCATGTTCATTATCAGGCCACAACGAAACAAAATTATAACACATTCCCACCCGTAAACCCCACACACCAAACTTAGTTCTGTGTGCATACATTGTCTACATCTCTACCGTAATACTAACTACCAACGTGTCACATTACCCCACCCCCCACATATAAAGTTCACACAAAAAACAAAAATCATTCCACTTTATAAACCCTACACACAACACACACACATCAAATCAAACAAATCCAGATCACTACCCCCAACCCATTACCTCCTCACACTTGACCTCACCCACACAACCCAACACCATTTAACCCAAACCATTCACAACAATCAACATACATTACAGAAATTCACACTGCCTACCAACAAATAAAGTAAATAAATGGGACCTCAAACATGAAAACCAACTAAAAACACATACACATCTAAACCATACATCAACAAACAAAGTCATAACATTGGACCCCAAACATCAGCAGCAATTGACATCACACACTCCACAAATGTGACCCCAAACTGCGACAACAAATGACAACACATAATCTATGCAAATGGGTCCCCACATATCCACTTAATACAAGAAAAAAAAAAAAAAAAATTGTGCCACACTACCCCACCCCCCACATACAAAGTTCACATAAAAAACAAAAACCATTCCACTTTATAACCCGTACACACAACATACACACTTCAACTCAAACAAATCCAGATCACTACCCCAACCCATTACCACCTCACAACTGACCTCACCCATACAACCCAACAACATTTAACCCAAACCATTCACAACAATCAATATACATTACAGAAATCCACACTACCTACCAAAAAATAAAGTAAATAAATGGGACCCCAAACATGAAAACCAACTAAAAACACATACACATCTAAACCCTACAACAACAAATAAAGGGGTGTTTGGCAAAGGCTATTTTTTAGCTTTTTGGACTAAAATCTACAAAAAGACAAAATAGGCTAAAGTAGCCAATAAGACAAAGGGCTATTTTGGGAAGATGGTTATAATCAGCTTTTTGGTGAAAAGCTACTTATAAGCAGCTTATAAGCAGCTTTTTCGTGAGAGAGGAAGTGGGTTATAATCTGGGAAGTGGATTATAACTCACTTCCCAAAATAGGCCAAAATGTCAAATCAAACCCATAATCATTTCATTTTTTCTTTCACAAACATCCAACTACAAAAAAATCTAATTATCCTCCCAAACACAACAATTTTAGCCTACTAAAATAGCTAAAAACTAAAATAGCCTACTATAATAGCAACTTCCCAAACACCCACAAAGTCATAACATGGGACCCCAAACATCAGCAACAACTGACATCACACACACTCCACTAACGTGACCCCAAACAGCAACAACAAATGACAACACATAATCTACGCAAATGGGTTACCACATATCCATCTAATACATGTGTTACCCAAAAGACAACCTAAGAGAGGAGGGGTTGAATTAGGTTTTTACAATTAAAAATTAATAATACCCTAATAAAAATTATGACTAGCACAATAGATAAATATAGTTAATGAAATAAAAATAATTAAAACAAGTGTTCTAAAAACTATGTCAGTTAATGATTTTAGCACAGTGAAAATGTGAAATATAGCTACAGCAATTTAAATAAATAAAGAGATAAGGGAGAGAGATGCAAACAAATTTATAGTGGTTCGGCTTCAACTCGACCTACGTCCACTCCTCAAGCTTCACTTGAGATTTTCCACTATGCTCTAGCTTTACGGGGGTGCTAGCAACCTCTTTACAAATGGAGCAATCCTCCATGGATTTTACACCGACTTTTTAAGTCAAGAACACTGAGTGTACTATACTCTTACAAGGTTGAAAAGAATGTGTTTTTGCTTTCACAGAAAGCTACAAAAATTATCTCTCAAAGATAGATATAAAAATGAAGCTCTGATTTTCCTGTAAATCTCACACAGGAAAGATGGACTTAAAACTATATGTTTTAGTGTATAATTTCTAAAAAAAGATGTAAACAAAAATTGAAGAATACTCCTTAGAGAATTTTTCAGAGAATAGATGTGAGTGATTATAGATCAAAGAATATTTTATGATTTTTTGTAACTTGTTTACATTAGAGGTTTTGGTATATATAATGAAACTTATAGCCGTTTATAACCGTCGTATTCATTTGAATTTATAGCCATTGTACTCCATCATTACTAATTTGAATATTTTCCACTCTATCATTACAAATTTGAATATCTTCCACTTGAACCTTTTGAACTAATGTTGTGTTGGGCTGTTTAAACCTCTGTTTTGAGCTGTTTGAACTCCTGATTTAATCAAATATTAAATACATTCTAACAATATTTAGGATAAAGGTTTAGGTGAGTAATAATGTGACAAAATAAATTTTGATTCTATTTTTCTCTTTCAAATAAATTAAAACATAAATAAATAAATAATCAAAATAAATAAGTCTAATAATCTTCTCATTTTTTATGATGACACACAATGATGTTTTGATTTGATTTGGGAGTAAGAAAAACTCCCCCTCAAGTCATGCTCCCTGAATTCATTTCTAAATACATAGGTTAGCACATGTGTAATAAATAAGCTTTAATTAGAGACATGATATGAGACTGAGATATCAAACTACAAATACATAACATTAGATTAGTTTGAAAATAATACCATAATACATAACATCATAACATCATAAGTTTTCTCTCCCTGTGACATTATCAAAAGGAAATCATGGGTCAGAATCGGGTCGAGGAGGAGGAAAATGATAGAGATAAATAGCATCAAAAAATAAATAATCAAAACATATATATACATATATATATACAATATATATACATATATGCATACACATACAACTCTCCTGCGTCTCTTTTTTTTCTCGCAAAACGCGGTTACCATGCGGCCTGGCTTTTGCTTCATTGGTCGACAAAAGCAGCTCTCCTCGATTGCCGCTCGCCTCGGCTACCTCTCCCTTCTTGTCTTCTTCTCTTTTGCCTTCTTCTTAATCACACACTCTTCCATTTTCTTTTTCGCCACTCTCTTCTATCTCTTCTTCACCTCCCTTGTTTTTCTTCTTCCTCATCGAGAGACAAAAGCCAAACCTCAATATGTTCTCTTCTATTTCTTTGCAACTCATTTCTTTTACACCTCTCACCTCTAAACCATGGCTTCCTCGTCCCATCTCCTTACTCTATTTCTAGACCTGAACGATCCCATAAGCTCTGTTGGACCGAGTGCCCCTACTCCTACTCTTCCTGTCGTTCCTCTTTCTAACCTTCCTATGGTGTCAATTGAGCAAATCATGGCAGCTCAATCTGACATAGAAGCCAATCATTTCACACTGACGTCCTGTATAGAGACGGTGACGGCTGTCACAAAATTGGCTCACCGATTGCAGAACAGGACGAGTGAGCTCCATCAGGTCAACGCCCAACTCCCTCTGCTCCAGCGCATGTACAAGGATGCGCAAGCAAAAATAGGCGCATTGAAGGCCAAAATAAAGAGTTTAAATGGAAGACCACCTCCATGACCCGATTTGGAGCAATGTCATTCTTGGCCTTTGATAGTCAGCGGGGAGTCGTGGCTCTCGACGAAAGCACCGAGGCAAGGGCGTCAAGGGTCGCCCAAGGTGATAAAAAGAAGAAGAAAACGATGGAAGAGGCGAGTACGTAAGATCGGCGTATGGCCGGAAAAAAATGAAGGTTTTTTTTTTTATGTTTATTTTGATCGGCGTGTGGCCGTAAAAACAATGAAGGGTGTTTTTTTTTTGTTGGTTTTTTTATGTAAATATTTGTATTTTGATTTGTTGTTGTGTTTATGTTTAAGTACTGAAAAATAAAATTAAAAAGCAGAGAAAAAAATAAGAAAATTAAGCCCAAACAAAAAATTAAGAATGAGAGACCAAATTGTTAATGAGTATATGAGAAGCATTTGAGCATGATTAATTCTCAATTTCTTAGCAAAAGCATACCAATCTCAAGACTATAATAGACATAACAGTGCATAGATCAAACAAGGTTGCCAAGCAAAAGCATAAATATGGAGCTAAAGTTCAAGTCACTCTTCCTTGAGGAAAACGATCTTCCTCTTACATTATCAACAACTAATCAGCTTAAAGATCATGTTGTAAGAATTAAGATACCAAAAGCATAGAGATACCAAAATAATCAGAGATACTAAAACAATCAAGCCTCTTTTTCTCCCCCGATGACATTTTCAACAAAATCAAGCAGAAGGAGGGAGTATGGTACAGCATATAGGATGAAAGAATATAAGTCTCATTATAGCACAAATAATCATCCATATCAAGGTAGCTCTATGATACCAAAAAAATGATAGCACATAATGATCATACAATTGAAGCTCATACCATTTGACAATAATGGGCAAAAAAAATAGTAACATGTGAAGGTGCAAGCCCATAAGTTTGATATCAAAAATAGAATAGAAACTGAGGAGATTTTAAAAAATAATTAAGTTCAAATTCTTTCCCTTGTTTCATTTGGCAAAATCAATAGGAGATATGATAAATGAAAGCTCGTAACTGAAATGTTCTCGTCAATAATATCAAATAGGATGCCAAAATGATACCAACATGCAATCTACCAAGGATACTAATATGCAATCTAGAAGATTTAACAATCATAGCTCAAGCATTATGTAGAATACCAAATATTGCTCATAATAGGTTAAACTCAATATAATCTCATGGAGCTAATGTAATTCAAAAAAAAAAATGAAGCATGTTCAAGGTATAGCAATCCATATGCCAAGAAAAATCATGAATTTCAATATGTACCACACATTTAAGCATATGCATGATTTTTAGGTAAGAGCATCATCAAAGAGTATATATTGCAAATCATATGAAGCATAATCAATCATTTTCATATCAAAGTAATAACAGTATTAGCTCAAAAGATATAAGATAGAATTTTTACCTCAAAAGCTTAAGAGAGTGTAGGAGGCATACCTTTGGTTCATGAGTTAGAAGCTTTTCAATCTTCAATTTTCTCTCATGAGAAGTTCATCTAAAAAAGGTTTAACAAGTATGTTAGCAAAATGATTTCTCCCCCTAAGTTGGTGTTACCCTTTTCTAATATGATTTTGTGTAAATATAGCATTCAAAGAACAATCACTATTACTCAATAAAAATACAACACAAATCATTCATATCACAAACTCGAAAGGTGAAAACTAAGTCAATGATCAAACAAGAGTTTGGAATACTATTTTTCAGAATTTTCAAGTTGTAGCATAATATGCATAAAAAAATAGCGTTATGTTCTTTGCTTTATTAAGAAATGATGCAACAATCTCATTTAATCACATAACATTATCAAGAGGCATTTTCATCAATTCAATCCACATACTCAAGTGTGATAAAACATTTAACTTAATGTAGAACAATATGAATGTTATAAACAATTAATTCAACAATTTATCAATCAAAAGCATTTCATGAGATGTATGCCAATATAATCCATATTGAAAAGATATTCAATAGGATAGATGCAATGTCTCTACAAACGTATGATACTTCTTTTCATTTAGATATTGTTGATGGATCATAATCAAGGAATTTCACAATTCATTCAAATATTCCAATGTAAAGCATACAAGCATGAAATTTTCATACTGAGCATATTCTTGCGATCACAAATGTAGAATTCAAAATATAGATAGTACACATCTCAAAAACAGGCTATGACATCAAAATTGATTCTACAAAGATATGACTCAAAAAAGAATTAACATATTAGTATGAAGTCATATATAAGATGTGAAAAGTATGCTCACAAAAAAATTTATCACTTCTTATATTTTTTTCATATCAATGGATGACATGATATAAAATGTTAATGAATACATGAATCATTCATATTTTAATAGGCATTCATCAAAATAATATAATTCTCGTTTTTGAGTTCAATAAATTTTTGAAAGAAACTAGCAGAACATGACTTAGCAAACTTAGTACAATTAGGTTAAATGAAAGCAATGGTTAGACACAATCTATTGTGCACAAATCACACCTTAAAGAACATAGAACTTTAAGCTTAAAGGTGTGTTAGGAGTTGTACCTTCATTTACCTCTTTGGAATCTTCATCCATACATTACCTCTATTGTCCATCTTGGTGATTACCAACGAATAAAGCTTTATGATCATTTATGCTTTCAATTGTACAATGTGATTTAGCAAAAAATACTCAATTATCTTTATCACATAATTGACTAATACTAAGTAGGTTATGCTTAAGTCCATCAACAAGTAAAACATTTTCAATAGAAGGATTAGGAGAAATACCGATACTACCAATACCGATGATTTTTCCTTTCTTGTTGTCTCCAAAAGTAACAAATCCTCCATCTTTTGATGATAGTTTAGTAAAGAATGATTTATCTCCGGTCATGTGTCTGGAACATCCACTATTAAGGTACCAATTCCCTTCTTTAGCTTTGGACTTAAAACAAACCCACAAGATGACAATCAAGTATTGGTTTTTGGTACCGATAGTTTCTTGGGTCCTTCTTGGTTAGTTTTTTTAGATCCCTTAACAATCCAAATCTTTTTAATTCCCATGTTTATATTATTTTTGAATGGACAAAAGAATATATAATGGCCTTTCTTTCTACAATAATGACAAGTAATATGAGAATGAGTCATGAGAGGTGCCTTTTCAAAAATTGTATAGAGATTCTTTTGCTTTTTAATAGGGTCATATCAATGCCCGCCTTATCGAAAACACATCTTTGATTTCCAAGAAGCATGTTAAGATTATCTCTACCTTTTACAAATTTTCAAGTGTTTTGTTAAATCACTAACATTGTTTTGTAAAGCAGTTTTCTCATTAGAGATGGTGTCAAAATCATTTTTCAAAACAATTTTTTCTTTTTTAATTCTTCTACATTAATAGATAAAAATGCAATAGATTTCTTCAATACATTATTTTTGGCACAAACTTTTCTAAATTCATCTTGTAGTTCATGGAATGCACTTTCAAGTTCTTCATAAAGAGTAGTTACCTCATCTTGAGTAGAGTCTTCATCTTAAAGAGCCATGAGACATAAGTTGGCTACTCCATTTTCAATTTCATCACTTGAGCTTTCATCTTTTCTTTCTCCCCAAGCTGCTACCATGGCCTTTTTGTTTCTTTTGTAGTCTTTTCCATGATTCTTCAATTTTGGACAATCCATCTTCATATATTCAGATTTTTGCACTCATAGCAATTTAGGCTCTTTCTTGTTGTCTTTGTTGTACTCTTTCTTGAAAGTCTTCTTCCTCCATAATTGTTTTTCTTGAAGTGTTTTTTGAGATTCCTACTAAATTATGGCATAGCTTTTATCCTCACTGGAGTTTTTCATGTTATTCTTCATTTGATGAGACTTTGAATGCATTCCACTTTTCTTTTTGTTTTCAACATCCTCATGTCCTTTCATGGTGATCTCATAAGTCATAAAGGAACCCATAAGCTCATCCAATCCAGTGTGGAGAGATTTTTGGCTTCTATAATGGCTGTGACCTTTGCTTCCCAATGCTTTGGTAAAAAACCAACAGAAGAATTTTTCTTATCAACTCACTGTTAGTATAAGTGTTTGCCAAAAGATTTCAAAGCGTTTACAATTTCAGTAAATCTAGTAAACATACTTGAAATAAATTCATCAGAGTTCATTTTAAACAATTCATAACTATCAACAAGCATATCAATACGAGATTCCTTTACTTGGTTTGTACCTTCATACGTTACCTCAAGTTTGTCCCAAATTTCTTTTGCCGAATCACAATTTGAAATTCTATTATACTCCTTGAAGTCTAATCCACAAACAATGGTGAGTTGGCTTTAGCATTGCCTTGCATAATTTATGATCTCTCTCATCACATTCTATTCAGTTTTTTAGGTACACTAATATTGGCTACTAATTTGGTAGGAATTTTTTGGCCTTTGGTGACAATCTCCACATGCATAATCAGTGGCTTGTAGGTATAGGTCATCTTATCCTTCCAATAACTATAGTTATTTCCCTTCAGTCAACAATGGTGGCCTATTTGTGGCTTGTCCCTTCAGCTAAGGTTGTCATGGATCGAAACTCCTAGATGGTAAATCTACAAAACAAAATCTAGGCTCTGATACCAATTGTTACCCAAAAAATAACCTAAGAGGGGGGTGAAATAGGTTTTTACAATTAAAAATTAATATATACCCTAATAAAAATTATGACTAGCACGATAGATAAATAAGTTAATGAAATAAAAATAATTAAAACAAGTATTCTAAAAACTATGTCAGTTATGATTTAGCATAGTGAAAATGTGAAATATAGCTACAGCAATTTAAATAAAATAAGAGATAAGGGAGAGAGAGACAAACAAATTTATAGTGGTTT